>CM076451.1:12468685-13068685 GCA_038419695.1 Scomberomorus guttatus | reverse complement strand
CTCCTCCACCCCCCTTCGGGTAAACTATCTGACACATGGGATGGTTTGGTGAAATCCTTGTAAAAAGAAGGAAAAAAAAGTAAGTTTCTTATATCTCTCTCCTTCTCAACTGCTTCATCCCTCTGAATGACTGCCAAGCTCATTTCTCCGCTACAAAGCCAAGTCTGATTTGAATAATCAGCCAGATTTTTTTTCCCATTGCCAAAAAAAAAAAAAAAAAAAAAAAAAAAAAAAAAAAAAAGGGCTTTCTTGCTCATTAATTTCCATTTGTCAACACATTCACACACCTGTCTCCCTATGACTGATGTGTGTGTGTGTGTTTGCGTGCACATGCTTGTGTACCCGGACGGGTGTCGTATGAATGATAACTGGTGGCCAACTGACAAACCAAGCAGAGCGAGTTATTGAAAGTAAGAAAATGTAAAAGCGTGAGAGGGAGAGAGGAGAGGAAACAAGTGGGATGAAGGGAGAAATAGGCCATGTGCAGTAGATGCAGACAATTACTCCTTAAAGATGTAGACAGCTGTGCGGGGGGAGTAGACGCGATTATCCTTGTGTGTATGTTTGTGTATTTCTGCACTTTTTTTTTTTGTACATGTGTGCGCTTTCTGTATTTGTGGGTCTCTGTGAGAGTAATGAAAGGAATAGATAATCCAGGCATTTTTAAACACACACACACACATACACACACACACACACCCCCTCCTTCCTCCTTTCTTATTTCCCTACCTTATTGTTGCCATTTCTTATCCATGAGTATATTCTTTTATAACCTTGCTTCCATCTCTTCATCATTTTAATGACCTGTAAAAGCAAATGGGCTTCATGGGCCACTAGTAACAAAGGGGAGGGGGGGGCCACATTAATTAATTGATTACATGATCAATTATGTGCGTCTGTGGGCAAGTGTAATTAAGGCCTGCCATATGCGCCTGGCTGATGTGACCAAATCCCTCACCGAGATGGCCTGTCACCACTGTACACACCGCCATTTGTTTCGAGAGGGAAAATGATTGTGTGTGTGTGTGTGTGTGTGTGTGTGTGTGTGTGTGTGTGCAGGCTCATTTTAAACAGACTTCTATTCGTGTGTGTTATTATTGTTTTTTTGGCACCATTTGTGTGAGTGTGTGTCTATCTAAATTGCATGCCAGGCAAATCTGAATTGCATTTGTGTGTGATATGAGGACGTGTGTGTATGTGTGTGTGTGTGTGTGAGCTTGTGTCATCCCCTCCAGGTCTGCGGGCTGATAAAGACTTAAAGGTCAGGTGTTCCCTCTCATTTCTCTGCCTCTCCAGGTAATTACTCCAAACCACAGTTCAAGGCACACAGAGAGACAGGAGGCAGGTACACACTCACCACGGGGATCAGACGGAGAGAGGGAGATAAACTCACTTCTGCTCTTGTAGTCTAACCAGAGAATTAAAGACAGACACCCGGGTGAAAGATAAAAGCCGAGCAAAAAGAAAATAAAAGATGAATTATGTGTTTATTTATGCATGTACTGTATGTACTCATCTAATCAGCAGTGTGTAACACGCACGTATACAGCCTTTTGGTTAATACTCAAGGCCGTAACAAATTATACAATTCAGCACACACTTCTGGTCCATGCACAGAGCTGTATAGAGCATCTGGGCTCCAGGGAACTTTAATGCAGAGAGCTTGAGGCTGTCCTGATCAATACGTCAGACAGCGGGGCGAGGCAGGGCACTGCAGTAAGGGCACAGACACGTAGTTAACAGTGGATGTTAAAGTGGAGACATGTATAGAAAGGATTGGGGTCAGCATAAAGAGGCTAAAACTGCAAGAAAAATCGCACTATTACTGTATATATCAGAGAGAGGAAACAAGGCCAGAACACTAAGCATAATACTATTTTCTTTTGCTGTTTTATCATTTCTCTCCCTCTGGCTGCAATATACGCTCACGCTGTGGGAGGTACATGATGTTTTTTTTTTTGAAGCATCTCTTAAATAGTTGCCTGTAATCCGCACTAATAATCCTCTCCCCTGAATAGCAGCAGTGATAGTAACAGTGCCGATTACAGTCTCATACAAAATGCATGTGGAGAAATCCTCTTAAGGCCACAACATGCTGATCTAATTCAATCAAGGATCTGATACGGTGGATGAGGATTCAAACATGATTTGCCATTAGACATGTGCGTGCCGCAGTGTGTATGTATGTGTGTGTGTGTGTGTGTGTGTGTGTATGTAGGTTTGTCTAACGTTCGCTGATATCAGTAGGCTCTGACAGTGTGTGATATAGCTCCGAACACACACACACACGCGCACACATAGTATCATGATGACAAGCTTAGTGTCGCTGTCAGCATGCACAAGTGAAGAAATCTCAGAACATCCCCGTATTCCCAGAGAGAGGAAAATCTCATTCCCACCACTCCCCACCCCTCCCATCCTTTATCCCATTTCTTACAGCATCCTTGATCCGATCACCGGGCTTCTCCCGAGCTTCAAAGCGCGCAGCGAAGAAAGAGGAATCCCTGATTCAAATAGGTCTCTCTCTCCTTTCTCGTTACCCTTGTGTTTATCATTTGTTGCCTACAGAGGGCTTTGGTTCATCTGACAGTCAAGGCATCACAGAGATCCGATTACAAAGGCAAAGGACACGAGCACACTGACACACAAGAGTATTCAAAGGAGGCCGTGTTTATAATAGGCTTGCCTTCTGAAGTTGGTGTCCCTGTGCTTTTGTGTGCAACAAACTGAATAACCTCAGACTTTTGCATGAATTCAACATCCAAGACACAGGAGGCTGGATCAGTTCTTTAAAACATGAGACTCAGTATGTATTGAATGAAAGGATTTCAAAGGAAGTTTTGTGCTTTCGTTTCTCGGGAATGCCACTTAAAATCCTTGTTATCCAACTGGGTGCCAGCATACATGAGGATGACAGAGTAGAGGAATTCAGAGTGTTGGATCTGGAATATAACATCGGTGTGTAATTTGTTCTTTATGTCCATGGCAAGTCCATCCCTTTGCTCAAGGCTGTAGCTGCCTGCAAGGTGACTGGCATTTTAACAACATCTAGCTGCATGTCCTGAGCATGCAAGCTTACTGCAAGACACCGCACACACAAAAAGCTCCATCAGTACAGATCTGATACTCCACGGATAAGGTGATACTGAAAATTGTTAAACCAAGTGAGCGCACACAGTGAAGACAAAGACACACAGAAACGATCTTCGTTTGAAGTGCTGCGTTTCTTGATCTGGTGGGATTTGCAAGGACAGAAGTCAGGCGTGATGTCTAGGTACATCGAGACGCTCCGACAGCACTCTGACAGCTTTCCAGCAGCTCCTTGTCATCCCGCAGCATAATCAGAGCCTCACTGTGCCCAATTAACCCCATTAATTGTTGTTATGGCTGACAAATGCGCAAATATTGCACATACCTAGCACCAGCCTCAGGATATCAGCCTGTCAGTACCAGCTGTCAATGTTACAACCTGACTGGAGAGAAGTGACCATGCATGAAAGGTGTCTATTGTCATGTGCAATTTCATTGCTGGGCAGGAGTAACAGCCTGAACCTCCTGTGAAGCTCTGGCGTGACCCGGACTGATTCACACAGACTGTAATTCATCACTTTACTGTTCATGCATTAGAGTTGTGTCCACAGCAGAGCCAACCAATAGACCATTAGCTATGTAATTAGCCAGCCACTAGCTCAGTGGAGTAGGTAGTATACAGAAACACGATCTCAGCCACAATTAGCCAGTAAACTTTAATTAGCATTGTGATTAAAGACAGAGAGGCAGAAAATCCTTCAGCAAATTCCTCAGCCTCCCACTCCCTACAAACTCTGACAAGACTGTCTAAGTTGAGCTGCGTCTGCGTTTTTCTAAACAAATATGTGTGCAGGCCTGTGGTCTATCTGGGCTTAAACTAACGCAACTCAGCACTTACGCACAGCGAGGCGGAGGACACGGCAGCTAACGCCACAGTAAATAGGGGGCAGAGAGTGCTGCAAAACAAGAGCATGCATATAATAAGAATCACTATGTTTTTATACACCCTCTTATGAACAACAACCAGGAACACACTGTGTATCTGTGCACACAGTGGCACTAGTAAAGTATTTAGATCCTTTACTTAAGTAAAAATAGCAATGTACCACAATATAAAGATACTCCATTACATTCAGAGCACATTTTTAAATCATGAAGTGAAGCCCTTTTTAATTAACTTTATATTTTTAAATAGTTAAATCTATACCAACACCCTGTATTTTATAAATTGGACAAACGTTGAAAAAATGTGGAGTAAAAGTACAACAAAACTTTACTTAAGTACAGTACTTGAATACAAATACTTGTCCCAGCGCACATAAGTACACACACTAAAACTTAACAGAGGTCATCTCTCTTGAGACTGTGACCTCACTACACACACACACACACACACACACACACACACACACACACACACACACACACATCTATAACAATACATATATAACAAACTAATCATATGTTTTATGTATAAAATCTTTAACTGAAAAGTAATTAATAACTCCATCCATCCATTCCATCCACTTTCTGCTGCTTATTCAGAACCAGGTCACGGTGGCATCAGAATGAGTAAGGAAACCCAGACATCCTTCACCCCGGCAACGCCCTTCAGCTCCTCCCGGGGGATCCCAAGGCGTTCCCAGGCCAGAAGAGATATGTAGTCCCTCCAGCATGTTCTGGGTCTGCCCCGGGGTCTCCTACCAGATTGATATGCCTGAAATATCTCCAGAGGGAGGCGTCCAGGAGGCATCCTAACCAGGTGCCCAAACCACCTTAGCTGGCTCCTTTTGATGCGAAGGAGCAGCAGCTCTACTCCGAGCTCCCCCCGGATGTCCGAGCTCCTCACCCTATCTCTAAGGCTGAGCCCTGACACCGTCCAGAGGAAACTCATTTCGGCAGCTTGTATCCGTGATCTCATTCTTTCAGTCACTACCCAAAGCTCGTGACCATAGGTGAGGGTTGGGACGTAGACCGACTAGTAACTAAAGCTGTCAAATAAATGTAGTGGAGTAGAAGTACAATATTTCCCTCTGAAATGTAGTGGAGTGGAAATATAAAGTAGCATAAAATGGAAATACTCAAGTAAAGTACAAGTACCTCAAAACTGTACTAAAGTACAGTACTTGAGTAAATGTACTTAATTACTTTCCACCACTGCTGTATAGTCAGTATCTACAGAGCTGCCTAGTCATCCCCAGCTTTACTCCACATCTCTATTATCCACAAGCCTGCTGGAAGTTGGATGAACATGACTTGAACATGACAGAAAGAAGAAACAAAGATAAGTTGTATAAAGTTTAGTTTGGAGAGAAGACATAAACAAGAAAAAAAACAAAAAAAAAACAAATTCTACAAAACAAAGTCATATAGGGCCAAACAAAAGGAGCAGCCGGTGACACAGCCCTGTCTGCCATCACCACTGCAGGTGCAATGATTCATGGGAGAATTCATCTAGGGATGAGGTAGCGGGCTATAAATCACCTCTACTGCAAGACATGTCCACGAACCAAAACCCAGTCTGCTCTTTCTCTATGCGTTTGCTGAAGTTTATGAATGCCGGTGTGTGCGTGGAGGGGTGTGGTTTGCATGTATTGGAGTGTGTGTGTGTGTGTGTGTGTGTGCAAATGCTGTAGATCATTATTTAAATCTCTACCACAGGGTCCCTTCTGCTGATTCTACTATGGCTTAGCCCACTGATTTGTGACTGAGCAGTGAGGCATATTTAAAACATGAACTGACAGAGTGCTATTTCTCCCTTCTTCTCCCTCTGCCACTCACCCACTCTCTACTTGTCTGTCCACTTGTCTATCACAGCAAGTATGCGCCATTAGAGCGGAGCTTGGTTAAGACTAAGTTTCTCCGTCCGTTTGTATATCTCACACTGTTTCATTCTGCTAAGCCTCCCTCTGTCTCCCTCCTCTACCTCTCCGCACTGCGGACTGTCCCTCAGCAGTGAGCTGGTCTTTAAAGCAACATATTTATCTCTGCATCAATGACATCACCAGTGAACAGAGAGGCACTGAGAGAAAGAGGGAGAGAGTAAGGGAATGGGAGAAGAAATAAAAAAAGATATAGCATTCAGTCTGCTGTCTGTCTGGCAGAGGTTAGTGTCCCCGAGGAGAGAGGAGTGGTGAGGAGAGGAGAGAAAGAGGAGGAAAAAGGCATGTCGGCGTTCATGTATACATTATGGTTTAACCCCCTTACATTAAGTCCTTCCACAGTGAAATTCCCCTTCTACTGTGAAATCGTCCTTCTATTATCGTTTATTGCCGCCTCTGCCACGAAGGCCAGCCTGACGGTAGTGCAGGTGTGTCCATCCTAAACCAACTGCCCCTTGCTGCTTTGGGATGGATGGAAAAGAGGAAGGAAAATGCAGGTGGATTAAAACAGGAGCAGAAAACAAGGTTGCGAGAAGATCAAGCTGGAGGAATACTGCTTTTAAATAGACAAGCTGACCTTTTACATTTTAGTTCCATAAGAGTGGTTTGGTATTACTCACATGGCTCTCTTTCACTCTGTGTGTGTCTCTCTCTCTGTCCTTTTTTGTCACCTATGCCTCCTATCTATTCCAATTACTCATCTCTGCTTTCTGAATTGTAATCTCTCCCTTTACCCCTTTCAAAGCCTCTTTTGGCCCTGTAGTAGTGGGTAAACATAATGGTAAGAGTCTCCATTTGATGCCACACACACACACAAAGAGCTAAAGAGTATTTCAATAGTCCCTGTGGGCCAGATCATGGTCACATAATTAACACAATTAAAGCCAAAGTCAAAAGGTATGATGTGGCACACACAGAGAAAGCCATACTCCCCTGTGCACAGCGCTCTCACTTTCTCTTTAAACTACAAAAAATGATATGTTTTATAAGATATTTTAGGTGGAAGTTACAGCTGGATTACCAAATGGAAAACATGTACAGCTAAAATACAGATATCAAGAGCAGCTAGCAAAATGAGTGTCCCAAATGACTGAAGGCCTGAATGGTTGGCTCAGGTTTGATCACGTGACCTAAATGTGAACTTTTGGTCACGTGATACCACATACTGTATTATGGCTCTACAATACCTAGAGTTTTCCTGGTGAAGGCCATGGATGTATTATAGCTTGACTCTCAAAATTAGGGAGAAAAAAGAGAAAGAGAATAAGGGTTGAAACAATGACCCAATTTAAATGGAGCACTGCAAACAGTGCCCAAGTATAGGGTTTAAAACTGGAACAATGATCAATCCCCTGGTTGTTATGGTTACAGTACACGAGAAAGTGGACAGCAGAATAGGTTCATTTTCCTTAATAAAATAGAACTTGTAAGATGAAGGAGCCAAAGAGGAGAGAGTGGACATGGAAGCGAGGTGTGAAATTAACAAGATTCTGAGACTTTATACAAGCTGTAGCAGCAGTTATGACCCCTTGTTCTCCGCCGTTGCTTTCCTCTTTTCTCAGACTCCAATCCTGTCGTCTTCCAACCTGCAGTCAGGGACATATTGGCTACTTTCCTATTTCTGGAAACAGCCGAGCCCCCCTTCTCCGTTGTCCTTTATTTCCACACCATATCAGCTATTCTTCCTTTCACTGCCTCTACTCCTTCCACTTGACGCCGAGCCAGATCCAGTTATTCACAACTTGATCCAATGGTTCTTATCAGCCTCTCTGTTTATCTGTTTGCATTTTGCTGTCTTATCTACTGAGGTGTTGTCCATCTGTCCCAATCGACAAAACACTGGCTCTCTGTTTATTTTGGACCATTATTTACCCGGGGAAAGTTGGCAGAGCATGTCTCTTCTTTTGCAGCATTGCATTACGTCACATTCATGCAGTCACGTTCACTCCCCTGCAACCACAACTGTCCACTGCTGGTCAGGAAGCAAAAAAACACCTTTGACCAATAAGGATGATACAGGGCAATATTATAATGAGAGGGTCCCCGTTATGTTTGTATTTTACACGCATGAGAGCACACTTGTACACGCACAAGCACATGACACTATACACATTGTTGCTGACTACAGAGGAAGGTAAAACAAATATATAGCGCATGCAAGCCATAAAACTCAAAGGAGGAGACAAATCACCCAAATCATGATAAATGAAACTAGCATTTACCTCAAAGGTTGGCAATGGCTGACTATAAGGATTACAGCCATTTTGTGATTGACAGTTGTTGTCGCAAACATGCCAAGAAATATAGCAATGTGCAAGAAAAAGGCAGTGAAAAAGACAAGTGTAGGACAATTTAAAGGTTAAGGCTGGCGATATTCTGTACCGTGTTTGTTTTGTTACTGTCAACCAATGAAAAGACCACAACCAATGTGTTGGTCTCTCTCACAGACATTTCCGACTTTCCCAGCCTGTTGGAACTTGGCCCCCGAACCATTTATTTCTACTAAAGATGTACATCTTCAAAAATAGGTTGCCCAGTGCCCGTGTTCAACTCAATAAAGGGACAAGTCACCCAGTGCAAACGTGTAGCTCACTGAAGTGCTTTTAATAGTTTTTGACAACAATAAAGATCTGATACAGAGGAATAACCAAAGCATCAAGCACACAAACAAAAAATGTTATTTGGATCAAATTCATTGTTGGTTTTGGTCTTTTCATGGGACTTGTTGGAAGGATACACACAATGGGTTTTGGTAAGAAAACATAAGCATGTTGGTTTAATAGAAAACCTCATATTGAGTACCTTTATGTGCCTAGCTAAAGGGCACCTTAGTGGTAGTTTGCTGTGTAAGAGAAAAGTGTTTCTTTACTGAGTTGGTCCACAAGGAATTAAATTGGCTTCATTCCCACATCTCTCATCTTTACTCTTCTGTGCTGTGGCTTCCATGTTTAGGTTTAATCATGGAGCACAGACACCACCATGTAACCTCTAATAGGCACCTCCGGTCTAGATGCAAGGGTTTGTGTTGGCCAAATAGAAAATATAAGACATCTGCAGGGCACCATCCATTCAGTCTCCATTACCCCACAGATAGGCTTTCTTAGTCCCGCACTAGCCATAATCATCTGTCAGTAGCCAGCCTAAGCACCCATATAGACCCAGTGTTCTGTCTCCTAGCCAATTAAGTAGCAGTTATGAGTCCAGCAACACAGCTCTGATGGGACAAATGACAAATAATCAGACATGCTCAATCCAAAATGAGCCTGGGCCTAATTGGTGGAAATTACACACACTGAGAGCAACTTGGACCAGAAGGAACAGTTAAGAGCCTGTAACAGTGTTGAGCGTGTGGCAATAAGATTGGATGAGGGTGTGATGGCAACCATTTGGAATGAACTAATCTGGCATATTGCTCTCCATTTCCCCTCTATCGTTACATTTCATCTGTTTCCACGGTGTTTTCCCCTCTTCTTTCCTCCTCTGCCACACCTCCGCTTTCCCATACACAAACTGCCAACCTGGTGCACAACCAGATGCAAATAGCCGCACATCCATACGAGGTGAGATCTTGAACCGTGAAGAGGAAGTGAGCCAGACTTGAGAGAGAGAGCTGGTAAAAGAGGGAACACCAAAGGGAGGAGCTGAGAAATTCAGAGCATGAAGGCTTGAACAGAATGCAACATTTCATCATCAAAACTCCAACAAGCAGCTATTCAGAAAAAGCCTTGAACCGTGTCAATTTGTTTCGGAGGGTGAAAAGCCGGCGGTGAGATCAAACACGCCTTTGATATTTCTGTCATGTATAAAGGGAACCATACTCTTGGGAGGATATACTGGTGAACAAGCACTTCTTATATTCACTGTTTATCTTATACTCTCTGCCACTGTGTACATACACCTCAGTGGAATCAGTCCCAAAATACACTGTGCAGGCTTCTTTTCCCCACTGCATATGGATACAAAGCCCTTGTACTTTGGTAGTATTGTGTCTATCTGTGCTTGTCAGAAGAATTACAGCATCCTATTTCATTGACAAGATTTCCCCACCTGTCATAAACCCCCAAAAGTGGCAACCAGTGGTTCAACACAATGCCACTAAAGCTTCTTCTGTGTCCATCCACTGCGCTTTTCTTCCTCTGTGTAGTATCACCGGCCAGACTGATGTGTAATGTGCGCAAAAGGCATCAGGCGTCGATCTACTGATGAAGAGGAATGGCTGCAGAGGTAATGTAATACAATGTGGGCAAGGTATTAAATGGGATCAAGCAGAGAGAGATGGAGGAGTAAAGGAGACAAAGCACTGTGCCATAACATCATTTACGATGAAAATAATTAGCGCTGCTGTAATATTGATGGATTCTATCTTATGTTTATGCCAGGCTGTCTTGTCGTGCTTCTTTCATCCTCTGCCTCTTACACAGTGGTTAATAAGGAAAAAAAAAGTTCAAGCAAACCCCAGAGTACTATCATTCCACTGTCTCTCAGCCTTGGGGATCAATTCGCCAATGAAGAAAAAGTAGACTCCAGCTAAAAGTATGCAATGATAAATCAAATTACCTAGCTGAGAAATCATTATTCATAAGCCACTGGAGCTGTCTGGCTTTTAGATTCATTCTACTTTGTGGTTCAATAAGGCCAATAACTTACTACATAAACTGTGTGCTAATTGTGTTACTCTGTGGGTGTTCTCTCCTGCAGTCCAGTGTTTGATATATGCAGTTTTTCTAGCTTGATGACGATCTTGTATGTGAATGAACCAGCCTGTCCTCCCAAGAAAAACGACTTTATAGGTCGTAAATTCAGTAGCTAAAAACGACCTATAGTTAAGTTTGAGTGACAGACATTATGACCCGGAGAAGTGACGCAGTTCAGATGACGTCTATATTAGGTGACACATTTCCACACTCGGAGGTGGCGGGTTGGGTGGATGGCTACCTTCAATACATACCTTCAAAAACTTTCAGTAGCAAAGGTCATAGGTATAAACTGTTAAAGAATCCACTCGTAGCTCCCTTGCTGCACACAGGACAGTCTGAAAAAGTGCTATATCACTGCTATAAATCTGTGTGTGTGCGTGTGTGTGTGTGTGCATGTGTGTTTGTGTGAGTAAGACTTTCCTGACTTCATGGAGGATTAATTGATTGCTGCTGTGCCATCATCCAGATTTCATTTCCTTCTGAGAGAGATGTGCATCCTAGCAACAATCTTACTGTCTCCGCACACACACCGCAGCGTTGCTTGATGTGAACACCTCTATCTCTCTCTCTCTCTCTCACACACATGCAGTACACTCCCAATAGAGCTCAAATCAACTGCATCTCTGCTGATCAAATCCAAATGCATCAAAATTCATCTTGAGTTTTCAGGACAATGAAAGAAAGTTTCAAATATCCTGCTGAGAGCCAGTGATTAGGATGTTACGTAAATGCGGACCCACTGATTCACGGGAACAGCCCAAAGATGAAAAAAAATGGGGTGGGAAGTGGGGATGATTGGGATGAGTCATCAACAAATAGCCAAGTCATGGTCGGGTTTCTCACTCACCTTTAAAGGGGCCATGGCATGCTTTTTGTGATTTTCTGTCATTTTTATACTGTTATGATGATGTTTATGATGGAAAGCCAGGCTTCAACCTGCTCTGAACGCTTCTTGATGAGATTCAGATCATTCAGATTGTTCGTGCATGCCCACAAACAGCTGTCCATTCTGTAGCCTTTGTCCATGAGTCATTCACATTGTCCACTAGCATATTTTGGATCGGATTCGGGCTCGAACATGTACGGATGCATTTGAGAAGTTTCCATTTCGAGTAAAGAATGAGGAAAAAGGAATGAAATCTTGCTATGACTGTTTGTTAACATAGCCGGAAGTCGGCCAAGTTGCAGCTTCCTGAAGCCAGCCAATCAGAACTGAGTGGGCTCATTTGGAGGGGGGCCTTAAAGAGACAGGAGCTAAAATGGCCTGTTTCAGACAGATGCTGAACTGAGGGGCAGCATAAAGGGTCAGTATAAGATAAATAAGGAGTTTTTAACTGTAAATCATGCAAAGATAATCTTGTAGAGCCCCAGCATATAAATATGGAGCTGGAAATGTGCTTTAAGGAATTTATTATGATGCAAGACAAGAAAATGTTTGAGACTAATGTTTTTATGTGTATTTGAACATGACTATTGTGTACAGTATGTAGAGGAAGTGTATATGCTCAAAGGACAAAGAGGATAAGGAAGATAAACTGAGTGGTCTGTGCTTATGTCTACAAGGTTCTGTATGTGTTTGTTTGTGCACCTAAGGCAAATAGGTCTCTGGATATCTTTATGTGTACTTTATGTGTGAATATGTGTATGTGTAGGGGGGGCAGACAAAGGGCATATAGGAGCTGTGTATCTTGTGACGATGGGCCTGATTAAATCAGAGAACCATTTGGCTGGTGCTGAAAGTGCGGACTATAAATCCACAAACTCTTGTTCACTCCAGGCGAGCTCATTTGATTCTGGTAAGGACGCGTCCTTAGTTCCTTACAGCAACAGAACAGCTGGAGCTTCCTCAACTTGACAAAGCAGGTCCCACTCTCTCAGACACACCAGCGCTGCAGTTGCACTGATCCACTGCTTATCCAGGGAAACTGGACTAGTGGGAGACATTCAGGGTCTCAGCTGAGTACCTGTTTCTGGAGGGCTTAATTGGAGGAGGGAGAATGATGTCCGAGGAAGGTTCTCTGTGGCGAGACATAATGATCCTGTTCTCCCCCTCTTCTCCACAACCTTTTCTCTCTTCCATTGCTTTGTTGTGTCCCTGTTCTTTCACCTTTCTCAGTTTTGAACTGGTCTGCCATTGTCTCGTCTTCACAGTTTTCTAGTATCATATCATATCTTCTAGTCTTTGTCCTTACTGTACTTCGAATCCTCTCTCTATGTGTACTTACAGAAAATAAAACAACTCGGGTAAAAGAAAATACTTAATGATAACAGGTTCTTATTAAAAAAGCCCCGAAAAATCATGTCAGACACATCCAACACAGTCATTTGGACAAATTGATTTAAAAACACAACAGACAGAGTGAGAACATAAAGAAAAAAAGCACAGAAATACCCAACGGAGCTTATTATTTGGAACCAAAACTTGACTGTATGCAGTGTTGATACATAATTGCTTGGGGCACAGAGCCAACAATATTGCAGCTGGATATAGGATATATTGGAGCCTGAAGTTCTGCCAAATTACCATATTATTTACATCAATGTAATGGCTCCTCTTCATGCAATGGGAAAACACTAAATTTGAAATGAAACCTCCCTAAATACATAATGCCTTCCACCACAGTCCCTCAGCAGCTCCGACAAAGTAAATGAATGGATATGGGGACATTAAAAATGGAAATTAATAAAAAGAAGTAATTACCTGTGGATTATCTCTGTCTAGTAATTAAACAGCATTGGCATATGCCTGACACTGATATGACTGCAGAGCGTTATGAATTATGCTGATGTCAGATCAGCCTGCAGCTATTGTTTTGCTTTGTGATATCTCTGATATGGGAAAGATAAAACACTGAGGTGGCTGTGAATGGACTGAAGGCGATTTCTGTTTTCAGATGAGGTAATCTAGGAGAGGTAACAGTTAACATATAGCACTGTTCTTACTGAGTATTCCCACTACTGAAATAATGGAAAATGATCTGGACCCAGTTTTCTAAATAGCATCTTAAAGGAATAGTTTGACATTTTGGGAAATATGCGTATTCACTTTATTAGCAAGAGTTAGATGATAAGATCAATACCACTCTCATGTCTGAACTCTTAATATAAAGATGTATCCAGCAGGCTTTTAACTTATCTTAGCATTAAAAAAGTCTGCTTCCCAGCACCTCTAAAGCTCACAAATGAACACGTTATATCTTGTTTCTTTAATCTGAGCAAACACTGAAATGTAAAAATGACAAGTTTTGAGTAGTTTTACTGGAGGTTATGTGCCAGGCTAGCTGTTACAGAGGTTTCCAATTTTAATGCTAAGCTGAGCTAATTGTCTACTGGCTGTAGCTTCATATGGAGAGACATGAGAGTGGTATCAGTCTTCTCATACATAGGAACTCTCAGGAAAATACAGCGAACATGTGTGTTTCCCAAAAAGTTGAATTATTCCTTTAAAGCTGATCTTTTATGCTTGCAAAAACTTTGGAAGAGGTTGACAATTCACTTCAACCTACAGGAGAAAAACAGAATATGAAAAATAGGTTTCTGCTCAATTTTGAAAACCAACTTTAGGTTGCAAATTAAAATGACCCCTTTCTATACTGTTACAGCGCTGATATGTCAGGCTTAAAACCGGGTTCATTTTGAATGCAGTTCAATGCTGGTAGTTGCCTGCTTTATTACTGTTGCCATTCTAGAAGATGTACAGCTGACCTATTCAGTCTCTAATCATCTTTGTGTAATTACGCCCACAGCTCGTTAAATATTGTGCCATACAGTCATGGAACATGAGTTGAGCGGTATAGGCAAAGCAGGCAGTAATGACACTGGATGGCACCAATCAGGTTCAGCTGGAATGAGTTATCTTTGCAATTTTGATATCTGTGAGCAGATATTAAAATATTTTATTCATTTTAATGGAAAGAAAGTAGCAACCTACACTCAGTGCCCTTCAGCTGTTCAGGGACAGGCACGTATAGTCATGCATGCCCAAACAAACAGTCGGAGTGAGAAGGACAGACAGAACGGGACGTGTCTCCTCTCTGTGGTTCCCTGAGCGGGTGTCTATCAGGCTAAATGAGAGATGAGAGGTTCAGCTTGGTGTGACTTGGATACGTTCCTAATGACTGAAACCTGCCTGGCAGACGGACCAACCACATTCAACCATATGGAAGAACACAGGCAGACATGCATGCAAACACACGCACACATGCTCATATACACACACACACACGCGGTTATAAGCAAAGGAAGAAAATCCATGACTATTGGCAGCTGTCACCATTAATCAAGGTATTTTTCTTCAGGTCTGAGGGAGTTTTCATCAGAGAGGCAAGGATAGGTATGGCTGAAAGCTTCAGTAACAACCTTCATTTCTCCTCCACAACATAGGAACAGAAAGGAAGAAGAGGAGGCACAGAGAAAAGACCAAAGGGCTACTTCCTTTGCTTGATTACAGCCACGCACTCTCACACAGAGAAATCCCTTTAGGATATATTCATAGGGTCTGCTCAGTGATTAATGGCTGCATATCAGGTAGGTGTATGCGAGCAGCATAGCGTGACCATAGCTGCCCCAGTATTCGCACATGCAGTCATCAAACAAGTGCACACGCGCACACACACACACACACACACACCTACTCGCACATGTACAAACATGGACAAACACATATTTGCCTCTGCGGACGTGACAGTGTGAGTCATGCAGGCAGGGTGGGCTGATCTACCTGTACTTTAGCTAATGGAATGGAAGGGTCCCTGCTGGGTGCTGTTCAGCTTGATTTCCCCCGGCACCACAGTCTGCCGGGGACTGCCATTGCCTGATTATTCACGTCTGCACACACAGATTATTTAGTAAGACCATAGCAATGTTTACGTCTGCTCCAGAGAGCGTGTCGGTGCTCTGGTACTCTCTGTTTTCATAAGACACTCCAACATGCACACGTATACGACAATATGTCATTGATAGTATTTTTATCTTTAGCTTACATATATGTGGCGCTATAATAGTGCTGTAATCTGCTGAGTTGATCAAGAGAAAATTAATCAACAGCAATTTTGATAATTGATTAATAATTGAATGGATAATCATTTAATTTAACTGTTGCTGCTTCCACTTTCTAACTGTTGCTGCTTCACTTTCCATTTCTCTGCTTTATATCGAGCATCTTCAGCTTTTGGACTGTTGTTCAGATGAAACATGCAATATGAAGATGTAACCTTACAATTTCTTTAAAATGAAATCTTAGAGATTAAACAATTAATCAAAGAAAAATATCAACTGATGAATTGATAGTGAAAATAATCATTAGTTGCAACCCTATTATATTACGGAATATTTGTATATTTGTATATATATAAATGTGAACATGAGTATGTGTATATTTATGTGTTTGAGAGCATGTCTGTGTACATGATCATGTGCTGCACATGTATGCATGCACATTATGTCAATCTGTGTATATACATGTGTCACAAAGCTAGTGTGTGTGTGTGTGTGTGTGTGTGTGTGTGTGTGTGTTGACCTCTCCCTGACTCAATTATTTTTCTGCCTGTAGCAATAAGGATTAGAACTTTTCACCGCTACAGGAAAAAAAAAAAAAAACTCAATTCATTTGCTGGAAATATGACAATAAAAACGAAATTGGTTTTCTTTGGCTGAGGAGATAGAAAAATCTAAAAATAATTTTCCGCCCCTCGATGACATTTTTCGGTTTAGAAAAGCTTTTTAGTTTTCATTTTCCAGGGAATATCACTTCACATAACGGGCCATGAGATTAAAGGAAGGCTGCGCCTATATGATTGTCAACATATTCAGAGCAGAAGACCTTACAACAAGGCTGGTAAATAATGAGACACTCGCAGTAAAGCTCAGTGAAGGCTGTGCCGTCATTTCAACAGCACAGTCCACATCACTGCACTTAACATGGCAGCTGTCGGGGCGCAACACAAGGACAGAACCCCGCAGAGCTGAAGGCCAGAGGTGCCGGTGGTAGTTTTACTGTTTGTTGGACTTTAACAGACCTCCTCTAAATTCCTTATTTCCTGCCTGAATTACACAAAAAACATACAAGTAAAAGATGATTGGAGTTACAAATGCTACTGGAATAGGGAATGAATACTTTCGCTCCCCTGCTGAGCGAGTAAATGGCTTGTGGCGGTCTGACTGAGTGTGTACTAGAGCTTAGAAATGACTGGGGCTTTTGTATATGCAAAGAACATCACAGACATGACAGCACAAGGTTTTGATTTTGAAAGCTTTGCTTAAAGATGCATTGTGTATTTGTGTGTACGCTTGTACACATGTACAAAGCGATACAGTACATCACTGAACAAACATCACAGGCGAGAGATTAAGGCTTTGATTTTAAAATGCTTACTGAAAGACGTGTGCAAAATAAAACAATTTATCTGTGAAATAGAATATATGTCTTCATGGTTAACATTTAACATGAAAGACTGGACTAGATATTCTTTTATCAATCAATCAACTTGACTCCATTTCTTCTCTGTTCTGTACATACAGTCAGCCATAATTGGCTGTACCCTAGTGTTATCCAGCTCTCTCTCTCTCTTTCTTCTTAACAAATAAACAAACTCATTCCATTTGCTGTCTGATTTATTTCCTAGCTCTATAGAGGAGTGGAGGTCCCAGGCTTGGCAAGTTGACAGAGTCGTGTTTTCCGTAGTACCTCAACGAAACAGCACCGATTCGCTGATACTGTATAAAAACCCTGAAACCTCTGCATCATGTTTGTAACACCTCATCACATCAACTATCAATTTAGCAAAAGGCTGTTGAAACAAGTTACACATCTCAAACCATTTGGAAAAAGCAGGGCAGGGAGAATAAGTGATAAAAAGCTCTTCTCACTCTGCAGCTACTGTACATGCACCCTTGAACAAGGCCACTAACTGATGTGCTACTCATCCAACATCCATGGCAAACAGAAGCAGTTTGTAACCAAAACACAAGCAGGGCACAAGCAGGTTTTTTGTTCATTTAAAAACACAGCAGTGTCCTCTTAAAGCAATAGTTAGCAAATATGAAGCTACTGCCAGCTGCCAGTTCGATTAGCTTAGCACAAAGACGCTAAAAAGGGGGGCCTGACTGTCCAAAAGTAACAAAATCAGTCAACCATCACCACAACGTGTCATTTTTACACTTCAGTTTATATAACATTATTATATCTTATATAATAAGAAATACCAGGTTAATTAGTGAGCCTTAGACGTGTTGGTAGGCAGATTTTGCTATCTTTGCTTTCCAGTCTTTATGTTAAGCTAAGCTAACCAGCTGCTGCCATATTTAAAGGAGAGACATATGAGAGTGGTATCGATCCTCTCACCTAACTCTCAGCAAACAAGCAGATAAGTGTATTTCACAAAATGTCAAACTATTCCTTTAACATAAACAGCCACTCAAGAACTCTGCTGAAATAAAAATATATCTACATTTGGCAAAGTGATGACTTCAGTCGGGAAATATCTTCTCAAAGAGCATATATGCAAGACCTTACAAAACATCTAAAGCTTGCTATTAATACATAACAGTTTTAGGCTGAAGTCTACACACTTCAGTCAAAAAGCTTTTCGTGTTATTGTATCTTGAGAATGTACGTATATAACTGTGTGTATTTGAAGCAGGGCATTGCTGATACAGCTTCCATGCTCAATCTTCTCTCAGTAAGCAAAAGTCATTTAAATAAATATGTAATCAGATATTTCTGGTGGGTAAAACAAAAGACTGCATTTAAACCTCTTGCTCTGCAGTGATCACTTTAAAATGCTTAAACAAAGAAGATGATGAAACAAGAAGAAGCCACACACTTAACTCTCCCCGCTCCCTGAGGGCAAAACATCACGCGAGTTTGTCTGTGACAAAAAGACCAACTGGCGGTAACAGTCATACTGTTACTGAGAATAGAGAGCAACACCATCAAGTTAACTGTGGATTATCAGACATTACACCTCATATGGCAAACACAGACCGACCTAAAGTGAGTTTTAAGTCACAAACTGTTTCTTTTCTGTTTCACGGTTTTACAAGATAATCCATGGCTACATCCAGGCTCTATGACTGATGCACCCGACGGAAAACAAGATGGTGACTGTGTCTCTCTGTCTTTCTATGAGTAATTATCTTCTCTTCTATTGGGGGGTCCTTGGGGGATCGTCACTTTGCCCGCTCCTTTCAGAAGTGGTGCTATTATGGTTCTTTTTTTTTTTTTTTTCATTCCACACACATTAAGGCAGGAGAGCTGAACATATATTTTCTTGGCCTCAAATCAACTGAACTAAAAATAGAAGGGGATATAACCCCCTAAACACACACACACACACATCCGACCATGGTCACTTTTGGGGACATTACATAGACTTACATTCATTTCCTGGAGACTTACCCTAACTACTTGCCTAACCCTAACCTTAACCACTGACCCAAAGATCAGCCTTTTGGGGACAAAAGCCGTGTCCCCAATTGGACAAGTCTTCCCCGATTAACTGGTCCTAAGTCTGAAATTTGTCCCCAAAAGCAGCCTATGACAGACCACACACACGCACACGCACACGCACACGCACACGCACACGCACACACACACACGCACACGCACACGCACACGCACACACTCACTTTAGACAAGTTTATAATGAACGCAAGCTGGGATATTACATTGATGAGAGAACAATGGGAAGGAAAGAGGGAAGAAGCAGAACGACGGAGGAGTAAGATAAAACTGAATTAAACACGAAAGAAAGTGCAAAATTACAGACATAATAGGTTGGCAGGCATTAGTGGCAATGAAATGCTTGAGCTTCAAGCTCTCCTAACAGTGCAAAAGACTGTTAAAAAGTAATATCTAAGGACATAAGAATATTATTAATAACATAATAATTCACAATAATAAAAAGACAACTAGTGAGAGACAAAGGAAGGAAATAAAATCAACCAGACAGTCATGCAGAATTGGGAAAGTGGCAATGGAGTGAAAAAGATAGAGGCAAAAGAAGAGGATGGCAGCAGCCGAGGACAGTAAATGAGAGACAGAGCCAGTCTTTAAGTCTGGGAGCTGCCTAATAACCCCTAGCTGCTGATCGGGCTGTTTCTGGGCACCGACACTAAACGTCCTGTTCAGTCGTCCCCAGTCCCATAATCCTCTTATCCGAGTTGATTTCAGCACCGTGAAGTCACAATCCACTGTTTTCTGTGAAACTGTCTGTCGTGATGGTTGTCTGTGTCTTTAGCTCAGGGAACAAAGCAAGAAGGAGCAGGGCAGAGGCAATAGGGTAGATAGAGAAGGACATGAGGTGATGTACTGTGAGTTCAAATAAAAAGAGACTAAAGCAGCCTGAAATTTAAAGGTTCGACCTGGAATGATACTGTACTGCATTCCTGTGGGGATTACCTCTGCGTATCTCACTGCACTTAAACCATATTACCTGGAAGGAAGAAAAACTCATAAATCTTCTCTGTTATTCCCTCCAAGGTCATCCACAGATGGCTCTGTTAAATCACTGAAGGCTTATTGGGAGGTTATCTGAGGTCAAGGACTCAGTAGTTTGACTCTTGACCTCACCCTAGGGATCAAGCCTTTAGTCATGTGATGTGCTGGGGACGAACTGCAGGTCAGATTTAATCACACTAGTCTTTATTGGGACCTCTAATCTGAGGAGGAGGAATGTGCATCAGTGATATTAATTAGAAAAGAAAAAACACGTCTTTGTATTCAAAAAATTGCATTTTCCACTTTCTTCCTTCTTTCTTTCAGTGCCTTTCTTCACCAAAATCGCCTCTTTCCAACTGTTTTCCCCCTAAAGGATACCTGCAGCTCTTCAATTTGCTTTGGGAGAAAAGCAAAGCAATGAGGACTTCTGACTGGTGTGTGTGTGTCCCACTGTGAGAGAGATGGCCGCCCAGCTGGTCAGCTCTACAGGACGTTCCATGCTCTGTTTAAGAGATAACACTTGCAAGGATTGGGACCTTCCATACTTTTCCGGCAGGGCCCACCTACACATGCACGTACACACTCACAGGAGCGCGGAATGGAAGAAAACTGATTGGTTCAGGGTATCGAGAGCTGGACAGGGGCTCTGGAGCATGCCAGGAATTATAGATGTTTACTGTTTCAGGGGCCATGAGTGAGCTGTTCTCAGGAATGTCTAGCTATGCTCATGCTCTCACACACATAAAAAGCAGAGTCATTTCACATCTCTACAGGTGATACATTTTATTCAGTTTCAGACATTTTTAGTCTGAAACTCATGTAATCAGCACAGTTCAACCAATTATAAGTGACCTTGTAAGGTTGACAATAGAGCAAACAGACTCATTTCTCCCAATATGACTGTGCAGAAGAAGTCTTAAAGAACAGTGAGGTAAGGCCAAAATATGCAGAAAATTCTCCACCACTAAAAATCTAATTACTAACACAAAAAGCCTGAGCTTTGTTTATGCATGTGCAATCATGCCTATGGGTGTATTTGTATACTCAATGAGGTAAAAGATGAGTAATTTCTCTCAAGAAGACATTTGAAGCATGCAATATTGCAATATTTCGGTTTTTTAAACACTTGTTTGGTGCAGATGTCTCTGTTGTGGTGGGTTTCATATCTTACGCCAGTCCTCTTACATAACTGCGGTGTGCCTCCACATCTAAGCACTAAGTTCACAAACTCTGTGACAGCCAAATGTAGACATTATTCTACCCACCTCATATTGCACACACTGGTATTGTAATCTCACTCTCTTATTTAATTAGACTGGGCTCGTCTCTCTCATCTTATACTGAATGATGACCAGGCTTGGATGGGAGGGCAGATAGCACATGAGATACCATGTAATTAAGGCTGTGGTGAAATAGGGGCCAGTGAATTGATGGCTTCAGTATTAAAAGTAGACAGTAGTAGCTGGGATTTTCATATTTCAGCTGCGGGGGGAAGAACTGAAAATGTTACTTTAGTGATGGATTGAGCTAAACTATGCGATCTGGCAGCTAGTGGTGTCATTGAGACTATTCATTACAGATTTCATAACTCATATTTTCTTCCCACTCGTCTCACTCCTACTGTAGCCACTATGCAGAATGGGTTGGGTCTTGGGTTGAATGCAAAATATTTTGTGGCCTCTGTCAACAACAAGGTTTGATACAGTAAATCTTTTTTTCTGAAGACAGCAGTCTAACATTTCATAGTATAGGAATCTATAGCAGATTCTATGTATTTCTCCTGTTTATTATTTGTCAGGTAAACATCAGTGTTCATAAAGCATCCAAAGTCTCAGATGATGGACTGCACTTAACCATAAGTACTGTTGCCAGGCACTGGGTGTACATCAGCCTCTACAAAGGAGCATAAGATGAGCATGAACAGCTATGATAGCAAGCCTTTTGGGATAAGACACTTTATTCCTCTCTATGATATGCCCAGCTGTTTTCTATTAGAGACAGATAGCGGGGTAGAAGACAAAGCTGAAACAGTTCAGATGGAGGACACAGTCTTATCTTGTTTGGTGTAATTAAACATCAGGGCTGATCAAAGGGACATGCGGTAGGGTGGGATCAAAGGATGAGAGGAATGGGATGCGCAAAATGATATCAAGGTATCATCACATATATATACACACACACACACAAACTGATGTATACTACACTATGACATTTTCCCAGACTATAGCTAAAATGCTTTCTGCTTTCACGCAGGGATCTCAGCTTTTTTGTCATCGTTATACCATCAAAAGGTGAGATGATCAGACTAACCTGTGATACTGCAGAAACAACTTTAAAACACTAAATCTGTTCACAGCAAGGTAAACCCATTACCACTAATCCTACTGTATACTTTCTGTTGCAAAAAAAAAAAGATTTCCCTATGTCCTTTGGTGATTTCGACTGCCCACAGCGGCTGGTTTAGCATGCGGTCTGCTCGTTGAAATGGATCCAAACAAGCATGCTATGTGTTCTCTCCTACAGGATAATTAGCTGTGCAGAAATGAACACCGGCACACTGATATGACAGTTGTTCATGGAAAATCCCTCGCAGGTACAGTTTCATGGTGTTAGGGACACCTGTTTGGGTTTCCTGTGTTTAGATGGGATTATTATTACAAAACAACAGGTTCCTTCCTAATATAATAAACAAAATATCATAATAGAAGTTCTTCATATGCAAGGTATGTAGGTTTATTATTTCCAACTAAATATATGCCAAAGCATGGGACATCCTATTTTCAATATATGGGAGACTTTTTGATCAAATTTGCATCACAAATCCGAAGTTAGAACCCTCTCCTCATTGAACGGCATAACCCTGGCCATGTTTTCATTTTCTCCACACCACATACTGTGTTCACATGTCTGCAGTCGACACCAAATTCTGAACCAAAGCACTGAAGACAGGCCTTTAATTTTTACAGAGTGAGAGATGGAGTGCTGTACGGAACAAAGTGTGCTTTGAGCAAAGCAATCTGCCTTACTGAAAAGCGAGTTAAGTAATCTTAGTGCATAACTCAAAGACAATGGCTGCATTGAGGCCAGATATATGGAAGTATGATCCAGTGAGTTGTCCTTAACAGCACATACAGGCACGCTAGCCTTCACACGAGCGAAAACCTACCGTCTGTGCGCACACATAACACTTACGCAGACAAATAAGATGAAATATGTCTGCTTCCCCTCAAATAATAAAGTTTGCTTCATGTCAAACTTCCTTAATCTCCCTCTCAGCCTGTTTTTTTCTCTTTCTCTAGTCTCTGACTTATTTTTCTCTGTTTAACTGTCCTTACAAATGTGTGTGTGTGTTAATACATTGGTGAAAAAAAGAAACTACTGTATTGTATGTTGTAAATAATCTGCTCTTCCGCCTTTTGTCATACTAATAATACATATAATAATGAAAATTGTCAGATTTTCTTAAAAAAGGCTCCAAAATACAAGTAGACTTTCTTTTTTATTGAGTAAAACAAGAAAAGATAAGGATAATTGAATCTGAAGTTAACATAAATCAGCCTTGATTTGAGCGCACTATAACAGCATATCCGCAATGATGTGACTTCATCAACTTTCAGTATTTATGGCCCCCAGCAGATACTCATGCTGCACGTTTGTGCCACCAAATTCTTTTTGTGCCCTTGACTGCAGCAATATATCAAATCAACTCCTGTTCAACAAATTAGAGTCCGCCTCGTCATTTGTCATTTAATTACGGCACTTGACTGAAATATGGTCACTGTGCCCACTATCCTGCCTTCATTCACTGAAAACGATGGGTTTGTACAGGAAACCCAACATTTCTGTGCTGCATTATGCATGCAGAGAGCGTTCCTCCATTCAAAATGGTGCTTGTAAGAGCACAATATTGAATTTGTAAAAGACTCTGAAACATATGCAAATAAGTGATGGTGGTACAGAAGTATATTAGATATATATTGTGATTGATGTTGTGTGATTTGAATACATTTACTATGCCAGAGAGACTCAGGTCATTTTCATATTCCAGCCTTTACGGTAGGGAGAACGCTGCCTACTGGAGAATGGAAATCATCCAATGAAATATTCATCCAAACTGAAGAGCAAAACAGCTGGTGTGCACCGAGAAAGAGACAATGAATTAATAACACAAATGTAGGACAGAAAGGAACCTATAGCAGGAAATTAATTTCCAGAACTATAATTAATGAAGCGTAACTGGAACTGGAAAACTTCCCTGTCTCTAAACTAGTTAGCTTCTCCTTGTTTGTACCTGCTTAAACTTTCTACCTCTGCTAGTCCCGGGTGAGATCTGTTTACTAACAAGAAGTTCAAATGCCTTCGTCTTAATAGCGATGTGATCTCCTTTTTCAGCAAAACCTCTGTTCTCCCCGCAGGAGTGGGAAGCCATTGAAGAGTCGCACAAGAACGACAGATTTTCTTGGAAAGATTTCTTCTCTTCCCTCATATTTTCTGTCTTCTCTCTCACTCACATATCGCATTTCTCTCACATTGCTTTCTTCTCCCCTCCCTCTTTCTAGTTTTCTCAGAGTTCGTGAACTCAGTGAATGACTGATTTCGAGACTGTGGAGCTCCACGCGAGGGGGAAACGTGTTGTCATATCAAAACTGTCAGGCATTCTCTGTTTGCTCTATGAATCCTGCATGCATCGTTTCCTAGACAGCTGATGTGAATATTCAGAC
Source organism: Scomberomorus guttatus (assembly GCA_038419695.1). Classification (NCBI taxonomy): domain Eukaryota; kingdom Metazoa; phylum Chordata; class Actinopteri; order Scombriformes; family Scombridae; genus Scomberomorus; species Scomberomorus guttatus. The sequence goes on along the minus strand of CM076451.1, from coordinate 13,043,916 downwards.
ACTGCAGTCTGGGAAAGTACGTCTGCTGTCATTCAGTGTACAATGAGGGTAAACAATTGTCTGTCTTTGAGGACACATGTACTATATTACTGAATACACAAACAAACACAAACTGAATACTTGATAAACTTAAAAAGAGCAGATAGTTGACATAATTCTGACAAAAACTATAAACTCTACACTAACTTGTCAGTTTATTCTGTACAACAAGCTAAAAATAATGCGGCCTCATACAACAATAAATCCTTCATGAACGTTACAGTATAAGTTTCTGTTGAAACTGTTTTAGAGAGGTGTTGATTCACCTTTAGGGTAATTCTGGACGTTGTAGTTTGTGGTACTGCTGAATTACATTGCATTATACTGAGAGGTATTTCTTATACTTTGTTTATATAATCCCATTTATATTAATGTGAGGGTAGACTAAACAGAGGAGAGAGCTTTTGAGAGACGCAGTAACGTTGGCAGACATATCAGACTGTAGTGGGGAAGAGGAAGCTCAGTCACAAAGAAAAGCTTGTTTGATGCCTTTTCCTGCCTTTTTCCACAGCCATGAACTATGGGCAGCGACTCAAAGCTGGAGTGTGGGACTTTTGTCTCCCCCTTCTGGCAGTGAGAGTAATTACAAAAACACTGTCGACACGTGCTTAAGTCATAGGCTCCGCTGTAGCCTGCTCCGTCGCTACTGTTGTGGCTGTAAAACGGTGGATAAATTGTTTTTGAGCGTGACACAGCCCCCGTGAAATGACTCGTTTCACTATCAGAATTTGATCCATTTTGTTTGATAAAATTTGGAAAGTCTAGAAGAGCCGCACGATTAAATTATTTTATCCCCATTCAAGTTAGCAGAGAGCTAACCAGAAGTTAGGTCTCTAGTGTGCATGCAGTGCTCAGTATGCATTCATCTGGCCAGCGTGGGAATGTCAAACCCGACACCAGATTAGAAACTCCAGTATACTGTGAAATACAGAGAGATTTATCTGGCGGCGATAGGCTTAATCAGCATCGTGTGAACTTGTTTGGCAAGGGCTTAAATGTAACAGATGTTTATTTATATGTAAACGTTCCGCACTACAGGTTTAAAGAAAGAAAAGAAGAAACAAGGTTGCTCTATTCAACTTTTAATGTGATAGAGTGAGGAGCTTTAAAATCAGGTGGGGTTTTATGTTGAGTTGCTGCACCTCCATACTGAGAAAAGTCAGTTGAGGTGATTTGAGCATCTGGTGGGGAAGTTTCTGAGAGCTCAAGACAAGGATGTACTCTGGGCATGACTGACTTTGCGGAAACCCTTAGGCATGCATGGCAAAAATAGAGAGTCTTAGTTAGGACATAAGCACAATGGTACTCTAAAGGAAAGGAGGAGCTGGTGGGAGGGAGTCGTCCCAGTGACCCTAACCTGCAGTGTGAGTGGCTAAAAAATTAATGGAAACCTCAATATTATCTGTAAACTTTGGCCTTTATTGATTGACCCTACATTTCTCAAAATCCTCCTCAAAGTTCCTCAAGTGACCTTTCTTCCACTGCCTCACCCCTGCATGGCACCTTCCTTTCACCTTAGCTCCCCAATGATTATACGTAAAATCAGATCCTGTCTTGCATTTCAGGAAAAAATGCAGTTTCTCTTCCTCATTAACATATTTCCCCTTTACGCCTCAGTTTTCCCGTCCCCGCTCTTGACACATTGAGAAGCGTGCTCCCCCTGCGTAATGTTATGTGAATGACTGGTTGTACCGCGGCTGCTCTGAAGTCTCCCCTGTGACAGGCAGGTGCAGCGTTGCACCGTGGCTTCTGATCTTCTCGTCATGATGATACTTTTGCTCACCCCTATTCCGTATCTACACATCTTACAACCACAGCTTTTCTCTTACTTTTCCACCACCCTGCCATAATCTTTTAACGCTGTGGTTTAAAGACAAACTAGCATCTTCCTTTCCTCGCTCTGTCCTTCCGTGTATCTCAGTGGCGGAATAAGGAGGCCAAAATGATACCCTGTGATATCGGTAGGTGCAGGGATGTGTGCTGTGTGGTGGGAGAAAGCAGCGGAGGTGATGATAACGACAGCGCAACTGATATCAGCCTAATGAGGCATGAAGGAACTAAACTGAGGATATCCCTCTTTCCCCCCCATATGCGCGTCTACTTTAAAACTCTGTAATACTCACTTTTATGCTGCATCATCAGCCACACTGTAACGCTTACTCATTTGCTACCACTTTGCTAAACTGTTGATGAAAATTTGTTGTGAAAGTGGGGAGAAAGTTAAGCGGGAGAAGGTTATGACTTTGCGTTTTGCAAGAGGTCAGGTGTTTACTTCATGATAACACGTTATCTCCATTCCCCCGCAGAGTGGCTGCGTGATGATAATACTGTAGAATTTTTTTTTTTGTGTTCCTTTTATTGGCTGATTTCTCTCTTTATCTGCTCCCTAATCATTCTCCACACACAGACATCATTACCAAGATGGATTTTCTGGGTGAGAGAGGTAGGTAAGGGAAATGGGGGAGGAAGAGAGAAAGAGAGGAAGCCTCTCCTCCATCTTTTCATTAATCACAAATCAGTTTATTTCTCTCTGGAGGCCAGACCACTCAGTGGGAAGGAGAATAGGCTCTTTCTCCTCTCTTTTTTATCTCCCTTCTGTTCAATTCATTTCCCTCCCTTCTTCTTCCCGGGATTTCTCCAGTCTCTAAATGCCAAACCAATAAACCGAGAAACCCCTTCCTCTCTCTCTCTCTCCTTCTCAAACAGACTGCATGTTCAGTATTTTAATAAAAATCACAGCTTAGATGGTCACATCTGAGAAAGCACACACACGCACGCACACACAAATGCATGCAGACACATACGCAACAATCAACATTGAGAATGCGCGCTGTCTTTTATATTTCCAGAGTCGGTTTAGTGTAACCTACCGTTCCACGCCTCAGCAGCCACTGTGACTATTAGTGGGATCTCACAGGGCTGAATAAACAGTGGGATGTTCAAGTTGAATAACAATATGGCAAACTTCTCAGAAATACAATTGGACCAGGCAGTCAGAATCACAGAAATGGAGCAGGAGGAGGCTGCCTCTTTGACAAGAAACAAGAAAAGTGGAGCGGTACACGCAGTCGAAGAAAGAAATACTTGCAGTCGCAAGATCATTTGGGTTACTGTACACTGATCTTTTAAAAGCAATTATTTTGAGACAGCTTGCCGGGGCATGGTTAATGCTCCATTTCCTGCATATAGACAAATGTGTCCTCTCATGAACACATATATATGACCTTGCTGTGCAACATAAACTGCATTCCATAATGCTCAACAGTGCGGTATACATGTGCATGAAAGAAGACAATGAGCGAGTGGTATTCCGCTGGTAGCAGAGCTGAAACATTAATCTCATCTTAGATGTCTATCTCTCCATCTCCATGCCCTGCCACTACACTGATACACACTGATGGAAGCGTCAGCTGCGGCCTGCATACCACCAGTGTCAGTGAGTGGAGACACACATGCACACACTAACCATTTTTAAAGCTTCCCCAGGACTGTTGTAACCAAAAAAAACACAAAAAACAAAATCTTGCACCCATATCTGCGCATACGCACTCAGCGGTGAACTATTTTTGGTTCTCACATGTAAAAGAGTGCAGGATAATAAGCGTTCTGGGTAAACGCGAGTGAGATGCGTGTGTTGATATTTTGGTATGCCACCTTCAGTCCCGGTAGAAGTGAGGCAGCGAGGGCAGAGTGGAGAGCGGATAATGATCCCGCTGATAATGGAGGAGTGGAATCTGGCACAGGCTGTTCCTTTGCACCCAGTGTCACGCACATACACACACACACACACACATAGAAATGCACGCCCCCACATCTCACAGCCCCTTAAGGTATACAGTATGTGCAAAAACCTGTCAAATACTAATTCAAATGGCGATATACTTTCCCTTACCTCTTTACTTCCTGTGCTTTGTGTATGCATGTGTGTACGCGTGTGAATACCTATGTGTGAGTCTGAGAGCATGAGCGCTGAGGATTCCCCTATTAGTAAGACATTCCCAGCTAAGAAGGCCGAGCTTGTTTCACAGGAACAAGAAGCAGTTTTTAGCCTCTTCTCTACACAGGTGGGATTTTTCAATGTTGCTAAAATGACAGCACAACTGCAGTATTAAAGCTTATGTCCTCAATTTCTTATATTATTATTATTTTTTACCTGAATGTGGAGAGACTTCACGTTCATGCTCTTGTCAGCAAATTCTGTCTTGTCTCCATCAGCTGAACACCACACTTAACAGTTCAGAAATCTTGCATGGATACTGTCTTCAGAATAAAGTATGACTGTGATTTTCATGTGGCTAATCTGGCCTTGATTACCTCTGTAAAGCCCCAATCAATAGATTCCAGAGCTAAAATGATTCCTAATGGTATCAATCTGCTGCTCTTCATATCACCACTGTCCCCAATCAGACATTAATGATCAATTATGGCCTTGTTGCTGGGTGAATAGAGATCAATGAGATAATGTGGTGGCGGTTGTGGGATCAGAGAAGAGAGAATGGCACTCTTGGTATGAGGGAAAAGATGAGAGAGAGAACGAAATACAGAGAAAAAGCAAAAAAAAAACAAAAAACAAATGGATGAAAGACGCATAGAAACGACAGTTTGCATTTAGCTGCTTTGGTGAAGTACTTTGATTTGTTTTACCAGGTTTGCTTTCATTTAGCTTTTCATTGTGGTCAATTGTAGTAAATTGTTAGTGTGAATGTGTGCAAATTCAGCAGCTGTTAACAAAAGAATGTACAGCAATAATATACAGATTGTATGTTGTAACCTACATCAGTTCCCCAAAATGGCTTGAGCCAGCATTGTTTACATTTAGACAATCTTATCATCATCATCATCGCCTTTACCTACCGTCTCCTGACCTTCATATTTTGTCAACACAAATGTATTTACAGGCCATGCCAGTAAAGCAAGCTGTAACTGAAACTGAACGAAAGATTAAAAAAAAAGAGGGGAGGAGATTTACATATAGAAAGCGGGCTGTAAAAACCCAGCAGCTTGTTCACAAGTCTGACGTAATCCTGAAACACTTTAATATTTAATTGAAGTGTCATGAAATTAAAAGGCTCAAGGAGAGGAGGTAGAGGACGAAAGAGAGGAGAGAGGCAGCGAGAGAGAGAGAGGGAGAGAAAAAAACACAGAGTGCTAAATAAGCCACTGAAATACAAAAAGGCAGCACACCTCTCTTTTTAATGACAAAATATGATGATAATTGGTTATTATCTTTGGTAGAAGAGGCCCTCGACTAGCATTATCAGAGAGAAAGAGAAGAGTCCTCTACACAACAACATTAAGTGTCCCTGCGGTTCTGACGATTTGGAACACAACATGCTTTTAGATTCAGATTCATTCTGTATTGATGTCAGATAAAGAAGGAGAGGAATATCCTCCAGAGAAGAGAATGGATCCATTTTGATCCAGGTTTTACTAGACCTGGAATACTCCCTGCTAGCTTGCCGGTTTCTCCTCGCAAAGCAGAACAGTGACCCCCTGTGGATTCTGCTAGATAATACAAATGCAACATGACGTCACTCTGAAGATAGGCAGGAGCTGGTATAATTTGTATACAACTCTCCTACAAATAACTAGATATGTATGGTGCAAATTCCAATGCGAAATAATACTTTTTGCAGGTTTAAACTGTTGCAGCGTTAGTTTCAACAGGCTTTTCTTGGTGTTTCATGCTTCACGGTTTGACTAATTAAGACCAACCCCCTCCATCAAATGCTGCACACCACCTCCAGCGTGTCACATGGACATAATGTGTATTACACACCTCAGAGAGTGTATGACATGACATGTCCCAGGTGTAAAGGGTCCATGTTCAACTTGACACGCCACTGGCAGGTGATTAGCAGAGAGTCAGACCTTGCTGCCCCCCATCAGACTTTATTGCGGGGAAGGCTCCATCTCCCTAATACATAATTATAAGAGTCATATGAATGTCCTTCACATGATTGCAGGATGGTTGAAACATTTTCACAGAAACCTAGAACTGGAGTGCATAGAAAGGTCATTAGCAAATTAATAATAATAATAATAATAAAAAAACTGGTTTGGTTGGTTGCAGTCACAAGAGGATGTAAATTCTGTAGCCTCTAGATCTAGAGACAGACTCTATCCACATATGGTGGTGATGGAGTGGTGAGAGGTCACTAATGATTCTGTCAATCAATACCTTGGCTGGCGTGTTACAGCGGTCTTCTTACATCCTGCCAGGGCTGTCACTCTGCCTGGCCCACCTCAGACACAGCGGAGACCCAGCATACCCACACCTGCACAGCTACCATACTGTACATCTTATCTAGGTGAGAGATTATGACAGGAGGGATTATGTCAATTAAATCTGTAGCCCACAGACACAAAGCCAGCATCACTCCCGAGTAATATGAAAGAGTATAAAAACCACGTGTAGGCTTGCCTCTTCAATCAATTTGGAGCTAATGAATAAAGAAAAATGATTAAACACGTGAATTGCATTCATGAGGCTTCAATAAACCTAAACTAATTCAAGGGAATCCTTAATCTGACCTAGGCTTTTTGCATTGTCCGTGGTATTACAGTAACAGGATTGTAAAAGCATTGGCTCCAGTTACACCCATCCTCTAGTGACGAAGAGACCGGTGGGGGTTAGCATTAATTTCCAAAGCCTTATGTTGCATTTGCATAATTACCATAAATCATCACAGGGATGTTCTGGTCCACAGTGGAAGAGAGGTGGGAAAGGATATTGGAAAAGTGCTTGGAAGGGTGACAGCGTGCAACACACTGCTAACTTGATAGCTGACATTGTAATGATTAAGAATGATCTTGTGGTTCTTGGAATAATATGTACATTGCAAGGCATGGCCTTGTGTGCAGGGAAAAAAAATGTCTGAGGGTTTATACAGAATCTGTGCTCTACATTATCTGCAGCTTCAAGGGTCTGCTTATTGCTGTGTATATTCATTTTAATAATACATGTCATGTCACAAAGTGGTAATTTGATTTCCTATACATATTTAAACCTGCTGTAACAACACTGTGTGTGCGCGCTGCTACTGATTTACTGGCCTTGAAGACTATTAGAATTGCTTTGTGCGAGCTGTGACAGTGCTTCAGATACATTGTTTTAATATAGATCATTATTTTGTCTTGAAATGGGATCAACAAAATTAAACTAAGACTATAAACAAACAGAAAGTAGCATTAAACTATGAGATGGATGTACAGTAAATGCATCAGAATGGGGGCACAGTGAGCCTGAGGGGGAGTCATTCGTACAATAACAATGCTGAGGCTTTAATGTAATAACCATTTTGCTGGGGTGATACAATGCGTGACCTTTCCTCCTTCCTTCCATCTACAGTATTGAAAGGTTGGCTTGTGCAGTGAATAGAAAAGACTGCGAGGCTTAAAATGATGTGAGCTCAGTGACAGGGCAACAATTTGCACCCTGCATTGGATTAGATGGGTGAAAAAAACGAATACGAGGGGTTAAATGCTTTGACACAGAGTGCAGTCTGTGCAACCTGCTGGCTCAGTAATCTGCTGAAGTTCCTGTGCTTTGTGTAATGATGAATTTGAGTCAGCTAGAAAGAAAGTCAGTGGGTTATTCCAGGACAACTTCAAGCAGACGCAGAAGCTAACCTTGAGACCTGAATGGGTAGTGAAACAAGACTGAATGTCTCTTATCTCTGTGGATGCAACTACTGCTTTATGTACCTGTACTGTATATAAAGAGTACAGTAGACATACACTCCCTCCACTAAAATTCCCCAAACTTTGCCTAGACTCCTTTATCTCTCCTGCCAGGCTTCCATGGCTGTTGCCGCAGCTGCATGACCTGATAATGCCATGTAAACAGTAGGTGGGTGAGTGAGTGAGAAAGAGACAGGGACTGAAACACAGAGCCAGAATGAGAAGAGGAGAAAGAGAAAGACATTAAATATGAAAGCGAAAGGTAAAAATAAACTATGACATGACAGAAAAAGAGGGGGAGGAGGAGGAGGACATTAAGAGAACGTTGATGGGGAGGGTAGACTGAGGAGCATGACAGCTGGCAGACGGGGAAGGCGGCGCTGCTCTGATCGGCCCAGTCTCACCGCACCTTAGCAGGCCAGATGGACTAACCCGTCCCTGCGTGCCCTTCACCAGCCAACACACACACATACATTTACACAGAAAAACAAGTACGTTCTGTAAATGCGGTAACACACATTTTACAGGTTCCTGGAAATTGTCTGAGAAATTTGCAGGCATTTATTTAACAGCTTATTTTTAGGACATTTACATACAGAAAAATATTTTGTTAGGTTGGTTTAGTCGGGGAGTACCCACACAGTATTATTTCAGAGGTTCATATGTAGTTCTTAATTTGCCAAAAAATCTTAATAAATTAGATTCTTAACAGTTCTTTAACAGACAGAAAAAAACTTACTTTTCAGTGTGTATATTAGCATATTAAAACCAACTTAACACTTTTTTCCATTTTTCTTATAATTCGTACCAAATTGCATTATCCTTTGTGTAAAATGTCCTAAAATTAACTGTTAAATATCTGCAAATTTTATACAAATTAGAGGACCTGTACAATAAAGCGTTACTGTAAATGCACATTCTGTATACCATCATTATTTACTATTATTGAGTCCAAAATATACAAATAGCTTAAAGGGAAAATATGCTTGAAGAAAACGTGTATTCTTTTCCACATATCCAAATAGACACAGCAGCTAACTTTGACTCTGGTTATATTACTTTTAAGACTTAAAGGTGGTTGTTTTCTGAAAAAATGTCAACATGTTTGTGGCCCAATCATTCCCCCACAAGGAGCAAGCTCCCACTGTGATACGGCATCTCCCTCTAGTGTCTAAACTCTGCTACTACATCCTGGATCACAGATCAGCACCAAGGCAAAGGACAGCTCCCATTCCCAAAAAGAGAGGCCACCAATAAGCTAAAAAAAACACAAGACATGAAACTAGACTTTATTCTAAAACCCAGGATTAAAACAGGTTTTAACACTTAAAAAAACAAACATCTTGTGTTGGTTTGTCCTCATTTCAAGTAATTTAGTGGCAACCTTGCTAGAAAAAACATTCAACCAGTCCCCAAACAGTATTGATTGATGTCTGGTTATAAAAAGACATCTATCATCTAGACAGTCTGAAATTGGAGCTGTTGTGGTCTGTATGTCTATGTGCATGTGTGTGTGTTCATTCTCCCTTGTGTGTGTGTGTGTGTGTGTGTGTGTGTGTGTGTGTGTGTGTGTGTGTGTGTGTGTATGTAGGTGGTCAGGGGGGCTGTGTGTTGATGCGGTACAGTATTATGAAACAATAAAATTTAGACAGATGATTCATATCTGGGCATAAAAGCCAGAGTTTTGTTAGGTTCCTCTTTAATGAAACCTATAATTTCTGCCTCCCTCTATGGTGTTGCTATGGAGCAGGGGGATCGATCACAAAGAGAGATATCCATTGCTGCTCTATTTCGCAGTATTGCCATGGCAATGCGTGAGCTAAGTTACAGAGTGAAAGATCATTTACACAATTAAGAGTTGCACGTCTCACTGCTGAGAGCAATGCACTCATCCTTCTTTAAAAAAAAAAAATCACACGAGGGTGACAAAATAGCTTACTTTTGAAAAAGAGACATACCGAAATCTGGATTAACATACGCCACCATGGTCTCACACACACACACACACACACACACACGTCATGCAGCAAGGTTTTGTCAAAGACTGATGTTATAGGCACAAAGGTTACAAATTCAATCACTTTAGAGATGGCTGCCACCTCACTGTGTCTCAGGAATATATAACTCCATCTTCTGTGTGTATGTGTAAGTGTGCGTATATAGACCCTGGTGCGGGTGGAGAATGTATTGCTGGTTCAACAGAAATAAGACGGAGCTGTCACATCCACCAAAAGCATTACTTTAAAAAAAGGACAATAAAATAAAAAGAAAAAAGCGACAGAGAGAAAAAGTGTGTGAAGCGAGACAGAGTTAAGGTAACAGAACAGATATTATATAGGCTGTTGTGATCAATCAGGTAAAAGACAAAAAAAAAAAGAGCCATGAAATCATATGAGAGAAGCCGGGCCGCTCTTTCCCACAGAGGGGGGAGAATATACAGTATCAGCACATTTTAACCGGTGAACCAACATCTGTTTTTCATCTTCCTTTCCTCTCCACCACTCTCCTCTATCTCCCTTGACCTTAGGATCTTATTGTATACATAGATACACATACATACATATATACACACACACACACACAGACACACAGACACACACACACACACACACACACACACTCTCGCTTTCTCTCAGTGATGATCATCTGCCCTTGTCAGCAGGTCTGAGTCACTGAGCTAAGCAATTCCTGGCCATCCCAAAGGATCTCAAACATAAGCAATGTTTACTAGGTGTGTGTGTACACTGTGTACTGTATATGTGTGTGTGTGTGTGTGTGTGTATAACCCCATGGGATACACTTCATCCACAACCTTCCTGGCCTGAATATTGACCGTCATGTGAGAAAGAATACATTTATTTCAGATGCTCGCCACTCTGAATTCTGTGCACAAACACATCTGACCCCCTTTCATCCACAATAATCTAAATCAAACAGTCTTCTTCTGTGTAAAAGCTTTTCTCGGTAGCGATCGAGTGGACAAGTACCACCTAAGTGTGCTCATACACAGAACTCTCCCAGCCGTCTCTGAGATTTAACCTGCCTGTTGACTTCAGGCTCAGAGATTAGTGGAGAAGTGTACACACACTTGCTATTCATCCTGAAGGCTGCAGACGACGTCAGTATAGAATTATAATGACCAGAACAGACGCAGTTGAGAAAATCCAGGGGATTTACTGTGGTCTGGTTAAATGTAGGGAAGATGTGCTGAATGAGAATGGTTTATTCCACTGATTTCCATTCTCAGTGTGTTCTTGTGTATGCTATTTCTGTGTGTGTGTGAGAGAGAGAGAGAGAGTGTGGATGTGAGGCTAAATCCTTGTACATTTACTCTCTGCTCCTAGAGAGGAGGCTGTGAGTGTGAGAGATACTCCCACCTCCTGGACGGGAATGAGACCTTACAAAAATCTGAAGACGTGTCACATACCTAACACACAAGCCTCTATGAGACAGCTAAAAATCACTGCAGCCAACATGTGTCCATCACTGTCCAACTGTCCAAGCAAAGACACACAAGCCCCACCACCGAAATCACTGAGTCAAAAAAAAAAAGCATCGTCTCAGTGCCCTGGATTTATAACGCTGAACATGTTTCTGATAGGCGTGACTTACCGGGGTGCTGCCATCTGATAGGGTCGTCATGCTGATTGACATGCTCATCTTGTCAGAGGAGGAGAGGGAGGGCGGGGAGGGGCTTCTCTTCTCCGCTTCCTGTCTCTGGAGGAAGTCACGCCAGGCGCGCTGGATACTGCATGGAACAGATGAAGAGACAACATGTAAACGCAGGCAGGGACGATCATTCAGACTTTTAAATATGATGCATATGTAAATAGCTGAAATGGCAACATTAACACTTTAGATTCAGACAGTTCAGGAGGTGAATTTTCTCTAAAATTCAGAACATGCTTGAAATCAGGCTTAAAATTCATGGATTAAACTTCCCAACTAATCCCAATCCCAACCTATTCATACCGTTTTATCACCTGGACCAGCAATTTTTTGGCTTCAGACCCCTTGTGTTCGGTTACATACTTTCATGAGTTGTGAACACTTCCAGCAAGGAGTGATTTCCATTATAATCTTACTATGTGTCATTTTAATTATTTTGGGAACCACTGACTTAGAAATGTAGACTGACATGTATTCAGAGAGGCCATTTTCTACTTTACTGGATGTATTTAATCAAAATCAAACACACACAGTGCATGCTTTTTAGCCAAAGACTAAATATATACTCACATCAACACCTTGGTCTCAACGGGCGGCACGTTGAAATTGATGTTGTTGTCTAGGTCCATGGTCAGATGATTACTGAGCCAGGAGAGGAGGGGAATGGGGGGGGGGGGGGGTAGGGGACATTCAGAGGACACACACACACACACACACACACACACCACACAAACATTACATTATAAGTCCAATGTCAGTCTGGGTTATCAGTAATTAGCCAGAGATGGCTTGGTCCCATCTGCAGGGCACAAGAGCAGGCTGCTCATTCTCTCTCTGTGTCATGTGTTTATTGTGTGTGTTTGTTTTGTGTGTGTAAACCCACCTCTGCAGCTGGAAATCTCCATCATTAACATGCTCGAAGCCACTCTGGAGGCTCTTCAGCTGCTCCTGTGTGATAGACAGAAGGAGGGACAGACAGAGAGACAAAGAGAGAGAAAGAGCTGGCTTTAGCGCACACACAGGGAGAAGCCTTTTACAGTAAGAAGAGATAACTATGAGTGTGTGCAAATATGAGTGAATGTTTGGCAGATGTGTGATCACTGTGCTGAGCTCAGGGACCCCTGCAGCAAGTGGTTTAGGAGCATTTTGGCTTGGTTAGATGTTTTTCTGTGAAGTAAGCTTTGAAAGAACTCGGCCAATTCTGCTGCCTCAGAGTTTTTCAGGCATCGGGCCCCCGAAGCAGAGAGAAAGTCAAACAGAGAGAGACAAGTAAGGCTGATGAGCGGTAGAGAAGTTACAGCAGGACATAATTCATGAAGTATGGCACGGTTGTTGTGCAGATGTAGCAGACTCGTTGGAGATTGGAGGATTGAAACTTTACACTCGCACTAAAATGACTTTTAGCTCCGTTCTCTGCTCCTCGCCTGCTGCTCCCTTCCCCTCCTCTCGGCTCCATCACCGTACTTTACAGTAATAGTGCTGAGGACAGGCCTGCCTCTACATAATTGAGCAGACTAATTCAATTACAAGGGAGCAACAAAGTTTAGGTGGAGCAGTTCTTCCTGATGAGCCAAGAGGGTCACATCAGGACACTGATATATATATATATATATATATATATATATATATATATATATATATATATATATGTACAGACAGCAGACAAATTAAAGGAATAACCAGAATAAATTAGTGGAGAGACATTACAAATGCAGATGCTTCCACACAGATGCACTGCATGGTGCAATTAAGCAGTTAACATCCAATCATGCTCTGTGGCATGTATGAAAATGCTGAGCAGGCCCAGTTGATTCTGATTTTGTATCAAGATGGCGAGAGGAAAAGATCTAAGTGACTTTGAAGGAGGGTTCATTGTTGGGGCACAGACAGCAGGAGCTTCAGTCACAGAGACTGCTCAGCTGGCTAGTGTTTCAATGGGAACAGTGACTAAAGTGACATCTGCATTCAGATCTATGGGAAAGATATCAGTAAATAGGGGCAGAAATTGTGGTTGACAGCACACATTTGACAACAGTGATGCTCGTGCATTGGTGCGATATGTAAGGAAAAACAGAAGATCCCCTCACTGTAGGTGAGGGGATCTGGTGGCTCTGTTATGCTGTGGGGGGCATTTTGCTGGCATGCTTTGGGTCCACTTGTCCCCTTAGAGGGAAGGGTCACTGCAGATCAATACAAAGTTGTTCCTGAGTGATCACCTATGATGAAACATTTCTATCCTGATGGGAGTGGTCTCTTCCAGGATGACAATGCCCCCATCCATAAGACAGGAGGGGTCACTGAATGGTTTGATGAGTATGAAAATGATGTGAATATTATGCTATGGCATTATATATCTATATCTATATCTATCTATATAAATACATACATTTATACACACACACACATACATATGCTTTCTCCATAATAGCTATGAAAAGGTTTCAGAAAACGTGTCTCTTTGAAAGGGAAATTCTGTTGTAACTAAGAACATATACTGTTGTCTACTGTCTACTAAGGAAAAACTGCTTTTTTAAAGATAAAAACGTCTATCTCATTTGGCTGTGTGCCCAATTTCTCTGTGGCAGGCAGTGTTGTTTTTCTCATTACTCTGCCTCCCAGAAGGAACAAGCCGCTCATTAGACAGAATCAAGGACTTTGACTAGTGATCAATGATTGCTTCAAGGAGCAGTTTTTTTCCATCTCTTTCTGTCTGTTTGTCTTGCCCTCTCAATTTCTCTGTGATGAAAAAGAGGATCTGTGAAAGTAAAACTGTAGTTCGGCTGCGGATTCTGCACAGCCCTATAAACCTCCCCGAACTTTCCTCTGCGTTAAGAGTCAATGTCACCTCAGCTTTTCCAAATCCACCTAAAGCTGTCTTGAACAGACAGCTGTCTCTCTCTTACACAGTCCATCACTCCCACACATACACATTCAGTCAGACACACATTTTAAAAAGACTTTCAAATGTGTCATTTTGGGAATTTTGAGATAGGCAGGAGCAAAGCAGACGGGACTGAGCATGTGCGGAATTAGAAGGTGAAGTTTGAGAGCGTGTAGCTCCCTTATCAAACTTTAACGAAAATCAGGTTACTATGTGATGATTAAATGTTTCAATCAAAGAACATTGGAAAATAAAGTACGGGGAATGTAATGCCACTAAAGAAATCAAAGGAAAAGGCTGGGGAGTTATTAAATCAGCACTGCAGTCTATCGGAAGTTGAAGAGACACAAAGAAGACAAGCAGCGGAGGAGAGCGCCATGGAAAGCGAGTCTTCGCAGGTGAGCCACTCTGAGTTGTCGGCTCTAATATGCTCCATAATGAGGGAAGAGATTGGGGCTGCTTTCGACAGACTTCAGGCGCAGCTTGATGATTTAAGGGTAGAACTTAACTCCTGTTGTCAGAAGCTCGGGGAGCAGGAGCAGGGCTGGTGGGCATGGATTGTCGTGTTGCTACACTTGAAGCTGCAAATGGAAATCTAATAAAGGAAAATAAAGAGCTTAAAGACAAAATAGAGAGGATGGAAATACACAGCAGAAAGTTAAATCTACATGTGCTTGGACTGAAAAGAATGATCCCATTGCCTTTATGACAAAGTTTTTTAAGGAGGTGTTCCGAGGGGAGCTCACATGCAAACCAGTGGTAGAGATTGAACACAGGATTGGTCTGGTGCTCAGGTTGAGACCCAGACCTATGATTGTAAGTATGCAGACATATCAGGAGAAAGAGGCAATCTTGAAGCCGGCAAGAAGCAGGGGAGAGGTTATTTTTCGAGACATGTGAGTGAAGATATTTCCCGATGTGACACCCGAAATCGTCAGGAAGAGAGCCCAATTCAGGATGGAGCTGCTCAAGGCTGAGGTGAGGCACGGACTACTGTTCCCCGCCACACTTATCGTTACCTACAATGGACAAACAAGACTACTTCAGTCCTGCAGCTCAAGCTGGAATAGAAGTGTTAAATGACATTGAATAGACATATTACTGAGGTCTGATAGACGGTGTGATAATGCCCTTAAGGAGAGGAAGAAATTGAATCTACAGTAATTATTATGAATTGGAATTAATTGCAGTATTAGTTAAATTAAATTTTCTTAGAGGCCAATTGCCACTGGTCTTTGAGATATGTACTTATTTATTTATCTACTGTTATTTGTTCATTATCTGCAGTATTAGTTAGTTAAATTAATTTTTCTCAGAGGTCAATTTCCACTGGTCTTTGAGATATTTATTTATGTATCTACTGTTATTTATCTGTCTACTGTTGTTCATTTCTCCTACAAGGACACAATTTGATTAATTAGATAGATCAAATCTGGCTTTAGTAACCCAAATCTAATTCTAATAGTGACTATTATTTGATTACGTGTGGGAGCTATCAGTATGCTCTTTTCATTAAGTGTAGTGAGTAGGATGCATGTATGGCAAACTATGTGTGTTTGTGTGTCGGGATGTGTGTATGTGATTGTGTGTGTGTTTGAGAATGGGTTAAATGTACGTTCTACTCTAGTTCCCAAACTAAAAGGAAGGGAAAAAAGATACAATTTAAGTTACCATCACCATGCAGCCTAAGAAATAAAGTGACTGAGATAACAAAAATATTATCATGTGGTATTCACTTGTCAGCAATATCGGAAACTCACTTAGATGACCTTTAATGATGCAGCATTGGGCATTCAGGGGTAGAGTATATATAGGAGAGACATGAATGCATATGGGGGTGGTGTAGTAGTATATATTCAAAATCAAATACCAGCCAAAGTGAGATATGATTTAAGGTGACCTATTATGCTCATTTCCAGCTCTATATTTTTATTCTGGGGCTCCACTAGAGAAAAAAAACATTTTTTTTTCTACTATTTTCTTGGAATTAAATGTGTAAAATTGCAGGATGGATAAATATATAATTTAAGAAGGTCATTCAGACAAGGATTTATGTTTATTAAGAATTATTATTTATTTGTATGAAGAAGAAATAAAAAGGTTTGCTATGAATTCTTGATGAATTGTGATTGATTTATAATTTTGTGTTTGGGTAAATATCTGTTGAAAGGATGATAATTTTGTTTCTCTTCTGTATGTACTTGATTATTAATTCAATGAGATGAGCTGTTTTGTTTGTTGTGTTTATGTGGCTATAGTGTGTATGAGTGTGTATGAGTGTATGGGTGGTGGACCCCAGGATGGATAGCTAGAAATGCTTATGCTGGTGCTAATGGGTATCCTAATAAAGAAAGAAAGGATGAAAAAGAAAGTAAGAGAAACAGAGAAGAAAAAAAAAAGAACCTAAAAGACGCTAAAATAACTTAAAGTCAGTGAGATGCAGAGGAAAGACTTGAGATTACAGACAGAGAAATGAGCAAGTGGCAATGATGGAGAGATGAGCGAGTATGGTGGAGGAGAGGAGGTGTGTGTGTGTGTGTGTGTGTGTGTGTGTGTGTGTGTGTGAGTGTGTGTGATTGTGAGGTTCTGGGTAATGGAGTTGCTGGAAGACTGAAAGAGCCGATCATTTCAATTTCCCCTTAGAGTTACTGATGGCCCTGTCACAGGCCTGGCCAGACAAACTATTATACCCACCTCAGAAACAAGCACACACATACACACACTTTCAAGCACGACACACACATAGACACACAAAATGTATACAAATTTGCATATGGACAAACATCAAACATCTCTCATATCTTAGCTTATCTATCAGCAGCTCAGTTTAAAGTATCCTCCTCTCCACACTCAGCTCCTTCTTTAGTGCTCTCTAAATAACAAGTAAGCCCCGCTTGATAATAAGTTATCAGAAGTGCAAACAGAGAGGACGTTAAATTGGTGATTGATTAATTAAAATGCAGTGGTGACTGCGTGAGAAAAACAAATACCAATTAAATTATTCTGTAGGTACACCTAGTTAGTTTGACATGTACTATTTTACAAAAATACAGTAGATTTAAGAAAACATTGCAGATTATGATATAACAGCACTGAATTGATTAAAATACCTGTAAAGATTATAATACAACTTTAGGAGGTTGCATCTACAACTCTGGACTTTGTAAATGGTGCTTGGTTATGGAAATGTTTCATTGTATCTTCATTTTTCCTTAACTTTTTTTATGCTGTTTATGATTGATTATGTTTGTGTGTGTGTGTGCTTGCAAAACACAAATTCCAACACTGATATCCGGAGCGCATTATTCACCACTTAAGCAAAACCCTGACTTCAGCAGGACATTTACAACCATCTTAATACATGGTATTGATTTCAAAATCTATAGCAGTATACATTTTGCAATTATTGTGTATCAAACCAAAGGTTGTGTGTCTCTGCTCTACAGTAACTACCAATCTGTTGTCAAAACCTGTACAGCTGGTCCTCGGTACAAAAACCCTTTCTCTTTCTCTGCTATCCACATCTGTATCCTTCCACCCCTGCCTCAGTGGAAAAGCCCATCCTGCATCCGGAGTAGGAATGCCAAAAAAGTACCGGAACATAAACCAGAGGTTTGCATAATTTAGTGGCAGAGCCGACAGAAAATCTATAGTCATTTTGGGCTTTGGCAGTGCCAAGCAGGCTTGTATTGATTGGTGTGTGGATATGTGTGTGTGATTGTGTGTGTGTGTGCGTGCAAAATATGTGTGGCTGTTGGATTTATGGTAGCGCCAGGCAGAGCAGAGAGAGAAGGAGGCAGGAAGTCAGGGAGAGAGAGAGATGCTGATGGAGAAGAGACCTTGAACCCACAGGACAATATACAACAACAGAGGAAATAGAGCTACTGACAACCAAATACAGACCCCAAACACTCTTTCGTCATCCATCCCTCCTTCACCCCCTCTGTCTCCACCTCCTCCCTCCTTCATCAATCCTTTCTCCTTAACTCCGCTCTCTGAAAAAAAAAGTAATGAAAATAAAATAAGACAGGTGCGAACAGTCGCTGAGAAGAGCGAGCACTGAATTAAATGAGATGGAAAAGAGGAAAATGATGATTGGATCACACTGTGAGAAATGTGCCTTCATATTGGACATATTGGAGAAAGAAGAGCAGTATTTGTTTGGGAGGATTTTCCTTGTTATCAGAGGGAGAGAGAAACAGTAATGGGTGCAAAGTGAAAAGGGGCTGCAGGGTTTAGGAGAGATACCACCAGGCTCCTTACACAGTTGCCTATGAGCACATGGAAAGAGATACAGAAGCAGCAGTCCAGGCACCAGGCTTGCTAGAGGATCTTTTATGCAGGTGGAAGTTTGCCCTGCATCCTCAGTAGCACTCATGCTGAGGCAACAGGCGCAGGAGCAAATGGACTAAACGCTGGCCAAACACAGGCTGGACTGTCTGTTTGTTTTAGCATACACATTACATAAGCCTAAATTAAGTCCATATAGCTATTATTAAACCTGCAAAATTAGCAAAAAGAGCTAAAGATAAAAAATCTGTAAGCAATTCCAGATATTTTACCTTCTTACAAACTGAAAGGGCCTTTTTTGCGCTCATCTTCTCATCAGGTTACTGTTTTTTTTAATATAAGCCATCATTTAAACATCATAAGAATAGGCTTGACAGTATCGTTGATGCAGCGATCGGCACAAGTTGATTTGAGTCAAGCTCAGTTTAGGGATATTTACAATAAGTGGGTCCTTTGGAAGCCCAAAGCTGTCCTACATTGTCCTGATGACTCTCTAAATAAAGAGTTTGAGCTTCAGGCAGCAGCTATAGATCACCGGCTATAAGGACAAAACCACTAAATCTCGTCTCTGTATATACTGTATGGCTATTGGTATGCTGAACATGGAATAGCTCATGCACATTAACAGCTGCCCTCTGCCTTTTATTTCAGCTTTATGTTGCCTCGCTTCTGATATGATTTCTGGGTTTTTATACTGCTTATTGTTTTTATATTGTTTTTGCAGCGTTGTTTTTTTTTTTTTACTGCCTCATAGTTGCTTGTATCATTTTTTTTATTGTCTTACAGTTGTGTGGTGTCCCTGCTGTCTTATTGTCTTGTTAATATAATGTTTTAAAACCTGGCTGCACATCACATTTTCTATAATGGAGTAATAAAGACTGACTTGGGTTTAAGAAAGAAAAACACTGTACTGGAGTGATTGATACTGTGAGTGTTTTTATTTGATTTTTTTGGTCTTTTTCCAGCTGAAATAAGCAGGTTGATTCATCTATTGGTGTTCAAGAGAAAGAGAAACATTAGCGCAAAACTCAATATTCACTTTTTGGCCTTTTTTCTTTGTAAGGAAGAATTTTGGATGCAAATTCAGAAACATCTCTAAACTACGCTTCACGACATCGACATCGTGTGTATGTTTCTGATGCAAGGTGGCAGCATTTCTCACTGGGTGATCAGCTCGTCTGGTTCATGAAGCTTTAGGTTGACGGTTCATACAACAAGAGAGAGGCTGTGCTATGGGGGAAGAAACCGAACAGGTGACGGAGAAGGGGAGAGCTAAATGAATGACGCTTTAAAAGGTTAGATACCTAAGCTGTAGGGGACAAAGGGCAGGGGAACGATAAAGAAACAGCCCTTTGCAGAGAGACAGAAAATGATATGGTTTGAGAGTCGGCGAGGGAGTTAAAGAAGGAAGAAAGTATGAAAGTAGGTTCCCCCTTCGGCGGTGAGAAGAAGGGATATAGAGGTGAAAGAACAAGCCTGTGGGCTCTGAAGAAATTAAACTGGACCGACTCCAGCCAGGCAGCCAGAGAAACACAGAAAGGAGAGAAATGGGCTGCCTGGGAAATGGCCTTCATATCTCCTGCACATGGGGTGTAAATCTGTTCCTTGCACCTCCGACTGATCCGCACACACATACCAACACTCACACACATGATTTAAATAGCTCTCCTGCTCCTCTAAATGCCCTCTTAACTCAGTTCAGGGACAGGGAGAGAGAGTGACAGACAAAGAGAGGAGAGAAATGCACACAGAGACACAGAGCTAAAAGCCTATAAGTTCCTGTCTGCCTCTTCACTGCCCACTATCCAGTAAGAGCAAAAAATACATTCATTTAAAAGAAACACAGACTAAGTAAAAATCACAACTTATTTTCCTCCTTGCCACACTTATAAGGTCACTTTCTAAGCCTTCTTCTCTTCATAACAAACATGATATCTTTTCATGTTGCTCCACTTCTCCGTGTCAGCTGCTTTACTCTCATCTCGCCTTGTTTTGCCTTGTGTTCCCTCTACAGTCTCTCAGTCTAAGTTGGTTTTCCTCTTCAATACTTGATGAGCTTCCTGATGTGAAGTGCTGGCAACAGATTCCTGGTCGTCACTCTATCGTCTTCCAGCACTGCAGAACATTGGCCAGCTGTGTTTGTTTTCCTGATGAACTCAATTAACTCTAGTACACAGTCTACCAGAATACACACACATACATTTATATGGAACACATACATACAGGAGGCATTTTTACCTATAATTAAGCGGATAATTCTTGTTAATTTTACATGCTGCAGACCAACAACATGTAACAATGATGCAAAAGGGGGGGAAATAAAAGTATATAAATCTTTTTCATTTCATCATAAAGGCAAGGCATCCTGGTGGCCTAGTGGTTTAACGTGCTGATCATTCAACGTCCCTGGTCCAATTCAAGCCTGGGACCTATTCTTCCTGTCTGCTCTTCACTATCTCTCTAACTAATGAAGGAGAAAATACCTCAAAAAATATAAAAAATTATCAGGCAAAGACAGCTCTGCATTAAACCTGCCCAATGCCCCCTCTTTATTAGCTCAAAATCCCCATGAAAGTCCTGAAGCAAGCGAGTTACGTCCACACATGATTAAATCAAGTTTTGTGCATTTGCATACGGATACAGTTCACAAAAATGGCCTATGTAATAATCAATCACACCTGCAAACTAACGAGAGTACCTTTGCTATTACAGTATCAAACAAGACAATTCAACTAACAAACAAAGACAATTAGCCAAATAAACAGTGTTCCCCTCCCTACAGTATGTGCATAGATTAATTCTTGCTAGCTCTGTTTGGACAATGACCAGGTACTTCTAACCCAATAATAGTGTAACCTTGAGGCTAGGAGATTTTCCAGTCACCTTTCAGCCAAAAAGCTGTCATGACCTGGTCCTCTACTTATGGTAACCTAACTAGTTTAAACACCATCATACCATCTGCCACACTACATAGACCCCCTTTCTCTCTCTCACTCTCTCTCTCTCTCACACACACACACACACATACACAAAAACGGGTTTCCAAAGGGGTTGGAGGCAGCCTCTATCAGTCAAGCCTCCCTGGGGTCCTTTGGCCAAGCCAGCCAGCCGGCGCCATCTCTGCCATCACACACACATCCTCATCGCTCTCTTCTGCTATGGGGACACAGAACCTGTCAGTACACCATGTGTTTGTGTGTGGGAGTGATAGCAAAAACAGAGGACAGGTGCTGTTATCTGTAGCCATTCCTGGCCAGACACTGTGTCCTTTGGTACCTGTGTGAGTGTGTGTGAGTGTGTGTGTGTGTGTGTGTGTGTGTGTGTGTGTGTGTGTGTGTGTGTGTGTATATTTGCGTAGTGTCCATTGGGATTCAGTGTCCAGACACAGGCAATGTCGTCCCTGAGTGACCCTACAATCAGAGCTGGTTGGCACTCTATCTGTTGCACTCTCTCATACACGTACGCTTGTGCACGCTTGTGTGCGCGCACACACACACACACACACACACACACACACACACACACACACACACACACACACACACAGAGTCCTCCTTTCTGCTCTGGGGGTTAGGCTAATGACTGACGGTGTCAGAGACACAGAGGAGACCAGCTGCATACTGAGAAAGAGGAAATGGAGCAGGGAGAAAACCTAAAGACAGTCACACAAGCTAACACAGAAACATGAAGAAAAAGCACAACAACACATCACTGCTGCATTATCCAAATAATGATAAACGACAAGGTAACGACAATGACAATGTTCGTGGGCAAAAGGGGTGAACGGATTAGCTCTTAAAGAATTGATAAGGTGTTTTTACTGTGCGTTGCCAGTCAGTAGGAGACAAGAGGAGTTGCCAGGTGTAAGCACATATACTGTACATACAGACACATAAACACACACACACACACACACATTTCAGAGGTCCGTGGTTGTCCAGGCAACAGAATGAGCATCTGTGTGGTGTCAGGCCAGGGCAGAAACTGGTCCAACACGGAGAAATATAATTCTGTGCACACAGCATGTGTGTGTGCATGTGTTTGTGTGTCCTATTAATTTCACAAAATGTTTCCTGCTTTACATGAATAAAGTAGAAATGGAGTCATGTGAAAATAAAACTTTGTCAGTTTGTGAGACGTCTTTGAGGTTGTATCAAATTAGAAAAATACACACAGCAGGGAATTCTGTAGCACCAGATTAACAATGTATTTATCTACTGCACAATCATATAACAGGAATTTGTCTTGGTCACACAGGTGCACACATACACAACTAAGAACAACAATATATCCCATGATAAGGCGATCTCTTTGACTTTCATTAAAGGCATGCACACCTGAGGAAGCATACATTACTTTCTCCTGTCCTTTTTCGCCTGCAGCATTTTCTCGGTGTAGTTAGCACTCCCAGCTCCCCTGGTGGGCCATAATCAGAGCAGTAAAGCCAACCGTTAACATGCCAGAACAAACACACAGTAAAGCAGCTCCTTTACAACGCCACTCAATACTACCTGTCCTCCACGGCAGCCGAGCAGAACACCGCTGTACTAACGACTGCACTGCTGGGTAGAGAGCAATATATATGCAAAGAGCTGATGGTAAATGTATGCAACGATAAAATCTCTTTTATTGGACATTATGGTCAAATGGAGGGCTCGGCATTGTTGCTTAATAAGATTGTAAAGGCAGTTGTAGAAAGAGCAGTAAAAGAGATGCCGACTAAGGAATACGAAGTCCCCGGGGGCTTTTCAGTTAAGGTGATGTGATTTGGAACTTTATTGTGCATCTGAACAAATTTTGTTAAATGCCTCTAAAGTGTATTCAATTTTATTTGTGCCTTCCACCGTACTTGGGAATCTGTCTGTTACTTTTCAGAGCTTTCAGTGGGATTAAACCGAGACCCTGTTAGAAGAGTTGAACTGCACCTACAGACCAAAGAACATTTAAAGGTGACATTCGGCCCTGAAATAGTCCTCCGGTGAGTTAGTATTGAACTTGAAGTAGATTTAAAAAATGGACAAACTGACATAGCCATGACGTTATGTCAGACAAGCAATATGACAATATGGCAAAGTTTATAACTATAGACAGCATTATAACCACTATAAACCACCAATATTTATTTAAATATTGGTATTTTGTTCATGCTGGAGAGACTGTCTGAAACTGCTCTGAGCCTTCCTGTCACAACAGATCAATATGGAATACAAAATATTATAAGATGCTATCTGGAAACCTCACCGTGCTTACAATAATGATAAAGAAGTGATAAACCAGGAGAGGTGGAGTGTACTGCGACAAAAAAAAAAATAAAAAAAAATCTTACAACAATACAAATATACTTCAGTCACCCTGCAGGGTGCTGCAGCACTCTCAGCCCCTATACTTCCTATGGCAATGCAAATTAAAGCACTAGAGGTCCTTTATACAGGTCAGGCTCCAAAAAACACCAGATTGTCATTTCCTATAATGCAACTCAAAAACAGTTTTTGTTAAAACCTTCCCACCCATGTCCTTCAAACTTTGTAGTGTCCGAGCTCAAGTCACAATATCCGGTTGATGCCAATTTAGCAATTTTTTCAGTCTTCACATAGCTCCATCAGAGCCACAGAAGACATTATACACCTGTTTTCACAGGTTGCAAAGCACCCCTGTGACTAGTAAACTGTGTTTAACATGTAAAATTGTTATAGTGCCCCTCCAAAGGTGTGATAAGTAAAGGTCGTCATGATTTGATGGTTGCTTCTGTACAGCTACGGTTTCCCTAAAACCTCACACAAATGGCAAATAAACAGGCACATAAAACCTGTTTCCTTCACAATGTTGGTGGTGAACACTGTAAAAGAAACACACACACACACGCGGACACACACATGAACAATTATAGCCAGGCTTGAGTTGTGAGTTAGAGCTGAGGCTGTCCATTAGCAGTGGCCCATCACTGTTTCAGGCTTAATGAAGTAGAAAGCCAGAAGAAAGAGAAAGCCTGCAGACCTGATTAATGAGAGGGAGAGAGAGAGAGAGAGAGAGAGGAAGAGAGAGAGAGAGAGGGGGGGGGACACACGAGAGGAACAGGGATGAAGACAAAAGCAGAGAATGAGGGTTGAAAAGAGAGAGGCGAAACAGGAGACAAGTAA
The DNA here is from genome assembly GCA_038419695.1 of Scomberomorus guttatus. Taxonomy (NCBI): domain Eukaryota; kingdom Metazoa; phylum Chordata; class Actinopteri; order Scombriformes; family Scombridae; genus Scomberomorus; species Scomberomorus guttatus. The sequence goes on along the minus strand of CM076451.1, from coordinate 13,019,217 downwards.
CGCATAATTAGAGCTGATGAAGTAAGAAGGGCAGGGGTCCGGAGAGGGTGACACTGTGCTTGATTTTTAATTGATCCATGTAAAGCTGCTATGTGAAAAGCGCTTACCTTGTCTTAATTCCTTCAACCTCTCTACTAAATAGTCTCCCTCTCCTCGTCTCAAACCTATCACTCTATCTCCTTCTTTGAAAGTCTTTTGAAGAATCTGTGTGTCGATGACTGTGGCTCAACACTCTGGAAAGCCTGGCTTACCGCTCCTCAACTCAGCAGGAAATTATTAAAGTCACGGTCCAGTTAACTGCTGGTCGCCCTCAGCCCCGTGGGCCTCGGGTGGACCCACTCACCTGTGCTGGGCGTTTTAAGAGGGCTAAGTGCGCAGCCACACACACACACGCACACAAACACACACCACTAAAATCAGTCACCTGTGCAGGGCCATGCAGTGAGCGTTAAGCATTAGCCGTGGAGGGCTCTAGCTAAAGCTTGGCTATGCTCTAAAAAGCAGCAGCAGGAATGGCACGGCAGGCTGGCGAAGCAGGCAGGCAGGCAGTGTGGGTGTTCATTAAAACACACAGCACCATTCACAGGGAGAAACAAGGCCATAAAAGCAATTAATCTGCCCATAAACAAGCCATTTCGCCTGTCCAACACACCCACAAACACACGGGCATGACAGTGGGAGCAGGGAGGGAGGGGGGTGGGGGTGTGGGGGCTGTGCCTCTTGTTCCTCCCGGCTCTCTTTCTCATTATCTCTCTCTGCCTGATTCTGTTTCTCTGAACTACTCAGATAAATCCAAAGATCTTAAGGATTTTTAATCTAAAAAGTGCTGCTATCTAAATCCTGCAGTGTTAAATTGTAGAGATAGCTCCATAAAGAAGGTGGGTAAAAAGGCTCCCATCACACTCGCTGCAGATCAGCAGCCTGAGCTGAGATGCAGCAACCCAAACCAGATGGTTTGTGTCAGTGATGTCATCTCACAGGTTTGTGCACGATTTTGTGCCATTTATCTCTGCTTCTTGGTGCACCAGAACCATAGTATAATATTAATAAGAATGTTTTTTCAGTAATGATATTTATATACTGTATAATGATAGTGCAAATGTATGCACAATTACATATAAAATAAACTGATGTTAAATGCAATGAACTGTGTTTGGGTGCTCTGTAAAGACTCATCATACTGTACATTAACTCTTAACACGTGTAAACAAACTTACAGCAAACTAATTTAGTTAATTTTTAATTGCTGTTTGTTTGATATTACTAATACAACAGAATTTTTTACATTGGGATGCTGTCACACTCATGAAAGTTGTTTTTTTTGGGAAAGTTTTAGATTTATGGTTTAAAAATTAAAAATACAGAGTTACAGTTGCAGTTTCAGGTGTCCTCAGGAAAATACTGTGTCCAGCTCTCTTAAAAATTTTCACTCATCTTTACTGATTCCTTGACATTTTTTCCCCACAACAGATGTTTATTACCCCACAGCAGAAGAAGATTATCAGAAACATATAAAGTCATTTTTCAGTGCGGTGTAGAAGAAGTAAAGAGCTACGTGTATCAGCACTGATGCCGGAGCTAGTTTTGATGAATGTCTTCTTAACACTCTCCTCTCCTCTACAAAGAACATCAGATACAATATGTGTTAACAAGCAAGTGTGTGTGTGTGTGTGTGTGTGTGCGCGCATGTGGTGTTTGCAGAATCTTAGCGTGTGCATTTATTGCCGGGGGCTGTACAGATGATGAGAGATGATGAGTTGCATGCCTCCACCCTATTGAGTAATAATGAGAGTGCTGTGATTGCCTGAGCTAAGAATAGTAGGCTGCTAGTAGCTTTTATAGTGGGATTGTCTCTCTGCTATCCGACCCCTCGGCTACACTTTAACTAGATTAATCACTACAGGAGAAGCTGTAACAATAACTGAAAAAGGCAGACAGACACAAACGTATGCATACACATTTATGTCCAAAAACATGCTTTAGCTATCGGGGGTGCAGATAATAGAGGACATATGGAAAACGGAAAGTGAAACACAGAAAAGACACTGAAGGACAGGTGGACTCAAAACAGCGGGGCTGTAAAAAATAATTTTCCTTCACCAAAGGTCAACTCCAGAGTTTAGAGAAGAAGCCAAAGCTCCCACACCTCTACCTTTCCTAACATCCAATTATCTTTTCAACACATCCTCTCCTCAAGCTTTCCTTCAAAAATTCCCTCACACTGTGCCCATGTTTTGTAACCCTGACTTTCTCTTACACAATTACTCTGCCCTTCAGGGTCTATGAAGACATGTGCATGTACAGGTAATGCACATTATTAAATACATCGTAAACTGTAATGTACAAACAGGCAAAAGAGCTGATATGCAGGAAAAAAAAGGGGAACATCCTCCCTGGCAGAGGATAATAGTATATGTCATTCCTCTTATAAAGCATCTGCTTATACTATGCCTCAATGAGGGTCTGATGAATGGTAATGTTAAACACAAACACATATGCCCTCCCCATGGTCCTCTAATTTTATATTTTCCTCTTTGTCTGTTCTCCTTGTCTCTTCTCTTTAGCGAGTGGTCATCACCCGCAGCCAATCTTGTGGAAAATGAAAACTATCTGAATATTCTTGGGGAGCTCAGCGAGAGTTGTGTGCTCTCCGAGCACCATTTCACCTGCCGTGTTTACGGCTCCACGCTGAGCTATTGCATGACTTGTCTTTGCTCTCCAGATCCCAGAAGGAGAATGAAGTTGAAATTACTTCTGGGGGAAATATGTGTGAACGTGCATGCAGGCGCGCTCACACAGAAGCAAGCACACAAACCTACACACAAGTTCAATTAGTGTCCAACCGTAGGGGGGGGGGGGGGTTTCAGGTGAGGGATAAGTCATGTTTAGTGCACCTGTCTCTCCAGTGGGATTTGAGCTAGAATTAAAGCAGAGATTTTGGGAGCTCTGCCACAAGAGCATCTACTGGAGGTCATAAACACACAGAGGAGACACGCTGGAGTCTATCCCGCTCACGTGATGACTCTTAGGGACAGATGCAATGAATAAATCAGTACATCCCCCATCCTCAAGCAAACACACTGCTTTAATATAAACTTAAACATGCTTGAGTGCATAGTGTGAATAAAGACAAAAAAAATGCATAAATATCCCAATACTGGAAACACCACAGCATCTTTTCAAGGATATGTGTGTGTATGTGTGTGTGTGTGTGTAGTATTCATACAAACTGCATCCACCTGAGGCTCTGAGTGACAGGTACATGGGTAACTGTCACTGCTACACAGCTAATGAATATTCACAGTGTTATTCTCGCTGCATTATTCACACCTGCACATACACATACACACACATGCCGCTGTTCTTTCTGTGCAAATACGCGCATCCACAAGCGTGTGTGTTGTGACTGTTCAGGTAAAGGATGGATACACAAGCAAATAAAAATTAAAGAAAGACAGACACGCGGAGAAAGTCAGTCAGACGGATGAATTTCCATTCCTGCTGCTCGCAACTGTACGCGTAGCTGTCAGCATGCAAGTTGACAGGGAGACAAATGCAGTGGGGTGACCTTGACTTTAAACACACGCATACAAAAGTGCAGAGTTACTACAGAAGTTGCCATTACTCTTCTTTCTATGTTGGACTCTTTGACAGTCATCCCATCCCATCCCGTCTGTCTGTCTCTCCTTGTCTAATGCCTTTTCTGAATGTAAGAGGAAATGCCAGTGTTGGTCAGTAAATTATCCTTTTAGATTGTGTGTGTGTGTGTGTGTGTGTGTGTGTGTGTGTGTGTGTACTTGTGTTATGTGTTTTAATGCAGGGCTCTGGAGAGCGGTAGAGAAGGCAGCGAGACTTCCTCCTACTTCTGAATAAAACATCCCATTTAGAGCCAACAGCCATACACCATAAATCACCTTTCCACTACCACTGGGCCACTACCCAGAGAGAGAGAGAGAGAAAGAGAGAGAAGTGGGATGAGTGGGTATGAGCGAGGAGGAGAAAGAGATGCAGGTGATAATAAAGAGAAGTGGTGACAAGTTTTGAAAGATAGAGATGTTTGAATGGGGTGTGAAAAGAGCGAAAATTAGATGAGATGGAGCGCTGAAGTCATGATTTTTGCCTGCCATATCCACAGTATTATGCCCTACAAACCCTACAGATTAGTTTACTCTGCTGCCAGGGCAAGTTGATGAAACAGTGAAATGTAATGTATGTCAAATTAGAACGTTAAAATTGGACTGAAAGAGAGATCCACTGCTACTAGTTGAGCTGAAGAGTCAGATAAAAGTCCTAAATGGAAAACAAGAATTCTATACTTACGTCTATACCTATGCCAGTACCAAAAATACTACTAGCCAATAACAGCAGTAGTTTTTGAATCATGAAAATAAATAGCTATGACTAAAATAAAAAAAATAAAAAATCGTATTAACATTAACATGTATCGACCCATCTTCAAAATATGATTATTCTGCCCTCCTGTGAAGGATAAGGGAGGCCAAATAACATTGCAGTCACAAGGTCTTGTCAAACTTTCAGGAAGAGGAAGGAGGAAAATGTTAATTTAGAAAAATTCCATTCTACCATTTATTATTTAAAGTGGACATGCACATTTCTAGGTCTATATTTATATTCAGGGGCTCTACTGGAATATCTTTGCATGATTTACAGTTAAAAAAAACCCTCAATATTTATCTACACTGGCCCCCGTTTTAGCTCCTGTCTCTTTAAGGCCCTCCTCCCGAAGATCCCGCTCTGTTCTGATTGGCCAGATTCAGGAAGCGGCCACCGACTCTGGAGGCTACGTAAACAAACAATAGTAGTAGGATTTCACTTCTTTTTCACTTCCTTCTTTACTCCAAATATAAACTTCTCAAACACATCCGTACATGTTGGAGCCCAGATCGAGTCTGAAATATACGTGGACAATGAGAACAACCCATGTAATTACCTCAGTGACAACCTTTGCAACAAAGGCTACAGAACGGACAACTGTTTTGTGAGCATGCATGAACAATCTGATGTCGTTTCGAGGAGGAAGTAGCAGTAACATTGCAAACAAAGTGTTCAGAGCTGGCTGAAGGACTTTCAGGGAGCATTTTTACATACGTTCACCTCAAGTTTTGGAACTTTAATCGTGTTTAACATAGACATCCGACAACATGACAGTATATAAATGACAGAAAACCACAAAAAGCATATGTCCCCTTTAAAAGAGTCAGTTCTCTTGCGTCAAGTGAAAGAAAAACACAAAAATCTGAACAAAACAAACTGCAGGACTGAACTTGCAATGGGTGTAAAAACAAAACTAACAACCAACTGTTTGGATTGGTGCAGTTCATTACTCCACTAATTACTGAGAAGAATAAAAATATTATAACACTTTACCAAACACGGTGAATAAATGTTACCCAATAAAAATGTAATTACTTGAAATTACAATGTGTGGTTTGTAAATTGTTTGATTGTTCTTGATGTGTGCATGTGTGCTATAATTTGCACCCGTCTATCACGTCATGAGTTTGTACAGGTGAAGGTCACCTTTAATTAGACTTCCTCCTGTAGAAAAAATGAAGAGGAGGAGGCAGCAGTCAGACAGGGTAAAGGCTGCCTATTCCCTCAACATTTTTTAGTGATTTTAATAGGATACTAGGGAGAAGTAATCGCATCAGAGTACCAATCATTTCTGCATTAGGGGGCAAAAGTGGGTTCCCGCAATAGGCTGACTGTTAGGGGAGGGGAGCTGACTCCAAGCGGATATCAAATCACATCCATGCTCCTCCTGGCTGAGTGAAAGAGGAGGGGGGTGTTTAACAGCTTGTGTCTGTCCATCTGACCATCTGTCTATGTACCTGTGAGTGTGAATGCACGGGATCAAGGTGGTTCTTGTGTACGTCCACGTGCCTGAGTCTGCAGTGTGTTTCGCCAGCTACAGTTGTTCACCCTTCTCTAATAGCTTGCCGGTTATTTACAGCCAACACACGCGGCTGCATTTAGCCAGTGTGTCATATATCATGCTGTGCACGTCAGGCACGGGCACATGTGCACACACAAACACTCGCACAGAACAATGAAGTAATGTTCTGGACTTGGATGCAGGCACACAACAGAATAAATCTCACCTCTTAATTCCCTTGCTTTTACAAACAATAAAACATAAAAAACAAAAAAACATTATAGGAATATATTTGAAGAAACCACTGGTGCCAAAGGAAATTTCTTGGGAACAATTGTCTACAGCATGGAAAAGAGAACTGATTATAGTGACCAAAAACTCCCTAAACATACATAAAGCATGTAAGTATTGTATTTAGATAGACTTGAAACAAGAGTCTACAGTCATGCTACTGACACTGCTAATATTATATTCACATTAAATCCTCAACTGAGGACATTCACATTGTAGACGGACAAAAACCAACCTTTGCCCATCTAGTTTAGCTGATTATAATAAACAAATCCACATTATTAAGCCTATAGGCCTATTATTCTGTGTACATTATACCTCACTACATCACAACAAAAGTGAAAAAAAGTCATCAAAAGTAAAAAAAAAGTAAATGGAAGTCTGCAGAAAGTCTGCTTGAGGGCCCTGGTGGACTTGATGAATTGTGGGTTTGGAGCCCTCTGCACTCGCAGACTTCCCGGGAACGCGCCTGCAAAGTCTGCGAGCCTGCAAGTGCAGTGAAGTGCAGATATTTGGATTCAGCCTAAATCCTACACACTGCACCTTTAAGACCAAAAAAAAAATCTATTAATCTTGCCTTAAATATGTTATCAGCTCTCTTGTATTTCTTACCATTATGTACCTGACATACTGTATGCACACATATATATAATTGAAAAACATTCTGTTAAAAAAAACATACACTGGAGCTAACAGGAGGCAGTGGCATATAGCAGGGAAACACTGACTATGTTCTTGCTTGTGTTTTATTCACCATACCTGCTTTAATGAAAGCTCTCTCTCTCTCTCTCTCTCTCTCACACTCACACACACTCACACACACACACACACACACACATACATACGCATACACATACACATACACACATATACGCATGCTAGTAACCCAGCCAGCACAAACACAGAGAGAAAAAAATCCACATTATGGGCATGTTGCAGGGGTAATGGACTTGGTAATTGCTTAGCAACAGGCAATGGCACCACCACCTGTCTACCAAGGTACCCACTGAAGGTCAGTGTGTGCGTGGGTGTGTGTGTGTGTGTGTGTATGCGTGCTAACATGTGCGGGAGGGCATCTTAATGCAAGACACAAACACCCACATAGCACACACTATCAATGTCTCTCCTTACATCACATTACATCACAACAATGTTAAAGTTGGAAAGCCTGATATAAAGCTAGGCTAAGGCGATGATTGTGATCTTTGTCTGCCTGTGTGTGTGTGTGTGTGTGTGTGTGTGTGTGTGTGTGTGTGTGTGTGTGTGTGTGTGTGTGTGTGTGTGTGTGTGTGTGTGTGTGTGTGTGAGGGACCTGCCAAGTCGTTGTGTGGTGGGTCTTTCAAGTGCCTCAGAGGAAGATGGAGTGATCTTTCGGCCCCGGCAGAGAAGGTTTGTGACGATGCTCTGCTTTTATGTGCTATGTTTTCAGGCCGTCCCCTCTTTATCTCACCCTTTCATCACTAGCCCCCATCCCTCCTTCGTTCTCCTCCTCTCTCTGTCACTAACCCAGCTCCTGAGTTACGTCACATGACACACACACCGAGACCCCCTCTATATCACACTCTGACTTACCTCTCCCTGTGTGGGGCGACGCGTGTGCTTGCGAGAAAAAGAGAGACCTTGAGTGCACACTTGATTTTGAGTTGAAAGATGGAACTACTATGTGTGTGAACAATAGTATAATGTATATGTGTGGGTGCCTGCAAGCAAAGCAATAGAAAAAAAAAAATGAGTTAGGACCTCCCCTCCAGTTGCACACAGACTATATTTCTCCAGCAAATGAAAAAGGAGTCGGCCTGCCTCTGGTGTTTTACTGTAGAGAGACAAGCACGAGGTTCAAATCAGATACAGGACTAGATCACAGTCACTGTGAATAATACATGCATTTCATATTCATGGTTGCTTGTGCATTTCATGAGTACCCTGCAAGATGACAGGACTGTTCAGGGTTATAACCGCCAGCTATTGTTTAGCTAACAGCTGTGAAGAGAAGCAGCACAGTAGAAAACGTTCATCATTACTACACCTGCTCATATGTGCTGTCAGTGCTGTTGTAATGAGGAAAATGGGTTTGACAGTACATTGTGGAACATATACAGGTATTTAGCGAGGATATGCAGGTTGGATGTAAAGCATGCATGTTGTACTACAAATTAGGGTAGCGACTAATTTAGTTAAAATGTCAGAAGAGTGAAAATTGCCCATCACAAGTTCTCAGAGCGTCTTTAATTGCTTGTTTTGTTTGGCCAAAAGCACAAAACACAAAAAATTCAATTAAAAATGATATAAAACAGAAAAAAAGACTCATATTTGAGGCTTCAACGATTGTCATTGTTGCTTGATGAATGACTTAAATTAAATAATTATTTCAGCCCTAGTACACCTGTCCACTCCCTCCTAACTCTCTGCCTCTGCCTTACCCTTCTGACTTGTTTTGTTATTCAGTGTTTATTGATTTTGTTGGCTGTCAGTCAGTCATTCAACATAAAACAATTCACATTGCCTGAGAAACACCTACTGACACGGGAGTACATTTTCTTCTGATTTTAAAAGCACAGTACGTGATCTAAATTGTAAAGAAATGGCTGCTCCAACACCAGAATGGAAAACATAAGGACACTGTTTTTGGTGTTTGACGGGTCTTTTAATACACAGACTAACACTACAAAAAAGCTATAGTGATGCTTTCAGATGCTATTTGTTTAATTTAGTAACGTTTATAAAGACAAAATTGTCTTTATTTGAAATTTGAAACACAGAAATGTTTTCTACTACTATTCCCATCATGAAGAAATCGATATAATTACAAAAACACAAGAAGTTGTGGGCGCGCACACACACACACACACACACACACACACACACACACACACACACACACACACACACACACACACACACACACACACACACACACACACACACACATACAGGGTGCAAAAACAGCCCCCTTCCTCAGATGTGCGGGAGCACGTTGACACATACAATCACAGCACACCTCAGCAGGGTAGTTTTATGGGGAGCGGAGTAAATGAGCAGTTATTCACTCTACACGTGCAGTCAGCACGTTCCAGGTCAGTCTGTGCCTGTGCCTGTCTGTACCGTCCATACATATGGAGGACCAAACTTGTCTGTGCTCCTCAAACACAAAGCCCAATCTCTTTGTCTGGTTCAATCACTGCTTTTTTTTGCCCCTCATCTTCTTCCTCTCCTTCTTCCTCCACCCCTTTCCTTACATGTAGAGGCAAAGCTGGGCTTCTCATTTTTCATTGTTTGCCTTTTGGTGAGGAGACACACGACACATTGTGAAGTCCAGCCACCCTGGGGGAATACTAATAGAGGAGAACCATGAGTCAGTGAGTCCGGGAAACGGAGAGAGAGAGAAAGACTGTGGCAGTGCAGAGAGATGGAGACGGGGTGAGACAAAGATGGGGAAGTGAAAAAGTGAGATTATCATCGAAAGAAATAAAATGAAAGAGAGTCTGAGAGAACAAGAAAGTATGAAAATCTAAATTAAAGACAGGGGGTGGCAATAGGGAGCAGTGGTCCATTGAAGAGAGGAGAGAGGATAGAGGGAGGTTAAAGAAGTAAATGTGAAGAGGAGAAAGCAAGGACAGGACAGAGTGTGGAGAGGAGATGGAGATGAGGGAGGACTGGACATAAAAAAGTGTTGTGTTTAGTCAAACTGAAAGGGCAAGGTAGCCGGAGGGGGGGAGGACTGGGGCAGAGAAGAATAAAAGAGTTATGCTTCCCAAATGAGTAATTTCATCACAAAAACAAGGGAATCAGCAGAATAAAGCTTTCCCTCTCTATATCCACCCACACATGGTCACACATGTACGTACAGTATATGCACGTATAACCCAGACTGACTGTATACTGGTGATGTGTGGTTTGTTTGAGGTCCCTAAACAGCAAAAAACCTCTTTGGATTTCCAAATACTGTTTCTCCTTTTATTTTTAACGTCGCAGCAGTCAGTATCCTCTACACTTTGACCTTTTCTCAATCTTTCTGAGTATGTGCACGTGTGAAAACGTTTGCATGCTTCAATGTGCGCATTAAGCTCAGGAACCACATGTGGCACTCTAGCAGGTCCTAACCTGACTTTCATTTAAATCTCTCAGTCTCACGGCCCCCTGCCGCTTCACACCAGAAGTCCTTTTCTTTTAGATCAGTAACTATAGCAACACTCAAAAGCAGACCAAGTGACTGAACAGCGAGGCGAGATGTACAGGAAGAAAGGGGGAACTGGGGGAGTGCAGCAGAAGAGATGAGGGGCCAAAAAACAAAGCGGGATAAAAGTACAAAGCAAGGTGAGGTCAGGTTTATTTATAACATGCTGTTAATGGGTTTAACACCGTGTGCCCCTGGAAGAAAGGACAAAAACAACAGATAAAAGTGGTCATGCCTATGTGCATCAAGGTGGTTTTTAAGAATGGGACCTTCTGTTACACCATTCAGATGGGGACGACGTTAGTGGTGTAGAAGAATGTTCATTTTAATTACTTCAGCGGCAAGACTCAACAAAACTTGCAAGCTAGTCAGTCCAGCAGCACCGGGCACACACTCGTCAGGGCTCAGACTATCAACTGACACTAGTCTTCTTCTATGTAGCCTGCAGTAATGTACCACAAACAGCTTATTCTGCCACCTGCTGGCGAGCGCAGTGTATGAAACTTTTAAACAAGAAATAAACATGATGTTAAATAAAAAGATTCGGGCAAGTATCACAAAATAATATCTCCTTACAGGTGCCGCACTTCATTGGTTGAGTTGTGGCTGGTTTGCAGCCAATAACCTCACGTATAAATATGTCCCGCACTTTGCTGCTTTGCCAAAAAAAAAAGCTAAAACAACACTGATGGCAATAAGCTGCGGAAGGAGTGGCAGTAAAATGGATTTCTCCGCTGATACATTTATTTCTCTGAGAATAAATGTATTGAAAGCTGGCACAGAATGAAATCTTGTTTGTTTATACTCGGCTGTATTGATGTCAGGCGGTCAGCGCACACTAAATATCGAGTTTTGGTAATGTTTGAAAGTGCACCGCTGCGTGATTACTGACCCTATCTTTCTACTGCTTCATCTCTACATCCATCTTGCCTGCACCCATCTCGTCCCCAGTCCTGCTGGCTTTTCGTTTATCCCTTAGAATAAATCCTGGGTTATGGTGCCTCATAAACAGGTCAACTTTCGCCCAACCAGAGCTCCAACATGCTAGTGTCCGTGCACATGCGCCATAATTAAAGTAGCGACAATCAGATAAATTAAGAACCGTGTCAAAAAACACACAGTGTGCCGTTTTATTAGTAGTATCATGATGTTTTTCTCAGGTGTATATGTATATTTAGAGAGGGCGGGGCCACTAATAACCTGAGCTGTGGTTTTATGGAGCGTGGTATGTTTTTTTTTTTTTCCTTCAAGGGGTGACATTCAATTGATCAGTACTTTCTACATCCTTCACTGTGGACATTACAGCCGGCAACGGGCTCGTCAATCAGACAGTGATAAAACAAACCCTGAAAGCATTCACTGTCTCTTCACACACCTGCATTTTCTCTTTTCTGGCCCTTACAGCTGTGACTTCCCCATCATCGCTCCCTTTCTCGTGCTCGGTCTTATGCACTTTATCTGAACGCTAATCTCCTTAAAACAGCAATCTCTTCCCTCCCTTCTCATCCCTCTCCCTTTGTCCCCCCACCCCTTCGCTCTGGTTCTTCCCACAGATTGCCCTCTGCCCATCACCAGACCTCTCTGTCTTCTGACCTGCCTGCCTGCCCTCCTTCCCTCATTTCTCTTTCTTCACATCTCCACCCATCATTCTTCTCACCCAAAACAACTCTGCTCCTGTTTCCCTCCGTTGTCCCTGATGGATAGCTTTTTGCTGTCCGCACCCTCCTCACTCTCCACGTCACATTAGCCTCTTTTCAAGGTCAAGTTCATATGAAATAGATAATTTTCCAATCCTGCAGCAAAGTCAGGCTATTCAAACTATTAATAATGTGTTCTGGATGAAGCAGTCAGCAAATACTCCTCTCTTTTGTTAATGTAGATGCTTTAACAAATCAGGTAGGTTGGAGGGCAGGGCTATGTAAAGGTCAAACAAATTACCAGAACACAAATAAGCTTTAAAGCCAAAAGACTCCCCTCCCACACACTCCCACGCGACTGACATTTTCATTAAAAGAGACAAATATTCGAAAGGTAGAAATTAGAAAGTTCTTGCCTTCCCTGAACATATAAGAGAAAGGTGGAAGATATAGACAATTTGGAAAGCGAGAGAACACAAAGTGAAAGAGAAGAGAGACAGAACTGGAGGATGGTGTGAGAGATGGGAGGAGAGATGAAAGAGCAGCTGAAGCGAAGGTTTTACACAGTGAGATGGCAGGCCGGGTTGCTGGTGATTGACTGATGTTCAGGGCGGAAGGAGATTAAAGCAGAGCCACGAGGCCACCTTAGACAACACACGGAGGGAGAACCAGGAGAGACGAGGGGTAAAACAGAGCAGGAGAGGCAAAGAGAGAATGTGGGAGTGGGAGAAGAACATAGTTGGAGGCAACGTTTTAAAATATAGTCACAAAAATAGTTTCTGTTGTTGTCTTGTTACAGGTGACAATCAGTTACAAGGGAAGTCAAATTATTAGCTGCTTAAACAATTAGAGAATAGACCAACAACAGTTATTAATGTAGCAAAGATAGCCTCTAAAATGTGGGGATTTGCTGCTTTTCTTAGATTAATATCAATGAATTGAATAGAAATTCCCTGCTTTTGGGTTTTGAGCTGATGGCTGAAAAAACAAACAAACAAGCAATTTAAAGAAGTCACCTGGAGTACTGTAAATGACATTTTGACATTTTACTATTTTAATGAAAATAATTAACACCAGCTGCAGCCGTAGTATTTACACAAAGTACATCATCTACATCTTTTATGGAAGGAAATAACACAGTTTTTCAAAAAAAGACATTCAAAAAATTCACTCTTCTCAAAAACTGCCACGAGATGTGACGATCATCTTAACAAAATCCATTTCTGTTTTTCCTACGGTATGAATTAGCCTTCCACCAATTATTGCTTTGCTCATTGAGGTTCTGCATGGCGATGGATAATTTGATACAGATGTCATTTCAAGACCAAGAGGACTTACACATATTTAACATTTTGACTTTTCATTAAAAGGAGAACCATAGGTGTAACTAATAACATTAATGTTCCAATTAATTGTACACAACACATACAGTAGGGCCTTGAAATATACCTGAATGGAATGCAGGTATATAAATGAATTTCACCTGTGCGTTTCCTGCGGTGAAAACAACGTTCTGGACATATAGAGACACAGATTTAGATGGAGAGAAGAAAAAACCACAAAACCAAGTGCGAAAATAGGGGTTCAAAAAAGAGAGAGCAGGAGAAAAAGATGGAAGTGGAATACAGCGTAGGAAACTGGAGAGAGAGAGAGAGAGAGAGAGAGAGCAGCACAAAGAAAGATATTATAGCATGGGGGAGGAGTGAAAGTACAAAGAATGGACACAGAGTCGGCTATAAAGTAAGGGCTGAGGGAGAGGAGCAGGGAAGGAGGGTAAATGGGAGAAGGGGGAAACAAAAAAGGATAGATGGATGGGTGAAGAGGGGATGTTCAATGGGCCACAAAGCAGCCACTGAAAAGTCCATCTCACTCCCAGTATGACATCTTTCCACTGAACAACTCACAGGTGGAGCAGATACACACATATATACACACATACACACACACATGCACTAAAAGAGCTCCAGTAGAGCCTGTAGCATGTTTCAGTGCCGGTCTTCCCGTGTGCGTCTCTGTTGTTGTGCTCTGGATAACAACCCGCAATGAGACCACACCAGCCAAAAGGGCTCAGTGTGATGTTGAGAGTAGGTGTTTAAAGTGTGTGTGTGTTACGTGACAACACTGGAGCTGGAACGCGCACAACTGCACATTCTCGCATCCAATTACTCTGTAGTTACTGTGAATGAATAATAAATGTCTCAGTGTAGATTTGTTTGATATGCATTACAGGGATTATGAGTTCAATGTGACTGCAGATGTTGAATTCAATCATTTGCTTCAAGGCTAATCTGATGCTGCAAAATAGAAGAAGACTCTCTTTAAATGTATTCACGCTTCATACCGACTCTGCATAACACTACACACAGTGTCTTTTACACAATGGTAATTAGTGTGAAAATGTCAACGAAAATGTGATATGATTGAACTTCATTAGTTAGCTTTTAAATAAATATGAGAGAAGATTATGTCATTGCTTTTTTTTTATAGACCAGAAAAAAATCTAACTTCTGCAGTGGCCAGGAGTACGGAGGAGTTTATATACTACAGTTATCCTCAAAAATGATCATTTCTAATATTTACAAGTTCTGCCTGTAGCGTTTAGATTTATGCAGCTTGTATGGGTAGAAGTTCATGTTCTGTAGAATACCTGCAATGTATTTCTTGAGGCTGAAGGGAGTTGTGCGAAATCCCGCAATGGCCCTTTAATTCTGAACTCAGCACAACCCATCCCACCTTTACAACCTCTCTTCATTGTGATTACGGGCACTTTGCCAACGCCACCTGCAATGTGTAAGTGGCTCACACTCAGCTGCCGCTCAGTAAAGAATATAATCTCTGGAATAATTGCTACATTGCTGCATGTCAATATTGTAATATCTATCACAGAGAGCCAAAGCCAATAAAAAGGCAATTCTTGGAACATTTGCCACACTAATTTGGACACATCTTTAACAGGAGGATGAATTTGGATTGGAAATGTATCTCTGGCTGTGGGAGTGCATGGGTCATTATTCTGAAGCAGTGCACATGTCTGACCAAGCTGTATCTGCTTCATTGTCTTTGTGGTGAAGGACATACACATGTTCAGGTGTGATCTAAATGTCATTATTGTCTCCTCTCAGGGAGCAGGCGGGTTACTTGGCTGCCGTGTCTCAGCCTGTGCTCCTCACTGATAAACTCAACTAATCTCAATGACTGATTGGGCATGTATCAATGTGTGTGTGTGTGTGTGTGTGTGTGTGTGTGTGTGTGGGACATTTTAAAACACACAAAGCAGTTCATATGTCTCCAACCTTCAGGAGGCAATCTGTGCTATTGTATGTGTACAGTATATCTTTGCACACTACAGCATGTGCTTGATTTCTTGATAGAAGTGGGATGTCTTAAATATGAGGGCAGACTGACTCTCTAAGACACACACACACATTTCAATTTACAGTATACTAATTCCCAGGAAACTTACCCTATAGTGTTAGAGCTGCTCCAATAAATATTTTTAGCCACACTAGTTGCATGGCTCTAGGGATGGCTACATGCGTAGACTCCCCAAATTCACAAAATACTGTAGCCGACACCGTAGCTTATATGCGCCTCGTGGCAAGTTTAGAGTAACAAGTTTCTAATGTCAGTAAAGATTGTCCAGAGTGAATGAACATGAAGCAGGTTGGAAAAAAAGGCTCCACTATCATCTCTTTTTCAGTAACACACAACTAACACAGACATTTCCACCATGATATGGCCGACCAATGTATGGATGATTTAAAAATGCCAAAATGAAAACAAGTCAAACAAAGAAAGAAAGTGAAATACAACACATATTGTTATATGTACTTCCTTTTTATGCACGCATTCACTATTTCATAATTAAATCAATCATAATTTAACATTTGTTAAAAGGGCAGTTATTTCGCTTTTTGTCACAGAATTGTTTTTCATTTAAAAGTGTCAAACAGACACTTAGAGGGATCTTCTTGGCTCCGCAATGTAAGTGATACACGTACATACAGCCTTTATGCATAAACAATTTATGTTTATGATGAAAAAATGAAATAATCATTTTATTCCTATTTAGATAGTTTGCTGATTTACTACATATTCTAAAAACGGACACATTGCATGTCTTTATTCAGCTGCATCTGCACCTAACATATTTCTGACATCCACTGGGAACGACAACCATGAGTCCTGATATTTGTTGATCTAATGACTAATTCTAGCCAGTTAATGGGAAGGTTTCCCTGCTCCTTATCAGTACAGGAGAGATGGGCTAATATGGAAGGAAATTGCCTCACACAATTACCACCATAAACAGGATTGTTATCAGTGTAATATTAGTCTATTAGTCATGCAGCTTGATGCTGGAGTTAATGAGGCAGTGGTTGAGACAGTGCAATGATGGGCAATAGGACAGCCAGCACAAAGTCATACTCGGCAAATTGGAGGTGGGCTAAGGTGTTGGAAAGCAGAACTATGGCAGCTATCACCTCAATTTAAAAAAAAAAAAGTATATATATATATACATGCTGTGGCTGTACTAAAATGAATCATAGATATGACTCTCTCCTTCTTTGTCCAATCATTCTGCCATTCTCACTGTGAAGCACACAGCCGCACAAACACACAGAAAAGGTGAGGGTGGCATCTCTAATCCTGTAAAAGCGGCAGCAGGAGGGAGAAAGCCTTGTGACAGGAGTGTTGGATAGAGAAAGCTTGCCTACAGCGATGTCTCAGCATTTGGATACACTCCGCTGGTGGAAAATCATGCAGCTACACACTACATACGCATATGCTGTAAAACAGACATGCAATGCACACACACACACACACACACACACACACACACACACGCACACACGCACACACGCACACACGCACACACGCACACACGCACACACGCACACACGCACACACGCACACACGCACACACACACACACACACACACACACACACACACACACACAATGGCTTTGGGGTTTTGATATTCTGTGCCTGTTGTCCCACCTGGATGCTCATGCAGCTTGAGGAGCATGGAAAAGAAAGGCAGCGAGCAGTGAAAAGCATTTCACCTCACTGTGGGAGCGGGTGACAGGGCTCAGCTAGCACACACCGGGGCCCTGTCAGGTACACACACACACACACACACACCAAGTGGCATGCAAGCACACAGATGCATCTGGCTGAACCTGCATTGTGGTGCAATTTGTTGAGAGCAGTTCAATAATAATCAAAGAGAACAGGCCGATAAACCTGACTCAATGTTCTGTTCATGGTGCGCAGTAAATGACAGTGAATTAGTAGCCATGCATTTGATTATGTATGAATTAGAATAAAATAATGTGTGTAGTGTACACAAGGTGCATGAGCCTGTGCTTGTTATGGGTTAAAGTGCTTACAGGTGTTTGATGGCAGTAAATTTCCTCACCACTACTAAGTCTTTATACAGTAACTCCCTGTCTCACACAGCTCTTAAAATGCAGTCTACCACTGTGGTTGTTTCTCTGTGTCTTTTCTTCCTTCCTTATTGCTGTGATTCAACTCAGTAAGGGGTGAGTGTGAGTGTGGACATCTCTTTTGAAGTCTGAGGTGTGCAGATAGAGAGGTGTGTTATTTGAAATTTCCAGGTCTACTGATGGCCAAGCACCAAGGTCGCTGGAAACTTAAAGTTGTGAAATTGCTGTTACACCATGTTCCTTCTGACAATACAGACATATATACAAAGAAATATATCTTTTTTTTTTAAAAAAACCGTCAGTTACTAACAATGTCTCTCATCTTAATGGCACATCTCAGCAATGTGTGGATCATAGAAAATTCAAAGTGTTCCTGTCATGCAGTACCCACTCCTTTGTTGATCATGATCACACACTCTCAGCTGGTATTTCCAACTTCTGTAGGCAACATAATATTACTTGTCAGAACAACTTGATTGCACGCAACTAGTCTGTGTATGAAAGGTATTTCATACTGCACCACAGTAAAGCTGTCAGAGACAGGATGATATTATGATCACACCACAATTATACCAGTATGGAGGCGGCAGGCCAGTCTAATACAGAACAACCAAACAGCAATTTTTCTATACTTAGAAAAAGCCCTAAAAAACAAGGAATCGAGGGTTTGAATATTTTTGATCAGTGTAATCTATAGCTTTGATATACTGTCAGATAGTGTGGAACAAGATGATATTTCCAACCTCAAAGCTACTTAAGGGAAATGTAACTGTATGTTAAAGGCTTAATAAATACTGCTTGGTCACAGGTCAATGGATCCATCGGTAAAACTGACTACTCAAGATGATAAGCTCTTGCCTACTGGTGTGGGAAATCTACAGTGTGCATTTCCAGCCGAGCCAGACTTAAAGTGATAAAAGTCTGCGGCTGCATTCAGTTCAGATTGTTCAAGATAAGACACTTGGAAGACAGATAAGTAGAACACTACAACTATGAGCAAGATCACAAAAAATGGAGATACAGGTGTTAAAAGAAATAAAAAAAATACACACAGTTACATGGTAGGCTATTTGCGCATCAGAAATGCTAACATCATTCAGTGCAGTTTTATTTTCACGTCAACCCCGAAGGAAGAGAGTTAACTAGATTTGGCTCGTTTTTTTTCCCGCCGCCGAAGGAAAAGTAGTCAGAAACACTTTCCCAGGTAACCGCAGGACAAGGAGAGAGAAGAGGTAAAGAGAGAGAGGAGGAGGGAAAATGTGGAGTCATGAGAATAAGCAGAAAAGAAGAAAAGAAGATAGATAAGAAGAAAAGGCAATATTTAAAACGAGTAACTTGAAAGAAGACGTTAGAGGATACAAAGGAGAACCGATGTGGTTTAAGTTAATTCAGCAAGGCAGCCTTAACAGAAAGTCATTCTAACCTCATGTCTCTTGTGCTAAGCTGGGAAAGTCTCATTTCCGCAGTATAGGATCATATTCAACGGAACAATTCACAAAAAAAAAAAACCCTCTCATCCTTTCACACTCTTACTAATGTTCTTTTTCAATGTCTCAGTTCATCTCAGACTAAGGGGAAGGAAAGATGGCGGGGGGTTTAAGAGAGAAGGCAAAGTGTTCTTTCCTGAGTGCTATTCTATCCCGTTTCTTCTCTGCACTGCCCTAAATGGATCCTTCACAAGTCGAAGAAACCTCCTTCACAGCTATTCACCAAGGAAACTAGTTTTGTGTGTGAGCGGTGGATGTGAGGCAAGAACAATGTGTATGTGC
Organism: Scomberomorus guttatus; assembly: GCA_038419695.1. Classification (NCBI taxonomy): domain Eukaryota; kingdom Metazoa; phylum Chordata; class Actinopteri; order Scombriformes; family Scombridae; genus Scomberomorus; species Scomberomorus guttatus. Next base: position 12,999,999 of record CM076451.1, on the reverse strand, counting down.
GCTTGTCTTATGGTAATACAAGTTCATGTGTATGATACAGAGACAGAGAAGGAGGAATATGTGTTCAGGTTCCGCATAAAAAAAACTGCCATCAAAATTGTCTCAGTGTGTGTGAATCCATACAGGTTTTATACAACACGTTCACCATACTGTCAGATTAGATACAGAAGTCTGAACATTAAAGCCTCTTCAGCCTCACAAACCCTTTGTGTCACCTCGGCCCCACTGACTCACATTACCTAACCTCCCCTTCCCTGGTCCATCTCATTTGCTCTCTTGCACCATTACCACTAATAAAAATTGCCACGATGGCGACTAAATTAAGAGAACGATGTTGTTCATGATGGTTCTGTGGCTTGATATGATTTTAATGGGCTCGTAAATGTTGGAGTAAATACTTGTCAGGAACAAAGTGGCTTCTCACCGGGTTGTCAGAAGAATTCATTTAGAGAGCATTTGTTTTATAAGCGCTTGCGTGGACAACATTAAAATTGGTTCATTAATATAATTCAGTGCTTATTTCCCTCATATTCCATATTGTACACATTGCACATAGTATTTGTTATAATAAACACACTTTATTTATATATGAGTTGTAAATTTGAGTTTTTATGAGGTTATGAGAAGGAGCGGTTTACGTTATAATTAAAATTGAAGGTTGTAAAAAATAGTTTGTAAAATGATATATATATATATATATATATATATATATATATATTTAAGCTATATGATAATATAGCTTATATATAATATGATCATTTTTAAAGGTTAAGTACACATTGATCTAATTTTCAACCCTTTTCCCTGGTCCAGATGTTGCAGGAGCCATTGAAGATGAAACATGAGCGCCATCAAAATTTAAAATCAAAGATATAAAAGATATAAAATCAAGCAATAAAGACTATACATTAGAACACTTATTGACTAACTTATTATTTACACGCATAGTTGCTATATTCACATACAAAACGGTGGCTGTGACTCGGGAGGTAGAGTGGGTCGTCCACTAAACTGCAGAGTTCGGCGGTTCGATCCCCTGCTCTTCCTGTCCATGTGTCAAAGTGTCTTTGAGCAAGACACTGAACCCCAAGTTGCTCCTGATGGTCAGGCCAGCGCCTTGCATGGCAGCTCCGCCACCATCGGTGCGAGTGTGTGTGTGTTTGAATGGGTGAATGAGAGGCAAAAATTGTAAAGTGCTCTGTCCGTTAAGGTAAATAAAGGCGCTATATACAGTAAGTGCAGTCCATTTACCATTTACTCACAGAAAGCCTGGGAGATAAGGAAAATAACCTTTTATCAGAATAAAAATTGGTACAAATATTTTTTTTTCTTCTTTCTACTGCTATTTGGTACACAATTTATCGGAAATTTTGTGCATGAACATGTGAACTGAAATTACTGTAGGTAGATAATTTTATGATTGATTGTCTTTACTTTGGCTTTGTGTGTGTGTTATCAGTAAATGTCTTGCTGTATGTTTGATATTTGATAAAGAATAATCTGCCAGCTGATTTATGTCCTGTGTGCTCTGGCGATGTTGCCATTACCGCGGTGGCAAAGTCAAACTGGAAGGCAATTTCACTTACAGTGAAAGCAGAGATTTTTGGGTTGATCGTGCCCTGCAATCACTCCTGACAAAAGACAGGTAGTCTGTGTGAATGTAGAAGTTATTCAGTCACTTTTGTCCGACCACCAGAGTCTGGATGCTGAGTAACATTCGCCAACATTACTCACTAGCTTATGTATATAAATCAACAATGCATCATTTAATAAAAATATTATTTTTATTATATAAAAGGATTCTACAGGAGATGCTAGATATATTCCTCGTGCAAAAGTGGTTGTTACTGCATCAGTTTTCCAGCGAGATGCCACTGTAGTAATGGCACATTGTTTACTTTTGCTTTTAACCCAGATTTGTCTATACATCTGTGTGTTGTAATCTCATGTGGGATGGGCCAAACGCTTGGCACGACATGGAAATAGAAATAAACAAACTGACTACATAAATTAAAAGTTTTCTTTCAGTCACTGACATGTGATAAAGACTGTGATCATGTGATGTGCGTTGTACTTGAAGCAGTCATATCTCATCTCCATTACAGTAAATGTGCCAAACTCCAAATTAAAGAGGGAATTAATTATCTTTACAGCAAATCTGCCTGTTTTTTTTTTTTTTTTATAGGCCGTGGTTTCATTTTTTACAAAAGGAGCCAACAAATCCAGGGCTCTGTACTGTGCATTCCTATGTACACTGTGTTATCTTCTGAGTGTGTATCTTGTTGTATCACATCGTGTTGCTGCCGCCCAAAGTGCCTTTAAGATGAGAGCAGAGGGCACAGTAACACCTGCGGTGTGTTTGGCTCCTTAACAGCCCAAGAACATCTACATAAAACTCCAATTACACACACTCATAAAAACTCACACAGGCTACAATATATCACCACCTCTAAACTAGATTGATGAGGAAGGTAAAGGTGGGCATATTTCAAAAGAGCAAGGAGCACCCTGAAACAGAATGCATCAAACTTTGGCCCCCAGCAATTCTTGGCTTCTTGTAATTAGAAGGCAACATTAATGCCATATTAATGAGCATCAGCAAGCGCACACACACGCACAGACACACACACACACACACACACACACACACACACACACACACATAGAGAGAGAGAGAGAGAGAGAGAGAGAGAGAGAGAGAGAGAGAGAGAGAGATGGAGAGAAAGTGCAGAGAGAGCCAGAGAGGTGGTGAGTGGAATTAAATCATGACGTCAAATTTATGTCCCGGCCATATTTACTGCTTTAATAAGAGTTGGGTAAGCAAAGAGAACTGCTGGAGGGCACAGAGCCTATGTCAGCAGATATTCAACACACACACACACACACACACACACACACACACACACACACACACACCCGCGCACACACACCCGCGCACAGACACACCCACGTCCTTGTCGACGTGACCTGTTTTACATATCAGTCTCCACCTTTATGCAGCTGACATATTTACACATTACAGGCATGTGTAATGTGTGAGCACATACATACACTATGCTTTAACTGTACTCCTAACAAGCTATAGGGGTCATCCCTAAAAGGCAACAGCTAAAAACTGTGTGTGTATGTGTGCATCTTATCATGAATGAGCATGAGAGAGATAAGAGATCAAGAGATGCAAAAGGAAAAGAAAAATGTAGGGGGGGGGGGGCAAGTGAGAAAATTGGCCAGATCTAATTAAATACCCCTCAGACATGAGCTGCCTGCAGAAACACTCACTGATAAACCCATTCTGACTCTACCGCCATTGTAAACAACATCGATCTCATTCTTCCTTTTTAAGTCACTTGTTTGTTTGTACCTGCTCGCACACAAGGACAAGAGAGCGCATCAAAATCTACTGTAGCATGTGTTCCACACTGTTGTCCATGTAACTCATCCCTAACGGTGAAGCGGTTCATTTGATGACAGTGGTGCTGGTGGAAGTGGCGTGAGGGGGGAGACCGGAGCGAGCAGCTGGCCACCCTGGCAGCTCGCAGGGCTCAGGGGCAGGCTGTGATATCTGACTGCTGGGTCGAGGTGGGAGGATGGAGGTTGTTGGGGGGTGGGGGGTGGGGTGGGAGAGATAAAAGTCCACTGATAAAAGCGATGAGTGCAGAGCTGGGCTTGGTACAGAATCTCAATCAGACCATAATACAACCCCAGAGAAAAAAAAAAGGGGCTGGTGGGGACTGTGGAGTGTTTGCGTGTGTGTTGTAGCAGTTAAATGCAATATCTGCAGTAGTTGGGCGGCTTTACCATCTGTTGGTCTTAGAGCAACACTGTGGGTAACCTTTGAGAAGATGGACAGCCGTTGTGTTATCACAGCGTGGGCAACCGCTATCCTGTATTATTGGACATGTTTTCACACACAAACACCATAAAGGTAACCATAAAGCTTCAGCTTGTCAGCTACACCCAGCAGATGTTCACTCGGGCATAAGCTGTCTTTTCTCTTGGTTGTTACTCTATCATCCTCAAGCTAAATAACATGTGAAAATTATTATTTGCATCCTGTGACAGATGAATTTTAGGCTTCACAATGCATTTGTTCCGAACAATCGAGCAAAGTTATCAGAAAAAGACCAGAATTTGGTTTGTCTGGAGTGATGATAATAGTTGAAATGATTTTGTTACACATACGAAAAAACATATTTAGTGTTATCATGCCACGCAGATAGATTTTACCTTTTGGTTCTGAGATTTCTGCCTCTTTAAAGTCACCAGTGCTTTAAAGTCATGTCAAGACATCAGATTTTTAAATGTAAGAATATAATCTTTGACAATGGCATTGGAGCTTCACCTACTGATACATTCCCAGTAACATTTTAGAAGCAGTTCAGCACTTAAAATCTTACAAATGACAGCTTTCACCATTAGTGGACCAACTGCAAAAACTATTCTATTCAGCGACAAAGGACACATCTTCAGACAAATACATTGACAAAAGCTATTTCCCGGTCTGAGGAGATCTGTAGAGATAAATGTCAGTCAGTGACCCTCTGTCCCGCTGGACAGGGTGGACAGAAAGTTGTAGAGGAACAGGGAAGGAAAAGAGGGAGGTCTGACCTCTGGCTAGCTGCCCCATGGGGGCCAATCTGACAGACAGCATGAGCACGGGAATGAGAGTGAGGAAGGCAGACAAAGAGATGGATGGGAGACTGATAAGTAATTTCTCCTTGACATTCAGGGTAGTCGGGGTGCCTGGCATGGGAATAGGCTGTCCAGGGCAGGGGAGAGTCCTTCAAGAGAGAGACATCACACACCATAATCATGTTCTGTGAATCCAACGCACCATTTGTGTGTATGTGTGTCTGTAAAGTGAGCAGTCAGTGTTAGAGATCAACCACAACACAAGGTAGAGACGAGGCCGGAGGCACTCGCAGTATAATCACTGCCATCCAGGCAGAGAGGCAACGTTCTCATTTCTGTTTGTACGTGTGGCGCATGCATGTGGTGTAGTACATCAACAAGTATTTTTAGAAAAGAAAAAGAGGTGTGTGTGTGTGTGAGCATGATTTGCACCAGCAAGCTGTGCGGCAACTCTGTCGTCTTCACTGTACCTTTTTGTTTGTCTCTCTGTGAAGCAATGGCCTCCGACCCAGCTCTGTCTAAGCCTGACCAGTGAAAACGAAACCAGAGAGGAATGAAACGGACAGCAGTGCCCCGCCTGGATATAGGTTATACAAAAGGTGCAAGAACTTCTGATCCACCCACCCAGACCTCAGTAAGAGCCAGACAGAGTAATACAGTCAGACAGTGTCAGGAGTCAATAGACAGAAAGGCTGCTAGTTCAACTCACCCATAATAAACGCTCGTTAAGTGCATCAAAAGACAGACTTTATGTCTGCCTGAGTTCACGCTGTTCATATATGCCAAAGTCTGCATAAGAAATCAGATAATAATGGAATAGCAAATTAGATATCTTAAAACCGGGCTCCTGCTGGCACCTCCAAAACAGACGGAGGATGTCTCTGAGTTTATACAGTCTGAATATTATTTCAATAAAGGCTAATATACTATTTATAATATGTGTCCACACAATTTAAAATGACCATAAAGTTGAATCAACAAAATCTGAACATTGCAGCCTTCATGAAGGTAGTATTTATTGCAGGACTGTTGTATTAGACTACATCGGTTTTAGCTAGGTGTAAACTAATAAATGAGTGTATTTTGTTATTTAGGTAGTTCACATAAACAAGACTGAAACCACTTCTTGATCCAGTAGACTCCAGTAACTGAGCTAAAATGAAATAATCTCCCCTCTCAGCATGTGCGTATTTGGTGGAGTAGGAAAAAATGACAACTCTTAAAAAGCAAGCTATTACTTAGAGTCACAGAGATTGCACAGCAGAATGGTACATACTGTAACATTTGATTTATTGTGGATAAATGACACTGAACTGGCTCTGCAGTTTGTTGTGATCTCGTCAATACAGAATATAGTACTCTGTTACTCTTAAATAAAGCAAATCAGGAGCACACAACAAAAAAGGCACAATGTCACTGATCATTGTTTCTGATACAAAGCAAACACTCTTCTTTATCCGCCTCCCTATTCTTGTATTTTTCTTCCCTTTGTCTGCCATCTTAGCCACCAATACACACATGAGATGAAGTAAAATTACATATCAAGAAAATTTTGTCCTGTAGAAAAATTGATTTGACTTTGTATTTATAGCAGGATTTTCCTATTGACTTCATTGCAGCCTGAGAGGTTTTGGAGCCATCGTATAGCGACCATTAGAAGAACTGCATCTTATGGCACTCTGCATTCAGCAATAGTTACAGTTTATAGTAAATTGATAGGAAGGAATCACTCAATGTCCGAGAGTGATCACAGATGTTGCAGGCTTGCACTCTGGGTGATAGAAGTTGTGTGTGAATGTGAGCAAACCGTATGTGAGCATGTGCTTAGTGACTAGCTGCAATCCACTAGAGGCTAACCAGCAGGAAAGCCTTTAGCTTAGAGGGTGTTACTTCCATATAGACAGGGTAGCATGCATTAAAGATGAGAGCCGCTCACACCAAATACCAGCAGAGAGCTCTCCTTACACTTGTGAACACACGTGTGCAAACATGCTGAAAAACACACACACACACACACGTACACTGACATGCACAAGCTTTGGCTCGTCTTGAGGTGTAAAAAGCCAACGCGCAAAAAACTCTCCGAGAGAGGCAGAGGCACAGAGAGAGAGAGAGAGAGAGAGAGAGAGAGAAAGAGAGAGAGAGGAGAGAAAAACTTAATTTAGAAAGCAAACAAGCTGTTCACAGCTTCCTCATCTATAATGCAGAGGAGAAAGCCCCAGTGTTTCAGCAGCAGCAGCAGCAGCAGCAGAATATACTAATGTCATCTTGAGTAGCGCGCACGTACCTGTAAGTGTACAAGCGTGCATGCATACATGCATGTGTTTTGTGCCTATGTTTCTGCGCGCAATCCTGTGAGTATACATATCTTAGAATTCCTGTGTTTGTGCGTTTCTCATGTTTATACAGGATGTATGTGAAAAATCAATGCCTTCAGCCCCCTTCCTCCTCGCACACAGATACACTATGACAGAGGGGCTTTAGAGGCAGGATAGCGAGTCTGATGTAATGCAGCTTCAAACACTCGGAGGGATCATATGGAACATCACACACTTTCACAAAAACACAAACCCTCTTTTTAACTCTCATTCAACCAGACAGATTACTGAGAGAAACAAGCTCTGGGAGAAAATGAAAGAAGGTAAAGAGACACAATACAGGTAAAGAGAAAACACATAGGAATTGAAAAAGTGAAAAATGAGGGAAATCTGTATTTTTTTATGCTGCAAGTGAAGCCGGGGTGAACTAAAACTGACAACCACTGCAAAAGAAGGACTATTATTATACACTTTGGGGCAAGAGCAAAAGTTTTGCCCAAACAAAAGATTATTATTGAGGCTATGGCTTTGTCAGGGCCAGAGTGGCATTAACTGTTCCCAGTTTCATAGTCCTCACCAGAATAGGCTGCTGTGCCAGGCGACTGTGTGCTGAGGGAGCCGTCTGGGAGATAAGGAGCTAAATATAACCATTACAGAGCCTCTACACATGCTACTACAGCCACTAGCCCTGCTGTCACTGATACAGCCAAACTCCTTCTAACAGGCTGCTAAATTATCTTGATTTAGCTCAAGTGTGTGTTGGCTTTGCTGATGTTAAAATTACAGATGTGTGTCTGATTTTTCTTTGGGATATTCTGAACTTCAATCATAATGTCTGTCCTTCACTGATGTTGATAATAGCAGTTTGCTTTCTCGTTTATTGGCTGTTTATTATTACAAATGAGCTAAGTTGAAGCAAGGATATTAAAGTCTAGCTGAATTCATTTTTAATCATCCCTCTTTGCAGTCAAAAATAACATGTTTTTATAAATATACTGTTAAGAGTGTTGTATTATTAAAACTAAGAAAAAAGGTCGGCTGGAGGGGCGCGTCAGTGTTTTTTTTTTGATTGACATTAGCTGGCAGGCTGCCAGAGAGACCATACGGAACAGACACAACATAAACAAACTGCTGTAGCTACAAGTCCTGGGCAGACAGGGATTTCAAAGAGCAACAACCAAACCAGCATCCAACATGACCAAAGTGACGTGTGCAGGTAAATTTACAAGTTGTTTAAAGGGGACCTATTATGCTCATTTCCAGCTCCATATTTTTATTTTTGGACTCCACTAGAGTAACTTTGCATGATTCACAGTTCTAAAAACTTCTTATTTATCTTATACTGGCCCTTTATGCTGCCCCTCAGTTCAGCCTCTGTCTCTTAACAGGCAGTCTTAGCTCCTGTCTCTTTAAGGCCCCCCCTCCCTGCAGCCGTATCAGAGTCGTGTTAAGTTACGGCCTATTCAAATCCAACATTTCCTGCTTTACTGCTTCAAATTAAAAGATTTTCAATGACTAAATAATGGGAGACCTTTATTGTGAAGAATTCACAGGAATTAAACGTGTTCCTCACCAAAGTAGCGGAGCTTCTAGCTGTGCTAAAAACCAGTTGACACAACATATGGACATATTTGGAGCTCTTTGTTCAGCGGATCAGTTAGAAATAATGCAGGGAGGAATAGTACAAGCAGAAACAGCCACAGTGATGATGATGTTTGATGAAGAGCAGCAGACGACCAGCACACCTCCAACAGGTAAACAACTTAGTTTACTTTGCCGTGCTGTGTAATGGAAAAACACTCAGAGCGTGCCAGCTCAACTCGAGTCATAGCTCGGTGTGACTATCCCCATATTTAAGGAGACCACACACACACACACACACACACACACACACACACACACACACACACACACACACACACACACACACACACACACACACACACACACACACACACACACACACACACACACACACACACACACACACACACACACACACACACACACCTACACCTGGTCACAGGTTAATGAGGAGGTAATTGGTGCTTTAGTTGGTGCAGACATGGCAGCACTGAAATTCAGATTCCGTGTCAACACATGAATCACAGATCTGCTCCCATCATACTTCTTGTGCTCTACCCTGCAAAAATATCTGTCAGTGTAAATGTGTGGGCTCTATATATCAGCATTCTGACCTTGCCCAGCAGTGCCACTAGAAATGATTTAATAAGGTGTCATACTTTTTTTGGTAGAAAGAACAATGAGAGAATAAAGGGACATGTGAGAGAGACAGAGAAAGATACTGAAGATGTGAAAAACAAAAATGAAATATGGTTTACACTGAAAAAATAAAAAATTGACTCAAGTTTGTCACAATACATTTAAGAAATCTGTGTTGATTTTGAAGCATAGAGGTTTTTTTTAGGTTACTATGTCTTAAAAATACCTTACTTTTATCAGTCATTTTGTAAGAACAGATGTCATTTTTGTCAAACAGTAATATCTCCTTTTGCACCAAACGCCTTTATACTTTCTGCCATTTTATGTGAGTCAAACAAGGGACTAAAAAAAAAAAGGAGTGAGGCTAAAAGAAAATGTATATTTATATTCCTCACACACCACAGACAGAGAGAGGTATTTTTGTGGGTGACAGACATGCTAATTAAAAGTCAACACACAATGTGTGAGAGAACAAGAACGAGGGAGGCAGAGAAGTAAAAAGATACTGTTTGTAAGATGAGAGGTGATTAAAACTGAGCTCATAGGCCCAGTAGTTCTTCCTCTCTCTTCCTGTATTTTAAATGGACTTTCTACACTCGTGCAGCCATTTTCATCACCGGCAGAGATGGTTAAGCACTGTGCAAATTGAAAGGAGAAAAAATTATGAGGAAAAATGTTTAACTTCTAGAAGTCTACCAACTGTCTTCAGTGCTGAGTAAATAAGATCCTACCAGAGGAAAAAAATGGATCCCCAGAATGCCATCTGGGGTTAGTAATTAGCTACTACACTGTAATGACACTACCCTCCTAACATACTCTCATTGTTGCCTCACTTAAAAATGTTCTGTGTGGCCATAAATTGGAAATAATGGAATTATTCTTTGAGTCATTTTTCTTCCTGAAAGCTGCATATTACCGTTTTAAAGATTCATACCCCCCATTCTTCACCTGGGCTTTTTATCTCCTCTTCCCCCTGCCAACTCAGTCTCTTATGTCTCTGAGACTATTCTCGTTGAATACATATAATGATATATCATGTTCATTTTTTGTACTTAAACAATAACTATGGGAAAAAAAGTGGTAACTTGTATTATATTCTCTCTCTCTGTGTCTCACACACGTATCCCATAGGCTGAGAAAGGTCAGCACTCTGGAGAGGAGGAGAAGCTAAAACACACGTAGGTTTGAGGACTCGGTATTCTGTGTACATCAGTTCTGAAACAACAAATGAATGATTTATTCGTTGACAGAAAATTAATATATAATTTATAATCTATTAATAATTTAAGTCATTATTAGGCAAAAAGGCCAAAGATTTGCTGGTTCTGGCTTCTCAAATGTGACGATTTGCTACTTTTCTCCGTTTTATATCATTGTGAATAAAATATGTTGCGGTTTTGGACCTTTGGTCAGACAAAACAAGCAATTTGCAGACATCCCCTTGGGCTCTCAGAAAATGTGATTGTTGCAGAAGACTCTGCAGAAAGATACGGTGGATTTTTCGGCTGGAACCTTCAGGACTGAAACTTATTTGGAATGATCAATCTGAAATGATCAGTTCTTTAAAATTACAAAATGCCTAACTCCAACAAGACTCTTATCATATATGCATGTCTACTGTGCACTCCAGCATGCTTTTCACAATGGAAATAAGCATCTAGAGTACTGTTATTTACATGGAGTTTGAAATAACTACAACATACCTGCAACAACATAAGAGCAAATACTATCATTGAGATGAAAGATGCCTAAAGAGGAAACATTGTGCACATTGTTAGAGTTTATTTTAGTCTTGCTATATACATGTGCAAATACATGTGCAATAACTATGGCAAACTCTGGATTAATGAGCACTACCAGTCCCGAAAAGTAATAAATCTTTAAATAACACTGAGATATTAAAGTTTTTATATATAGTCTATACGTATGTACATTTTAATTAGCTTCTCATTGGAAAAAAAAAAAAGTAAAAGTTGAGCAATCACCCCTAAAAAACATTCCCATTTCTGTGTCCCTGTGTTTCATTTCTCTCTCCTCTCTCCACCACTCCCATCGCCATCTTGGTATTTTGGGTGTAATACTAATTCTGCTCTCTCATTCTCTGCTCACTTTCCCTGTGGCAGGAAATAACATCTGCTAAATGGCTGCAGGAGGAGAAACATTTGGAGGTGATGCATGATATCATTTTTCAAAGTAAATGTTTCACTGTAAACAGTATTGTAAACCTCCTTCCCCTCAAACAAACACACACACAGACACACACACACAGACACACACACACACAGACACACACACACACACACACACACACCATTATGTGCGTGGAGATAGAACAGTAACTCATGAGTAGTCATTAGCCATATACAGTGCCTACAGACCCAGAGTGTTTCCTGTTTGCCATTACTGGTCAGGCTTTTTGAAATTGCTTCATGAAGAGGATCACTGAGCTATTTACTACTGAGCTACATAGGGAGACTGGGATACTGTAATACAGTTATTTTACATACATTCATCCAAGCAAAGGCAAAATATCCCAGACACCCTTCACCTTAACGACTTCCTCCAGTGATCCCAAGGTGTTCACAGGCCAAATGGGATACAAAATCTCTCCAGTGAATTCTGGGTTTGCCCCCAGGGTTTACTCCCAGTTGGACACATCTGGAATACCTCCACAGGGAATCGTCCAGGAGGCATCCTAATCAGATGTCCAAACCACCTCAACTGGCTCCTTTTAATGCAAAAGAGACAGCTGTTCTACTCTGAGCTGCTTCCAGATGCCCAAGTTCTTCATCCCATCTCTACGGGTCAGCCAAGACATCCTGAGAACTCCTTTCAGTTGTGTGTGTATCCACAATCTCGTGCTTTCACTCACTAACCAAAGCTGATGACGATAAGTGACGTAGATGTAAATTAAGCCATCATGCTTTGCTCCCTCTTCACCACAACTATGCCTGCATTACTGCAGATGTTGCATTGATCCACCTGTCAATCTCACACTTCAGTCAATCTCACCCTCACTTATGAACAAGACCCCAAGATACTTGATCTCCTTCACTTGGAGCAGCAATTTGTTCCCAACCCTGAGGGAGCGTTTTCCAGCAGAATATCATGGCCTCAGACTTGGAGGTGTCTCATCCCAGATGGATCAGCCAATAATGGATAGAGCAACCTTGTCTGGACTAAGATACTGCACTTTTGCTCTACTGTTCTATTGCATACTTTATCATTTGAGCACATATTGTGATAACTTGCACAACAAATCCAGTGGTTTCAGAAGATGAAATGTATAAGAACTGATAAAAAAAATGATATCAGCTGCAGAGAAAATATGACACCCGGGAGGAGAGTTTTAGGAAGGAGCTGCTAAGAAGGAGAAAATTGGGAGAGAAAGGTTAAGTGGATACAAGAACAGAGGAGAGAGATGGAGGAGCTGGAAGAATAAGAAGTATTTCTGCTATTGGAAAAAGAAGAAAATGAACACAAGCAAGCTCAGGAGGTAAAGCTCAGTCCAGACAGAAAAAGAAGAACAAGGGGACTTTGTAGCTTTTGCAAGTTAAGGCAGCAGTAAATCATCCTTAATATCCTAAAACATTGCAGCCATTTCTATGGTATAAGCAAACAAAATAAATATACAAATGAAAGTGAAATGCTGATAGGTCTGCTGGAAGCTCGCACAGACATTTTTTATAGACTTTTGCAAAAAACACAGTTACAAAAACTTAACAAAAAAAACATGAATTATAGGATTGTAAATACATAAACAAGAGACAAGGTTCTAATACCCATACCATACCAACATTACCATGAGGTATTGTGAGATTTGCCACTGCTTCAAAAACTGAGGCACTGATTTCGACAGAGAGCACTTGGTTTTGGACAAACTGGTGCTCAGTGAAGGTTACATAACGGACCTGACACTGACACTTCCTTTTTGGATAAATTTTTACAATATGCTTAGGATTATGATTGACAGGTTGGAGAGCTACATGATGTCATTTGCATAGGTAAATAAGGACATCCTGAGCAAGTTCACTGTTACCATGGTGACGGTAGAAGATTATGTGGACACACTGGGCAAGTGTTTAAACTGCTGGGGGGGGGGGGCACACATACTGTACTGTCTACATATTACACATGCCTATACAGTACGTTTAAGTTGATGTAAATGCATATTCAAATACAAGTGCTTTCACGGTGGCTTCAAAGATTCAACAATATATTATAGACAAGGGCAAACTTCAAAGCAACGGCCCTTGGCTGAGAAGATTCCCCAACACACTAAAGCACGCTCGCATCGGACAATACTAACACAGCTTTGACACGCTGACATGTGCACATGCGCCACATTAGAATGCCTGGCATTCAGCCCACAGCAATCTGCTATCTATCTTTCTTTTCACCCCTTTAATGTGTTATGTTCTTTTCTTTGTGAAGCAGTAAAGAGTGGAAACTCATTATGTGCATCAGACTAGAGGACAACAACCCCCTCCCTTCATCCCCGACTCATAGATCAAAAAGACATGAGAAAGGGCAGACAGAGATCAAATGTGTCTGTGAGAAATCCACCCATAAGACATCTCCAGGGCCTCCCACAGCATACTCAACACACTTATCCAATATTATGGATACACACTTTCATACACAGAGACACACGTTCAACATGGCTGAGTGGTTAAAAAGGTTAGCCTCGCAGAAGCCAGCCTAAATCTCACAAGGTCAGTTTTCAATGTGAGATTTAAGCCTGGAAGACATCAATTGAGAATCGGCAGAGCCCTGCAGCTGCAAGCCTGACCAAAAAGCTAAATATTAGATGATGACGACGATGAGACGTGTTGCCTCGCCAATCTCTGTAACTTAACCTCGCACTGTCAAAGTAAAATGATGCATGACTTCGCAGCTGCGTCTCAAATTGATTCAGAAACGTATCTGGTGGGTAATGTGTGACAGCTTTGACGACGGGTGCTGAAAACCCATTTTGTGCAACAGTGTCCATTTGAAAATGAAAAAAGACAAGTGAGCAGCTCGTTAAAAAGAGGAGAAATACAAGATCTTTGGGTTGCTACAGCAAGGAATCCTAAACCACACTGGCCACTGAAATACGAATTTTCATGTGTCTCAGAGATAGAAAGAGAGGTGGATGAACAGATGGACAGACAGATAGAGAGCAAGATAAATAGATAAAGGGAAGGAGGAAATGTGCATGTGTCTGTGTGAGGACAACCACCACCACTTTGCCAAAAACAATGTCTCCTTAAATGGCCAGAGAACATTTCATTAATGGACTCTGTTATTGAATTCCTGCTTAAACTCTTAATACACCGTTAGAGCTGTGATGAGCAGCTCTATTAGTGCACAGGGTAATGAGACAAACAGCAGCTAGCTGCCACAGCCTGGACTTTATGATATCAGGGAGGTGCCTCCAGTTTAACAGTCAATTCCTGGCTCATCAGTCCTTTCTACTTGGTCTCCTTATGGTCGATGGACTGAGGACTAATCTGTGAAAGGTCTTCACTGAGGCTAAATAAGAGACGAGAGTTTATTATTGAACAGGGACAATCAAATGAAAAGAAAGAAAAGAAATGAGCAAACCCAAAAGAAAAAGGTGTATAAGAGCAAGTGTGTTTTGTAGAAGATTTTATATGCATCGTCTCTCTTTCTCTCTCTGTGTTTGCCTGACCAGTGAGGAGCCGATGATCACATCAGAAGAGAGGAAGTGAATACCTCATGGACCCACTGTGCACACTCGATGAAATAAAACATGTAACTTGCAGCCTGGACTTCATTTTCCCGTTCTCCTCTGACCCTCCATTGCTCCATTGCTGTCTCCAGCCTCCGCTTATATATGCACACTTTTGATTTAACTCTACAACCCAGCTATCCTCTCCTCTCTGAGGACAGCCACCAGTTACCTCAGCCTACCCTCAGCCCCTCCTCGCAAAACCAAGTGTACACACAGCAGGAATGCTGTCAGAGGAGGATTATAATGCCTCTGATCTGGTTAATGGACATTAATGGTAGATGGCTGATGACCAAAGGAGGGGGAGGAGGAGAAGATGATGGAGTAAGAGTAAAGGGGTATAGTGATAGTAAGAAGTATGGGGGGTGAACTATTCCAGAGGCTTCCTGTCGCAGTAGGTCAGAGAGCAGATCAACCCTCAACTCTTTCTCTCCCTTCTGCTGCCCTCCTCTGCTCTTTATGCTACTCCTCTCTCCTCCAGGGATCTCATTATGGCAGACTCACTGGCCATGAGGACTGAGCCTATCTGCGTATGAGATGGGCTAAAGAGGGGGACAAGCCCTATGCGTAAGAGGAGGAGAAGTAGCAGGAGACTGAAAGCGATAGTGGAAGAATGGATGAGGAAAGAGAAACTGGAGAACAGGAAAGAGAGTGAAGAAGATAACTGGAGGGAAAATGTGTGTGCAGAGAGAAATGTGCTGTAATAGAACAGTAGAGCATATAGCCTTAGGTAACAGATTGTTATTACTGCTGCAGATGGTTGGGAGACGCTTCTAGCAGATTTATGTGTTGCTGTAGTCTGTGTGTGTATATATGTGCCACTTCCATGTCTGTAAGTGACCATATGTGAGCATGCACGCTGCTATATGCTTGTTTAGTTTAAGTAATGCCAGCTAAATGGCATGTTTTTCTAGATAAATAACCAATTAAAAGCTCAGGGGGAGTTTGCAGTGAGCTACAACATCGAATCAAATCCCCATACACCACCTGTAAACTATCGCTCTTATCGAAATGCTGCGCACACAGCCTGTTGTAAATATCCAATCAAGTGATTCAAGATCCTGTGCTCAAGAAAAACAACAGTAAATGTCATAAAGTGAGAAGTGCGCCGACTAAAGAGAACGTTCACTCTCTTTCCACTCCATATTCTTCCTATCTTTCCCCATGCGTCTTGATCAAGATCTATCTTTTCCACTTGTCAGCTCTTCTCTATTTGTGTAACAGCTTTCATTGATTTTTTTTGGAGGGGTCATAAGATGCTCTTAATGTGCCACTGAAGGCTGTTGGTGTGTTTATATTTTGTTCACATGAGCTGGCGCGAGCGTGGAAGTGTGTCTGTCTTTGCAGGTTCACGGCTTTAATAGTCAACATTTATCTTTGGTGCAGGTTGGACAGAGACAGAGATGAAGAAAAAATGAGACACTGTGACACACATACCTGCGCCTGCGCGTACACTCACGCAACCCACACAAACGTAGGCTCATGGAGGCTCTAATGCAGAGTTATTATCCTCATTACCACTCCAAAATCCACATCTTTTCTATGTTCTGTCTCCTCCTCAATTCAGCTTTCTAGCCATCCATCGTCTTCTCTCCACCTCCTGGAGTCATCAGCACTCTCCTCATTTTCCCTCTACTATACTGTATAGCCATGATAAATCTCTAAGATATCTTCCCAATGGGCTTTTACAAAATCAATGGCTATTTTGGAGCATTGCTTTCTAGACATAAGCTTGTGTGCATGCCAGATAATGTACACCATGTATACTCATCTCATATAGTGAAAATCCTCAAATAAAACCAATAATAATAAAGTCCAGTCCCTTACAAAGGCAGGGTAAAACATTGATGGGGGATGAAATCATCTAAAGGCTTACATGCATAATGTACATCTGCACAAATTCAATCAGTAAAACCAAACAATATCATACTTGCCAATCTACTGATCTGAGTTTCCCTTTTATCAGTAATCAATCACTAATTCTAATAGCTTCTACTTTGCGGTTGTTCAGAGTTAAGCTACTGTCAATACAACTCAACACTTCCTGTAGATTTTTCACATAAAAAGCTGATAAAGAAAAGGAGGGATTGTGCCCACTGAGCTTCTAGAAGAACGTTTACTGTGAAACATCAAGGCAGGAAGTGTCGGGTTTCAATGACAGTAGCTCAACACAAAAAACTAAACACAAATAACATTACATTGCCACTTTAAATAATTTTTGAAACCGACTTTGTCAAAACAATGCCTCTAATTTCTATCTGGCAACCATTGTTTTGCCGGCTAATATGGCTGCTGCTAGCAGTTGTTATCAGCAGTAGCTCTCATGCAATCAAGCTAACGTTAGCTGCATGAGTTGGTTAAAATTGTTTCTCCAGTTTGAGAAGCTTGCTTATTTTAAAACAGGAACCCTGTAATACGGCCTTTAATATGCACTTGATGGCAACATACTGTACATGATATTGTGCAAAAAGATTTAGGCTACTTAGCTTACATACTTGGACAAGCCAGGCTGAGGTAAGTTAGCTTTATCGTTCATATATTCAAACAGTATGTTTCTCTTTTAACATTATAAGAGAAAAGGCTTTTAGGATGAGGACTCAACTAAACAAGGGTAACTTCCCCAAATCTAATAAAGAGCACAACAGAGATACTGTGGTTACCCTAAACTCTAATAGCTTTCATGGCCAACTTCAACACAGCAGAGACTACACAGGAAGTAACGCTTGGTTAGGTTACTATTGTAGGTAGTAAGCTAGTTATGTGGACATGCTTACGTTTGCAGCTTATGTTAGAGAAGACAAATACAGTGTTTAAACCATTTATTACACTTTTGCTCTAACCCTTGTATTTTTGGGTTTGGAAAGGGATTAAAAAACAACACTCTCCAAACTGTATTGAACTCACTACAGACTCTTGCACACCACTTCAATATGTGGAGAAATCCAAAGCTTCTGCCGTGCCTAGTTACGGTTGTTAAAATTGGACAATTGCTGTTCAAGGGAGGGGTTTAGTGAATCTCACTTGTACTGATGGAGTTTTGCATTATCAGCAAACAGCAGAAACAGCAAATTAAAACCGGAACAGATTAAAAAAAAAAAAAAAAAAAAAACAGGAATACTTACTAAAAAATTATAAAATATGCCTATCTCTAATGTAAGCCTGACCTCTGCAGTTGAGGTCAACAACAACCCTACCACTCGGAAATTACGTTATGCAATAGGGTGTTAACTTCAGTGTGTGTGAGTCCTTGTCTGTCTGTGTGTGTGTGTGTGTACTTGGATTGAATATTCCTCTGGAGTTTATATTTTGCACAAGCAATCACATTTTCTTCTGGATAACAGATACAAATGTGAGAGTTACTGTCTCTCAGGAAGCCAGCTGAGCCTGGGCCTGTTTTGACAGTAAATAAGCTAATAGGCAAATGTCATGGCTATTAAATGAGTTAAGCCTGATCGATGTCAACTCTAGTGCAGAGGTATATAAATTTATTTCAAATGAGACACCAACTGACACCAATAAAACAAGTAATCTGTTAGCATCTGTCTACAGAAACGGGGGACTGGTGTGTGTATGTGCCTGTGTGCATGAAGAGGCAGTGGGAGGGAAAGCGAGGGATGACATAGAGTGAGGGTGGGAAAAAGGGATTAAGGGGGGGGTGGAGGTGGAGGCATGGATGAAGCCATCACTTCGCTTTGTGAGATTCTCGGCGGTAAGAGATGAGAGAATGATGTCCCACACAGGCTGCAGAAATGCTTACACTGTCACTTTCCCTCCGCTGGGGCCCCAGAAAAAGAAGGGGAAAGAGAGTGTGACACGTCACAGAGATGGGAACAGATCAATGTCTGCAAACACTGCTAGCAAACAAACACAGTCATGGACACACAAACTTGTATTAGCACAGTTACCCAAGCATTCATGCTCTTATGCGATTTTTTTTTAACCTTTATTTTTCACTCAGCTTTCCCTTTTTTCTCTCCTTTGCTGACAATCTTTCACTTCTCTTAAAAATCCATTGCTGAAATCATTTCATTAGTGATCAGGCAGTCCAGCAGCAATATTAGTTTCTCTGTAACGACAGGCGCAGCACTGAAGCACTTCATTTTCACTCTCAACTCAACACTTTAGCTTTGATCACTGGTTTATGTCTTTGAATAAAACTCACCAAGCCATCCCAGAGGGCCACGCTCAGCTGTGAATCATGGGGATTTCTCACGCAACAAAGTCAGTATGTACGGACACACACTTCTGCACACGCACGAAGGCAAAAATTCACGTCACACTACAAAAGAGCACAGTTTCAAAGCTAAATACGGAACAAACTGTGCAAGCTGCCTAATAATAATCACTATTTATGCTAATAAAATGCATCACTGCAATCCACCTTGTGTCCATAATGTCTTGCAGACTTCACAGGATTAGGCTCTCCACTGTGTCCAAGAGCTTGTCTGTATTCAAAAGTGCAGCCAATAAGTTATAGGTATCTTTCTCAAATTCTCCAGGATAAACGGACATGCAGAATGTCAATTTCAGCCTGGAGGCAAGTTAGAGACATGGCTTGTACTACTATACTAGTACTGGGAGTGTTTTTCCTTTAACAAGTTAAAAATTTGAGTGAATGCCAGTATTTTAAGTTGCATTAAAGGAATAGTTTGACATTTGGGAAAATACACATACTTGCTTTCTTGCCGAGAGATAGATTTGATACCATTCTCATATCTGTACGCTAAACATGAAGCTACAGCCAGGACAAATAATCTGACACATAACTGTACGGCTAATATAAATGAGATTAACATTAATTAGTGAGCTTTAGAGATGTTAGTAGTCACATTTTTCAAGCTAGGCTAGCTGTTTGCCTGTGTTTCCAGTCTTTATGCTAAGCTAAACTAAACTATCTCCTGGTGGTAGCTTGATATTTAATGGCCCGACATGAGAGCACATGGCATCCATCTCTATTTTGAATCTGGGGAATACTGGAATATTTTTGCAAGATTTACAGTTCAAAAAGTTCTTATTTAACTCACACTGACCGTTTACGCAGACCCTTGCAATTAAGACCCCATTGCAAACAAAGCGTTCAGAGCAGGTTGAATGGATGTTATTGCATTGTTGATCATTACTTTGCCAGGCGCTGTAGCTTCTAGCTTTTAAAAGCTCATTTACTGACCTTTAGGTTACTTTATATTTTTGAACAACCCAACACCCTGCCTCTTACACAGTCTACACACCAACCCCCGCAGGTCAGCCAACATTCAGCAGCAACGTGTTCAGAACAGTCTGACCTATTGATTTACTATCAATGGTCCAGGAATGACCAGAGCAGGACATGTAGGGCCTGGCCCCTCGGTGTAGAAATAATACATCTGGGTCTAAAGGTTGAATTGGGCCTGAGACCACCATTGCTGGACATACATCTGCAATATATGGAAGACGCAAGAGAAAACTTGACATTGATTTTTTTTTTCCATTGAGTTTCATTCTGGGAGGTGTTACTGAGAGCAAGTGTGTGGATCGAGGATATTTTTCTATGTTGGGGCACATGAGGGAGAAAAACCTCAGTGCGCGCTGCAGTGTCTTATCTATGTCTGTGTGTGCGTAGTGTTCAATATCAGAGTTCCATGAAATATGCATGAAGTATGTTTGAACCTTCCCCCCCTCCCCTACAGGGCAGTAGCAAGGTCCTTCAGGCCCACATGAGCTCACATGAACACCCACACACATACACACACACAGATATAATGTGGCACCCTGGCCTTACGCTGATGAATGTCTGTCCTTCAGAGAGCACAACAGCCACAGGAGAGTGATCCAGTGTGTGAATGAGGACAGAGAGCAAAACAGAGAAAGAGAGGGTGAGAGGGGAAAAACTGAAAAAAAAATAAAAGAAAAAAACAGCAAAAGAAAAACTGAAAGGTAGGGGATTGTATTCTGAGCAGAGGTGGAGGAAGGAGGAGTGATGCATGCTAGTGGAGAGGGTAAAGGAGTTGGAGTGAAAAACATGAGTGCCAAAACAGTTTCTAGCCTGAAAATGGTGAGGTGTTTTGGAAGATAGAAAGTTGGTGTTTGTTTGTATTTATGTATTTTTTTGTTTAAAAGAGAGGGCTTTAGGAGGGATGAGAGGTGAATATTGGAGGGACTGGATGGTGTGGGACACACATTTTTCACATTGCCTTAATAATGTTATTTTTATTTCCAATAAAGAAATAAAATGATGGAGGAGGAGGGGGGGGAGTTGGAATGGGGGAGGGGTTCTTTGTCATATTGGTTTTTAAGTTACAGTAACTTCCTAATTAGGAAGACATTTGCTGCTGTGCTAATGATCAACAAACTCTTTCAAGCAGAACAAACAACCTAAAAAACACCACAAGCACACACACACACACACACACACACAAACACACACACACAGCACACAGAGTCTCACCAGGACACCAGCCCATCTGTTTGCTGAGAGAATCTTGCTTTCCTCTAGCACTGCTTAAAAAGGAGAGTGGGAAAAAAAAAGCATCCCATACACACTAGTGAGTATGCAGACATGACATCATATTTTTCATTCTCTGCAAAGAGCGTGGGCAGGCAGCTTGTGTGTCTCAGTGCGATTACTACACGGTTACAGCCAACACAGACTGAGAAACCAGCACAGCAGACTGTGCATGTGTGCCTGTGTGTCCTTGTCTGTCACTTAGAACTTCAGGCGGTCTTAAAGGCATCTTTTCGCATCTCCGCATTCATCTCCTCATCTCTGCCTCCGCCTTTCCCTGACTTTGTTTCTTTCTCCCTCCTTCTCTTCTTACTGTTTATGTGCTGCTCATGCTGTGTTTTTTTTTCTCTCTGGCTTTTGTTTGGCTGCCATGCCATGTGAGCACTGTTTAATTCTCCCCCTGCGCTCTCTCGGGAGTAGGAAGAGGTAAGGAAGGGGAGGGGGGCAGGGGCAGACAAGGGCAGAGGCACTTCATTAATCAATCAACCAGCTTTGAAAATTTACCTAATTAACGGCTAATTACAGATCTGGGCACGGTGCCAGTTGGCATCCCATCCACATCCACCAATACGACCCCCGCGGTCCCCCAGATGACACTAGAGGTAAACACCCCTCCCATCATCCCCTCCTTTGCGCTGTTCTTTATTAGTCTATCCATCCATGCATCCACTCACCCATTGCTTTTTTCATTCTCTGCAGAAACAACAGATCACAGCTGATAACTAGATAGCAGATAAGTTAAAGACGTCCAGATCTCTCGCCACCTGCTTCGTTCTCTTGTCGCACCATATGGTTGTCTTTTTGATTTTCTTTATGCATTCTTACCGGAGAAATATTGGTGGTCATCACAGGGTCCTTGAGGCTCTTTGAAGGCACCGTCTCATCCTGATGATGACTGGTACGGTTCTTGTCTTGCCCATGCCAGCTCCCTCTGCGGGTGACACTGGCACGCCAGGCACGCTGGATCCTGGGAATGTAAGTGGATGAAATATAACATCTCAATATCAATTGCACTCATTAGCTTTAGTATCAGGTTGTGTAACAGTGAAAATGACCAAACTGACCACAGGGAGGAGTAATTTGGGGAAATCCTGGGTTCCTAAAGCAAATGTTTTGTTCATTTTCTGCAATGTTAGGTGACTGGCAAGTGGAGCACTTATAAGGCTTAGATGGACATGAGACTCCATGGGTTGGATTATCAGTACAAAAGATGAGCAGCTGTGTTAGAAAATATCTGTTCTTTGATTAAAAAAAAAGTCAAAGACGTACAACCCTGTGCACATAAAACCTTAAGGGGCAAAGTCAATTATGACTCGCAATGAGTATTTCTGTGACAAATATCCTTTCCTCAAGCTTAAAATTCAGTCTTATGCATCACTAATATTGGGTTGAAACTCAACAATTATGCTTTATAGAAACCTTATATCACATTCAGCTGTTTAAATCACTTTACTTTCAGATTTGGGGTAAATTTGGGATGAATTCATCAACTGTGGTGCACTGATTTGCAACTCTGCCTGGCTTCTTCTCCACTGCAATGGTGCTGAGACTCATGGGTATTGTATTATTTAGAGCCATCCGCTAAACCAAACTGACTGAAAACACATAATTTCATAATTTTTCAGAAAGTTGACATAACATAAGCCCATAATATCTTTTTTATTTATCAAGGAGACTGAAGAAATCACAAAAGAAAACACTCAAATTGGAATTTATAGTGGTGAAAAAAAAACACTTTAAGAACTAGAAGTTTTTTGTGCTTTAACAGATAAAAGTGGGTGGAAAATACTATTTTTCACATTCAGAGAGAAGTGGCAGATATACCAGAAAATTGATCTGCTGTTGTGTATGGATCAAAACATTGGCTTTATAACTATTCTACAAACACAGAGCAGATGAATGATATCACCATGCACCGTACCACGCTGCTCTCTTTCTTACTCAATTTCACATTTACTTCTTCTGTGACCTTCCTTGCGTCTATTTCTTGGCCCTTCCTTATTTTTTTGCCTTTGAATCTTGCTCACACACTTTCCTGACCTCTCCCCACCTATCTCACCCGTGTTCTCAACCTCCACAGCCCACCCACTCTCCATCTCTCTCACTTTCTACTTTCTTTCATCCCTATAGTCACCCCACCTCCAGGGTCCAGGATGGAGTGTAGGATCAATTACCCAATGGAGAAACACATCCACCTCCAGTGGAGCAGAGAGACAGCTGAGCCAAATGGAACAAATTGAATTAAGCCATAACTCCTGGCTCCAAAACCAATACCTTTCCCCCCCTTTCTTTCCTCCACTTTTATTCTCCCCTTTGCTTCTTCTATCTCTCCATTCCTCCTCTCCATGCCTCCTGTTCCACTGCCTTCTCTGTACTTCTATCCTGACATTTTCTCCTATCCGTCTCACCTCCCTACACCCCAATCATGTTAAGTCTACATCACATTGGCTTTCTCTTCTCCATCCTCCACTTTCAAGGAAGTGAGAGCCTGAGGCGAGAGATCTGTTACCTGTTACACCTATAAAAGCGTCGGGCCATGTTTAAATGAAATGCTGTTAGATGGCACTCAGCGCAGGTTCATGAACCCTGACCCTGACTCTGAAACCTAATCAGTTGGAAATATTGAATTAAAGCCACACATAAGTTGATCTCTACCGCAAAACATACACGATGCACTTTTGAAGTAATAGGTAACACAGATATTTAGCAAAAATAAGCCACAGGTGATACTCACACAATAGCCTTGATCTCTAGATGCTGCCATTGCTCGCGGCGATGTGGGCTGTTGTCATCCTCCTCCTCGCTCCTACGGGGACGGCTTCTATGACAGAAATAGAAATATGAGGCCAGAAATGACAAAAAAAAATAACCCATGCTGTTTGCAACTCATCTTGTATTCTACTACTAAATGAGTCATAGCACAATAAACACGTATTTTGGTAGAGTAAGCATTGGGCAAAAGTAAGGGCTTCCCATTGTATAATAAGGCCTTCTAGGGACACTACTATGTGGTGTCTTACCTCTCCACCTTGGAAACTGCTTGCCCTCCATTGTGGTTGCAGTAGCGATGACACCTCTTCACTTCTTCCTGCACAGTGAAAAGCACCAATATGTCAACAAGGTTTTTAATTCTCTGTGCCAAGGATGTGACACAGAAGAAGCTGTGCTTCGATAAGATACAATAATAAATCTGCAGTATTTTGTGTATGTGTAATTACTCCTACACCCACGCATACCGTCTGTCTGGCGTAGCTGCACTACTGAGCCAAAACAGAGGAAAATTGCTCTTTTTATCATTTCTCTCCGTTATGTGTTTATTAACCTTAAGAGTGGCGGCTTTTCTGGGTCTGTTAACATAAGTGTAAATAATAATAAACACATATTAGTAGGAAAAAAAAAAACAACAACAACTGGCTTGTGTTGTGTATGCTGTTGCTGATGGATAACAGCATCTGTGCTCTGCAGGTGCAAACCAGCCAGACACCAGCTGCAGGCCAGGGGGTGAGACCGATCTCAGGCGGCTCTGCATGTGGACACTGCCATAGAGCTCAATGGGACTGGGCATATGGATGTGCTCCAGAAGCAGCAAAGCAGCTGCACTCCTCATCTCTAGTATTCACTCATTTTTCTGAGTATTTGCTCACGCTCGTGTTCACGTACTAAAGTATACATCAGAGGTATAATGAAAGTCAGCTCACAGTTCACACAGTACAGGGTTCACAATATATTTTTTAGATTAATTTGAAGATGAACAAACAAACTGTGACTACACATAATACATTATTTATTCTTCTCTAAGCATAAAATGTTCAAAAAGTGAACTTGCAAGCTTCATTTTTTTCTGTCTAGACGAGAATGTCGTCAGAAACATGAAGAGCAAATGTCTTAACTCACTCCCCAATTTCAACATCTTCCACACAATCTGATGTCATATTCACTGTGAAAGCATGAGGACCATTTTTTTTTTTACATGTGTTGTCATTTTCAGGCAGCAGTAGGAAACCCCCTAACAGTTTACACTGTTTTTGTACGTCTTTCAGCTCATGTTGTGTACGTTTGGGTACATGTGATCCAGACACTGTGTGCTGTTGCTGTATTAGCTGAACAGTTCTGAATGTTCCTGCTTCTCCACACAGCCATGCCAGTGGGGATTAAGTGTTCAGGATACCAGGCAGAAGGCCAACAAGGGTTTAAAACATAACTGTAGCAACAAGTGTTATGCTGTATTAACTGTGGACTCCATCCAGATGCGCAAACTAAAATTAAAATCCATGAGAAATGATAATGGTGGTGTCTCGTTTGGGAGAGAAAATAAATAAATGTGTTACTAAAGTATATTTTGAAAGATAAAAGTTTTATATGTTGAAATATAATGTACATTTAGGAGGAGTGCCAGAAATGACTATTTTAAAGCCCAAATAATACACTTTAATGACATAACAATAATGAATTGTCTGGTTATATTGCATCATTTAGCATTAAGGGCACTATAATTGAAACTATCACAATGAAAGTTTTTAAATATAGCAACACTTGCCAGATATTCCTTGTGTTGGTCTTTTCTTTTTACTCATTCTTTACAGCTACTATCTTTTTACAACCAATCGTAATGTGTTGGGTCTCTGGACAGGATAAAATGCACTAAAGTTATATGAGAGCAATAGAAACACCAAGGGAGCAATACAATATGTAGCTGATGACAGGAGAAACGCATTCCTTGTAGCCTATAGGGTACATGACAATCCATTAAATGAATCGCAGAATACATAATTGCATAAAAACGTGGATATTAAGAGAACCCCTTTTTTCTGCAGGGCATGTAAACAGCTTAATCGCATTATTTTCAATATCAAAATAAGGGTGATCAATACATTGTGAGGCTGAAAAATGAGAGAAGGCAGAAAAAGAGGAAGGGAAAGAAAAGAAAACAATGGCACATAGCAGAAAGCCTGCTGCCATTTAATTGATGAGTTATTAAAATCATTATTTCCCAGAGTCCTAGTTCTATCACAGAGATCGATGGGCAGAATACTAACACACACACACACACACACACACACACGCACACAAGCCAAATCTCTCCCGTGTTTGAGAGATGGGTCAGCTCTTTGTGCCCTTCAGACTAGTGTGGTCTCTCAGTGAGATAAACTCCCACACACATACAAGCACATACGCACACCTGAGTGCACTAAGAGAGCAAAACACGCCTGCACGCACACATACTGACACACAGTCACATGTAAACACACACACACACACACACACACACACACACACACATCAATCTGATCTCAGTGACTGCAGTGTGGTGATGCGCTGAAACATCTGCATCAGGCTATTTGCTGTTAGAGCCGCAGCTCGACTTGCCGATCAGCCCGGGGAAATGTCCAATCAGGAGAGGAGGTGTGCCAGAGATGCTTGTTAATCGCAACATCGGAAATCAATTTACATGCGCAGTGCGTGCGAGGAGTAATATGGAAGTCAACATTTACTCTTTCGCCTGAGTCCCTGAGTACAAAAAGAGCCCGCTGAGAGATGTAGGTGTAACTGATGTGCTCATGTGATTACATGATTTGAGATGCTATTTTCTCTTAGTGTAATGGCTATGGGGGTAAAACAAGTACTTCCTACTGAGGGAAATGGATGCATTTATGTAATTTGCTCAAACCTTTAAATTCTATTTGAGCAGAGAGGATGGCACACAAAAGCAGGAGAGAGAAAGAAAAAATACATTCAGATTTGGAGGCGTAAAATTGCAAAAGAATCACAATGATAAACTTTTGTTGACTGCAGCGAGAGAGCAGTTTCATACTGATCAGATAACGGTGTGTAGAGACCTATATATTCACACAATAGCCAGGCCACTACTGCAGTTTCACAGCCATCAATACTAGGCTGGAGCAGGCGATGTAAACTGACCTACAGTATGAGGCACAGATAAGGAACAGCAGCACCGAGGAGGCTTACAATCATGCACACATACTGATGTGACGTTAATTTCATATCTATAGTATTTTCATTAGCAATTAATCTCTAAAGTGCTTGTTTTGTCCAACAACAATCATTAAAAAAGACAGCAGATCTTCACATTTGAGAAGCTGGAACAAGCTAATGCTTGGCATTTATAAATAACTATTGATTGATGATCTAAATTGTTGTTAGGGATTAACTTTCTGTCAGTTGATTAATTACTGAACCAAACCTTCATGTGTTAAGACAGTGGTCATGCTGGGAAGGAAATAGTTAAAGGGGTATCAATATGGAAAAAGAGGAGGGCCCACTTTTATTCTAATCTGGGAGAGGGGAAGAAGAAAAAGACATCCCGAGCGAGAAGTGAGGAGGTGGGTGGGGTGTGACGAGTGAGAAAATGATCATACAGTCTATCAAAATGCAAAATGGAGCGCTTGAGACTATTCCCCCTGCCTCTATTAACCAGTAAGAGAGCTGCTCTGGTTAACATATGGTAAGGGAGAGAGTGAGGGAGAGCATGTTCACACACACACACACACACACACACACACACACACACACACACACACCATCGGTGATGGGGCTTCTTTCAGTGATCAAAGACTAAGCTCACTCGTTTAGACCAAACCAGCCTTCCAAGACATGGTAATGGGATGGGATGGAAATGACTTCAAAAAAAATGTCAGGAGTGAGAGTGTGTGTGTGTGTATGTGTGTGTGTGTGTGTGTGTCCATGGATGCTTCTCTGTGTAAAAAAAGAAGAAGAGGCTTTTTGTGGCATTGAACTAAAGCTGTGCACACACACACACACACACAGGATATATCTCTTCGTCATATGACCGTGGTGGCCAGAGAGACACCTATCTGTCAGTGTGCAGGCTTGTCTCGCTCCTCCGCAGGTTATTACGACTCAATCGCGGGGCGTTTGAGTGAGCTGGTGCAAACAGCACTCAGTACAGCTCCGTCCCACTGGGGGAGAGACGATAATGCACTTCTGAAATATGACACCTTCCCTGGCACCAAACTACCACTATATACAACCCTGTATATATTACAGCACAGTGAGCCTGCCCTCTCCTGTGATACAGGGTCTGAATGACTCTTGTGTATGTTGGATTTCTGTTGCTTGTTGAACACAAGCACATCAGTTCATTGAGA
This sequence comes from Scomberomorus guttatus, assembly GCA_038419695.1. Classification (NCBI taxonomy): domain Eukaryota; kingdom Metazoa; phylum Chordata; class Actinopteri; order Scombriformes; family Scombridae; genus Scomberomorus; species Scomberomorus guttatus. Next base: position 12,971,481 of record CM076451.1, on the reverse strand, counting down.
AGGTGGCGTGTTGGGACATTTTTTCATTAGTGAATTAGGAGCAACAATTAGAGGCTTCACACACGATATTGATGAATAATTTCAAGATTCCAGCTTGCAAGTGCTGCGTCAACAATGTCACCTGTGTTGTATATTTCATGCTTAACCCCATTAAACGTGACCCCCACCCCCCTCCCTCCCCCTTGGCACGCTGTTTAAATAAGCTCTGTGTAAAATGGTTAACAACTCAGGCCTGTGGCCGTAAAATTCAGCTGTCCCATTGATTATGGGGTAATAGCTGGATAGATTAATGTGTTTCTCAGGGGGGTTCACGCCTCAGCAATGAATCTGAATCACTCATATAGACACAAGCAAGTGGAGCAGCCTCCATATCCAATAACCTGCATTTCTCATTTTCACTCATATTTCACACGCCAATTACTACTGGTTAGTCCTTCACCAAGCTTCCACTGTGCGTGTCCCCCTTTTGGATCAATTTGGGAATGTCATTTTTTTTTTTGGAGAGCGATAATGAAATTCAGCTGTCAAGTAGTGCAGCAGTGGAAAGGGATTGGAACAGTTGCAGACCCAAAATGGGGAAGTTCAGGGGTACAAGCAATGAATACGAGTATGTGTCTGTGTGTCTGTGTGTCTCTGTGTGTGTGTCTGTGTGTGTGTGTTGCACCATCATAATATATTGCAGAGTAAGTTGAAAGCTGTGATGGAACAGTGCTTTCAGAGCGCACGCGCTCAATATCCCCAGCCACTGATAATGCGCAACACTACATCACTGGCATTAAATATTCAGAGGCTCAATACAACCAGGTGAACTTGTGCACCTACACTCACCCAACCACACAAAGGAACTGTTCTATTTTTCTCTGAACGAGGTGATTCTAGCAAAACTGATCTACATTAAGAAGTAAATTACAACAGCAACTCTCCTCAGATCAACTGAGTTTTTAAAACATGTTGCATGAGCTCTGCTCTCAGCCTAAAGGAAGGCAGGACACCTCGAGTCAGCTGAGCAGTTCAGCTGTGCCCTTAGCACTCCTTGCTGAAAATGAAGACATTTATAGCGGGAGGTGGAATACGTAGCATTAATAAGACATTTTCAGCTGCTGTCATGACAAAAATCTTTAAAGTGCCCTCAAGCCAACATCAAAAGGCAATTTCCCTAAATAAATTGAACTCAGCCAATTGTGCCATTTGAACTGGTGAATAAAGGAAGCAAAATTGAAAGAAGTTAAGGTTGCTATGATTTAGTTTTGCGCATGATAAAAAGGTTTCTCTCTCCATGGTGCTGATAGTCTCTCCAGCTGTAAACCACTGAGGAATAGTTGCCTTAACATTGTCATATTGCAGATGGTTTATTTTAAAGGATGTATGTATGGTCTATAAAGGCTTAGTTTCCCTTAGGAGTGTCTCTGCTATTGTGAGCACCATAAAAATCAACTTAAATGCTCTTTAAAAAAAAGATCAGAAAGTGAATGACATCATTGCTAAAATGTTCCCCCACCAAAGGAGAGGATCTCACCAATAAGCAATATTTTCCAAGAGAGATAAAGGAATACGCACAATCCTCTTCTCATTTTCTACACATATTCTGATAAACTGACAATTGCCTTCTCTTCTGAATGTCTCTTACCTGGCTATTAATGCACAGAGCAAGGTGTTTCCTCTCCTGAGCCAGACTCCCGCTGCGCAGCCTTGCCTCCTCTCCCTGGTACATGCTTCTGGAAGGACACCGCTCAAGTTAAGACACACACAAACAAAAACAAAAAAACTCTCCAAATATGAAATCAGCTGTGAGCCTTTAGCATGTGAACAGCCTGTGCTCGTCTGTGTCCAAGCTGCAGAGAGCACCGTTATGCAGGATTTTGGTTGTTTGTTTTTTTTTTATTATCACACATCAGTGCATGTCGAAGCAGCCCACACTGTATCATTTATCCTACATAAACACTGTTGCCATACACTCCTTTCTAAGACCAGTCGGTGGATGTGACACTAACCTGTACGTGCCGTTCCTCAGCATGACGAGCTCCCTCTCCGCGGTCAGACAGAGATGAAGTGAGCACTTTGAGACGGGAGCAGCCGGAGAGAGCCCAGACTTGGAAAATTCTCGCAGCCAATGGGATGCTGAGCGTGCGCGCGGTTTTTTTTTTATATATATAAATATACACACACAGCACCATACGTGCGCGCGCGCGCGCGTGTGTGTGTGTGTGTGTTGACTGTGTCATTTAACTTGGCAGTCGGGCTTTAATCACTGCATTCATTATTCTGCACGCCTTCTCTCTGGGGAAGGGCAATCGCATGCTACAGTATCTCAGCCCATTATTCCCGGCTTTTGAATTGCCTCACGGTACGTGTGCCAATCTATTTGCTCATAGCCTAGATATGGCGTTATAATGGTTTACATCACACAGGTGTGGGCTGGGAGCAGGAGGGAGGCATAAGTTGAACAAACACCTGCATTTGGTAGTTTTTTTCTTTAAAGAGGCACACGTCAGCAGTTAGATGAGCAGCAGACAGGTGAGGTAAAAGGGTGCATCTATTAATTAAGGTTTAAGCTACTGCAAGGACCCCAAATTATCCAACCATCCGAGTTGATCTTTTGAATGGAGGACTTCCATATCTGTCCAGTGACTCACTACTACCAAAGGATCCTTCTACCGGTGACCTACAGCCTTGTGTTTCTGCTGGGCCTGAGTTTAAACGGTGCCCTGCTGTGGCGTGTGTGCTATCAGACGCGCCGCTGGAGCAGCACCGTCATCTACCTGACCAACCTCGCCGTGGCGGATCTCCTCTACGTGCTGGCCTTGCCCCCTCTCATCATCAGCAATGCCATGGGAGGCCTGTGGCCCTTCGGCAACATCATTTGCAAAGCCGTCAGGTTTTTCTTTTTTGTCAACCTCCACTGCAGCATGATGTTCCTCACTTGCGTCAGCGTGCACCGCTTCATCGGAGTGTGCTTCCCCATCGCTGCCGTGCGCCTCAGGACCAGAAAACTCGCCCTGTTCGCGTCAGGGTCGGTTTGGGTCCTGGCCACTGCGGAGATTTTGCCGACACTGGTCTTTGCGCACACAGGTGTGATCAACAACATGACTGTGTGCTTTGAAATGACAAACCCGCGACAATTTAACGTTTACTTCCCTTATGGATTGTTTTTAGCCATAGTGGGTTTTCTCTTCCCATTTCTCGTCGTTATCACCTGTTACTGCTCCATGATCAAGGTGCTTTATTGTAGGGCGGCGGACAGCATCTCTAATGCCAGGACAGCTCGTATGCGCAACAAGTCCCTGTGCACTCTTTTAGTTGTGTGCCTCATGTTTGTGGTGTGTTTTGTACCTTATCATATTGCTCGGACTGTCTACTTGTTTGTTAGGGTCTACATGCCCGGAGACTGTCATCTGCTGAACGTGGTCATGATCTCCTTCAAGGTCTTGAAGCCTGTGGTCAGTTTCAACTGCTGCGCAAATCCTCTCCTCTACTTTTGGTGCTCTGATTGTCACCGTCAGGGGCTCCGGAGGTGGCTGTGGAGCAGGAAGACCAGAGTGCAGCCCAACATGTGTCTGGTGGATGCAGGCAGCACAAACAGGTCCGGAGGATAGAGAGCACCCATCATCTTAACAGTGACTTTTATCATGAGTTAGTGTGCAGAAATAACAGTAAGGACTGTGCCAAGACTGCCTACAAGCTGTGTTTAATATCTCTTTTTATTATTAAAAAAAATATTTGACAGCATTCAACAGGCCACTGAAGTCCCTGACTTGTGAGACTTACGTTTTTGTGCACAATACCTTATTCAAATAACGTAATGTAATCTATAAAACCTGGGGGGTCAGCAAAAGCAAAGAATTGATGTTGCAAATACTATGGCGCCTATTAAAAAGTAATGATACTGTGGCCGGAGGTGAAATTAAACATTTGAGGGAATTGGTGCCCTCTGTCGTTTGCAGAGGGTTGAGTCTCTAAAACAGCATATACCATAATGCAGCAGTCCAAGTTTATATGATACAACCTCCTGAAAAAGATTTTTGTGTTGTTACTCTAGTTCTAAGGCTCAATAAACTGACTACAAAAAGTACACAAATAACATCTGTAGTGATAATACTTAGAGTCACAAAACGCCTCAGCAAATTAAAACTTAGCAAAGGAAGAGACACCTGACTAAACACCCAGAGCAGCAGTCAGTCATGTGAAGGTTATAAATACCTTGAAGGTAAAAAAGTGCCTCAGTATCTAGTGCAAAAACAGACACCTTGTAAGCATGTTTTTTTTAGTGCATGCTTGTCTGGAGCCACAGAGCAACAGTGTTGGAGGAGCAGACAGCCGAATGAAGGGCATCATTTCAGAACACTCCTGTGGGCAAGTGATGACAGATGGGTAGAGCAGTGGTCTGGGAGCTGAGAGCAGAGAGGGAAGGGAACAAGAAAGATTAAAGACCACAGCTGTAGCAGGAGTTACACACATATAATTACACAGTGGTGTTGCAGTAAAACCAATCTCTCTGGTTCTCTATTTAAAAAAAAACAACAAATGTATTACCAGTGTCGAGATAAGAGGCCGACCGAAATAATAAATGAATTGCTGTTTGAATCATGTCTAATCGTCCAGTCAATTTATGTGTGTGCACATACCTGTGTGCCCAACCTGGAGAGGTACCGGTTGCGTAAGCCGAAAGCAGACATGGGTGTTAGTCTAGCAAGCTCACCCTCTGTCAGCTTACTGGGCCGCCTTTTAATCCTGCAGGAATAATAACGTCGCCATCTTTATCATCTCTACAGCCAACACTAACATGAGCACAGTTATATAAATATTACCAGCAGAATTAAATCGCTTACACTCTGCTGCAAAAGGGCTGAGAAAATAACTATTCACCACAGGTGCTGGAATAAAACCTACTGCAGAACATATTTCAAATGCCTTCAAATACAGTTTTTAATGGAATGTCATTGTTTCAGGAACAAGTATCAAATGTGATTTGGTTTTTATGAAAGACTCCAGGTGATTATTTAAGTTTGATGACACAATTTAAACACATTAGTTCTTGTACACAGCTCAATGACAGCACTTGATAATTTAACACAAATATTCTCAGTTAAGCAAAGACTGAACTTCGTGGTACAAATGAGTGACACGTGAGGAGAGCAGCATGTTTTCTGGCTGTGTGACACAGTGGTCATTTTAATGTGCAATCACAACATTTTAACGTTATGCTACTGACCATTTCCTTACAGGCGTCGGGCTTTTTCTTTTAACATTTTCAAGACGACTTAACTTGCCCAACTGAGGTAGTGAATGTTTATCATCCACAGTATTAGACCCTGATAACAACACAGGGAGACAAAATCTGTTCCCGCATTACTGGAATGATGAGAGTTAAGCAGAGTGCATGAATATTTTGTTGCATCGTTCAGATGAGGCAAGCAACAATTAGGGGCGGTGCTTACAACAAGTTAATTACCTTGAACTTGATAAAAGAGCAAAAACAGTCTACAAAACATAATTTATACGTGGAACTGATTCTTCAAAAGGTCACATCAATAAAAAGAGTTTTTAAAAAGCTGAAACTGTGAATAACATTACACGGGTAAATGCAATCAAAAGTGTGCCTTTCTCTTTTTCTTATCTATTTTATCATTATAGTAATGTAGCTTTTGATGATGCGACAAAAAATAAATTTTTATGAACCTCCGAAACCAGCGAAGAGCAGATAAAGGAATTAAGAAATGAAAGAATTGAGCAATAAAGATTTAAACATTAAAGAGCTGTGCTCTTTTTGAGATTATCCACCATAAAAGGTCAATAGCGCATGTGATTAAAACTGAATATAAACTCACTCTGCCTAAGGAGAGACCAGAAAGGGAGATTTTGGTTGGCAATTATTGTGAATACTAACAAATGATATGTACATAGATGTACTGCTGAGTTGTCTGCAATAAGGCAAGTAACAGACTCCAGCTGAAAACCATTTGTATAAAGAAAAACATATAAAAACACCCACAAAAGTTACCTCTATATACATATAAAACAATTGAATTAATATAGGAATCCTATATTGAGAGTTGCATTCGCATGTAATCAAATCAAACACTATTTATCAGGTATATAGGCACCTTTCCACAGGATATAAGTCATCTTCTGCCCAACAGTCTGGACATTTAAAATGTTTTAAAACAATTTTCAAGCAACTAAACTTTCTTCTGTAACTGAAATAACTTCATGCTCAAGTTTGATGCACACAGGTGTCAGTGGAGAGTAAATATTTGAAGAGAAGTCAGTAACTGCGGAGTCCAAACTGGGATTTGTCATTTGTCAGTGTGCTGATTGGGATGTAATCAGCTATTAATACACAGTAGGTTATATAATAGCCAGGGCCAGACAGTCAGTTCTGCTGGGAAGAGCCACAGATGACAGCACTGGGCGGAGTCAGTAGTGCAGTCCCGCCCCATGGGAGATGATTGACAGCTCTGGGGTGGACAGTGCAGCCTGCTGGCTCTGAAGCCCAGGACCATGTGTGTTCCCTCATCATCATCATCATCTGGAAAATATCAATTACAGCACGGACCGGCATATTAGTCTGTACTTTACATAGAATCAGCTAGAAAAAAAAACATAGAACATATTATGTATATAGATTAGACTGATTCGATACATTAATAAAGAAACAGAGAGATAGACATAAACATTGTGAACCCTCTCATGCAAAGAATAAGAACAGGAAGTAGTCATAACCACCAAGAAAACTGGTGTGGGTTGTTTTTCTGTTGTAAACACATAATAATCCAACCACAGGTTTATGTGACACTGGCCTGTGACGCTTAGTTTGTTTTCATTTTAAATTACAGATAAAGCAACCACTCCCTCCATCATGTTGCCATACAGGAAGCCTCATTTCTTTGTTGTTTTGCTTTCATGTCATAATTAATGCCAGACAAAGTCTAGTTAGTCTGAACTAATTAAAACTCAAAAACATTTTCTGTGTGTCACCATCCAAGAAGATGAGTAAAAGCCTTAAAGCACAGTGAAACGGCACAACTAAGTTTTAGACACCACCAGAGTGAACTTTGCTTTGTTTACTTCCCGTAGCACTGGTAGGGACCTCCTTCTTTAGACAGGTTTGGTGGCCTATCTTGCTTTTAGTCCACATGACTAATGTTGACAACTTGTTTGCAATAAGTTAGGGAGAAATGGAAAACAAAAATGGACACCATTTTGGGCATATATATATATATTCAAATATATCAATATTGATAGTGATAATTGTTAGCTTGTTACCAGCTGGACAATGAACATTTTATGGAAATAAGCCCTCAAGAAACAATTTTAGCCCAAATCAGATCAACATTTCAATGATAACGTGACTCCTCACCTCTCCAAACTGTAAACTATTTAAACTATGAGTTGTAGACATAAAATAAAGCATGATTCTGCAACTCTGCATGTGAGTCATGTGGTTGGAGGGTAGAATATGGGATCAAAGAACAAATCCATAAAAACATCTCTCGAGAGTCACTTAATGAGGAGAGCAGCAGCATTTACAATAACTATCACACTGAAAATCATGCTCAAACTGTTAAATCACTTATTTCTATCTCACTGGACACTCAGACTAGAACAGAATAGAAATATATACCAATTTCAGTAGATCTGTATTAAATTGACTACAGCAGGTTTAGCTAAGGAAACATCTAGAATAAACTAGAACAAGTATTCTAAAATATGCCTGCACCACTTGATTATATGAGTGGGTTGTTCATTATGTTTCTGAGATTCTTGCCTAATTGTTGTGTGAGTGGGTGGAAAAGCAGTGAGGGAGGGTACTTACTCTGCGTCTGAAGTGGCTTCTTTAAGGAGTTTGGCTCTGGCTGAGGCTGACCGGTTCAGATCTCCTCCTGAAGCAAGAGAGGGAGATGGAGGGATTAAGAAGCGAGCAATTGTGGAAGAGTAGCGAGTGTGGTAAGTAAGGAGCGGGGTGTGCTGAAGAGTGGCGGAGTAAAGTGAAGAGTAGTCACATGAGGAAATGAAGGACAGGGGGAGGTTGGGGAAACAAAAGAGAATGTGTATAGAGAAAGAAGAGAGGAGTCAGAGAGGGGGGGGGGGGGCAGCGGGACAGTTCAAGGCGCCAATCTTCTCTTACCTCTGAGATAATCCACAAAGTACAGCATCACCACTGCCATCAGTGCAACTGTAACACAAGTGAGTGTAAAAACAATGTGGAAAATCACCAAGTCTGTCACTGGAATTTGAATGATTTTACTCTCATAAACACACACACACACACAAACAAACACAAAATACTGACTGCAGATGCAGGCGCAGAAAAACACTTCTAAAAACAGGTATCCTCTGGTGTCTAGTATGGCTCCTGCTGCCATGGCGATGAGAGCCAGTCCCAGGTTCTGGATAGACTGCATGCTGGGGGCAGACGATCAACATCATGGCGAATGAGAAATAACAACATTAACTGATTGTTGATGGATTGACTAAGCAAAACTGAATATGTATGAGGTAAGTCATGCTGATGCCATTAGGGGGTACGTACAAGCCATAGGCCGTCCCCAGTTGATGCTCAGGCACCACAAAGGCCACCATGGGCCACAGTGCACAGGCCAGTAAGGAGTAGGAGACGCCCAGCAGTGACTGGAAAACAAGCAATCACACACATGCTGTCAAATTACTTAAAAATATTCAGGGACTCTCCACAGACTTCCTTGGTATGATGTGCTGTCAGTAATTATAACAGGCTGATATTCTTTTCTAGTGTTTTACAGACAAAACGTTGCAGCTCTAATGCATTTAACATCCTATACTGAAACTTGAGGAATGGCACTATTATTATATTCTTTAAGCAAAACCCTGTGCTAACTCCTGCTGCTACATCAACAATATGACCTTATTATACAGTATCTAAGTCATTTTAGTGTAACTACAGTTACAGAATTTCAACAATAACTTCAAATGTGTTTTGAGAAGCTACACAGTTTACCTCACCTAACAGACCTAGATGTCCAATGAATACACTTACATTTGCAAACAATACAAATTAATTACAGCAGTTTAGGGTATAGGGCCTAAGGTTGCCAGGTGGGCATTACCATGCCGATCCATGGGTTCCAGAAGGTGAAGGCCAGTATCATGTGAGCGGCGAGTGTGGTGACCACGGCGCATATTACCCAAGCAACATTCTTCCCCGTCTTGTCAACTATGAAGCCTAAAACTGGAGATGCGGGGGCTGAGATGATGTACACGATACTGGGAAAGACAGAGACAAGCAAGAAGGGTGAATGCTAAAGAGACACTGTTCAATGATAAAGTAGATATACTGGTACTAGGAGAGATTGATTATAAAAGTGTGATTCTGTAGCTTGATGAATGACAGAAATCTGAAATAAGAAACTATCTGCAAAAGTCAGTCCTTAGGTGTGATGTCAAGTTATTTCTTTTTACATTATGTAGGATTTTAGTTTGTTCCTGCCTTCAGATAGCTGATAAAAGTCTTGCACTGGAAATGTAATTTTGGCCAGTGATCCATTGGAATAAGAACAATGGACTGTAAGATATATAAGCATCAGCAGATGATAAAAGTGTCTTAAAGTGGATTAGTCTCAATGGCCTATTACACCTGAGTTACCTGTTGACAGCTCTGGCTTCAGCTGGGGAAAAGTTGAATTTTTCAATGAAGAACACCCTGTAAATAAGAAGACATGATGATGGTCTCACAGTACACAGAGCTGCTTAGCTTTTACATCTGTCACCACAGGCTGAGGACGTACTGAGATGATTCCTGCAGCAGGTACTGCAGCTCTCAGTCTTGCATTTCTGCCCCATTTGCATAACAACTATTTGCTCTGTAAGCACTGACCCTCTGTGGAAAAACCATGTCAGTTGCTAAGTGATTTGAGAGCGCCTTTCAGTGAAGGAAATGCAGGTCGTGATAGCTTCAATTGGTTTCTTTCACTGACAACCCATTTGTCAAAGCACCTTCCATTTTTGACCCCCCCCCCCCTCTCCCTCCCTTTGTGGTTTGATGACAACGCAGCACTGGGAGGTTGCACTGTTGAATCTTTCCTTAGAGAAACGCATTGTACTAATTTAATGATGTTCTCCATTCTATTCATGCGAGGAGTATGCACGCACATCCAAGCTGAAGAGGACAGGTGCTGGGCTGAAAGTCTCCATTTTATTCATACCGCACACATCTTGTTTAGAAGTTGAATTCTATTCTTTCCTCACATAAGGACAATCAAGATATTTTCATCAGACATGAGAAAAAATATACCATTTCTGTAGTCAGTGTATGAAGTATAGTGGATAATAAGTGTTTGTTTATTTTCTACAGTAAGAATTAGTGACACTAGATGCTCTAGAAGTCAAATTCTACAAATATAAACCTTAATAAGGTAAAAAAATACCAACATGTAACTCTTCCATTGCACTAATCCAAGTTACCCTGTTTATTTTCTATAAATAAAATGTCTTTCCAAGTCTATATTTATATTATGGGGCTCTATTGGAATGTCTTTGCATGATTTACAGTTTTAAAAAAACTCCTTATTTATCTCATACTAGCCCTTTATGCAGCCCCTCAGTTCAGCCTCTGTCTGAAACAGGCCGTTTTAGCTCCTGTCTTTTTAAGGCCCCCGTCCCGATGAGCCCACTCGGTTCTCCGTACACGTTCGAGCCCGACTCCGATCTGAAATATGTGCATAGACAACCTGAACGACCCATGGAACAACCTTAGTAACTAAGACAACAACGGACTGTTTGTGGGAATGCACGAACGACCTGATGTCATCATGAGGATGACGTAGAGGTAACTTTATAAACAGAGCGTTCCAAGCAGGATGAAGTATATAAATAACAGAAAATCACAAAAAGCAAGATATGTCCCCTTTAAGTCCTACAGACGAGACAACACAAAGACATGTCAGCACCACTGGAGGTGCTGACATGTCTTTGTGGGATGGCACCAATGTAATACTCACTGTCCCAATCCAATAAAAGGGAAGATGGCCACGTAGTAACACACACATATGATGAAGATGATCCACAGGGGGAGGGGGAAGTCTTTCACATCTGTCAGCTTTATCACCTCACCTAACATGCGAGATTAACAAGCACACACACACACAGATCAGCATATTTGTTTTCTACCACTGTAAACAGATAATGAATTCATTAGTTCTAAAGGGAAAATTCACTAATATAGCACACATTTAACTGAACCGCCACCACCATTTATGAAAGAAACTACAACACAAAAGAGAGGGCTAAAGCCTATTAGCAGTCTAGCCAGAATATCAATTTTAAGTAGATAACAACAACAACAACAACAACAAAATGTGACCTTACAGTCTGTTTTGGAGTCCAAACTGACTGTGATGAGCTTGTGGTTTTTGACGTGTGGGTCAAAGAGGAAAAACAACAGATAAGAAAGACATTGTTAGAATACGTCACCTGTTTTGCCCTGCTCCTTGTGGAGGATTTTCTCTGCTCTTTTGTCAAGGAACGCCAACACCAAGGCGCAGATCAATGAGAATAGGCAGGTTACCGCAGCTGAAGGAAAGAAAACGGGAAATAAAAACATAAATAAATATGGAGGAGACAAAAAAGAAAGTAAGGAAACAGAAGTTCCAGTTATACTTCAGTGATAAGATTAGATTAGAGTTCCTGACGACTGCTGATTAATTCCATTTTTCACATGAGCTGATCTCAAATGGTCAGATTAAAGTTGAATTAACAGTGGCGGTGGAGCCGGAATACAAAAGAAAACACACAACTGCAAGGTTTGCAAAAAGCGGAATCACTTCTAGCATTACTAAGTAACTCCAGAAAATTACAAGAACTGACACTTCTTCTAACTCATGTGATTCATCTGTAGCAGCAAGCAGCACTTTTAGTTCTCTATATCACTTCTCTCTATCTCTGCTGGCTGTGTTATCTGAGATCACTAATTACAGAGAAAGGATCTAGTATCTCTAGCAGAGATAAAGCATTTGTAACCTGAGTCTTAATGTTAAACCCTTGACAAGTCCTGTGGCACGCTTTACCTATCATGAGTGATGCGCCTAGTGTGACGTGTCCAGGAGAGCCAACAAGGTCGGCGACTTTGCTGTAGACCCAGCCCATGATGTTCATGTTCACTGTGCTGCCCTTGAGACGGAGGGTGAATGGATTTTAAAAGCATATATTCACTGTATCAATGACATGTGATTTGTATATTAGGCTCATTCACCACGGTTACCATCAGGCATTAACACGTTATCTGAAAGTGTCGATAACTTGGCGTTTCGTTGGCGGCGTCCTTACCAGGCGGGCCATGCTCAGCTGAAGGCCAAACACCAGATTGAGCTCCTTTCCTTTAAACCAGTTGACTGCATAGGTGTTCTGGGCAACAGCCAATGACTCTCCTCCAATACTACCCAAAAAAAACAAAGAGTGGAAGCATGTAAGCTAGTGAAAGACCAACCTGAGCATCATAGGGTTTTCATATCCCTTTACAATAGAAAGTCTGTGACCAAATTAGAACAGGCAGGTCAGTTTTAGACAGTCAACACAGGGCCTTTGTATTGTGAAATTCCAGCTGAATAGAAGTATGTGCAATATGGATGCAGAAAACTGGCCACTGACATGTAAATTTGTTAGATTATGTTATTAAAATTAATAGTTTTCAACATAATGGCACAATTATATCCTCACCCAAATACAAAACGTCCAACTTCCATCAGCCAGAAGCGATTTACTAAAGCTCCAGTAGCAAATATTACCTGTGCAGACAAAGAAATTATAATAATAAATAAAAATGTTTTTTTTTTGTTCATGTAAGTGTGTCTACTACCTGTTGTGTTCATGTGTGTGTGTCTTTTTAAGTTGGTCAACTTCTGTATGTATTTCTGACTATGTAGAAATATTATAATTATTAATACTCATAACGACGCTAAACATACCTGTCCAAGACAGACAAACAGGGAAAAGATGATGGTTCCCAGCCTAAAAAGAAAACAACTAAATATGATACCAACCAAGAGCACACCAACCAAACAATTCTTTCACTTTCACTTAGGGCCAATGCACATAAACACACACAGATGGTGCCTATTGGTGATTATACCTGATACCAAAGACCCTGTCGAGCAGGAATCCCCCAAAGAAACAGAGGACCACGTTGGGCCAGGAGTACCAGGCGTATAGCTGCATGAACTTTGCAGTGTTCAGGTTCAGATCCTGGTACAGAGAGTGAGAAAACACATCAGATTCTTGGCCAGTTTGGGTTTTCGGTTGTTACATATCTTTAATAATCTAGGAGTGGAATACAGAGTATAGTGTATGGACTTATATAATAATAAAATCCTCTAATTGCAGCATTTTTTTAGGTTCATTTGTGTGTTCTGGCTGGATTATAATGCAGGTTTCACCACAATAATGAAGTTTTTTAGCTGTCTTTAAATACATTTCTAACTAAAGGTGGGACTGTGCATTAAGATATGATGCCACAGTTTAAGCTTTGCATTTACAGAGGATGAATTACCTGGAGGACTTGAGTCTGAAGTGCAGCTGGGTTGTCATAACAGAAGTAGCTTCCTGGAAGAAATTAACTACATTAACAGACATAACTGCGTTTCTTTAACGTTAAATACTTGAACCACGGTGGGTAAGAACACACTACAGGCTTCATTTACATATATAATAACTTAAATTAGTCCAAAATCTCAACATCCTGACAATATATTGTCAGGATGTTTAGTGAAGTTTAACTTTTTCCTGCTCACCGAATCCCAGGAAGCACATGAATATCAGGACAACCACTCGGTGAAGGAGGTGGCTGGGGTCGCAGATGGCCGGCAGCGGTCTGCCGGGTCCCCTGGCCGCCTGTCTGCCGGTGAACGACCCCTTATCCTCATCTCCCAACAGGCTCCGCCGCTCTTCAAAGTCCGCCATGTTCGTTTGTTTGGGATTTACGGGGGTGGGGGGGTGAGGTGACGGCAGCCGGGAGAAGACCAGCAGACATAGGCGAGCGATCATATGACCCAACAGGCACGTCACGTGGGATTAACCTTGTAGCTTGTAGCCATCCAATTGGTGCGCCAATTTTTTTCTTCCTAGGAGGGCGAAGCCATGACCCGCCCTTATCTGCCTCTGATTGGCTACTACTTGTTATCTTCGTTGGTTGGGTTGGTCAGGTTTAGGCATGCGAAGTGAGATTGGTTAGAGTTAGCGTAAAAATATCAGGGTAAGCCAATCAGAGGCAGAGTAGGGCGGGTCATGACTTCGCCATCCTAGGAAAAAAAATATGTTGGCGAGAGTCGGAGAAGTTCAAGCAGCTGGCGAGAGCGCGCGCTCAGAGAAAAGCGTCAACTGACATATTTTTTTTAAAAATCGATTTCTGAGAAGACTTTAAACACAAATACCTGCACTAATTCTATTTGTAGCCAGTGCCACGAACATAAGAGGGTTAAAGTGCAGTCATTAGATACGTTTTTGCACCTCGTTTACCAGAAAAAAAACAGACGTTTTAAAAATGACATCAATATGACACAACTATTTCGTAATTAACGTTATGGGATGAAAGTGTGAGATAAAAATACCTTGATCAGCGTATTCTGAGAAAACTAAAACGTTTTAACAACATACCACACAACAGCAGGAAATAAATGTATCTCCAAAAAAGTGAATGAAGTAAACCACCAGATTCTGGTAGGTTTTTATGTTTGTTTTGAGGGTTGTTGTTTTTTGGGTTTTTGTTTGTTTGTTTGTTTGTTTGTTTGTTTTTGACTTTTGTGGAATTGATTACATTTATTTTACTCATGAGCCAGAGACGAAAAGCCTATTGATAGAAACTATTTTAGGCACTTAAGGGATGTAAAGTCAGATAAACTAAGAAACACCCTAAATTGGCATTGCTGTCTGTAAAATATGACATATTGTGATGAATTAGAATTAATTAGCTTTTTTTTTTTTTACTTTATTTTAAATCTAAAAGTTTTATTTTTCTATGACAAGTCTGGTTGCGTGTGGTTCAGTCTCACTGCTCTCTGTAGCCCTATTTCCAGCAGCAGCAGCAGCA
This sequence comes from Scomberomorus guttatus, assembly GCA_038419695.1. Classification (NCBI taxonomy): domain Eukaryota; kingdom Metazoa; phylum Chordata; class Actinopteri; order Scombriformes; family Scombridae; genus Scomberomorus; species Scomberomorus guttatus. The sequence goes on along the minus strand of CM076451.1, from coordinate 12,956,429 downwards.
ACAACAGGCAGCTGTTCCTGCAAAGTGCAAACAGTCCCTGATAAACCTGCTAAGTGCCCAGCAACAAGTGGCAGGCAAGTAGCAGAAGAAAGCTGTATTTAATTGTTTTTTCAGGAGGTGGTGATGCAGCTAAGGACAGTGAATATCAGACTGGATTTGTCAGTTGGCCAGATATACAATCCCTGTTGATTTTGCTCTGTGCCTTCTTGACATGTAAGTAGGCACATACTGCAAACCTTATAACAGCTCCATAAGCAATACAATTTCTGCTTTGTGTGTCTGTCAGCTTTTTTTAAAGTTATTTTGCCCCTAGTGGACAAAACTGATTGATGCAGATTTCTCTCTATGCTTTGCCCACGTGAATGTCAAAGTTACATGATACATTTGGTCTTGCATGGTGCTGAGTTCCAGCTCTGTTTGTGGGCTGAGTTTAAAGTCCTGTATCTCAACTAAAGTTTGAGAAAAGTGAGGTGATCTCATTCAGTTTCATTCTCTTCTCACACTGGAAGTGTGAACAATTGAACAACGTGTCAAAATAACTTTTTTGACCTAAAGCTTCATCTAAAGCTTTAATAAGCAGCCTTAAAGCCATCTCTCTGGGGCATCTTGACATAAAACGGTGAAACTAATGCTGATTGGCATTATTGACGCACAGACCTGACAGGTTTCTCTGATATGCAAGCTGTACCACCTTGTTTCATCAGGACCTCCACAAGGATCCAGCTATATGAAACTGTCAGCCCACACCTCCACCTGCCTCCTATTTATCTGGCCCTTTTCTGTCCCCAACTTGTGTCTGTGCATACTGCTAGGCAACGCTATCTCCGGGGTTTATTTAATTTCCATGAATGTCATTTAGAATTTCTCATAATTCACTACTGCGGGGTCATCTGTCAAAGGATTTAATCTGAGGGTGACGAACGGTCCTTCCTTTGGCTGCAGTCGCCGCTCCGAACGCTCTGTAGCTCATTAATTTCCTGCCCAAATATCAGCCTCTGTCGTAGCCAACAGAGGGTGGGATGGAAGAAGATCATATTTCATTATTACATTAATCAGACCCACATGCAGACATGACTGTAAATCAGGTGGGGTGTGACATTAATCCTGCAGAACTGGTTTGTGAATGTCCTGAAACCTGTCTTTGGGGGGGGGGTTGCAGTGTTGGAAAAAGTCAATTTATTCCAGTTCAATATATTTTTCCTCCTCTTGTTCGATTCAAAAATTAATCAGGCGCGTAATGCAATATGCATTATTGTGGCTACATGCCCTACTTGCAGGCCAAGCTGTTGATGTGGTTTACTTTCAGTACTTCTTGTTAACAACCTAATCTCTGCAGTCTGCAGTTCCTGTTGGTCAATTGCTAAGTAATGATCAAATGTACCTCTGATACCGATCACTACTGATGATGAAGTTGTAAATATTAAGACAAGGAAACTGAAGCATATCTAGTCAGTGCTTTCTAGAAGGGGAGTAACAAAAAATAGCCCGTGTTTTTAAAAAAATCAGTATGTAACCTTTCAAAAAATGCTTTCATTTCCTCTAACATAACAGTCTCAGCATGTTATGAACTATTATCTGTGTCAGCACTACTGTGCTAAAGGAACTGTAGGTGGTTTAGGTGGTTATACCCTCTTTGTTGCACTGCTCCCTCAGCTCAGCTCTGTGTGCATACAGTAATCGTCTTTTATGTCTCTCAGGTTATATCAGAAATTGTCACGATTGACATGTCCTGTGTCTCCCCAACCTGTTGCCACTTCCCTAGTGGCTCTCTCCCTCTCTCTCCCAGTGTGTGTGATTGTGTGAGTGGAGACAGGTGTGCTGGAGTCAGCGGCTGCAAACCGTTCCATAATCAAGACCTCTACTTATACTCAGCCCTGCCAGATCTACACTGCTAGATCGTACCTTCTGCTCAGTCAGTCTTTGCTTCAAGCTATTTCTCCTGCAATTATCAGTTTTCTTGTTGTTGCCTGTTTTCTCTAGCCTGACCCTGTCTCCTGTCCCTTGTTTCTTCAGTCTTGCTTCCCTTCTCTGGACCCCCGCTCTACCCAGCTTCCACAGGTTCCGCTGTGGACCTGCTCCCCTTGCCCCAGCCTGCCTCAGCGCTTGGTTCCCAACTTCCAGCCCAAGCCCCAGTTTCCCAGCTACCAGTACTAGTTCCCCATGGCCTGCTTTGATAAATATCTTGTATTACCGTGTCCCTGTCTCCTTGCCTCTGTGTGTCTGCACTTGGGTTCACCTGCTCCTCCCCCATGTAACAGAAATGTCATTGGACCACATATTTTAGACTCATCTCCAACCCGCCCACCCTAACCTTGAATGTGATCTGTATGTAATATGGGCTGTGGCATGTTTACTAAGAAGCTGTTCACATAAACACTATGTACTAATGACACTGATAAGCTCTATTATTATTATTATTATTGTTATAAGTAAGGTTTCCAGCATAAAACACGATGCAGTTCAGTATGAAAAATATTTTTTATTATCTATTCATATTACACAAATGTTTTAGCTGTATTATTATAGTTGTTAAAAAAATGTTATAATTCAGTCCTTGGTCACACTGTGTGTGTGTGGTGTAATCATTTGAGAATATGTGCATTTGAGAAGTTTTGCAAAGGGAAAGTGCGGTTTGAACAAGATTAGAAAGAAGGAAATAGAAGATGACAGTGAGCACAGTTAAGGAAATGTGTTGGATGACTTAGCAAACGTAAAAGTGCACAGTTATCACTGTATCAGAAGCGGAAGTCGTCTTGAAACTTAAAGAGCACTTTCGAGCATATTTGACTTTTTTATGTGACTCAGCATTGTCCTCTCAGCAGATTTCAATAATCTTGCATCAATTTTAGAAGTTTTACATCTTCTGTCATCAAAATAAAATACTACTGACAGATAAAATTTCACAATTATCCTTGTGCCTTGACAGTTTTTCAACATGTCCCAGTGTACATTGTCCAGTGTGTCACTATGACTTGCCATTGTATGACAGTCTGTTACTGTGGTGTATTTGTGACATCTCCAGCTGAGTTGATGTTGCTGTCGGGGAATCCATGGCGCCTTTGTGGAGGCGCTTAGAGGTGAGCGTCGCTGTCACTTTTTTCCTAAACACCTTGCACAGGAACACGTAGATGAGCGGGTCCAGACATACATTAGTGGCCGACAGCCACAGGGTGGTTTCCTTGGCAATGTAGAGTGCGTTCTGTGCCTGGCAATCACTCATATTGCGGGTTTGGGTCAGAGTGTAGGGAATGCGGGCAAAATGAAAGGGGGCGAAGCAGATGAAAAACACTCCCACCACCACGAAGACCTTTGCCTTGGTTCTGCGACTGGCGGACTGAGATCTGCTCTTTGAGGCTTTGTAAGACTCATAGACCTTCTTGCTGATGAACGTGTAGCAAACCACCATCAAGGCCAGGGTGCCCCAGAAAATCACCTGAAAGTAGTACACATCAACAAAACATGAAACAACTTTTTGGTAAATTTGCTTTTTTGCCTTCTTGCCGAGAGTTAGATGAGAAGATCGATACTACTCTCCAGCAGCACAAGGGGAAACCTGATTCTGTCCAAAGACAAAAAAATCCACCTACCAGCACCTCTAAAGCTCACTATCACATTTTATCACGTTTGTTTAATTGGCACAATAACACATAAGTGTAAAAAAAAACAATTTGTGGCTTTGCTGGACTACTTCTTGGCTGGGAGCAGTGACTGCAAAAAAGACGTTTCCAGTCTTTATGCTAAGCTGAGCATCTCCTGGTTGCATCTTCATATTTAAAGGGCCGATAAGAGTGGCATCACTCCTCTCATCTGACTCTCAACAAAAGAGCAAATAAGCACATTTCCTAAAATTTTTAGCCATTCATTTATTTAATAGCTACCTGACAGAAGTAGTTGAATCCTTCATGCCAGAGCAGGCCGGCTTTGTTCTTCATGGAGCTGCACTTCAACTTTCCTCCAGAGATCTGTGGTGGTTGGTCACTTAAAATGACATTGGGTAGTGCTAAAGAAAACATCACCACCCAGACAGCTGCACTCAGCACCTGACCGACACGGACCTGCTGCAGGGCGCACTTCCCAAAAGGCCTGACTATCTTCAGGTAGCGGTCCAGGCTGATGAGGCCCAGCAAGAGGATGCTGATGTACATGGTGATGTAGAAGAGAACTGCAGAGTACCGGCAGTGAAAGGCGCGTAGTTGCCAGGTACCCACACCTGCATCACTCAAGATTCTCAGAGGGATGGTCAGGGTCATCAGCAAGTCCGCCACCACCTGTTGTTAAAGGATCACACATATTTTTTCTTCCTATTTTGTTGCTCCGCACTGACAACAGCATTCATGAAGCAAAACCCTCTGTGTCTTACCACATTCTTTAGAAAGACCACAAATGTCGAGGTGCTGGGGATGCTAAAGAAGATCCATGCAGCCAGGGAGTTCAGCACAAGGGCGACTACAAAGAGGATGCTGTACAAACAGGGGAAAACCACAGAAGTCACACTGGTATCCCGCACACACTTGACGGAGGCGTTGGGCAAGGTGTTGTTCATCTTGTGATCTTCGGTGGACCTTAGAAAGGTCAAGAGAAAGAAGAAATGATAAGATAACATTAATAATGATGAATAATTGATGACATTGATACATACAGTAGTTATAATAGACAGAAATGATAAATAAGAATAAGAAATAAAGAAATTATATGAAGAGGGAACACCGAAACCTAAATATGCATAGAAAGCATTTTTGCTGCTGAGCTATGACTTTTTTGAATAACTGTAGCTGACTTACTGTTTATTATTGATGATGGGTTATTTACTTATTTATCTAGTTTATCGGGTATTTCACTGTCTTTAAATCCAACAAATAAACTAAAAAATTAAAACTAAAAAAACTAAAAAAAAACAAAAAACATTTAAACAAGTAATTTGTTGAATGCACACAGTACATACAGTGTAAGCCCTACACTATATCACATTTAAAAAGGGACCCACCAAGTCGGATGTAGAGACCTCCAACAACTACTGTGTTTGTTCTTTCTGAAATCTCCTCCTGTCTCTGTCACTAACATGCCACTGCAGTATATCTCCAGGGTGTGCGGTCTTTACATTGAAAGCCTTAACAGCTTAGAATAACTTTGAGGGCAGGAGCAGGTGCTATGGCAACCAAGATATACAATAAAACTTTTGTCTGTGCACACTAATGTTAATTAGACCTGTTACAACAACTGTTGAGCAAATTATATAATCTTTGTTTCCAGCATAGACAGCTAATAATTGAGTCTTACCTTGTTAGGGTGTCCTTATCGTCTGTGACTGTGCAAGCATGTGAAGAACAATGACGAAAGCATAGAAAAACCACAGTATTTCAAAAATTTGAGGAGGGGAAGTATCCAATTCCGCTTACCCACAGGAAGAAAATGAAACAAAAGGAAATCCACCCAAGTGTTATTTTAGTTCTTCAGTTAATCAGAAAGTTCTACATAATGCTACTTCTGATATGAGGAGGTTTCAGTCCTGGTCTTTCTCAGTATTGCTCTCTCCCTCCTTTTAAATATGTGTTTGATGCTCTTACAATGGGTGGTCTCTGGAGCTACTGTGTGGCTGTCTTGTCACAATCCCAATGAGGTTGCCAGTCTTCCTCCGGGTGAAAGACCCTTTCCTTCCTTGCTTCCTGTTTCAATTGTCTACTGAGAGGCTTGTTCTGCTCCGTGCCAGTCCCCCTGCCTCCGCTGGCCTGCGTCAGTCTCGGTAGCTGTTGACAGGCGAACACCAAAGCCATGGACTCATTTCTCGACACTCGAGGTCTAGAGACCTCCTGCACCCCACTGCTCCTCCCTCCATTCTGCAGCTTATTTACCCCACCTCTATCTCTCTGTCCTTTCTCTTCATGAGACTCAGTCTGAGCAGCAGCAACCAGCGAGGCACGAAACAAAAGCTGTGGTTTTAGTGGGCAAGAATGTATATTGTACAATATGTATATGAAGCTACTGACGTTTCGGAGGAAGTGTTTTTGTTGTTCTCTTCCCATAAATACAAGCTATTCTGAGAAAGAAGAGGCACACAACAGAATAGTTAACAAGTTTGTAACAAAATGTTATTTGTAATTATTTTTATATTTATATCTATTTTATTTTTTTTACTAAGACTGAATTTGTACTATAATCTAGTACAAATTTAGTACTAGATTAGTAACTTGTCAACATTTCACAGAAGTACAGTACAAGTGATTGAACATTCCCTTCCCCTCATATCTGATCAAACTTTCTTGATAAAAATAGCGCATTCTGAGAACAACACAACACAATTTCCTCTGTGACCTTGCTTGGATCTGGACCAGGAATTTTTGGACCAGATGGGGAAAAGAGTAGCTGAGAAATCGCATGCATATGTTTACTACAGTTAACTTTCAACTTACGTGACAATAACTTGTTATGGTTTAAAGTAGAATGTGTTTTACTGTAAATGACACAGAGACGGTTTCCAGAACCCGCAAGGACTGTAACTTCTGACAAATAAGCACCATGTCTCTCATTAGGTAATTGCAACCTTATGTTTAATTTCAACACCATGTACTGAAAGATATAAATATCATCACATTTACCAACAGTCAAGTTTTCAGTCCTTCAAGGACTGTTCAGTGGTAGTATACTACATACAAATATACTATAATATAGTTTTTATAAAAGCCCTAAAACTGAAATGAATAATGCCTCAAGTTTGTGGTTGTTTTGGGATTGAACAATTAGTAATCAATTAGCAGATTTACTTTCCTCGTGTTACAATATTTGTGATACAGGAAAGATGAATAAACATACTTGTTCTTTTTTCCATACACAGTAAAATGTTAAAAGCTGATGGGGCATGCCGCAAATTGATTACAGTGGTCGTCACATTGCACATCTGCAAAACCCCATTAAGGATATGACTCATTTTTACTGTCAGCACAAACTTTATAAGAAATGCAAATGTTAACTAGCTTTAACTTAACTTGTTTTGCATTGCAGTTTCATTTACAGTCTCTCCCCCTCCATTGGCCTTCTGATTGTGAACTTATAAAAACCACCTCATAACATCACCCTTTTGTTTCATGTTTATCTCATTCATCCTTATTGTATTTCCTGTTGGATGGTTTTCAAGCCATTTCGAGCCGCAGTTTGACAAGACACAAAACAGATTGACTTCAACATGGGCTGAAAAATGATATGCATAAATGTGAAAGTACATGAAACAGTAACTTGGCTTTTAGTCTACAGAATCTTCAGGGACATCTGAGCTAAGTCCATGGCAGGGCGTGTAGCATACATTAAAGCTTTATTGTACACGACCTATGTCAGAATCTACTCTGTGGTGAAGTGCCTCCTGCTTTGTCTGCTGAGGCTACTTGGAATGAGATCGACACATTTTTCATCAAAGAAATCAGCTTCTCCTTAAACTCTCTACACAGGAAGACATAGAGAAGTGGGTCCAGGCAGAGGTTTGTGGTGGCAAGCCACAGGCTGAGTTCTTTAGCAAACCTGCCCTTAAAGTAAGCACAGGCAGTCTGGGAAGAATAGTTGACTTGTTGGAAAGTGTAGGGGATCCTGACAATGTGGTACGGTCCGAATGACACAAAAAACACAATTACAACCAGGAAAACACGTAGTTTGATCTTCTGTTTTCCCTGGTTGTTATTGCTGCCAGATTTTCTAAAAGACTGGATAACCTTGTTTGCGATGCAAATGTAGCAAACCGCAATGACCACGCTGACAAGCCAGAAGAAAACATTCAGGTATATCACTACCATATGATGGAATTCAAGTCCCGCTGGTCCTTTAAGCTTCATGCAAGTCCTGACCTCTGTTATATTAGTTACTGATTTGTTACTTAGAATTATATTCGGTAAAGCGGTGCCTCCAATCATGATCAGCCAGACTGAGGCTGATATCAGCTTGCTAAAGGTTAGATTCTGACCAAACAACTTGCTGCGGGGTGTCATGATCTTGAAGAAACGGTCCAGACTGATAAGGCCCAACAAAGCGATACATGTGTACAGTGTACTGTAGAAAATGACGCTGGAATAACGGCATGAAAGTACAAATAACCTGTGTGACACACCCGGCAAGTCACCCACAGCTTTGATTGGGATGATCATGGCCATGATAAGGTCAGCTGCCACTAGATTTTTCAGGTAGACCACATAGGTGGTGGTGGACTTGAGGTGCAGAGACACCCAGGCTGCCACGCTGTTCAGCAGTAAGGCTATGGGGAATGTTAACAGGTAGAGAGCTGGGACAATGTTTGGGTTGTAGATAAAACTGTCACACTCCAAATCATTTCGAGACATCTGATTCGATGGCATCACTGCACCTGAAAGAGTTTAAAAAACATTTTAGAACCTGCAGTTCAGCTGTTGTCAAGAAATGTGATCTTGATTGAGCCCATAAATGTTCAGTTTAATTTGGACAATTCTTGACTTTTAGTAGTGACTCTAAGATTCTTCTTTGAGTTCTCCACTCACTCTCTTGGTCGCTGTCAATGAGAAGATCCATCCATTCATCCATTTTCAACCACCTATGCGAGTCCAGGTTGTATTGCCAGCAGGCTAGACAGAACAAAGCAGCTTCTATTGATTATTGTGTTCTTAATGTTTCCATTGTGTCATTATTTTTTTTACATTTCACTTTTCCTCCCATTTCACAATGTGTGGGAGAAACATTGCTTTTATCTTCTGTTACATACAGTACAGAGAAGACAATATTTCCACATTTACATTGACAGGAAAAAATACAAAAGAACAAAAAAGGAAATTAAGAAGTGCAGGTATATTTAAATAGAATAGTAATTTTAGTGAGGACAGTTTATAGGTTCCCTTGTCCTGGAGGGTTTGTTCCTCTCTCTGCTGAACTTTGTAAGAGGTGCATCTGATTTGCCTGAAAGTGGATGAAGTAGCGAATTCAACTAATTAAACCCATGGAAATCTTACTGGTCATTAGTTCAAAGAGTATTTCTTTTCAAAGTTCAACAAAAGTGCCTTCTAGGATTTTCTTCCTATTTAGCTCTGCTGAAGACAAAAAAGCAGTTGGTATAGTTTCGATAAAAACAATCCACTCACTCCAATTGTATGCATTCAATTTCAATTGATTCAGATGATACAGTCAGCCTTCCAATCTAAAAAAATGCCTTGATGCATCTTGTAGCATCCATTTTGTTTTTCTGACACGTTTCAATTCTTTACTTCAGTTCATTCATTAAAGGATAGGTTCACATTTTTTTCAAGCTAATATGAGACTTCATTTCACCAGACAGTTTTTCTTTGCTGAATTGTGGAGACAGGCTTGAAAACATGTGAACTTATCCTTTAAATGACTTCTTTAAAGAGAATCCATATTAAAAGAATTAGCTGAATGTATTTCTCATCACAGATTAACCTTTATTATTTCAAATGCTAGATTTTGATAATGACTTACATTTGATGTGTTGACTCACTCTTCTTGAGCACAAAGTAGCCAGACGGACCAGTGTGACAACATACTGACATGATGTGTGTTAAAGAAACACTGTTGATTTACCTAACAAACAAATGATCATTTCAGCTGTGTTAAGACTGGCAATTTATCAGGACATATGCAAAAATAGGAAAAACTTACTGGTCTTTAGCCAAAAGCAGCGCAGACGTCATACACCCAGGCCACAGTGTGAACACCACGATGTAAAGGCTCCCATGACTTGTATATGAACTATACAGACAGCACTGTTTGCAATTCACTCTTCTTCTGTGCCAACTTTAAGATAGAACTGATCAAAGTCAGCATTTATGTTTACAGACATAAATTAATGCTGAAAGACTCTTTTTATCATTAGCCTAAAAGCATATATCTACCTTTCCTGTAAGCATATTTTGGAAGGGAGAATAGCTTACTCATTATCAGTTTTACCCACTCACCATCACTGTGATGTTTACTGCTGGCAGAGGAGCCAGAAGAAATTTTCTTTCTTTCTTTCACTTCATTGTTATATGATTGATTGCACCCGTTATTTCAGGAATTAAACAGCTACTTCTCTTGCAGCACCATGGTGCAGTGGCATTATCTGACCAAAGGGTGGCGTCAGCTGTTAAAGCCAGACCAAAGTCCTACAGGCTGCACTGAAGGTTATTGTCTACTTAGAAAGAAAGTGCAGTAGCTGACAAGAAGATTTAAAGTATAGTATAGTAAATTTCAGTTCCATTTCAATCAAACCAATTAAAAATCTTTAGTATATGGTATTAGTGAGATAAAATATTGTATCAGTGTAGCCTTGAGTATTTTAGTGACTAACAAAAGAAGTGCATTGGTATTTAATTTTTAATTTCTCTGCTTGGCACAGAGGAGTCCCTTGTTGCATATAAACATCATTTATCACGTAGAGAATAATTAAAGATAATGAAATCATTTAATGAGGTGAGGAGAAACTAAATGTAAGAAATGCATTCAGTTGAGAGAAACTAATTCTTGGCAATTAAACAATGCACTTTAGCTGGGATGTTAAATTTGGTTACAGGATTTGTGAGAGAGCTATTTCAGCTCAAAAAAATAATAGGCCAAAACGTAATGGGTTGCAATTCTGTTTTTCCTTTTGTGCAGTTGAAAAGGTGTCCCTGTTTCCACTTCCATAAAAGTAATAATTATGACTGGGATAACCTATAAATTCTTTAAAAAAAAACAAACCCTCCTATATTATGTTTATTATACTGTTCATTTAAATCCCCTCCCTTCTAAACCCATGGGAGACAAGACTGAGTTATATCATTACTGTTGGCTAATGAAATCTGTCCCTGAGGGGGCTCCTCACGACAGGAAAAACAAAACATAAGACGACTTTACACTCAAATTTATTGGTTTAGCTCTCACAATAACACTTCGATGTTGAATTAAAACATTGAGTTGAGCTGTGAAAACTTGAAGGAAAATACTACATAAATACTTACTTACATAAATATGAAAACACACACAGTACACGGCGTGTGCATAAAGGATACACTGCTCTGAGACATGGCCCCTGAGGTTTAATTTGTTTGTGTTGAACACACATAGTAAAATATATTTACATAGATCCTTTTTATAACAATCAAAGTGAAATTTTATTTTTCATATGTTAGTTTATTCTTAGTGGACCTTTTATCTCAATAGATGCTTATCCTCATTCGTTCACTAGAGGGCGGTACAAGATCAAACTTAAACAACAAACATTACTATAAGACCACTGAATTGTCTGTCCATAAAATGCTAATTTGTGGCTGAAGACATGTTATTCGCCTCTAACTGCTGAAAAATGTTTTCAGTTTAATGGCTAATAATTGACTTCTTTCTACTGTGGAGTCCCCTGTCTTTCACCTGAATATAACCCAACACAGACACCTCCAGCTTTCATCATATCAACCAACTTGTCTTTGAACTCCCTACACAGGTAGATGTAGAGAAGAGGGTCCAGGCAGGCACTAGTAGTAGAGACCCACAGGACAAATTTATAGGCTAACATCATCCATGTCTGAGCACAGATATTAATGCCAAAGATTTCATAAAGTGTGAATGGAACACGCATCATGTGGAGAGGCACAAAACACACGAAAAACACGAGGAGGATCAGGAAGACACGCAGCTTGGTCTTCTTCTTTCCATGGCTGTTGTTGCTCCCGGAGTTTCTGAAGGACTGCAGGACTTTCAGGGTGATGCAACTGTAGCAAAACACAATCAGCAAGCTGACAAGCCAGAAAGAAATCTCCATAAATAGAACCACAAACTTGTGAAGAGTCAGACCAGCTGGACTTTTCAGGGATATACAGAAATCTCCTGTTATGTTAACAGGATCCCGGTTAGTTAGAATCATAGTTGGGATAGCCGTGCTGCCAAATAACACAACCCAAACCAAGGTGGACATTACAAGACTGAAGGCCAGGCTTTGTCCCAACACCCTTCCACATGGTCGAACAATTTTGAAGAAGCGGTCCAGGCTGATGAGACCCATTAAAGCAATGCTTGTGTACAGACAGCTGTAGAAAATGACACTGGAGTAACGGCACGCAAACACCCTTAACTCTACCGTGGCTCTAGGGAGCATGCTAGCTCCCGTCAGCGGCAGTGTCAGTGTCATGAGCAGGTCAGCAGCCACCAGGTTTTTGAGATACACTATGAAGGTGGAGGTTGACCGGAGGTGGAGAGACACCCAGGCTGCTACACCATTGAGCAGTAATGCAATGGGGAACAAGATGAAGAAGAGGTAGGAGACAGCCACGTTTTCGCTCACAAGTCTGAAATGGGCACAACCCGAGGAGAGTTGTGATGAGTTGTTGGACGTCATCATAGAGTCTGGAATATTAAAAAAGAAAAAACATATAGAGATCCAAGAAAGATTTGAAATTAAGAGTTCTGTGACCAACCACATCCTGGTGTTTTTAGTTAGGTTTCTTTACTATGTTTCAACAAATTTTGTTAAAAAATGACATGACAATGACAATGGCTAATTTGAGCAATTGCTAAAGGTTGCAACATTTTGTGATTGCAAGAGAAACATCATCCGGTTCCAGTATATTTGACCTCTCAAAGGCCAAGGTCCAGGAATCTGAATTTAGCTGGAAGGGACCCCTGCCTGGAACTTGTTTGAAACTACTGCTGTTAATGTTTCCAGCTTGCTGAGTTGGACCTGATTTGCATTTAACATTAGTTACAAGACATTTGCTACTATGATTTGGTTTTGAATGCTCAACCACAGCATTTGAATGCACCCTGAATGCTGAACCTGACACTTCCACTTTTGACGTTGAGCAACGGAGGTTAAGCAGTTGCAAATTGTTTTCGCCATACTGAATACAAGAACAAAAAAAACAAAAAACTGGGTTGTACTATGTTATCACAAAGAGACATGCTGGATATACTACATAGAAACACATTTTAGGGACATCTGTCTGTTACTGAGTTGCAGACCCTTCTGCACATCACATTTCAGTTGCTTCAAAGCTTCTTTTTGTCCTCTTTGTAATTGTTTTGTATTTAATAAATATAATCAGTAACTGGATTCACCTCACCAGTGTATTCACTCTGAAATTATACACATTTATTATCTTTGAAATATCTCTCCCATTGCACAGAAAGATCTTTGTTTAATTGTGCTCATGACCATTTCATTTTGAGAAAGTTTACTGCAGGCCTCATTGTATTTTCACAGCAATGGACATGCATAGATACTGTTAAGAAAACCACTACTCACGCTAAAATGTTCTCAAGCTATTTTGTGTTCAGTCTAAATCACCCCATCTGTTTTCTACCCAATTAGTAAATTTGATTCCTTCAATGACTTCTCATTCTATTCAGAAGAACATTTTCTTTTCCCAAAAAGTTGTGAAACAAAGCGTAACATTCAGCCACTCACCAAGAACGGTACCTCCTTATCTCCACACCGTGCAAGCCTGGGAGATTTACACCTTTGGAAGATAAATTATGAAAGTGTGTCAGCCTCTTTCAACCAGAGAGATGCAAATCCATGAACAGCGCGCTGCTGCGGAGGAAAGAGGGATTCAAATAACATACATTGTGGTCAGCCGTGTGTTTCCAGGCTACAGTGAAGCAATTTCTGTCTTTGAACATCAAACCCAGGTTGCTTTATTTCTACAGGTCTCAATGTAGCTAGTAGTTTTTAAAATGTGCTTCTCTCGTCTTTACAGTCAGCCAGTCAGAGAGATTATGTGGTGACAATATAGGATGTAGTAGGATCACACATTTTTTGTTCTTGTTCTTGTGATCAGGTTTTATTATCCTGACGAATCAGTCATTACAAAACACAACTAAACAACATAACCTTTATCCACATGCAATAATAAGAGGGATTGTGAGATTGTTTTTGAGACTACAGGAGTTTTATACACATCAACCACCTGTGAGGAATGCCGAGGATTGCCTCGAAATGAGATTTATTTTCACTTTGTAAATGGATGCATCACATTTCTTCTTTTCAAAATGAGTAAGTAATGAAAAAAAAAAGTAGAAGAGAAACTTTATGTTGTTACCTGAAATAGAGAACAGAAAGAAAACCAAAGAACACATGCCAGCGTCTGTCTCTTCTCGTTTGACACAAGAGAAAGCAAACATCAGCAAAACTACGCTTAACATTTTTAACCGTTTTTCAGTGAAAATCACAAGTTACAATTGATTAAATGGCAGAAAATACATCAGCTGCAGTATATCCTTTGATTTACAGTCACAAGGCTGGATTTCGATTTCTGTCATCTGCCATCAGAAGCTGCACGTTCAGTTAGTTTTTATGATGTCCAGTGGCTTTATGTACAGACTGAGGAGTCTCTCATGGCGGTGCTGCCTGAGTCTGTGTCTGACCCTCTCCCTATTACCCAGCTACAGGTGCCAGGGGGCAGCTGCAGGGTCTTGAACAAGGTTGTCCTGAAGGACTTACAGAGGAAGAAGTAGATGAGAGGGTCCAGAAGAGAGTTTAGGGATGAGAGGAAGAGCGTACTTTCCTTCAACTGAAAGAAGAAGAGTTTGAGTTTACAGTCAAAGAGAAGTCCTCGGGTCTGGCTCATGGTGTATGGTATACGGGCAAAGTGAAACGGCACAAAGCACACAAAGAACACTGCCAGAACTAGAAATACGTTTGCATTCATTTTTCTTTTTGCCTGGTGGGGCTTCCGGGTTGTAGCCCCACTTGGTGCTTTGCATATAGTCCCTCCAGAGCTGTGAGACTTTGTGCGGGAGTAGGATTTATACAGCTCTTTGGTGATTAAGGTGTAACATATTATTACAGTCACCAGGTTCCCCCAGAAGATAACTTGACAGACATGATTTACCACCTCGTGCCAGTACAGCCCAGCGTCTGTCTTCAGGTCGCCACACTTGAAGTGTGGTGAAGTTGGGGTTTTACAAGTCAGGATCACATTGGGCAGACAGAGAAGCAGCAGAAAGGTCCAGATGGCTCCGGAGAGGAGCTTCCGACGGGTCAACCTGGCTGCGTTCGTCCCCCTAAAGGGCTTGAGGGTCTTTCTGCAGCGATCGATGCTGATGAGGCCAAAGAAGAGGATGCTGATGTACATGGTGAGGTAGAAGAGCACTGAGGAAACTCGACACACAAAAACACGCAGGCCAGTGGATGCCATGTTGGAGTCTGACAACACCTGCAGAAACACAGAATCATGCAAACAAAATTCATGCAATTGATTTGAATAAAATTGAACTGTACCACTCTTAAAAAAAACCACACACTTTATTATTAGTTAGTAAATCAGTATAACAAATTACGCAAGAGTTTTCACAACCTGGCAGCCAAAGAGTTGTTCTTATTAATGGCTTATGGCTGATCCATAATAAATGGTTAATTCATTATTAATAAAGATATTAGTTACAACTTTCATAAAGGGTGCCTTGAAAGGAAGTGGCACCAGTTTAGACAAACCTTAAAAGGGAATGTGAAAGTCATGATGACGTCCGCAACCACAATATTCTTCAGGTATATAATAAAGTGAGACCGTGAGGGGATGCGTAAAAACACCCACACCGCCAGGCCATTGAGAGACAACCCCACCAAGAAGAGGGAGGAGTAGAGGACAGGAAAAACCACCGTCTTCAAAATGTTGTCACGGGAACAAGTGCTGTTGGTGTGGCTATGATTGCCAGGGAACAGGGGGAAAGTTGCGTCTCTGTCCATGGAGAGAGCCGTCTAAGAAATATGAGAGAAATTTGTTCTCCATGAGTTTTTCTGGGGCAAAAGTAAGTCAGGTTTATAATTACTTATAGAGGAGCTGAAACATTACATGAAATATAATGTTATATAAAGAAATACAATATAACACCCTTGCAATTTTGCATGAGTGCACATGTTCAATTTCACACTCTTAAAAACATTCAACATTAACATTTCTTGTTATAAAATAATACATTTTAACATTGGTAAGTACAGAAAACTGTAACCGACCTGTTAGTTCAGTCCCAGAATGATCACTCCCTGGTCCCAGTGGAGATCTCTGGAGTTTTCTGTCCTGTGTATATTGCAGAAATGTGTTGTTACACCATCTGAGAGGTCTAGACGGTTTCAATGTTTCAAACCGGGCTGCGTGTGTGTGTATGTGTGTGTAGGTTGGTGATTAGTAAGTCACACGAAGACTTTCTCTTTGTCTTCTCCTTTCTATTTCCTGTCATGAGGAAAGGCTTGCAGACTACAGACTCTAGATGTATTTGAACACACTTGAAAACTCCAGCTCTAACACAAGCGAAAGACATCTAAAAACAGCAGAAGTGCACGCTATAACGATGTAAATTAAAAAAAATTCATCATCACTCAATCAGGTCATCGTCATATCAGCAACTCTTTCTGCGGTCTTTCAGTCAGTATCCATGATGGACTCTCAAATATGGAGAAGTGGTTTGTATTTTAGGATCCTATAAATATGTGACTCCTGCTTGCTCTATTGAATGTGAATCTGTTTCCTCTTATTCAGTTGTGTAATCTCCACTGCTTCTGCATTTTTTCAGGCAGAAGTTGTACTTTTATTTATGTTTTCCTATATGATCCATGCATTCCCGTCATTTAAAGCATTCTGCAAATTTTGATAGAAATTCATAAAATTATTTGGTTATCTGTAAATGTTTTCTTATCACTGGATAAATCAATAACTATAGCTAGAATTAAATAAATGAATTCCTACTAAACTGTAATTTGTTCCTTTAAAACCTTCAGTATTGTTCAGTAAAGTACTAATTTCCTTGATATGGTGCTTCTGAATTTCTCACAAAATGGAAAAACTACCAAAGGCAAAAATGACACATCATGAGTCATAACAACATCCTCTATTTTCTATAACTTCTTGTTCCCTTCTAGGGTTGGTGAATTGTATCCTATCCCAGAATGCACTTGGCAAAAAGCAGGAAACTGTCTTAAGCTATTTATAAAATATCTCCAAATAGTGTAAAAAACCTTTGATACAATATAATTCACTTTCTTTTATAACAAACAGCTTGGAAGCATGAGGCAGCAGTACCCTCTGTTCCATGGTGGAAACAAATATGAGACAGTTTTTGGCAGATGCTTCAGTGATATAAAACTTTCCCAGTGCTCACAGTCCTATGTGAGCACTATCCTCCATGTTGTTTTAAAAAGCAACAGCTGATAAAATGAATTAGTAAGAAACTGACTTCAGGTAACATAGTTCAAACTCTGTAGACCAACATCACTGGTGTCAAACAGGCAAAAGCTAAATATCTTTAAAACCATCTGCTTGTAACGATGACACCAATTCTCATACAGTACATCTTGTAACTGACTCTTATCCATTCTACATATCACTGTGATTATCAAAGCTCATAAGCTCTTAACCCCACTGTAGAAAATCCTCCTTCCTGCCCAGTCCTAGGTGGGCAGGCCTCAACCTAACGGGCCACACCTGAACTGATAAGAGGCCTGGCTCAGTTTCTCCCTTCGTCTGCTGCAGCATGCTGACCAGTGTGTTATATTAGCTAACTTTTCCAGTTGACTGTGCACCAGAGGCATTATTTGAGAAAGTTAAGGAAATGTATTATTGCTGTTTCTTGTTTAATAACCAAATGCTTTAATTTGATTAACATTTATTAGTACTTTTTTTTTTTTTACTGATTATTGTTTTCACGTGCCTTTTAGCCATTAAATCATCTGTTACAGTCAACTATTTAAGTGTAAATCCTGTGAACAAGACCATAAACTGTTGAACAGCTCTCATCTCCAGTGTGCCAATGCAGAGGCTCTTTAAAAAACCAAGCTACCACAAAGTCAAGCTTCTACACCCACTGTTAAACAGTCGTTAGTACAGTGTGAACAGCTTCTTTTTTTATTATTATTTTAAGAATTGAAGACCAATTTCTGCACACATTTCTATCTACTTCTCTCCTCATCACATGACCCCGATGGCCTTCTGCCCTTCATTCTCTTGAGTGCTGGCAGTTTGCATGGTAAAGCTGCAACTTCCTGTGTCTGGGACAAGATTGACATAGTCAGCAGCATTCACTTCCTAAGTGTTCACTCCCTGAATGCTTATCGAAGCATGTTGTTATGGTTGCATGCTGTTATGGTTGTTGTCACATATATAGCTCAGCCTAAAATTAGTCATATCAATTTCCCAACTCTCCATATCTACATGCAGTCATGTTTCCCACAGCTGTGACCTCTGTGCATCTGTGTCTGATCAGGACTACATCAAGCATGCATTCTCCTGAAGAGCCACAGTAGCTGCTTCTCAGTTTAACACTGGTCTGTCTGTGTGTCTTTTGATCATTTATTTGTCTATTTTATTTCCTTTCTTCTGGTTCTATACCTTGTTTTTCACCTCGCTTCTGACATGAGCCGATCACACGATGAATCAGTTTTTTTAGATTACGTCTTCTGTGTTACTTTTGGTAATCAAGCTCTTAAATAGCATAGTTCATCAGGACAAGGGTCACCGTGTAATCCTACCTCTTGTATTAATGTTTTAAATTTACATGCATCACTCAGACAAAGGCATAATCAAATAGCGTGTGAATGCACAGTTGCAGATATGCACGCAGACATGGGCAAAGCTGCACAGTGTTCATACACAGTAATCCCTCTCAGACAGACAGGAAGAGGGGAATGAGGAGAGGAAATAAAAAGAAAGTAACACAAGACTCGACTGAGTTTCCATTTAAACCCTTGTGAGCCTCCTCAACACCCCCACCCCCTACACACATGCCTTTTATCCTTTGTAGGTGCACTGCTTTCCTTACCTCCCACATCACCCCTTGACCTTTAAGTCACTACTCACTCTCACTTTATTCCAGTTCCAGACCACAAGCCTACTGTCGCACAGCTACCGTCTTGCTGGTCAAGATAAACACTTTTTTTTTTTTCACCCTGTGGCGATTAAGAAGCTGGAGAGCAGCAGGAGAAAAACGTCATCTCTTCTCTGCACATGGGGAAATGCTTCTAGCAGCCAGGCTATGAGGAAAAAATAGCCTCTCTTTACGTAGCCTTTGGAGGGGCTTTCATCACAACACTGAGTATGAGGTTAGGGAAAAGGTAATGGAAAGAAACCCTGGTGTTTGAGGGCAAACATGGAGCTAATAACAGTCACAGAGCTGTAACAGCTGCTGACTGGAGAGCCTGGTTGATCCAAGGGCAGGATGAGGCCGAACTGTGACCCCTGACCCTAAAAACAACGGTTGACAGTTGATTGTGACAGGTAGACAGACGCAAGCAGGGAACTTCTTACCGCAGAGAGAGAGAGAGAGAGAGAGAGAAACATTCATGGTGGTCTTTGCATTCAGTTTGTTTGTGACTGTCTTTGTCTTTATGTATGCCTGTTTGTGTGTATACATTTCCTTCGGCAGGCTTTCAAATTAGCTTCAACTCACATAGACGAAATGTGTGGGCCACACTTTGTTTTGACAGTGTAAGGTTTCTTTAGCTACTGCTGGCGTGCTGTTCAGTGCAGTGTAGGTTCCAGTGGGTCTGCCTCCCATATGTTCATCCACACTGACAAAATCTAAAGCAGCTCATATGAAGGGGAAGGGGCAGATGGATATAACCAAAAATAGTGTAAGCTACAGTATTTCTAGATTTTATTGAGGATTTACTGTCCTACCATTAGGCTGTAAAGTATCATTCCACATTTATACATTAAAAAAATACATCAAAATGGTCTATTTGTCCTACCATAGCTGCTACATTTATGTCTTTCAGAGCTTTGTGAGGGTTTCACACAACTGCTGATTTAAGTGCATTCCTTCATTTCTCATGAGCCCCATGTGTCCAGTATGGATGTGTTGACCGTCTGCATCAAAACTAGACACACACACACTTGTACATCAACGGGTCCAACTGGCTCCCGGGCTTTCCTCTCTACTGGTGAATGATGTCGTTGATTCCATCCTGAGCTCCAGTTTCTTGCTCACATAGACGCTTTCCTAGCAACTACTTTTGTTTGGGTACTGCAAATCAGTGCTCATCTCTCAGGTCTGGTATATGCATCAGTGAATGACCTACTAATGCAGAGGAAATGTTCATTTTGACTTACATGATGCAAAGAAAACATTTCTCCATGTAGCTGCCATTTTCTTTACCTTCAGACCAATAAAAAAATGACTGTTGTTGAAAAACCCGACATAAGCGCCCATCTGTATTTATTTTCAACTTTTATAATTTTGCCAAAGTGAAAATATAGGTGTAATGCAAATCTGAAGGTCAACCTTAATTTAACTCCAATTAACATACCAATTGTCTGTTATGGTAATGCATGGTATCTTTGGTTATCACTATTGGTATCACTATTGCAATATTACAATATAACAACATGGCATTAAAGACATGGCAAAGATACAGTATGCCTTGTCATCCTGCGCACAACTGTTGATGATAATCTGTGTTGTGGTTGTATGAGTTATATATACCAATAAGCCTACTAGTTTATACTATCACCTAGGGTCATAATTTTGTGAATCCTGTGTAAACCTCGCTGGTCTGCTATTATTATGAGCTTTTGTGCAAATGGATTTGGGCCACAGATCTTGGCTCTAACTTGTGCGTTACTGTAACAAACATCCAACAAAAGCAAGTTAGAGTTGCTGAGGCCATCACCACTACTAATTTTATTAATCATGATATTAAATGTCATTTTGGCCCACACTGGAGGAGTGATGAGGACACTCAGGTGAGGATTAGCTCAGCTGTTGTGTGAGCATTCATTAACCTGATTGGACAAGCCCTACCGAACACAGGATAGTTGCTACTGTAACGAGTTAAGACCACCGTCATGCAGTAAGACATAATGTAATGATAATAAGAAAAAACTGTAACCATGGTATGTTTTTTGTAAAAGGTTGACATCATCATTGTGTAAAAGTATTTTTACACATGGTAGTGACATCATATTGGGGAGACATACACACCTATACTTTTCTTTGATTGCCCCTGGCAGCTGGCAGCTGTGGCATTTCCCCTTTAAATTCTCATCCTAAGTGTTGATGTTTGTCTGATAATCCCTCAACCCACTGCCTGAGAAAACAGGGTGCAGAGATGTGGCTTGCGAATTGGAAAAAGAAGGACAACAGCTCTCTTTGAGAGGCTGGCCAGTCCGGGATACCTCACATATTTGACAGGATGTCTCTGTGTGCTCAGCAGAGACCTGTGTGCACACAGAGGGCAGCAGATAGGCCAAGGGACAGGGCAGAAAGCATCAGCTGTTAACCGTACTGGTGAGGAATACTTACGCAAAAAGGTCAATGTCATGTAAAAACTAGGACAGGAGGCATTAGATGCAAATAACATTAACCTAAACACATATTATTCATGGTCAAGCTAAGGTCTAAACTCTAATTAAATTCTGCAAAGCCCAAACAAAACAGATGTGGTCCATTGTGTTCATAAAGCAAAGCCATCTGAACAATTCCCTTGTCTGCTTTGGACACTGGACATAAAGTAATATGTAATCAAATTATGTGACAGAAAACTGTTTTAGAGCAACCTTTATGATCCAAGTAGCAAGCATGAGTTCAGTAGCAACCAGTGAACTCAGAGCTATTAAGAGGGTCTGTTTTCCTTTGATGTCATCGAGGTATCTGGGGCTGCTAGGTGCTGTAAAGACAGACAAGCTGCAGCAGGTGGTCTGAATGATGTCATGTAAAATGACTTAACTGCAGCACTTGATGTAAAACTAGGCCTGTGAAACTGTTTACAAGTTTAACAGTGACACTATTTATGACTGGCTGGTTTGATGTCTTGGTTTCAGGGGGATTTTTTCATATTCTATAATTATATCGTTTACTAATTTTTAAAAATTTACATTTTGTCAGCCCCTTATTTATAATTATACCACAGATACAGATTGATGATCAGCAATGTTGATGCCATCTATTGGTTGCCTGACAGGATAACACTATCAGGGACATTTTGATCATATTATTATCTTAATATCTCTAAATTATAGGTAACAGAGTTGACCTACACAGTCTGACCTTCTGATCTTTATTATGTTCTAGATAAATAAAAGATTTGCCTTGGCAGAGACTTTTAAATAAAAGTTTCCTCCGATAGTTAAGTTTAATTGTCAAGATCAGACCCACATATAGTTTACAAATTATTAATGTATTGTAGGTTTTGTGTCAGTTTTCTTTTTTAAAAGCATAGATCCTTTTAAAGGTGCAGTGTGTAGAATTTAGTGGCATCTAGCAGAATGGACTTGGCAGAAATGGAATATAATATTCATAAGTATGTTTTAAATGGTGTATAATCACATGAAAATAAGAATCGTTGTGGTTTCGTTACCTTTAAATGAGCCCTTTATATCTACATAGGGAGCAGGTCCCCTTCCACGGAGCCCGCCATGTTGCACCGTCATGTTCTACAGTAGCCCAGACTGGACAAAACAAACACTGGTTCTAGAGAGGGACTTTTGAGTTTCGCGAGTTTTGCAGCCACCGTAGGCTCTCCTACATGCTTCAAAGGGGTGGGTGAAGGGAGCGGTATACAGTTAGTTGCAATCTGCAACCTCACCACTAGATGCCACTAAATCCTACACACTGGACCCTTAAGTATGCACAGGAAATATAAGACATTGACATTTCCTATTTTTGAAACAGGCTATCATGAAATTTAAATTTTTTAATATTACTGCAAGAATGTATGTCTTGAGAACATGCATAAATATCCTTCTTAAACCAAAGAAAGGTTTTATACTGAGTTCCCCAAAGCTAAGCCTTCTGCTCTATCTCGTTTTTTTTTTACCAAAGTGTTAAGTGTTTCCTCAGCTGAATTTCTGCTACTTCAGATTGCATCATGCATGCATCTAAATTACACATGGGCTTTTCAGTGGAGTGGTAAATTAAACTTGATTTCCAGAAGCACAGAGGAAATGTTGACCATGGATGTGTCTGAGTAAAGGAATGTATTTTGTGAACACATGCCTTCCCCCCTCAACAGCCCTCCTATTTGGGCTTTGTTTTTCTACTGGAAACAATGAGGTTTCGTAAGAAAATGGGAAACCAGTCAACCAGGAGAAATAAACTCCATTTTGAAACTCTGGCCCCTACAAGTTTCTTGACCCTCATGGTCCTACTGACACACTACTTTATCACTGAACTTTAAAAGCTCTCTGGAAAAGGTAAACCTGTCAGAAAGAAACATCAACGTCTGCTGTAAAGTAGTAGTGCCACATTGTTGATGCAGCCTAATTGGGTGAGCTGGCTTGTTTAAAAGCTTTACCCCCCTTTGGGACTCAATAATTTAGAAGTGCTTTGATGTTTTTCAATTGGTGTTTGTGCGAATGAAGTGAGGAAAGTTAGGTATACGGTAGTGGGGTCCACCAATCCATCTGGTTATTCTCTGAGGACCAAAGGACGACATCTGCACCCAATCAGATTGGAGAGCCCCCACTGAAGTACTTCCACTGCCCTCAGGGCAGAGACTAAAGAATATTGTCTCATTAAAATGTATATAGCATTCTTTATAATATACAGAAAGTATGTCTGATCCTATCACATTTAATGGTTGCAGTATTTACTTACTCAAAGCTTTGACCAATCTAAGGTTGGAATCAGTTGATTTATGTTTGGACTTTTTCCCTTTTTGGGGGGGTGTATACATGACCTATAGTGCAATATTGTTCAGTCTTAACACTTAAAGCTGATACTTGAGGAAAAGAAAGATCATGAGATTTAAGGTGTTATTTCACAGTATGTGGAGTTACACTGCAAATCAATTTTTGCTGCAATTGCAACTGCAGGAGAAAGAGGACAACTGATACCTGCATAATTTTTCTCCTTCAAGCTGCCAGTAAAACTGACTCAAACTGATTCTCAAAAACCTGAGAAGCAATGGTCCGATGAATCTGGAACCACTACCATGGCATGACACATCTTACCTGGAGGAGAAGTGCAAAGATGAATCTGTCTTACTTGTGGCTGAAAGACTGAGGTGTGGATTCTACAATGCAGGTGTGAAATACCGGCATCACCGCCGATACTGAGAGAGCCGTCGATCTACTGTACAGTAGGCTTGTGTGTGAATCTGTGAGGCTGCATGTGTCAAACACCCACTTCAATATTTTGAAAAGGTTTTTCCACCTATATGCTTGGATTGCAGCAAAAATGAAGGAACTGATCCATTTAATTCTTCTGGGGAATTTCCTGGTTGCCAAGTTTGCGGCATCAAAGAAATACAGAAAGACAGACTCTCTGAACTAACAGAGAAGTACTGTCTACTGCTTCTGGTCAGCTCCCAGCAGTCCTCTCCTGAGATTTCCATGTTCAAGCTTCTAACAATCTAGTTTAAGTATGGAATTCATACCACAGACCACAAATATGTCCTACCCTTCCCTGGCTTCCTTTGTCTACCACCTCTGTAAGACTTCTCCTTCCTTTCCACTTTTCCTCACTTGGCTTGAAATTTTCTCCTTTTTAATAGTTTGTCACACCTCATTAGGTATTCCCCACACATGCAGATAAATTACAACATATGTCATAGGTTCAGTTTCAAAAATAAGTATAACTTATTGCATACATTATACATTTTTCTCTTCAATGACCTACCTAAAGGGGACATATGCTTTTTGTGATTTGCTGTTTTTTTATACTGTTATGATGTCAGATATCTATGTTAAACATAGTCAAAGGTCCAAAACTTGAGGTGACCGTATGTAAAATGGGGCTTTAGCCTGCTCTGAACGCTTGGTTTGCAATCTTACCTCTACTTCCTCCTCATGATGACATCAGATTGTTCGTGCATGCCCACAAATGGCTATCCATTGGTAGCCTTTGTTACTAGGTTGTTGCTAAGGTTGTTGCATGGGTTGTTCGCATTGTCCACTCGCATACATTGTATCAGATTCGGGCTCATGTATTTGAGAGGCTCGTGAAATTCTACTATTACTGTTTGTTTATGTAGCCTCCTGTACCGCTAGAAGTCTGCAGTGGGACAGCTTCTGGGAACTGGCCAATCAGAACAGAGTGGGATCATCATGAGGAGACAGCAGATAAAACGGCCTGTTTCCGAGAGAGGCTGAACTAAGGAGCTGCGTAAAGGGCCAGTATATGATAAATAAGGAGTTTTTTGAACTGTAAATCATGCAAAAATATTCCAGTTGAGCCCCAGAATATATATATAGACTTGGAAATGTGCATGATACGTCCCCTTTAAATACAAGACTAAGAGTTACAGCCATGCTAGTGGCTTGGTGAGGCTTTACTTACAGGCACAGTGGTGCTTTGAGCCAAATGCCAATGCTGGAATGGCAACATGCTTGCAATGTTAGCAAAGCTAAACAAGTATAATGTTTACCATGTTCACTAGTTTAGTATGTTAGTGTTCAAACATTTGCTAATGAGCACAACTTAAAATTCAGCAGAGGATGATGTGAATGTCATAGTTTTAATACAGAAAGTACAGGACAAATTGAAATTTGACCAGCTGGTGTTGCTAGAGGAAAAGTCGGGGGATCACCATAGTCATTAGAATTCATACTCTGGGCACCATAAATATCTGCACCAAATTTCATGTCAATCCAATAACGGTTGAGATATTTGACTAAAAGCCAAAAATGGCTACCTCCAGGTGGCGCTAGAGAACTTCAAAGTCAATAGGATTTATCCTCTGGGGGCCGTGTATGTCTATACTAAATTTTACAGCATTCCATCCTGTAGTTGTTAAGCTATTTCAGTTTGGACAGACAGTGTTCACCAGCTTTTCACTAACTTTGTCTGTCTTAAAACTTGCTGAAAAACAAGGGACTTTGTTGCATACAGCACTACATAAAAACGATACATTATAGGAAAAATACTTACGCTACATTGGATAAGAAACTAAAGAATCGACTCATTGACTGACTAAACAGATACGGCCTCCCATTGGGTCCTGGAGTGGTGACAGACTGCTTTGCTGATGGATGGAAACACGGAGAATACTGAAAAAGGAACTGGTGGTTGAACAAAGCATCAATTGTTAAATGTTCCCTGAATGTTTTATTTTACGATCATGTTGAGGTAAAGACTGGGATGGTGGTCAAATATTAAAGACCCCCTCCAACGAAAATCAAGTTTTTAACCTTGTTAACATGTCAATGTAGTGTTTTTCATATGCTACAAGACATATCAGAAGTGATTAGTAATTAATATAATTCATATATTTACATATTCATAGATTCTGGCATTTCTAATGAGGGAGCAGGAGTATGTAATTTTAAGGATTTTAAAGTGGTAATTATACATTTTTTAATACATTTTAATCTTAATACATGTCTGGAGAGGATCTTTAAG
The DNA here is from genome assembly GCA_038419695.1 of Scomberomorus guttatus. Lineage (NCBI taxonomy): Eukaryota > Metazoa > Chordata > Actinopteri > Scombriformes > Scombridae > Scomberomorus > Scomberomorus guttatus. The sequence goes on along the minus strand of CM076451.1, from coordinate 12,930,191 downwards.
TAGTAAGATGGTTGCAGGTTGGCAGCTGAAGGTAAATAAATGTGCTTCCAAGAAAAAAAACTTTTGTGTGAACTCCAAGTCCTTTGGAGATGGTGAACCATGGTGTAATGAGGACAGTCTTCCCAGCAATAAGCCATTTGATTCTGTGCAGATTGGCTCTGTTTTTTCACAATCTTCAAGGTGGCGAAGGAGTGGCCATACTTTTACCTACCTCATCTCGAGTGAAAACAGGTCATGTTTATTCACCTTGTGAAATGGTAGTGGTAATGTAATTCTACGATGACATGTCTCACTTCAACAGCTGTCACCACAAAAATAGGTTCAGAGGTGGTGTATTTGACCTGGTAGAGGTGAAATTTGCTCCTGCAGTCCCACAGACACACAGAAAAAACACACACACTGCTCCTTTCAGTAGCTTCTTATAAAACCATATTTTAAACGTTACGTTTGACTTCAGTTCCTTTCCTTTAAACACCCAAGAGGAAAGGAGCAAATGGGAAAATCACATGTTTAAAATCCTCATAAATATCCAAGTCAGTAGAAGGTAAACTCCATCATTCCCCAAACATTAGCCGCAAAACCAGAACTGAACAAATAAACGCTCCGCCATCCACAGAGGGCACATGGTGTGAATGATGAACTGTCTTTAACATTGAGGAGCCATATATAAAGAACCTGGTGGTGCTTTTTAACCAATGTAATTTGTGTTTGATTGTCCTCTAGCTTACATATGCAAGCAGTTTTCTCTCAAATCATGGAGCAAGTAGCCCACATTCCAAAGTTTATGGAGGACAATTCTCTCTTTCCCTGAATCTGCCTGGGTCATATCACAGGGCTGCAGACTGGCTCCTGTCTTTGGAAAAATTTCTTTTTTTAAGATAAAAAAAAAAAAGTTATTTATTGGAACATACACACTTGAGAACTAACCACTGACCTCTTTTTTGAGTCTCCATTAAAATGCAGCTGTTAGGCTTTGGAAGCGACTGTAAATTAATTATGTCCTGTTTGACGGTTGTGTTCACAGTGGTCCGTCGTGTGCCAAGTACCAGGAAAAGACTTTAGGAAAGAGTATGATGACTAAGGCTTTATGAGAAACATTTAATGATACTTCCAATGCCTGCGTATAGAAAGAGTATTGGGCGAATCCATCCACAAATATAAGTCTATACCCCAGCCACAGGCACTGTCGTGGATTTAAACATGTAACTCTGTTATTAAGCTACCAATTTCACCTTTTGGAAGAATTGATTCCTTTATTTTATGTAGTTTTTTTGTGTTCTCTCTGCTTTTCCTGATTAGTGTACAAAAACATAACCCTAGTGTAAGTCACACCGTTATTTATCAGGTCTTGCAAGAAGGAGTTTATTTGCCTATTCTAAATAGATATCATTATAGGCAATCCACAATTGGTGCAATTTACTGTCAAATTGTTTCCAGTTGTTGCCCTTAAGGCAAAGGGCATTTGTCTTAATGAATACCCTTAAAAATGACTGCTGTAACCATTTCTTAATAACACATACACAAAAAAAAGGCATGTCAATCTGCAGACAGTTGCCAAAGAAGTGTGATTAGAGAGCAAGCATCACTATATAAGAAGACTATCTTTTTCCTTCTTGAAATTTAACTTTGCAAACAGGAATATTATATCAAATCAATTCAACACAAATTAAGTTTTCTAAAAATATATATATCTCTGTTCCTCTTCTCTGTCTCCACCTCCCCCCTCATCAAGTTTAACTTGCAGGAGGGCAGTCAAATCAGCGCACAATCACAAACAAAAATCAAAGGCTCCCATGTGGGTCTTGTGCACTGAAGAGCTGGGTGAAGAACTATTTTCACAGCTGGAGAGTGAGAGAGAATTGTGTGCCTGGAAGATTTCTACTGGAGCCAGAGAGCCGTAACAGCATAGAGTAACATACAACTGGAGAATCCTAATGAACCTCATTGCAACAGTGTTATAATGGTCTATTTCACAGTCATATTAATAACAGCCTATTACTATGTGTACCTTCAACAGTAATAGATGATTTCACATATATAATACATAAAAATATCTAATAGCAAATCTCAAATTGGTTTATCCAATAGTATGATAAGAAAACACATTAAAAAGACATGGAACATTTACTTTTTTAATTTTTCTCCCATACTTTAATAAAGTAGATACTACAAAAAAGATATACTGTACATATACTGTATTATTACAGATTAACATAATGTATAACATTACTGTAAATTCTTGTGTACAACACAATAGAATTATAGTGTGTTTTTACCAATTAACTGCACTGTAATAGACGAAATCTGCTTTAAAAATATGAAAAGTATCGTAAAGAAATCTGATATAATTCTGATATGAAAGCACTGTACTGTCCAAGCAGATAAGTATCCAGTGTAAAACGAACCTCATATATTTTTTGAATGAATGTTTTTCTTCCACTGTGAAATTCAACGAATTGCTCTTGAAAGATATTTTATTATATATTCTGCCAGTTGTCATTTTCATTTGCTGTTAAACGACAAAGCAACGTGCCATGACAGCAGCAACTTCTGGCACATGTCTACAGGGAATTAAAACCCCACTGGGAGCCTTTTTTCTCTATTTAAATGTGTTACACATTTTCTTTTCCCTGTCTGTATGCGCTGTAATAATATCCCTATGTGTGGCCAGCAGTGCCTGGTCAGAGAAATCACTTTAAATTTGACTCTATGCACTGGCCCTTTTGCTCCCATGAGAGTCACCCCAAATGAGAACCACCTATGAATTTCCAGACCCCCAGTTACAATAACAACTTTCTAGCCCCAGGCTGGATTTTTCCGTTTAAAAAAAACAAACATATATTCCCCCTTTAAAACGTGTTTCCTTTCTCTTCTTGTGCTCTGTTAATTTCTTTTATCCACATTTGTCACTTTTTAAATAATATTCCACAAGCTGTGATCCTCACAATTTCACATGTGAGAAAGCATGTACTATACCTCGCAGACACAAGTGACTGTGTGTCTTTACTCTGTGACGTTTACATTTGCATATGCCACTGGCCTCCCCCAGTCATGACTTTTTCCTCACAGTACGTGTATATATATGACCTTTGAGTCTGTGCCCAGGTGATTCTTGGCCAGGCACTTGTATGAGCCAGTGTCTGAGGCCGTGAGCCTCTGGATGACAAGTGTGCCCTGAGGGTGGAGCAGTTCACTACCCGTACGACTGCCCTCTTCTGCTGTTGACAGAAATGAATGATCAGGCAGCTCCCAGCTGATTTCTGGCTTGGGGATCCCAATGGCGGCACAGTTGAGCTGTACAGATGTCCCAGCCACCGCCTTCACACTGGGAGGTGGCCCCGTCGTGATCCGTGGAGGGTAGGAGAGAATAATAACAGGGACAGTGAGCACAGCCTCACCAGCATCATTCCGAGCCCTACAGATGTAGTTCCCCTGGTCTTGGACAGTGGTGTCCCCAACAACCAGAGTACCATTGTCTAGCAAACGGTAGCGTCCGATGACTTGAGGGCGAGTAAGGGTGTGGCCCCCAGGCATGGTCCAATAGATCCTGGGTTTGGGACTCCCATCAGATAGACAGTGAAGGAAGAGAGGTTCCCCAGACACACTGCGTATGATGCCCCTCGGCCTTGTCAGGATGTAAGGCTTCTGCCCAACATCCAGAACTATTAGCTTCTCTATGTAACCCATGATATTCTTGGCACCACAGCGGTACTTCCCGGCATCTTCTTTGCGAGGGTTGTAGATGATTAAAGTCCCATCGTTGCCTAGGTGGTGGTGGGAGCCAGCCTCGGGACCACCAGTAAACCGTGTTCCATTAGGCAGGGTCCAGGTGATTTCTGGCACTGGATGTCCATCAGCAGAACAGTTCAGAACTGTGGTTTTCCCAACCTGAGATACAATACGTTCGTTGAAGGGGTTCTTAAAGATTGGCCTTCGGAGCATACCGGTCACCTCCAGCTGCACCACCATTACTGCCTCTCCTCCATCATTCCTTGCCATGCAAATGAACTCTGCTGTATCAGTCGGGCGCACGTTCCGTATTTCTAATGTCCCATTATGGTGGATGTTAATCCTACTGCCAAAGTATGGTGCTTTCAGAAAGATGTTATCAGGCATTATCCAAGTGATAGTAGGAGCTGGATCACCCTCAGCTTTACAATCTATAAATTTCCTGGAGTATTTAGGGGCTACATCTTTGATTACAGTCCGGTTCTGCCGGTAGCCATTGATGACTGGTGGATTCCCGTCTATATAAAGCTTGTAGACTTTTCTGTTTTCTCCAGCAGGGTTGCGAGCCATACAAACATACTCTCCAGCATCGATTAACTTCACATCCCTGATATCCAAAGACCCATTGACATGCATTAGGTAGCGTTCATTAGATGCTGCAATTATGTCGTTGGTGGGCAGCATCCACAGGATCTTGGGTTTGGGTTCTCCGACTGCTTCACAGTCAAAACGGATGTTCCCTCCAGGCTTCACTGTGGCATAGGTCTGGCTGTGTGGACGTATCCTGGGGGCAGCAGTCACCACAGTGATATGCACATGCATTTCATCTTTTCCCATTTGGTTCTCAGCATAGCAGGTGTAGTCCCCTTCCTCTGACATACCAACCTGGAGAAAGATGACAATGTAAAACTTTGTAAAATGTGTTTATATGTCTCATGGAGGTTGATTTTTGATACTATAGCATACCTGATTTAAGTAGAGTGTTCCATTGTCAAACAGAGTGTAGCGTCGTGCTCGTCCTCGTCCACTGCTGGCATCAGCCTGCAAAGCACTGTTGACCACTGTACCGTCTGGAAGACCCCAGGAGATCTCTGGCTTTGGAGCCCCAGAGGCTTTACAGTCGACCTTCAAGTCATTACCATAGGGCACCTGCTTTTTGCCATAGAGCTTAGGCTCTATCTTGGCTGGCTTCATTGATACCTTGACCCTCATGAGTTGGAGGTCATCACCAATCTTACTTCGTGCCACACAGAGATAATCTCCAGCATCTTTATCAATTACAGTGGTAATGATTAGTGTACCGTTATCCAAGACCTGGATTCTGCTGCCCATCCTGGAGAAATAAATGACAGAAAATTAGAGTGACTTAGCATTAGTATGAGGACAGAATAAAGCCTGGTGAGTCCAAATATAAGTGAGCATCATTTAATATTGAAGGCCATACAAATTCTGTAAACTCTGTACTGTAAACCAATAATCTTATGTTTCTTACTAGTGTACAAAGTTTCAGTATAAATATGGCTTGTCTTTTTACTGCAGTATATCTTAAGTCTACAGCACTATTTCCCCCCAAAGGCATCATATCTTAACATAATGACCTTCTAATGTTGGTATATATTTTGAGTGTTGCTTATAACTCTGAACAGGCTGATGTTAATGAAAATATAATGTTATTAGTCAGAATAACCACAATTATAGCCTCATGGTGTTTAATTTTCATGAGACCAAAATCCAAGACTCCATTATTTTGTACTTTAGGGGGATAGCTCAAAGGGTCAATGCAGGAAACCAAACTTGAGACCAAAATGTTAAAATGAAAACTTAAGTATTTCACCAATATAATACAATAACCCCTTGAGATGTTTCTTGTTGCAGCATTACTATATATCCTCAAGCTGTGCTGAAGAGCTCAACTGTTACTCAAAAACTTGTTTTTTGTTCAAATGTACCTGTTTCCAATCAAAGTTAGATTTGCAAATCCCTAGACTTAGTCCATGAAAGGAGACCTATTACTAAATTCTGAAGTGAAGAATTACTCTCCTCTGAAAACAATTTTTCTTTTTGTAAGACCTGTACAGCCTTAAAACTGTCAAGAAATGTTTTATGTTTTGTTCAACATGTTCACAGTTTTTTTTACAGCTTTTACTAATATGTTCCCTGTAAATATTATTCTGTGCCTTACTGCCAGTGATAAAGGCATTTTTTACCTGTGCCACTGGTCCACCACAGCTTTAGAGGGCAGCCTCCAGATGATTATGGGTTTAGGGTCTCCTGTAGCTGAACAGTTCAGTGTCAACTGGTCCCCAAAGAATAACTCTGTCATGCGCTGGGATGTCTCCACTATTTGAGGTGCAGACTCTTGTCTCTCTACTGTCAGAGTCACCACCCTTCGCTCTGAGCCAGTAGAGCTGGTAGCAATACATTCATATTTCCCGCTGTCTGCTGTAGTCACATCCTTTATGTGGAGGGTTCCATTCTCATACACTGATATCCTTGTGTCCCTGGCAGGTCTGTTGGAATGGACCACTGACCCATCATAGAGCACCCAGTGAATAGTGGGCTGAGGGCTGCCTTGGCCGGTGCAGGGCAGCCATAAGTTTTGCCTTATGCCAGCTTTAACCTGCTGCCGTTTCTCCTCCATGATGCCTGGTGGAGCTGCCACCACCTGTAGTCGGACTGTAGCAGTATCAGCTCCAGCTGGATTACTGGCAATGCATTTGTAATGACCTCTGTCATAAACAGAGACCTGCTCAATGACCAGAGTCCCCTCAGCAGTTACTGATACCCTTCCCTTCTCTGTGATTTGGCCCCTGACTTGAGTCCGGTTGGCCAGAATCCAGGATATCATAGGTATAGGCCGACCCTCTGCTTTACATTTCATCTCCACAGTGTTTCCTGCATGAGACTTTATCTCACGTATTTTTGGCTCAAGAATGCGTGACGGGTAGGCCACCACAGAGAGTGTGACAACAAGCTTATCTGATCCATGATCATTTTCAGCTAGACAGAGGTACTGGCCACGGTCCTTAATGTTGGCATTCTGGATGGACAGCGTGCCATTGCTCGACACCTCAAACTTTCCCATCCTCCCCTTAATGGTATCAGTACTTCCTGAGGGGGAGAGAGAGACAATTTCTTTTAGCAACTAAATAAGTACTAGTTTTTTTAATAAGTAACCAAAAGTAACTTTAGGTTATTTGTTAAAACTCACCTCCTTCCATGTTCTGATTTTATTTGTATTATTACTTACCATTTGTATTGTATTATGTTTATGTTGTTACTGTTATTTAAAATTCCATATAAACACACATAATAAATACCATAGTCCATTCATAATAAAACAGACAAGGAGTACACATTATTGCTCTAAGACAATGTCACAACAACATACAGTATTTCAGAAACCTTTGTCAAATTAATTAGTTGCCTCACTGACTTTCTGACTTAATTTACTTAGTATTGCCATTCATAGATATTGCTTACAGATGCACCTGAAAACATAGAATGCAGTTTTCACATGGCTTTTCAAAGACTTTTACAATACATCTGAAATTTTTATAAATGTTTTTTTTTTCCCCATGGTAACAATTAATGAAATCGTTTTTGTACCTGTGCTTGAGGAGAAGCGTTTCCAGGTTATAGTTGGCTGAGGGTTTCCAACAGCCTCACATGGCAGGAAAGCATCTGAGTTAGACAAAACGGTAAAGCTGGCTGCATTGCCACCAACTATCTTAGGTTTGCTTGTCATGACCTTTGTCGTGGGTTGAAAGCCAGCAATATTGGTCCCGGTAGCTTCATAGCCTGTAGCATGATTATAAACACTGGAGATGGTATTGTGTATGTCTTTGTTATTGTATGGGGTTGGGGTGTTGGTGTATCCTTGCTCTGCTGTAAGTATGGTCATTGTGTCAAAGGTTAGGCCTTTATCTGCACTTTCTCTGGCAGCACTGCTTTGCACAGTAGGTTTGATTCCCCTCATGGGTGTCCTGTGAGTGGTGGGGCCATTGTTCTTCTGTGTTGGTGGTCTGATGTTGCTGCGGACTCTGTTCTGAGCTGTTGTGTAAGGCCCTTTTGAGGTAGTTGGCATGAATGTGGTTGAGGGGATAAAAGGTGTGTTGGTTGTAGTATAGGCTGGTGAACTGCTAGGTGTGAACCTGCTCCAATCAACTTCCTCGTACGAGTATGTCTCCTGCTCTGATGTTTCCTCAGCCGAAACAGTTACTGTGGTTATGTCTGCTGTCCTGGATGGCGTGTACAGGGACTTGGAGACTGAAACAGTCTGTTGAGGTACTGTAGTTATCTCCATTGAAGTTTCCATGGTTATCTCTGTAGTTGTTACCTCTGTGGTTAAAGCCTCAGTCGTGCTAGTAGGGTATAATTTAGTGATTGTAGGTTTCTTTAAGGGTCTCCTTCCCCTAAAGGGCCTCCTTCTCCGTCCTTGTCCTCCTCTTGTCCCACCAGGTCTCTGTCTGATTACAAATGAATTATCAGGGAGTCCACCAGACCCCGATGATAACGCTTCATCAGGATTTTCCATAGGTGGTTTGACAGTAGGCGGGGAGGGTAGAGTCTGTGATTCTGGTGGTGTTTCAGCAGTGGTGGAGGACCTGGAGTAATATGAAGGGTTGGTAGTTAGATGTTGAATGCTGGGTCCCGCTGTTGTTTGCTCAAACTCTGCAGAGAATACATTTCCATAGTCATCATCTAATGAGCTCTCTTTGCTCTCTGTGTGTCTGGATGGGGACAGAGTCTCAGGTTCAGTCAGGGACTTTGCAATAGTGGTGGGCATTGCAGCAGGGGTCGTAGTTGATGTCACTGTTGTAGTTTCAGCTGTAGCTGAGGTTTTGGGGGTGATATATGGCTTCCTTAGCCTGCCCAGTATCTCTTCCCTTCGTCTGCCTCCGAACAGCCTGTTCCATGGAATTCTCCCACGAATAATCTTAGAGGCGGTTGTAGTAGTGGTCGTGGTGGAGACTGATGGTTCTTTATTTGTGGTCAAAAATGGATCAGTTGTAGGCTCAAATTCAGGGGCATCAGCAGAGGTTATGTAGCTACTGGAAACATCTGGCCTGGACTCTGTATGTGTGAAGGGGGTATTTGAAGCAATAAAATAGTTTGTGGGTAAAGATGCAGTATTTTGTGTAGAGGCAGGTCTCTCTGTTCTGTGTAAAGATGAACTAGAAGAAGCTGTTGGTGTGACCACCTGCAAATCAGTGGTTTCTGTCTTCTTTTTGTCACAGTCTGAAAAAAACATTACAATGCCTCTAAGTTTCATGTATAAAGGATAGATACATAAATAGATAATTGGTTTATAAAACAGTGCTATTTGTTATAATAGATGCATGAAATGTCAGAAGCATGTGCAGAAAAATGGAGCACAAACTGAACAATGGCTTTACTTACAGAACAAGGTTGCTTACCTGTGGTCAGTTCAATTCTGTATGGCACTGTGGCATTCCCTTGCGTCTTCACTGATGGCTGTTTAAATTTATTGATGAAGGACTGTATGTCAGTGATCCTGTTGGGTTTGATGATCCTCCTGCGGCCTTGGAAGGTCCTCCTGCGGCCCCCTCTTCTGCCATTAATGTGTGGGATGATATGGATCTGCTGCCGGGAGATGATGGTGGATCCAGCAGGAAAGCGTGGGGATTTGATTGTTTGGGTAGTGTGGAAGGTGATCTCATCTTGCTGTCTCTTTGTAGTGGTGATGGCTGTGAATGTGGTCTGGCTTTCCGGATCTGTGTGGATGACTAGCTCCCCTGGGCCTGGTCCATCCCTCATTGGAGTGACATAAGGGTCTGTGGTAAATGAGAGTGCCGCCCCAGTGGACGTCTCTGGTTCTGCAGGTTGTTCTCCTGAAAACTGGAGCTGAGTTTCTTGTGAAGTGTCTGTCACAGTGACTTGGAGAGTGACTGGGCGCCTGTTTGAGGATGACTTAGTAGTTCTTTCCCGGGCATAAAACTCTGTAGTCTCATCAAAACTAGAAATGTCTGTGTTGTGTGAAACTGTGTCATATGGTGTGACTGCATCACTTTGACTTTCACTCCTTTCTGTTGGATTGTGTATGAATGTGGACTTGATTGGTGTAGAATTAGACTGTATATATGACTCTGTTGTTAGACTTAAATCAATGTGATTGCTGACTGTGGTTTCTATGCCAACTGTCTGATGTGTCCCTGCTGGTGCTACAATACTACCCTGACTGGTCTGTTCGGTTGTTTCAGACTGCCTGTTCTCCTGCCCAAATATTCTACCTTTTTGTGGGTTATCTATAGTTGGCTTGACTATACTTGGCAGAACGGTGAGATAGTCTTCATTATGACCCTCACCCGAGCCAATTTCACCATCACCAGAAAAAACAGTGTGTGACTCTACATATTTTACCCTCTCTCTCTCTGTCTTTATTCTTGATCCATCTTGAGCCTTTTTCATAAATTCAGCAAATTTCTCTGGGTCCACTTTCCTGTGTGCTTTATCAAAGACCCTACTGCTCCATATGCGTCTGTTGCTGACTGGACCCCTCCTTCTCTGTCCCAATCTACCCCTTGAGCTTCCTTTGCCCTGTGACCTCAGTCTGGGGTACGGTCGATCTGAGGTGATGGTCCTGGATTCCTGACTAGTTCTGTCAAAGGGACTGGAAGAGGGGATCTCATTGAGGGTGACTGTGTTGTCAGTCAAATTGGGGTCCACCTTGACCTCCATTTCCATCCCCGAGCCCTCATTGTCAAAGACTGTCCTTTCTCCAGTCACTGTCACCTGAGACACCAGCAGGTCAACTCCTAGGTGATTAGCAACCAAACACCTATAAAATCCTCGGTCCCTTGCAGTAAGACCCTCAATCAGTAGGGTTCCGTTCTCATACAACATCCTGTTTCCATGAGACTTGTCCAGTATTGAGTGGTCAGGGAGGATCCACTGTACCGAGGCCTCAGGACTTCCTGAGGAGCCACAGTCAAAAAACAGATTTTCGCCTAGTGGCTGTGACAGTTGGACACCGTTGACATCGAATTCTTCCACATCAGGGGAAAGAACTGTCACTCGAAAGGCGAGAATATCTGCGTCCAGGTAGTTTGTGGCAATGCACCGGTAGAGGCCTGTGTCGGAGGCATCTGCACCCCGCAGAGTGAGCTTTCCTTCAGCAGTGATTATGATCCTTCTGTCCTCACTGGTGTAAGGGGCTCTGACTTTACTTCCATCTGGTAAAATCCACTCCAACAAAGGCTTTGGCTCACCCCGGATTTGACAGCTCAACTGTGCCACACCACCTATGTTGAAATAAAATACAATATTTATTGCAGTAAGTATTGCTGTTAGATCTACTGTAAATACAGTATATAAAACATGCTTAGTGTTTGGAGTACTGAGTTTTTTACAGTGCTGGCTGTTTCATCATTTGAACTGTGCAGTAGGTTTTTATGCATCAGCTCAGAGTTTAATTATGGGCAGCTAGTTTATTAATCTCTAACTCCCACCTGTTAGTACGGTATGCTCAGTCTTGGTTTTGTTGTCTCGCTTGATCATGGTCCAGGAATAGCGGTCCTTCTTAGGGGATGTGTTTTCCATACGTAGGTTGACCACAGACTGGTACTTAATGTGCAGTGTAGAGAAAGTGGTAGAAGTGCGGTCAAGCTGGAATTTAACCTCCCCCTGCATCAACCATGCAGGAGAGGCTTTAATCTCACCCTCAATGTTTGTGTGAACCAATTCCTCTCCCTCCTTTGGTGTCTGACTATACCTGTACACCATTTCTGGGCTTCTAGCCAGCATTAAGCCTCTGTCCAATCTCATGGGAAAGTCACTGTAGGTGGCCAGGATCTGCCACAACTGCTGGATGTGGTCATAGTCAATGTTACAGACCAAATATGTAGTTATGCCAGCTGTAAGCACAGTGATGTTGTTTCCCTCCTCCTCCTCCAAAGTTAGTGTGAGGTTCTCAACAGCAGATGGCCTCTGGACAGTGCAGGATAGGCTGGCATCATTGTGAAACTGGTCAGTCAGGTTCATTTGCATGGAGCCTAATGGGGCAATAAAGTCCTTGGGGGAAACTGGAGTGAAGTCCCCCTCATCCAGGCTGATGTTTTTCTGCTTTAGATGGGGATGGATCCAGGGTTTGGAACAAGTGAAGGAGTCACTAGGGAGAAGGGACAGGGGTCTGTCATGGTAAAAGGTAGGATTTTCACAAACAGGACACAGCTGGCCTCTTGGATATCTCCTGTCTCGCTTGCATTTCAGCACACCTGGAAACATTTAAATCAAGTGGTGTAGTGTTTAGATGGTTGCATGTAAGAGAAGAACATTTACAGTTCCCACATTATGTGCCAGCCAAACTGAAACTGATCAGTAAAAACTTATGAATCATAAAATATCATCATCATTGTACAAATTTGTAATTTATGAGTTGACTTTTATTAGCCAAGTCATGAATAAAAGGTATAACTTTTGTTCTTCTGTGTCTTTAGAGTTTAGAGTCATGATGAGGAGAGGATTGATGTCTGTCTCCAGTGATCTCTGCAAAGATTTATATGTTTCCTTTAGATATGCTTGTCTTGCTAAGGAAACTGTCCCATACACTATTAGTTTGTAGGAGAAAATACATACCACTTTAAAACTCTGAGTAGAATAAGCTATTAAAGTACAAATGCAGTTAAAAACTTTACCAGATGTGTCTTATTAAATCTGCTGGCAAACATGGGTCCACAGAGGTTAAGATAAAAAGGGAAATGTTTCACATAAGTAGGATACAGATTGCTCAACATTGGTAAATCTCTTTCCTTGTAAACATGCTTTCAGACTGCATCAAAGTAAACACACAGTTCTACTCCTTACCTGCGTTCCTCTGTGCCCACACTGGGAACCAGTTCATACAGCAATCACACGTCCAGGGGTTACCATGCAGGAAGAGGTTCTCCAACTGGCTGCAGCCTGAGAAAATATCTGCAGGCAGGCTGGTGAGGAGGTTGTCTGACAAGTGGATGTTTCTCACTGAGGACACCTTGAACACCTGGCTGTGTCTCAGTGTGATGAATGTGTCTGGGTGGAGCTGCTGGAGATGATTACCCTCCAGATGGACCAACTGTAGATTGGTCAGGCCGTAGAAAGCCTCTGGGTTGATGAACTCAATGTTGTTGTGGTCCATGTGGAGTCTCAGCAGACTGTCCAGGCCTTTGAATGTCTCTTTGTTGATTTCCTTTACTTTATTATAGGACATCTTCAGGACCTGTGAGAACATGATTGAGAAATTTGGAAATGTTTGGCAAAAAATACTATTGACTTAAGACTATGAAAGTAATACAGTAATTCAGACATTCTATTTCATGATCTCTTCCACTACAGTGATCTTAACACAAGACTGACAAACACATGCTTTTACCTGTAATGACTTGAGGTCTTGGAATGCTCTGTCTTCAATACTGTGGATAGTGTTGCTATGCAGCATCAGTAGCTCTAAGTTCTCAAGTCCTGAAAGATCGTTTTCTCTCAAGATAGTTATACTGTTGTACCTAAAGACAGAGAAATCAAAAAGGGACTTTAGCTTGGAATCATTCATCATCATTTTAACTGAATGTCACCAGTTTACCATGTTATCTATGGCAGTTAATGAACAATGAAAACAGTCTCGTCAATATTGACATAACGCGCACTATCACTGTTGGGCTTAATACTTATTATTCATTCCAGCTAAGCAATTTGTCACTTTAATCATCACTTCCTTTAAGCAGTAAATTTAAAAATCTTAATTGCTTTGTTGTGACAAAGGATGAGACAATAACAATATTATTATTGTCCAAATATGTACTATCTGCAGCAGTATCTTAATGAAAAATGTTTTGTCAATCTGATAATCCTCGATTTCACCACACATTTGTGGAATAGACAAAACATGTGGTGGAAGGTGTGAAATACGTATTTTTAATTGGCACACACTGAAGCAATAGATGTTTTTCCAACATTGGTAAATGGTAAACAGGCTGCATTTATATAGCACCTTTCTAGTCTTAAAACCACTCAAAGCTCTTTTACACTACATGCCAACATTCACATTCATACACTAATGGCAGAGGCTGCCATGCAAAGTGCCAACCTGCTCATCAGGAATTCTAATGTTCATTCACACAGTCTCACACACTGACGGCACATCCTTCAGGAGCAATCTGGGGTTCAGTATCTTGCCCAAGAACACTTCGACATGTGGCGGAGTCAGGGATCGAAACGTTGATCTTCCGATTAGTGGATGACCTGCTCTACCTCCTGAGCCACAGCCGCCACATTCAACCCCACCCACACACAGGTGTTTTCAGTTGTTCTGGCTGATTAGACCTTTGCTCGGGTTTAACTTGGGGAGAGATACGTTTGGATTATGTAAGGTCACCACAGTTAATGTACTAATAAAATGATAAGGTGCAAAAACACTAACAAGAGATGGTAAACAAGCACTATTTGTACACTACACAAAGTATAGTATAAGTGTCAACTTGCTATTTGCAACCCTGCCCATGCAATTTTCTGTCCTTCCTTTAGCCACAGTGTAAATTTTGCCTTGTGAATACACATTTTTCACAACATACATTTTGACTGATCATACCATGAAAAACACAAGTGAAACTAATAACATTAATGATAGTAAGCCATGGCAGTGAGCCAGCATGAATAATGACAGGAGCCTGGACATGACACTTTGAAAAATTGAATGCAGCCAATATTGTATGTAATTTTTGTTAGTAATTACACCTGTGCTTATCCTGCCATGACATATTAATATCTGTCATAGGAAAGTTTCTATTCTGGACTAAAGCACCTAGAGAAGTAAGTTTAATCAGTTGGGTTTAACAAAAGGTGCTGACAAAAAGCTTTTAGAATAAACCAAAAAATGTTTTAAATAGTGGCACAAACGTGAGGCACAAACTTATCTTCATTAGCACCACCTCACACATTATAGTGTTTTCTTTGCTAAATGTAACAAATGGTTTACCTTATTGAAAGCCCAGTGTGTCACACCACATCTTTTTGTGTTTAATAGCTGTATGTACATTCACACTCTCAAGAAGAGACACAAAACCCGGTTACAAACAGAGAAGCTAGCTGGTGAACAGGGCGGTACTTTTGCTCTTCTTGGACAGAGGAGAAACTTTGTTGTACCAGTTTTCAGAAGTGAGTCAATCCAGAAGTGAGGAGCTAGCTTAGCTGGTAGTTGTTGTAAAAGTTGCACTTTAGCTAAAAGTTATGTAGGTTGGCTTGTTAGCTATTGAAGCCGACCTTGGCTAGCATGACTAGCTATCCGTATTGTTAACCTTTTCGGTCAGATTTAAGCTAGCCTGCCTTGCCCACCTTAAAAAAATCACAAGCTAAGGTAACAGTTATGAAATTAGTTAGCGTTTCAGCTGTTAATTGTCAATGTATGAGAAATGACTTCCATTGATTTTTTTTAACATTTCAATATTAAGCAGTTATTTATTTTAGCATCACTGGAGGTGTGCAGTTTTGCTATTTTAAACTGAACAGGCAGTAGCTAGTTTCTTCCACTCTCACTGCCAGTGCATTCAATCACTCACTTAAATTATTCATCCCCCGAGTAGCTGCAGTTCCCCAATCTTCTAAAATCTGGAAAGAAAGCGAGAGCTCACCCGAGGTTAATTCTTTCCACAGCTGGCTGGATGTGGTCAGGTATTGCGGTCAGGTATCTGAAGGTGCAGTGCACCTCGGTGGGAACATAGCAGGCGCATGATTTGGGGCAGCCGCCGCTCGTCGGCAGCACAGCAGCCAAGAACAACAGAGCCTTCAGCAGCCACCTCTGCAGGTATGAAGAGCTGCAGGCACACACACTCATTGTGCTCAGGGAGAGGGGGGCTACACTTTGTCCTGAACCATTAATGAAACCCACCTGGAGAGAGAAGCACAGCGTGTTGTAGCGTTTTTCCAAATATAAATAAAAACAGATAAATAGTTTAATTTGCATCATCACTCATTAACTACTTCTCGCTTACCTCTTCTTATTGATAATTATTTATAGGCATTATGGAGAAAGAAGAAGTTTGTGTGATAAGAGTGCACATGCAGTTAGAATAGTAACAAAAACTAGAGAAAATATGTTACATGCAAAAATCTTATGCAAAGATGATATAAATACCACATGTTAAACTATACATCAATGAATTGTGTCCTTGGAAAGAAATCAGCATTATCTACAATTTCCCTCACCGCACTTAAGCAGCTGTAGCAAACGGGATTGCTGTACTTGTAGGAATTTAAAAATCCAGTGGAAGAAGGTGGGAAAGGTCCACATTCAGTTTTAGCAGTCCTCCAGATTGATTCCTCAGATGAGTCCGGTGTGTCTGAGGCGCAGGGGGACTGGAGTCATGTCTGTGTGAGAGCGCCTGTGTAGTTGAGCGCTCACTTTGGTCTCCTCCGCCCCACTTTGTACTCTGTTGAAATGTAATCCTGGACCATGAAATA
Organism: Scomberomorus guttatus; assembly: GCA_038419695.1. Classification (NCBI taxonomy): domain Eukaryota; kingdom Metazoa; phylum Chordata; class Actinopteri; order Scombriformes; family Scombridae; genus Scomberomorus; species Scomberomorus guttatus. The sequence goes on along the minus strand of CM076451.1, from coordinate 12,914,012 downwards.
CTCAGTGAAGCAATCTGCTGGAAAACCACGCATGTGATGGACTGTTAAATGCCACCAAAAAAAAACCCAAAAACCTTTCTCAGTTGACAAGAGTGGAACTATTAATTGCTGCCAAGATAATTATATTTGATTTATGTGATTAAGTTTTAGAAGTAGGTCACCAAACTGTTTTACTGAAGCACACAATTTAGACAATGTATTTAAATGCTTCCTTGATGTGATTTATTATATATGGCTCCCGAATAATTAAGAGATTTTTGCTCGATCTTGGCTCTCTTTCATAATAATAAATAGTACAAGATTGCATTTGGACATGATATGACAAGTGTTCCCGGTCCCAGCTCCCCAAACACTGTTGAAACTCCTTGTGTCATATGAAAGTACCATCCAGTCATGATGGTCAAGGACGAATGTGTTGTAGATTAGTTCAATAACCATTTTACTTTCTTCTTTCCCATCACATGGGCCACTTTTCTTTTTATTTGTTTGTTATGCTTGTTTTTCTCACGGTGAAGCCACAAACCAGGCATCATTCCAGCCATGTGGGGGTTAGTTCATTTTTTGTCTTTTTCTAAAATCCAATTATTTTGACTGGTGTGTTGATTTCCCTATATATGCTCAGCATATTTAGCAAAACGCATATTTAGAAGCTTTAAGAATAAGACATTTAAAGGTACACTCCCTCATCTTATTATAGGGTCATTCAGCATCCTCAAATCCTTAACTTTGACTGTTGATGTTTTGAAATTCATCATAGTTCACAAGTGAGTGTTTGTACCTTTAAACCTTGACTATACCTTTAACATAGATCTCTAACTCCCAGAATTTAGATACAATTATATCTGTCACAGCATCTGATTAATCCCCAACTTACTGTTTGCATGACTCATTGTGACTGTCACTGTCAACATTTCTGAGTCATTCACTTGTAAACAGCATTCATGAAACAGTATCCATGTGCCCCGCAGCTTAAGCTGTCTTTAAATCATACCATGTGTGTTTTGGCCTCCCAAATACTATGTTTCGTGTCACCGTGGTTCACCACAGCCCACATCCACACCGTCAAACATCAACAAACATGCACACACTGTGGACACTCACGCACACGCACGCAGAGACTCACAATCACACACACACACACCTCATCACACTCAGATGCAGACACAGTTGCACATATAGGGGGGAGAGGGGTCACAGAAGACTAATAATGGCTACAGTTTAACCTTTAAGAGGAATAAGAGAGCAGATCAGATAACTTCATCGTGAATGTGTTTATGGGCTAGTAATTTGTGTGGAATGACGGTGTATGGGGATCCCTTACATCAATTATTTCAGGTGACAGGCGAGATGGCCTCGTTCCATTGCTTGTGTCATTGCTGTTGTTTACTTGAACATCTGGACAACACATCTTCTCTTCTTTTCTCTCCTGTTCTCTTCTCTTCATCACTGAAGCTTAAATAAGGTTTCCTGTTCGAGTGTCATGTTTCTCACCCAGAGAAATTGGTTTGCTCTAGCTTTTCTTACTGTAAATTAAGAGGAATTCAACAGTCATGGGTGAGACATTCCTGTAAATGTTGTCCATGTTTTTACACTTGATCTACCAACAGTAATCATGGAGGACAGGCACTATTAATCCTGTGTTGTCAGAGGCTACACACGTGATTCACTTACCAAACTTCCATAGTGATTGGTGTTACCGACACTCTATTCCCATCTCTCCAAGGCAATCTTGATACAAACATGAATTAATTCAATTATGAAGGACTTCATTAGAGTGGATTTAATCTGCTAACAGAGCAGAATTTTTAGAGTTAATTATGTCTTGATCCCAGTCAAGTCATCATTGTAACTGAAGAGTTAAGCCTCTTCTTAGAGATGGCAAATTGCAGCGATAAGAGGCTTAGAGGGTTGAGGAGATGAGATGAGATGGAAATAGCATAGCTTGCAACAGGTTGTGTGTGTGTGTGTGTGTGTGTGTGTGTTTGCATTTTCATAGCTATGTGGCCTGGACAATACGATTTGTTTGTTTGTGATTCTGCTGATCACAAAGTTGAGTCTGGTTCATCCCTTTTTTTGGCCAAGAACACGGTTTCCCATTGGCTGTAATTTACTCCAGATGATGCTATGAGTGCTATAAGGGCAGCTGTGTTATTCTTTAAGCTACACTGCTTAAATGTTCTAAGTTGGGATTCTTGGTGATTTTAAAATTGCTTTGAGTTTAATTGACTTCAAATAATTCTGCAGTACGTTGTTTGATTTAAGGAAATTCCTCAGGGTTACATACACAGTTGTTTGCCTTACTGACCGCAGGGCCAAAGGGAGTGTGGAGGGACAGGTCGGCTGTTAAAAGTCACAGCTAGCTGGTAGGCTCTGTGGAATCTGTAGACACATACAGCATTGGCCTCAGCTCCTCACACTCACTGCTCGGTTATGACTGGGGGCCCACCTCTGTGGGAGGTGAATGACAGGAATAGTGTGGTTCGGAAAAAATATCGCCTTACATGAGACTCGCTCTCAACATCCTTGACATGTTTTTCCTCATGTGGAACTCTCGCTTAATAATTCAGCACATTTTATGTTCTTGTAGTTCTTGTGTTACAGTAATGACCTTCACATTTATTAATTTTTCTGATTAGACATATATATAGTACATGCATTCATAATTTAGAAATGTATTTCCCTGTGTGTCAGTTGGCTCATTGTTTAAGTTTAGTTATACTGTAAGTGGTGTTGTGGCTCTTTTGATAAAGTTCTTTATCTAAACTGCAATGCCATTGAAGTTAATGTGTCTAAACATCTGTTTGTTAAGTGTTTTGGCTCCAGCAGCATGTTTCACAGAGGAGTAAACAAACTGAGAGCACCTCTCAAAAATCTTAAGATCTGCTTCCAGCTTTAAAGGTGCTATATGTAAGAATAGTCCCGGCCCGTCCTGTCTCGTAATACCACTTTGTACCTCTAGAGGCGATAGTGAGTCACTGTAGTGTCCACTCTGCCCTCAGTTTAACATGAGAGGATGAAGAAGCCTACTGTTTACAGTGAATCCATGCTATGGCGTCGTCAAGATATCAAAATGCTACAGACACATTAGAGCCAGCGGTAAATTACCAAAGAGCTACACAGATCAGTTCATCAGATCATCCCCGGGATGACGACAGATGTTGACCGGCTGATCATCTCAGGAGTCGTGCTGCTAGCGGCTGAGATGACTGGCCGGTTTCAACCTGGTGGATTGGATAAACTGACCACATATTGGGAATCTAAATGTTTACTTTCTCACCTGAAAAAATATTAAAACTTAATTTAATATGGTTCGTCTGTGTTTAGAAATGTAGTATAGTGTGTTATAGTGTTAGTTTGTGTGTTATAGTGTTGTGTGAGGTTTTGGGGCAATCCACTTCTTGGATTCCAGTTCTGTGACTTCACTGCTGCGTTTGTTCTGACTCAGGTTTCGTAAACTTCCAGCTATACTGAAGACAAGGACGTTCTCACGACATGTCGTATCAATGTGACATTAGTCACACATGTTAACAGCCGTCTGTCGTGAGTTTGATGTGACCTTTGGCCTTTAGGCTCATGACAAGGCGGGTGACAATTCTGTGAAAGAGGGGCTACCACAGTTCTAAATATATATCTGGCACAGAGTTAAACATGAGGGGCACTTGTTTCTCTGTCTTGCCCCATCATTGTGGCTTTGTGTTTTTCACAACACTATTAATGCAGTTTATACTGATACCCCAGGTGTCAAGATTGATGATAAGATGATAAACTAGGTCACTGGAATTTGGTTTCTGGAGTGGCTTAAGTTCAGTGGCCTGATAAAATGTAACTCAACAAGAGCATTGGGTTTGTTACAAAGAAAGGATCATTCTTTACTTATTACTCATTTCAAAAAAACATATGTTGTATATTTGCCACGGGTGGTGTGTATTAGACAGAAGGGGAACAGACTCTAGAGGCAGGCAGGGACAGTTCAGTGAATTTATTGTCAAAAAAGAAGATACAAAAGCTCACAGGCATGGGTGGCAAGTCCAAACAGTCCAAACAGTAGCTGTATTAAATCCACAGAGTTGCAGGGATAAGACAGGGACTGGGGCCGGTATATAAAGCAAGTGGCTGACGAGAGAAGGAGGTGCAGGTGAGAAGATGGGCAGGGAAGCTCAGGTGAGGGGAATGAGGTGATTGCGATGATTGCAGGACAGATGGGAAAGGCAGTATCTGGAAAGCAAGGAGAAAGATGTGAGGAAATCTGGTGGACTGGTGGAGAATGGCAACTAAGGGACCTGGGGAAGTGGGAATGCAGCTGGAGGAAGAGATATAGAGCCAATCTATGACAATATTATTTCTTGACAAACAAAATGAATTATATTGCTTTTCCATTACAGATCCCGGATTTGTGATTGCATTCTTTCTTAAAATTAAATGATTTTTAAATACCTACACACAGTTTTCAGTGTTTCTTCTTACCCTTCCAGATTTAAAATAATAACTCACACACTAGTTGACATTTTTCCAAACAGAGATAGCAAACTTCAGTTTGCTTTAAAAAAATGCTTTGATAGATAAGTGCAATAGCATTACTGTTCAAATAGTAATTCTTTATCTACTTGTTTTACACTATTTGCAGTCCCCTTGTTGCCAGTGAGCTGGACGGCATCTCTAACCTCTGTCTGAAAACAGGACACTGACCTTTTGTTAGAGAGCTGAAGCCTCTGCTCTGTCTTTTTTTAGATGCTATGATCAGAACCATATGTGTTGATTTTTCTGTGGACACGGCCTTCTGTTGGTGTGTTAGTGGGTCTATTTAATGCCCCATTTGTTTTGTTTGAATAAGTTCCACCACTGCAACAAACTGAGATAGTACGCAGCGGGTCCTCCCAACAGACCTACAGCAAACAGAGAATCTAGTTATGTCCTGAAAAATGACCTCTACTGATATTGATAGTCTGTCACAGTTATTGTGCGTTTATGTGTGTTTATGTGTACATACATGTGGTGATAAACAGTATACAGCTAGTGATATATGCATTCTCTCGGTGTGTGCAGGCACATGTATTCGTGTGTGTGCCTTTGAGCCTTTGACTGCAGGCTGTGGAGGTTCAAGCGACATTGGCTTCGAGGTGTCAAACACATTCCAGCACCGGAGGAAGCTGCTCATTGTGTTTGTATTTTATGAATGTGAGAACAAGATCTTTCAAAAGAACTTGCTCACAAGAATTTCACTCATACATTGTAATAATTGATTGATTGATTGAATGATCTATTGATTGATTTTTTCAGTCAGCCAACATCAGTCAGTCTGTTTTTATATGTAGGCATCCCTTCAGTAATGAATACGTCAGTGCATGATTGCCAAGTACTACATGGTTGTCATGTTTTCATTCACTTTTTGAGTCTTAATTTTTTATCATGACTTCGTCCCACAAATCAAAATATTTATGGGACTCGGTCAGGGCTGTATGTCATGCTTTCTACTGATACACCTTGACAGCGAATGATCAACTGAGGGATTTCTGCTGCGCCATAGTTAAAAGTTGGAATTTGGTGATATTTTTACCCAGAAATGTTATTGGAGCCCTCAAAATCCACATGGCTGTTTGGCATTGACCTAGTCATTGCTGATTTATGAACTTGTCACTGACTGTCATCTGTGTCAGTGTGCATGTAAATCATGGTGATGGTAGAAAGAGTTTTGGCTACAGGGAGGACGCTCATGACAGCGAGTAAATGCTGGGGATTCTGAGTGCTGCTTGATGACTTTATGATGGATCTGTGTACTTTAGCTCCGAGATCAGCAGGATCTTCTTATTGTAATGAATGCAGCGAGTGATTGAGAGCCAGTGTGTATTGAGTATTATAGTCTTTAAGACTATAACAAACAAAACCAGATGGTTGGATTTTGGCTTTATGAATAAACCAGAGAACAGAGAGAGGTTAGAAAAAAACTAGTGTGAAAACCACAAAAGTAAATTATTTCCAGTGAGTTCCCTCTCCTCTCATGTTCTATACGGCTTTGGCAAAACTCTGTTTGCTCTGTTTTGAATTTTTTACTGGCTTCTATGTCTTTTGCTTTTTGTTTGCCAAACTTAGACAGACTCTTGCTACACAGTGTGGGGGTGAATTAAGTTAATTCCTCTCTGAGGAGAGCACTTTACTGAACTCTGCTGAACTTAATCATGTTTCTAATATCAATAACCCAACCCCTCCTTCTCCAGCACTGAGTTTGCAGTGAAGACCGGAAGCAGCAGTCAGCGGACTAATTATGATTTGCATGTGTGTGTGTGTGCAGGCATGTGTCAGGCCTGCTGAAGCAACAGCGAATAGAACTGTGGAAAATAATTTCCCACTGGAAAATGTAGATTGGATTATGGTTAGTTGACATAGGCACTGTTTGCCTATTGGATTGAAGGCGAATCCTTTCCAAACCCTCATCCAATCTTATTATTTTCACCTTTAAACAATTCCACCAGCTTAACTGCGTGGTCATTGAAATTGGTTGAACCAAATTGAAATTGCAGACTGAAGATTCAGATTCAGAACTATTTAGTTGATCAGATTAAAATGCTGGTTAACTGTAAGAGTCACTGTAAAATTCTTAAAGTGAGACGAGAATAGTCACCACTCTGCTGGTCCCTGCTGAGCTGCAGTACACACACAATTCACTCAGTGTTACAGAGTGATGTCTCTTCACTCACAAACAATCTTTGGCTGAATACATACTGTATGTACACCAGCTGCAGACAGCACATTAACAAACAGCCAACATTTAGCCTTCAAGGAATTAATTAGCAAAAGCTAATCTAATCTGCAGAAGCCTGCCACTTACTGTATATATTTTCTATTGCTCTTTGCTAATGAAAAAGAGTGAGGAGAGATAAAAGGTTCGATTAGCGTCAGAGCTGAATGAATCTGGGTATTTTGCTGGGAGCTCGATCCAAAATGGAACCCAACCCTACTCACCTTCATTAATCAATCATTCAATCTGCTACCACTGGTTGACTTAGCACTATTTGTTGTCTGTCAACAACCTTTCAACTTTTGCAGCTCGTGATAATGTTAATCTTCACTTGTGTCAAACTCTGAGCTCATCTCACTGCTTTAAACAACACAGAAGGACGTAAACAATACTTCTCTCCTGGTATGCATTGCTAAACTATCAATTTGCCCTCTACTGTACGTACAAGCTGTAGGACACATGTTGGTTATTTCTACCTGTAAACCTGAGAAACACAGTCACCGCATTACATTGTAACTGCTGTAAGCGCCCAAGACTTGTTCATCTTTGTGAGTGTGTGGAATGTGGAACACACTGAGACCATGAACTTGTAAAAACTGTATTTGCTACTTTTTTTGATGGGCAACATGTTTTGGTTTAATGTGACTAAGCATTGGAGATGGTTATTAATTCTTATTAACTTCAGCCTTTTAACATTTAGGCAACGTTGCACAACAGAATACATGAATATAGTCTGGGTAAACCAGAACTAATCCAATAACAACAGCACTCTGAAGGGGCACTGAATCTTACATTTGAACTCTGACCTCACTATGAGAAACCCTTCATGGTTACTGAGCGAGATGAAAAACTTCTGTTACTCTGATATATTGGTTACTGGTATTAAATGCTGCTCAATGTGAAACCACATTGACTGGCCTCAGAAGTTTCTCTTGTTATCATTAGATAGCACATGTGGCACATTGGTATGCCAGTTCTTCATTCGCTATCAATAATAAACATGATGTTAGATGATGTTAGATCTGTAACACATGGTTAGTGATGTTGTGAGACAAATTTGCTTCGTTTGTTATGCATAGTGTGATAATGAGAAACACAGTCCATTTCTTTTTTGTCATCTGCATCTGTGTTGTGTGTTTGTATAAGCCGTTATGTATCGTAAATACAGGGTGTCTACAATGTGTGTGTGAGTATGTAGCCACTTAAGCCTTCAGCTGCAATGCACACACTGCCCTGTGTGTATTTTCAGTGCATTCATGCTGATCTCTGCACGTCTTCTTTAGATTCAGCTGGTAAATAACGCTCCAGCTTGAAAGGCTCGACCTACTCGCTTTTACGGGCCTCGCTCGGCAAAACACAGTGGGACACAGTGACGGAGTGCAAGGATCAGACTCCTGGAGCTGATCATGTAGTAAACCAATTGTTCTTTTTTCCCTCTTTTCATCCATCCAACCGTTTTTTCTCATGCGTCCTTCCTTTACTGCCGCCTGGAACTTGTGAGTCAGTTTCTAATCAGCTTCAAGTTATTTTTACTGCAGGAAGAAGAAAACAGATCAGCTATGCTTTCATATTTTCTGAGCAGTGTTTTTACCCTTGGGCAAAATGTCCTGGACTGTCACACCATCCCCTTCAATCATTTTTGGTGTTGTTTTGGACCTTTGCGAGAGAGGCGTGTTATATTTGTGGCCATTGGTTGATGTGCAGTTGCATGCACAAGCGTGTTAGTGCATGTGAATGTGTCTGGCTTCATTCTGGTTTGTATAAACATGCCAGGAACACAGACTGTCATTTGAGAGAGCTGTAAACTTATGTGTTTACTGCTATGTTTATCCCTCTGATTGCAGTGATCAGGCCTGCGCACTACAGCAGACTGAGCGGTCTTAACCAGGCAGGCATTTCAGATAATTGGGTGAATTGTGCAAACAACTTCCAAATCCAATGACATAAATAACCATGTTAATATGTCTTGAAATCTCCAATTGGCTGTAAAAAACTTAGATGATTTACATTTGCACATGAATGTAATAATTTTTACAGAGACCTATGGTATATTTTTACTTTTGTTTCAGTCAGTGTGAGTGAGTGAGGTCACAAATTGGGCTAAGTATTGAATAAATAGAAAAAGCAAAATACTGGACAGGACATGGCTGGTATGGCAGGAATCAGTGATGCACATTACCTGCCTGTTTTTGTTGAGGCTGAGTGATTCTGACATACAGAAGCACTGTGCTCTGAGCTCCCTGTCATGTCACAGCTATAGGCTTCACTGGCTGAACATGAAGAAAAAATGACAATGCGTTTCTGATCTAATGCTCCACAACATGGGCTTGGTGACCCAGGACCATGGAAACGAAAGCGTCCCCCCTGCTACCTTTTTTATCCCACTTTAAAGAGGTCTAGCCCTAACGGCCCCAATAAAAACAGTGCATTCCATTAGTGTCATAAGAGGATATCAAGGTCCTGCTGGTAGTCCTTTATGTCCCCCCTTTATTTATCATCATTCTATTTTATCTGCACATAAAACATAAAAGCACCACATTGAACACAGGTGTGAATTATATCACTGAAGGTGAATGCCGTTAATGAACAACAGCTCTCACTTTCTCAGTTGCATGACATTAAGCCCATGACTGAAAACATTTATTCATGTATTCATTTATTCAAGGAACTTCTTAAAGTAAAAGCAAGTAACTAGAAGATTGCAACAGGGTGCAGATTAAATTGAAAACATGTTTGGGAACAATTATGTTGTTATAGTCATTTTATTGCTAATGGAAGAACAAGAAAGATGTGGTGCTTCCTGACCAGCATAATTTGTAGGCTTTAATGACAGAAGTTATGCGACTGATCTCCAAGGCTGTACTCAAAGTACTAAACATAGAAAGGATTCCAGGAAGAAAATTAAATCCATTTTGCAGAGTATATATTTATGATGTCTATAAAATGATGCAGCAGGCGAAAGCGGCAGTTTTCCAACCAGGGATTATATTTTGATGAGATGATTGATTGTATATACTGATATTGATAGTTCAGTGTTTTTGGCAGTAAATGTTTAAAAAATGAATATAATGTCTTGTTAATTAAAAGCATGCATGCAAAGTATCAACGGACATCAGCAGACTTCAGAATGTCATTAATAGCTTAGAAATAGGTCATATCACATTTTTTTCCCTTTTTTTTCTTAGTAGTTACTTGTTTGTGTGAATAACTTTACTCAAACTATGTTATTACTATGCAATGCACATCATTGCAATATATTTTGCCTATTCCCAAATTCGATATAAAATTGTGACAATTTCAATTGAGCTCTTCAGTGAACATGCTGCTTTCTTCTCTCTTATTTCCAAAGTGGTGTTGATCATTTCTTCACAGAGCTACAGTCTGAGGAAAACGATCTGGTTGTCTTTGCGATAGCAGTGCAAACATTAATATCACTTGGAAATGCTGGGGGAGGTGGGGGGGGGTGAGTTGAAAAGTTGTCTGTTTCCACTTTAAATAAACTAACAGAATAGAAGAAAAATAATACAGCATGACAGATGCAGATAAAAGAGTAATCAAAACACTAATGACAAACTGGCAAAGTCAGGTCTGTTTACTTAAAATATCCTTTTCTCCGGTCACTGACTGACTGAAGTAATAAATGAACAGAACACAGAGTGCGTGTTTTCAGTACTGCTTCCCAAGAGTGAACCAGCTGATTTGGATTTTGCCCGAATTACCAGCACACCCAGTCATTCTGGGTGTGGTGTGCACATTACCCATCAAGAAGAATCTGTTCCTCTCTTCCAAGACCCAAGGCTAAATGACTCATATCTATCAGGCAGCTGAAATACTATGTTGTTTTACATGCAGGTGATTTGTATGATTCATGGCTTTTCATTGGCTGAATGACATATTTGCTGAAATGCAACTCCCAGTTGCAACTAGTCTAAAAACCAAGTAAATGATTACATTACAAGTGAACTGGTAATGTGATAAAATTAAGGAAGTTTGCATCTCACAATATTGTGATTAATACAAATAACAAAAACAGGTAAATAGTGACAGACTTCGCATCAGCAGGGTTCGAGCTTTATACAGCTTGTGTTAATTTAGTGCTGGATTCCTTGCAAAATTCCCAATGTACACTGCTAAAAATATTTTCTGTGTCTGAGGGACCTGTAAACTAAATCATCCTCCTAACAGGCGATGTAATGATCTCACAGTATGTCAGATGACGCCGAAAACCACATCAGAATCGAACATGTGGCTCTCATTCAGACCCAGCAGGTGCTTCCAGTTTCTCTGTGTCCTCAGTGCTGGCCAAGGTGTCTGTCACAGGAACAAATCTGAGTGCTTTACAAGTCTTAATATCTCCCATCCAGAACCCCCTAAATTTAAATGACACAGAAGTCTAAAGCAGGAAGATGTGAGACCACCTGTTATCCTGCGTGACCTTATTTCTTACTGAATATTGAGACAGTATCTGTCCACCCAGTACCTCCAATCTGTTAATTATCAGTTTAGGAGTCAATTAAGATGAAACTGACAATGTTAAACTGCACTTCACCTACTACAAGCCTTATATAGTAGGTAAAAAAAAAAAAGACAAGAAAAACATCTCAGCTGAATTTGAGAGCAGCAACCAGTAGTCTCATCAGAGCGGTCTCAGTGTTCTCAGTAAAACCTTTATGGAGGTTGCGTCATATTTCTGTTTGGAATATTGAAGATCCTTAACCTCCTGGACCTTACACTGCAAGCAGCCAACTGCTTTGGAGATCAAGGATTGCACAAGCAACCACATTGTCTAAATAGGAATATAAGAATACTCTTGACCTAAAATTAATTAGTAGTTTTTGTTTACTTACTCAATAGCTCAGACCTTCTGTTCTGGGGACAGGAATTTATTTGGATGTGATTCATTGTTAAAAGCTGGTGAGTAAAAGAAAGGATCAGGAAAGGATGGAAAGTGTGCTATGGGATTGAAATGTTTTCAGCTTTTCTTTCCACACACTGTGAGCAGAGAAGGATAGTAACTTGTCCCAGGGGAGTGATTCTCTAAATCACTGTGATTCATCTCCTCTTTTATGGCTTGGATGAGCTCAAACCAGCCATTGTTGGCCCTATACAGAGCATTGATATAGCATATTTTAAGTGTACATATTCAGACTGGAAATATTGGATATATCAGATTACATTAGTTGTATTTATTGGACAATGTATACAATCCTTTGCATGTAAGCTAATTATGTTCATTGTGTAAAAAATCTTTTTTTTTTTGTTAAATTAAATTAAAAATAGCTCTTTGGGTAACACATGTGGGTGTGTCTGATCTGATTTGTCTCAGCTCTCCAACGTCATGACTCTGGTTTTTCCATCTGCCCAACTCAGGCACAGAAGCAGATGGTGAATGTCTAGCCACTGAATCAAAAGCAAGAACTGAACATTTAAAGGTGATTCAGGGGTGACACTGAGGTAAACTATGTTGTAGCTCCTTATGTACATGGTATGTGCATGGTATGGTGTAGTGATTAACGGTGACCAATATGTGTGTCACTGCATCTTTCCTGCATACTTCCGCTGTCTCTTTATTATTTATGCAGCCATATCTGAAAATACAGTACAATCAATTTATTGTAACAACACCACACACTGAGACCATAACAGAATTTCTGCTCTTAGTGCATCTGTGAGACCTTTATGTTTTTGTGATGTATTTAATGTGATTGATGGTAGCCCATCAACCACATGTAGGCCACAGTGTTTGGGGCTGATTTACACATCTTTGACCTTTCACCTGTAGGGGTCAGCAGAGCAGCACGCCATGCGACCTCAGGGGCCGTAAAGGGTCATTGTAACAGTAGGAAGCTCCTGACCAGGAAGTCTGGATGCGTTGGGGTGACACCGGAGGATATGTATGTAAGTGTAGAAAATTACTGATACAGTCCACAAAGCAAAAAGACAGATTATGACAACGGTGAATGATGCTGCATGCAGTGCGCATGGCTGTTGTGCCAAATAGTTTTCTCTCTCCTGACATCAGCCCGAATAGAAGAGTAGATAAAAGCTTTAATAATCAGTCTACATTTACAGTGTATTGTCACTATTGATGATGGTTTGCATTCTTCATGTTTCTCTGTGAGCTGAGACATTTTTTTCATCATCTTAGGCTCACAATCCCTCTGTGAGAACACTTTAGAATAAAAAAAAAGTATTGTCATCCAGCTAAAAATCCAGCTAAAACACAGTTATTGTTGACATTCTGGAGATACAGGGGTTTGACCTGACAACAGTAATATGTTGTGAAGTAGATCCATGCAAGTCTTGTACAGTAGTTGACTTGGGTCATAGCACCACCTGCTGGAGAGTAGACAACTACAGATGGACTGGTTCAATTCAAGTGCATTTAATATCATGCTTTTTACTTCATTATGCTTTATACTTAAAGTTAGTAGCAATACACAGTTGTTAGTAATTTTCCTTTTAGATTCTAAATGGTGTTACTGAAAAAATGCTATAATCGCCTGCTGCAATCAGTAGGCTCCTACTGAAGAATAGCATTATATTTGGAACAAAAATTTGATTTTGGAGTAGTAATGTAATGTTTTTGTTTATACTCTATAGCAAGCAGAGACCAGGGTGTTCTTCAGAGAGGGTTGGAAAATGACAGGTAGATTCATTTCAAAATGTTTAAGGAATAAAAGAATAAAATCATGACACAGAATACAGGAAATGCTGTATAAAGGTTTATACAGTATGCATTAAGGTAAAATATTCAAAACAGCAATGTCACAATAACAACCTCACACAAAGCTGAAGGTACAAGGAATGATTAAGTAGTATGATTAAGTCTCATGGTAAAGTAAAGTAAGCAGTAGAAGAAGTAGTAGTACTGTTCGGCTTCTGTTTTAGAAGGAATTCTTGTAAAAATTGGTGTTGAGGCTAGATTTAAGACCAGGAACTTGCTGGCAGAACAAAAACTACATGGAAAAACTTTTTCAGAGCCAAGGCACCAGTAAAACTTAACCAAATCTCTGTTGTAGCCAAAAAAACTGAACCGGTGAGCCTGAGAACCCCTTGTGTGCTGAGGTGAAAACACTTGTCTTAGCTGTCAAAAGACGGTTTACAGAATCTTGCAGAAATTGCAAGGGCAGTTATGTAAAATTGTGTATGAAATACTTTCTCACCACTGTGTTTTTAAAAAAATATGTCTAAGATGTTGCCAACATCAACAAACCATTTTATGTTTTTCAGAGTTTAAGCCGTAGTCAAATACTGGATCATAAATTCTTAGAAACAGACAATGTTCGAGATAAGGCTATTGTACCAACACTTTTGTCAAGGAGTTGTCTTGTCAATGTGTAACAACATGCAAATACCTTCTGGTATCATTGTTTGTTGGTGATAACACAGAAGAAATTCGTGTGGAATGGGGTGAGAGGCCAACATTCCTTATGACAGAAGTGTTGCATAGGCAACTACTGATAAAGAGCTTATCCACTGCAGTTTCCTACACTCAGTCCCGTGATCATGAGGCACAGCATGGAAATAATAAACCTCAAGATCCTTACTACTTTACTTTGGTCACGACTAGTCACTTAAGGAAGAGAATTCTGGGGAAGAAAGGTGATGAAAAGTAAACTAAAGCTAAACATTTCAAATGAATAGCACTCTGATGTTTACAGTAAAATTCCTAAACTGCATTACATGAAAGTACAAGAACAGTCTGAAAACTCTCAGACAATATATTTAAGAATTTCCACGAAAAAAAAAAAAAAAATTAGGCCTTATTGGGTATTGTAAAGATTTCAAGAAAGTGATTTAATGTAATGAATTAGTTGCTACATGGTGTTGAAGAACAGTTTGTTGTGACATACTAATTGCCTTCAAATCAAATACATCACTTTAGATATTTTGTGATATATCAATAATTTACATAAATCTACGCTGTCAAATTGAGGTGTTGGTGGTTGTTGTGGGATCTGTTGACACTTTAAAGCATTCTGCCTAATCACTCAGTCTGTTGCCCATTTACCATTGTTCTCTGCTGGTCTGTCGTTGTTGCAGTGTCGTCTTTGCATTCCAGTAATCCTGTTCCTGATTTTTCTGCCTGTTGTTTATTGTCTGTGTTTTCGACCTGCTGCCTGTTTCTGACCTGCCCGCAGTGCTGCAGTGTGCTTGCACTGTACACTACACACCGCATAATGTACACTGTATACTGCACACTGCGCACTGTACATCAAGCACAGCACACTGTATACTGTACAGTACACTGCCCACTGAACACTGTCCTGCCACAGGTCAAAAATATTCCCAAGTCCCTCTCTCAAAAGAAGGGTACTGCAGCATCTGCTTCTATTTAAAATAGTCTTTGTTTTGAAAAACAAATGAATTTGGTTTGGGACTGAAACTGCAACATTTTACTCTCTCTCTAATCTGAAACAGCAGCAACAGCTTGGCTCCTCACTTGATAGAATGTGCTGTCCATATGACTTACACTGCCTTATGCACCTAAAAGGCTGATCACTGATTAAATATCTTGTTCCACCCCTTTGCCAAATTCTGACCTCAATCCCACTAGGCAATTTATGAAAACAAATCTTTTGCAGGCTAATCTTTATTGGACTACCTGGTCAGATAAAGGATTCTTTCTAGCTATGTACATAATGAAAGCACTGGCCCACAAGGGAAAACTATGTAACAGGGTGCTGCCAGGATAAAAAAAGTCTGTCATTCACACTCTTACTTTCTGGGTACAGTGGTAGACACCAGAGCTTTGTCTCAAAGAGAGAACCACTTGGTTCATATTGTTCCTGATAAATGTGCCACGGCATGAAAAAAAACAGTTTAGTGTTAATTTATCAAAGTGAGTAATCACTTTGTGCTGGAACCTGCTCTAAGATCTCCTCACATAACATTTTTATTACCTCAAGACTTGGTAAAAGCAGTGTTTTTCAAGAGTGACATGTCTTTACTATTACTTCACAATCATGAATTATTCATCTCTGTATGATATATTTATATCTCAGTTAATTTAGTACTTGATCAATTGTTTACACAATGACACAAATGGGTCATGCAGTAAATTGAGATGCACCATAGCACAGTATTTAGGTTGGACAAGTGACAGGAGGATGGGCCAACAACTCGAGGCAACTTGCCAGGCTCATAATTACAAATGGACAGGTTGTGGCTCTGTTTCTATCCTACAGCTTGAAATCAAAGCCAGTTGGTTTACTTGTTCAGCCACACAGGGTTTCTGTGAATAAATACAATGCACAAGTTAATAGGTGTATACCTCTCTAGCTGAATAGAGAACATGGGAAAGACACATTTTCTATTCCACCTCCCTGTTGTAACCTGCATAATCTGACAAAGACACTGTAACAGATACTCAAGGAAATTGCCCAAATTTGATATTTCGTTTTCAACACAGATACTATTTTTGTATTATCGCCTGATGGACCCGGATACAATATGTTAGTAGTATAAACAAGAAAATATTTATATATCATATTAGTACACTTTATAATATACCACTAAGTTTGCCAACCTTGTCTGGTGTTCCGCTGCAAGAACAATTTCAAAAGCTTTGACAATAATATTCTGAACTTCGCTAATCTGGCTCCTAATTGATAAAACATGGAATATGAAAAGTCAGACTCCCCCAAAATGTCCTGCAATTTGTTTGATGCACAATTGGAAATTTCACTGGAAGCTATGGCTAATGTTAAATTGCTGAACATCAACTTCTATATAGGTACATTAGAGGGTGTTGTCTGTGCTGCCTATTTATGAGTTAAAATGTTTGTCTAATCATGAGGGACAAGTGTGCGGTGTGGCTCATGTCAAGTAATTTATGCTTAATGGTCAAAATGTTGAATAGAACGTCTTCACTCCACGCTGTGGTTGGTTGTTGGCCTCACAGAGTTGATAATAATGATTACTTTTGTAATGGTGGTGGACTTCAGGTACATGTACTTTCTTGCGAGCTGAAGTGATGTTACTTCAGTCACAACATTTTAAATGTATCAAAGTTATTCGCAGTCTTTCTGTTCATTAAATTTGTAAAAATACTTTGTGAATTTAATTTCTGTCTGTTAATGTGTTCATATGTGCAAGAACAATATAATAAAAATCCTTGTAGGTGTTTTTGCCACACTTGCTGCTGCAACGCTCACCTGAAAACTCTCCAGCATCCACCTGTAGACTCCGAGCCTAAAGGTGCCCACACATGATCAGCAGTAAAACCTCTCTGAGCCGGCTGTGCCACTGTTTTCCTATGGGGAGAGCGGTCTGCGATACCCTTGGCGTGGCGCACTGCTCAAAATTGTCACCGAGCGCTGCACTCAAAGTTCAAATTATCTTCTCGCCTGAAGGCAACTTAAGCTCTAGAATAGGTTATCTTCATCACTCCTCAATCTCCGCTGTGCTGAGATTGGTGTAAACTTGTTTGCTTGTGGGGAGCGATGAGTTCAGAGATGTCAAATATTGACTGAATAAATGTATTTTGCATTCAAATAATAATCCATTGGATGGCTGACAGACATCCAGCTGTAGACTGACGTTTTGATTCTTTGTGGAATTTGGAGAATCAAAGAAAAACACAAAAAAGGTTATTGTTTTATGTTGATGCATGTTGCAGGTGTGATGTTTTCATCAGTCACATTCTGATTTCACTCACGAACTGCGCACACAAGCACATGTACACACAGGCATTCACACACGGACTGCCCCTAATCTCACCAGACAGGAATGAAGCACAATGTTCTTTTTTTTTTTTTTTTAGTAAAGGTCAAGTTAATGCAATTCTCAGACTTGTGTCATAAGTTGGCTCAAGTTGGCTGTTTCTTCATTATTAAATCAGAAAATGTTCTTTCCACTCATCTCAACCTCAATTCAGAGTGGAGAGCCTTCATATACTTGTCATGCAGCCCATCTATTGCCTCAGCAGGGGGGCTCTGCGAATTAAAAAGTTCCAAAGTTTGCTGCTCGTACTCATTGGCGGTGGAGGTCTGGAGTGAGTTCCTTAATTATAAGAATTTGGTGTGCCTCTGCAGAATGTGCACGCAAAGAGGAATAAAACGTGGCCTGCCTGCATGCACATTCACGTGCATGTATCTACACAGGCTAACAAGGGCGAGCGCACTCACTTGAACGCATGAGCAGACTTTCACACTCCAGTACTCACACTCCTTGCAGGGGTCTTCAGACATCTTCACATCTGCTTGAGCTACCCCCACACACAGCAGGGTATGGGGTGTCCACGTGGCATAGCATTGCACAGCATGGCTGCACGTAGACGAAGACAACATCCCCACCCACGCACACTCTGACACCTGTCGTCCCCACTGACAAGATGCGAAGAGTGAAGAGAGCTCCATGAAAGATTTACTAACCCACTGAGGTGGTCTCCCTTAGAAGCTGAGTGGAGGCCGGTGGTTAGAGGGGAAAGGGAGGGAGGGAATTCCACAGGGAATCCCTAAGTGTCTGAAGTGTGATTTTGTATTCAGAAAAGTGATTTAGTATTCCACTGCTCAGCAGGGATCAGTCTCACAGAGGCTTTCACAAAGCCTCCATCACACCCTGGATCCTGTAACTCCCTATTGCATCTCAATTGAGTTTGATGGCTAATGGAAGGAGACACTTGCCTGCTCCTAAACACTGGGCAATTACAAATTCCAACTTGACAAAGAGAAAGTTTCTAAAGATCATAACACAGAGATTAACAAAAAGTCACGTTGAGGCATGTGGATCAGGTCTCTGGAACATTAAACTACGGTACAACACGCACACACTTAAAAAAAGCTAACTCGCGTCCAAACCAGAGAGCGTGAATTGGCACTCAGGACCTTCATCTTGACCAAGGCTTGATTATAATCTCTGCATTTTTTCCCCTTCTACTGTATTCCTAAGAGTGGTTGAAGTATGCTCTCACATTTGAGGATTTTAACCCTTCTCTTTCAAGAGCACCAATGCTTTTCTTGGGTGGAGCTTTATACTTTTCCTTTGTTCTTTTGGACAATAGTGAAAATAGCCCTGAGGAAAAGTTTAGAATGAAGTAGTCTACACCAGGAGTAAATCTCTGAATACATTGATGTCATGTGAGAATACTGCATGTGTATAAATACGTGCTTTCCCTTTTGTAAACTGTGATAACAATGTGGTTTATCAGTCCTGGCCTACACTGCTCCTGAGACTTAAATAGTTGAAATAATACTAGACTCACAGCTGTGCTACCTGTTTGACCGTTTTGTTCCTTTTGGCTGTCCCACACAAACCTGTCCTGCAGCACTGTATCTCTTTTATGGGCTAAAACTGCAGCCATCCCATTTAAAATAATAGCCTGTGCTAAGAGGAAAAACAACTCTCATGAACTCCTTTGTCGAACTCCTGCAGCACTAAATCAGTTCCTCATGCGGCGTCCTTCCTAAACGTGAGTGCAGGAGGAGTCACATTGCCTTGGCAGTCAGTCCTGCCAGGAAGCAAGACATCTCATCTGGCCCTGTCACCAATAATATAATTAGCTTGGGCTGCCTTGCAACCACAGCTGCACTACAGAGTCGCTTCTCTATGTCGCAAGGTTATGTGTTGCACCATAGGGCTTCTGTCGTTATAAAGAGACTTAGATATACAGAACTTTGAGCTGAGAACCGCAGCGAATCAGCGCATGAAGGGTATCTTGTGAAGCGGAAAGCACTGTAGTGTATCAGCTTTACATAGGGTTGTGTGTTGGAGGGAACCGGCTGCAAAGTTGAATTACTGAGTCACCCTTTGTTTTATAAAACTATGATATTTGTGCATCAGTCGCATCTCGGCCGAAAGTTTTGTCGCGCCTCCCGTGTATGCGCTTAGAAAGCACCTGAGGAATTTGCGGTGCTGGGCCAAGGTGGGACGGTTCTGCCTCGTGAGTCCACTGGGTGCGCGCTCATGTCTCCATATCACTGACACTTCAATTAATTCTACGGCTCCACGAGACGGACATGCATGACTGCACGCGCACGAGCAGCGAAGGAAAGCTCCGAACATGCACGCCGATAACCATCAAATGACAGCAAACACGTGCTATCATATTTAGCTGGTCTGGATCCAAAATTAATTCCGAGCGTAAGCTTTGTCGCGCACCGCAGTGACTTGTTAACAAGCGCAGCTTACAGCCTGTTTGTGCTTGCACCCTGCAGTCAATTGCTGGGGACGCACGTTGTAAAATGAGGTTGGGAAATATAATTTTAATCGTCGCTGTTTGCTCGTTTACCGCTTATTATATATATGAGCCCATTCCCGAGGAGATAGAAGAGAGATGGAAACTCATGCTGACCAACTCTTTCTTCAGAAGTCTCAGCCACCTGGTAAGGACAAAAACAGGAGTTATGTAGTAATGTTATGACATTAGGTCTGCTTGTTACTGATAATTACTCTGGAAATGAAATGCCTTTAGAATAGGCTACCGTAGCCTATTCTAAAGGCACAGGCTATATATTTATTTCTTATTTCCATGTAATACATGATTAGGTAATCTAGCTATTTATTAAAGAACACATTTTGCAACATTATCTTGCTTTTATTTGTCCTCTCACAGCCGGCAATGTAGCTGGTTAAAGGTTTATTGTATTTCGCTGATGTGGATATACATGCTGGTTACACCAGATTATGTCAGATGCTAATCCATGTGTTGTATAGTCCTGCTCACCTGTTCTAATAATAGACCCTATTAAGGAAACCGACCGTTAGATGCCTGTGGTTTACTGTAGCCCATCCTGGCAGGGATAATATGACTCTTTACAGCTTCAAAACATAATAAGGTGATTATATGCATGGTTATGACATTAGGGCAAAAATGAGTAGTGGCTCTATTTTTGCCACACTTTTACTATTGAAAGCTCAGCATACTTTGTGTATTGAACAGGTGTAGCAGTAGTTTGAGCATTACATGCTTGCATCAAGAAATATTACATTAACACAGAAGGACAGTGTTATTTGTGCTGCATGGAGAATAGTGCAACACAGAATCAAACTTTTTTATTTAAGCTTGCATTGCTTCCAATATATTGTCAAATGTATCCCCCTAGACCAGCATCCGTTTTTTTAAATAATATTTTTAACTCTTATGATTACAGTAAATCACGCTCTTCATCATTGAAATACATTAAGATACGATAAAAGACAACCTGATCATGTTACAAAAACAATACGTGTTTTCATTTTTAATCAGATGTTTCTCTTGCAGGATTGTAGACATTAATAGTAAGTGACAGAGATGCCATATTCATGGTTTGTCTATCTTTACTTATGCAGATGATCAGTATTATTCTTTGAAACACACACAGAGAGAGAGAGAGCACTCCAGTATTGTTTTTTCAAACGAAAATAAGTGCCTGATGGTAGAGCTTAGAGTGGATGACTCTTTTTGATCACAGTAAAGGAGCATCAGCTGATTAGCCTCATGCCTGCCACTGACTGCCTATATCATCAGATATAATGGTGTATGAGTCATGCTTTTATAACTTATCATTTAGTTATGGCTTTCAAACAAGTACTGTAAAAAACAAATAACCGTAGGGGGCTGTTGACATTTTACCAGGCAACATTTACATGAATGTAGTTCCCTCTGTAATATGGTCACATATTTTAGCCTCTAAGCCCCTTCTCTTTTGAATACTTGACGTTGGTCAAGGTGATTGTTTACATGGTATAAACTGGCTTACAACAGCTTTAATGTATGTACAATCGGTAATGCAAATGGCTTGAATTTGAATGAGAAATTCTGTAATGTGTCTCCACAGTATATCTAACTGCTTTGCTGCCTCTATGTTTACCTTTACAGGCAGACTTCAGTGAATTAGTAGGGTTGAAGGACTACATGGGAGTAATGTACTTCATTACTCTGGCTGAGAAGGTAGTGCCTGTGTCTGATGAGCATGTCAAGGTGACAGAGAAGAAGTTTGATGGAGTGGAGGTGGTGGTGTACCAGCCAAAGCAGCGAGGTGGTGACACTGAGCTCAGGAGAGCTGTCATATACCTGCACGGTGGAGGGTGGTGTCTGGGGAGTTCCCGTGAGTAGATGGGTTGGCCTGTATTCTCCTTTGTCACACACAGTCATGACTCAGTGACTTTTAAAGGATGGATGAAAAGATGGATGGATGGATGGATGAATGAATGGGTAATATATATCCTTGTGATGTGTGCATCACGCAGTAATCCCTCTATTACTTAGAGAAAGTATTCTGAAAATGCACCATTTGATTGATGTGACAAGTAATGTAATAGCTTTATACAGACTCCCTACGAGAGCTGTTATGACAGGATCATAAATAATGAAGAAGCTATCAAACACAACGCTTCCCTTCCACAGTTTCCTGAGGAAATAACACACCGTCTGTCGGAGCAGTGGGACCCTCAGAGGGTGGCTACCCTTGCTAATCCAGAAATTAAAGATATGACATGCAGTTTGACACATCTCATGCTGTTCTTGCAATCTGTTGAACTCTTAACAATTACAGTAATACTGATCTTGCCAGGAAGTATCACTAGACTAGATGGCATCTCTGATACTGCAGTGTTATCTTCATGTAAAGTGATGTGTAATGTCAGTTATTGTGATGGCTTTTAAATCTCTGTTCTGATCTGTGTCTGTCTTTTCTGTCTATGCAGGGATGAGTCCATATGATCTCCTGGCCAGAAAAATGGTCACCGATCTAAACGCAGTGGTTCTTTCTGTAGAGTAAGTATTTCATATTTCATAGCCAGTTACATGCAGCTAGTATATCGCACCAACTGCACAGGCTTCTGTCTATGAAAAAGGATGATTTGCACACCAACTAGATGTTAAAAGTGTTGTGGATGCAGGATTGGTACATGTAATATATAAAGGTAATTATTTAGCTACACATTTCCTGGTTTATCTCTATTATTGATAGTTAAATCCCACTGTTTCCCTCTGCTTCTTTCTGTCTCTCGCACACAATTTTCTCTTGTCATATGTGCCTGTCCTCCCTCATTAGTCACAGGCTAGATAGAAGTGGGGATGCAGCAGAGTGAAGCTAACAGGTTTTCATTTGGGTCTTGCCAGGCTTTCCCTGTCACAGCTACTCTCTGTTGTTTTTCTGGCACATCCGGCTCTAACTCTGCCTCTCAGCACTGTAACTTTCTTTTGCCATTCCTCTCTTTATTCAGTAATTCCCTCCTCGCAGTTGTTGAGTTTTATCAATCAGCAGCTAGGTGAAAGACCAGCACTCAGTCACAGAGTAATACTCTCTTCTTTGTGTGTGTGTAAAATGGTTGTGCCAGTTTGCATATTTGACAGCAGGAGGTAGAGTGTGGGGGAGGGTGAATGGGGGTTGGGTCTGCCTCATCCGAATTCCTTTCTGCAATTTGTTTAGAGGTTAATGAGTAATTCCAACATTTCACAGTCTGAAAGGCAAAAAACAGAAAGAATATTACAAAAACATTGTTTATTTGGAATTGAAACTAATCATGGTTGACTTTGCACCTATGCTAGAAAATATATTAAGATTTAGATTATTCTCATTAGGACTGCAAATAGAATTTAGTAATAACAGGCAAATGTAATGTGATAATTCTGACCACTGATTTTATCATTTACAGCCTGGTTAAGCAGCTTTCTGATGCTCTTATTTATTTTTTACACCCTTATGTCTTCTCCCAAACATGACCAGATAGAATTAATAAAATTAATTTAAGTAAGAAGTTAGTACCAAAATGGTACATTTACCCTAAATCTGAATTACATTTTTGTTATCACAGCCTCTCCACTGTGATGTGTACTTTTGTTTGCCATCTGTTATCCCATGAAAATGTCATCTTCTTTATTTTCCCTGGCTCAGAATGTTTCCTGTGCACATGGCTTTCAAAGCTCATTTTATGCTGTGACTTTAATCTGTCCTTTCTTTTCAGGTACCGCCTTGCCCCTGCTCACCATTTCCCTGTCCCATATGAGGACGTGTATCGAGTGGTCAAACACTTCCTCCAGAAGGGGGTGCTGGCTAAGTACTCTGTGGACCCAGGACGCATTGCTGTGTCTGGGGACAGTGCTGGGGGAAACCTAGCAGCTGCAGTCTCCCAGCAGGTACTGAATCTATTTTTTTTTTCTTTCTAGTGTCAGCTTTTTTCTGGTTCACATATGGAAAGTGAACTGTCAGAAATGAGGACATGAAACAAGGTTAATGCGCCAATTTGTTTAGTTACAGGATGTCAAAATGACAGTAAACTGACTGCTCTCCTCAAGAATTTCCTTGTTCTTAGAGCTTATGATTTAGGGACGTGACTTGACTTGATTAGGATTAAATAATCAGTAGTGTCTTCATTAAAGGTGATTGTGAGCTGTTTGATGACGCTACGCCCTCAATAACTACAATGTTCAACACCATGGCCTTTAGTGAAGATCTGAGTATTCATGTTGTTGGAATCTGAGGTCAAATCTGTTCTTGTGACGGGGTGGATGCTGTTATCTGAAATTAAAGTTGGAATGAGCTGCGTTAGTATAAAGCAGCAGTGAAAATTATAACCCTTTACATTAAGAGCAAAAGAGCCGCTCTACATTTACAGATGACATTGTGGAGATAAAAAACACAATTGAGAAAGGACTGCAAGGCGATCATCCATTCTACATACCGTAGGTGAAAAGGGATGCAGGATGACATCACGCCAATTCATAAGGTTTAAGTAAGCTGCTCCTCATAAGATCAGTGCAATTGGCTGTTTCAACTTACAGTAAGAAAAAAGGGAAAGATGCATAAAAATACATAGAAAAAAATGAGTATGGGGACAGAGGTGCAGTTGCTTTGTCAGGTTACAGGAGAAGAAAACTGTAAATGTTTGTATTCCCACTGGGCATAAAAATTCTTCCTAAAAATACTGATTTAGACGGATTTGACCGCACACGGATCCACTGAAGCTTTTGAAAGAGAAAAAACAATAAAAAGAATAAACTAAACTAAATGCTCAACAATGCAGGTACTTGAACAGATAAAATGAGGGAGCAGAGAATAAGCCTCAGCAAGGCAGGGAGTATGGCTCTCTCAAGATAATCTCTTTGGAATTTAATTTTCTTATGGTGATTATAGGTTTAGGTTGTTTGCCTGGGTCCAGACCTTTGAGTCCGCCCACTCCACCAACCTAATCAGGGAGTTAGGTTGTGGGTGAATGCACTGATACTGTACTGTACCCTCGCTTCAGTATAGTTTCACACACACAATACAAACGCTACTAGCAAGATAAAGACTATATTTTGTTTTACGCAAGTATAATGATAATATAGTTGAATTCAAAACACTATTTATAATACATGTATCACAATGATTCAATAGGTAATAGAATGTTAGTAGTTAGTATATGTAGTAAATGTATTTATACAATTTATTAGAATTAATACACTTACTGGAAAGCTGTGATAGATGGGCAAATGTAACATTTCCTACTATCTTATTATACTAAAATCACCTGAACTAAGATGCTGAAACCCAGGAAACCATGCAACATGCATGCTTCACTCTGTTCAGATCTAACAAAAATGGTGGCACTTTCTCCGCAAACTACATATAGACCAAAGGGTATTATCAAATCATTTTTCCCCATTTCACACTTCATCTTTGATCTAGGCTCCTTAAGCTTGACCAATTATCTTTGCATTAATGTACACTGAAGTTTGCATGCTTGGATGCAACCAGGATGATCCAAATCAGCACCAGGGGAGCTGGCACTACAAAGACAGCATTCTCCCAAATCCTACTTTTCATCAGCGACCACGGCCATGAGCATCAATCTAAAGAGCCAAGAATGGTTTTACATGGCTCTGCATGGTTCTTCTCCTCTTCTAAATATAGACTGATGAAAGTGGTCAAGCTGGATAATTGGTTCATCACCATATACTTACAAAATGTGTACCCCCCTTTTTCATGTTCTCAAATACAAGACTTTCCTTTGCTTTGCTTAACAAGGAGTAGCTAAAGAGTAGCACTGGTTTACTGCATAACCCTGGAATTACTGCAGCACTGGGGAAAGAGGGACTTTTCCCACCTAGATGACCTCAGTCTTATTGCCCACTTTGGGTTGCGGGAGGGCACAAATAGACTATCACATATTTCTTTAACCTTAATCCTACCGACTGGGGTACCCGCAGACCCCAGAGGTACACTTTTTGTCATATCTCACAGGTGCTTTATTCTATCATTCCAATTTTTCATGACTTTGTCAATGAATTTGTTCTTAAAGACTTCATATAGTTCTTTCCTGTTTCTGTTTTTCTGCTTTTTAAAAATACCAATGTACTGTGGTCCCACTCTGTCAGTCATTTTGAAGGCTTTGTGGAAAGATTGTACTTGGGATAAAAGCTGCAATTTGTATTAAAGAAAAGTATATATTTTTTCATTTTACACAATATACAAACATTATTTACATAACTAATAATGTTTGGAGAATAAATAAGTTATGCATGTTGGTAGGATGAGGGTTAAGATTTGCATCACTGTTCAAAGACATGGAGATTTTATGGTGTTGTGCCATGGAGAAGTTGATCCGAATCTACAAGATTCTGGAACAGACCTCAAGCTAATGTTCCTAAAAGACCCTAAATGTATCTGTTGTTTTGTGTCTGACCAGACAATCAAAAAAAGATGTTTAAGATGAGTTTGCTTTGATTCAGGAGCAACAGCAAGTCATCCACTAACCACAGTGTTGGCAAGTCAAGGTCCTAATTTGACTTATGACCTGGCTTTAATTTTACCAAAGAGCTTTCAACAGCTCAGTGAAGAGACAGATAATAAAACAGAAATAGGGAACACTGGGGGTGAAGGCCTCCGCTGCACATACATGTGTCTGCATGGATTTTGCAATTCTTGTATCAGTCATCGTATGCAACGATGACTGATACATCACGCTGGTTTATTTCTAGAAAATTCCAACTAATATTTCATCTGATTGAGAAATACTGTTTTTTTTTTTTAAACACACCAACTTCTCTTTCTCTCTTAACAGTTACAGAAAGACCCTGGACAGCAGGTTCACTTAAAGGTCCAAGCACTCCTCTATCCAGTGCTGCAGGCTCTAGACCTCAACACACCCTCCTATCAGCAGAATCAGGACATGCCCATTTTGCCCCGCACCCTCATGGTACGCTTCTGGAGTGAGTACTTCACCAGCGACAAGGCCCTTTTCAGAGCCATGATGGCCAATACCCACAACAACGCTGAGTCTTCCAGCCTCCTGAAGTTTGTGAACTGGAGCGCCTTCCTGCCAGAAACATACCATAGAAAATACAACTATAGTGCTCCTGCTGTGGTGCAGGGAGTTGCAGGTCAGGCAGTCGGGGTTGATGGACTATCTCAATCTTTTGCTGACCCGAGGGCATCACCCCTGCTGGTTCCAGACACGGCCTTACGCTCCCTGCCCAAGGCCTACATTCTGACAAGCGAGTACGACGTTCTCAGAGATGATGGGATCATGTATGTCACACGGCTCCGTGCAGCTGGTGTTGAGGTCACACATGAACACTATGACACAGGATTTCATGGAGCGCTGATGTTCACCGTGTGGCCAACTGACTTCCTGATTGCACGCCGTATGACAGACAACTATGTCAAATGGCTAAAGGAAAACTTGTAAAAAAAAACAAACAAACAAACTCTTGACTATCAGAATTCATTCCGTTTTTTTTCCCACACAATTCACCAGTGTTTGGTTAGGAGCAAATCTTTCAAATTTGGTGTCCAACTTTTTGTTGTTTATTTCATTTTCTTTGGTCATGCTACTTTTCTGTAAATATATTAAGAAATATATTAACTTATACTATTTTTCCACTCATGCATTTTATCACATTAGGTACCAATAGGAAATAAGAATTTGAAAGATTAGTTCAGATCTTTTCACATAAAGTGGTGTGAGTACAACATAACACATGTGACACCATTGCTCAAGTACAACATAGTGTTTATTCTCCAACAAACACAATACTACTAAGAGGTCTGAGGGGAAAATCAAACTGTGGAATATCTTAAAGGTTG
Source organism: Scomberomorus guttatus (assembly GCA_038419695.1). Classification (NCBI taxonomy): domain Eukaryota; kingdom Metazoa; phylum Chordata; class Actinopteri; order Scombriformes; family Scombridae; genus Scomberomorus; species Scomberomorus guttatus. The sequence goes on along the minus strand of CM076451.1, from coordinate 12,886,283 downwards.
TGTTTTGGATGGCTAAATGTTTTTTTGTGCATTGTTTTGTGTTATGTTTTTTTTTTTTCTTTTAGCTGGCTAGCTGGCCCTGTGTGGTGCTGCTCACTCTTGTTTTCCACTACAGGAGCTGCTACCTGATCTTATGTCCATTTCATCAATATCAGTAGTTAGTAGTGCGTACCAATAAAAAAAAGTCTGAACTATCCCATTAGAGGTTTTAAGAATCTAGCATATGTCTTAGCAAAGCAGAAAAAATATTTTCACAACAGCAAAAATGATATTCAGTTTGGCCAAAGATAACATTTACACTGAGTGCAGCTGATACTGAAACCTAAGATTGTTTTAATATATTTACAAAACTAAAACACACACGTATTGTATGAGATTGCATCAAAGATTGGCAAATGGTATTGTATTAAATACAGCAATGATGTTTTTCACAAGAACTAGCCCTTAATTGTGCAATCGCAGAAAGACGCAGGCACACAGGAAGATGATTTGCTGATAAGATAAATGATTTAAATTGCAGAGTGAACTGTATCTTCATCACCACATGTTCTTGTATCTAGTCTGATTTCCACGCAGTTTCAGAGGTATTACAACAAATGTATTACGAGTCTTGTTTGCTTTGTAATGGCTGCACATCAGGGCTTCCTGGGGCAGCTTGTATAAATGATGAGTGCACACAATAAAATTTGATGAGCCACATTCCACACAGAATATTAGTATTTATAAGTAAAGACCACGCTGTAACAATGTGCATACCTCCACACATTCCTCACACCAGGAGCTCACACACTTTTATGATTGAGCTTTGCCGAGTGTGATGTAGCAATATGGCAAAGATAGAGATAATATCCAAGAGGAAATTTGGGCAACATTTTATTTGGAGCCTTTATCTTTGCAGCACATCACAAGTCTCAGAGTCTCAAGAGCTCCCTATAATAAGATTTATAGGAGTGTGTGTATGCCACCCCCCCTTCTTTGTTCAAGCATGATTTTATTGTAGTGTGAGTGTAAATAGTGTCTACCTTCTACATGTTAACAATAAATATGATTTATTATGGTAGGCCAGTCTTTCTGTAATGGATGTGGGCAGTGACGCAGAGGCTGCTTTGTTGCTGGTAAGAGGAAGTTGCCAGTGCAAGGTCAAGCCACAGTTTGGTAATGAATTTGTTTTATTGGGATTATATGGCTGGCACTGGTATCTCTGTAGTCATGTTTGTGTGGCGTGTTAGTCCTCAGTCAACTGTTAGTCCCTGATCCTCTTCTCTAACAACATTTTAGAGGAGATGAGGTTGCATTTATTTTCCCCCCAAGGCTCAACAATCATATGAGGTGGCTTGAAACTATTCACTTCCTTTCTTCTCCCTTATCTTTTTGTCTGTGGGTGACATCATCTTGTGACTTCTCTGCATATAGGATGATTATCAGATAGATAATGGGGTAAAAATGACCAAGAAATAATCTTTGAAAGAATTCAGTGGCATCTAACTGAATAGGTTTGGCAGAGATGGAACATAATATTCATAAGTATGTTTTAATTAGTGTATAATCCAATGAAAATGAGAATTGTTGTGTTTTTCGTTACCTTAGAATGAGCCCTTCATATCTACACAGGGAGCGGGTGAGGGCCTTTCGAGTTTTTCGCATGTTTCGCAGCCACCGTAGCTTCTCCTACACGCTTGAAGGTGGAGGGTGAGGGGAGGGGTATTCATTTGGTTGCAATCTGCAACCTCACTGCTAGATGCCACTAAATTCTACACACAGGTTGTTAATGCCGTTTTTTGAGCTTTACTGTTCAAAAAAAGTCACAGTTGATAACAGCAGAGAGTCCCAGCTTTTTGTCTTTTTGGGTGTATGTGTGTGTGTGTGTGTGTGTGGCTTTTTTTTACCAGCTTCTCCTACAGAAAGATAATACACAATCACATAAAGTATGTAACTTTTCAAAAAAGTGACTGCTTTACAGCTGTTATTCGTCAGAGAAACCTGGTTCATTTGCTTAAGCACTGCTCAATTTTAAATATGACTATTTCTATTTTTGTTTTGGGTTCCCTCTGGTGGCGCATAATATTTGCATCATTTTTAATATTACCTGACAATAAATGGATTTGACCTTTCACTACTAATTAGTTGTTGTGTGTGTAAGCACATACTGTGTAAAGAGAGAAAGATAGAGAGGAAAGAAGAGCAGAAGTGTCTCGTCATGGTACATGATGTTGACAAGTGCATTACATGTTGTGAACGTGAACAGGATGATAAGCTGAGAGGGATATACTGTATAGACCGACTTAGACACACCAAATCCATTTGGCGCCACTTGAAGCATTCCCCATTTGATCTGTTAAGGGAGTATATAGCTGAGGGAGAGTACAGTTGATCTGCAAACATACTGCAGACTGTATCCATAAATCTACCACTAAACACACCTACACACGTTCTACCCAAGAGGTTGGAAAAAAAAAAATACATGCAATATTTTTTTTCCCCTCTGGATAGCAAAGAGGATGATGCATGAGTGTGAAGAAACCATTTATACAAAAGGATGATTCAAATAGGTCAACCTCGTTCATCAGGACACATTAAACAAAACACTCCATGCCTCCTGGGTGTAGAGTGGACTATTTATGTGGTGCACAATGCTTGTCATATTGTTCTGTATCCTGGCCTTGGTTGCAGGTGTGCTTGCAGGTACTGTACATGTATATGCACATGTGTATTTTATCCTTCTGTAGATGGAAAATACATCCTACACATGGTGGGACTGTTCCCAAATTCCTTCACTGCTATGGAGGGCTAATAACAGTAACGTGAAATGGATTAAGACGTATGATTCCTGAAAACTGTTTATAATGTATAGTGGTTTTACACGGATTACACCTACATACAGTATAAACTGTGCAGACATGCTTACTCTGTCCACACATAGGAATGTGAGTAAGCATGCACACACTGCTCATACAAATGTGTACATTGTGTAAACCCGATTTTCTTTCAGGTTTGATGCAACACTCTTAAGACTTGAAAAAGAATCATTTTCATGTCAAATACTAAAAGACTTAAAGCCAAAACTAGTCAAGGTAGATTTTTTTTTAAATTTGTTAATGTTCAGTCTCAGACTAGTCTTGATAACCAAACTATAATTTTCTCATTTCACTGAAAAACTATATATATATATACAGACCATGTGCACTCAATGGGCTCAGCTGTCTGAATTTTAATATTGAATTATGTCCCCATTACATTAGAATATCACATTATATGTAACACAGAGTTTTAGGTTTTGTATTTGTCTTCACATGTATTTTTCGACTGCTTTTTCTTCGTTGGCTCTGTCTCAACACTATTCCTCAGGCTTTTGTTATGAAACTTGAAACGTGCACAGAGAACACAGCTCAATATTTGACCCTTTCTTCTTTTTCTTTGCTCTTTCCAGGAGAGATGCCAGTGTAAATGAAATGATGGATCAGGCATGGTGTGATTAGTTATGACTGAAAGAAAGCACCTGATCCTGTCTGTTGCTCTAAAGCCCTAGAAATTAACTGTTTAATGGGGATTCAGGGCCTTAGCAAGCATTAAAGGTCACTGACAGTCCAATATGAAAGAGGTTTTCATGAGAGCTGGGACCGCCGGATGATTCCAACTTTTCCAGTGTTTCAATAAACCAGACCAAACCACACCAATTTCCAAATTTTAGTAACTTTTTCATGGCAGATGAAGCCTTTTTTCAAGGTATAAAAAGAATAATTTTTGAATTACCAATAACTAATGTTATTCAGGAAAGAGAGAGAAGTTTTCGTTTTATTTAGGCTTATTTTTTCAATCCTACAAATGTAGATATGCAAAGGATATGTACTGTTTACAAATCAGCCAAGTCCAAACCCTTCAGTCATCTATTCTATGTCTATAACCCCATGTGATTTTTGTGTAAAGCCCCAACACAACTCAGGACATTGCACAATAAACCTTCTGAGGAAAACAATGAGGAACTTCTCGAAATGAAAATGTAAACCCAGCTGGTTCAGTTGAAAAGGTCATGATGTTAGGTACTACATAACTCAGCAGGCTGGGATCAGCTAAATCCATGAAAAACAAAGACAACTGAGATCAAATCATGGAACTGTTTCTCTTGAATGATTTTCAGCAGGATCATAGAATCCTCTTTTAGTGTGTGTAAAGGATAACAAATAAGCTCAACATGCAGTTTTTTTTCAATATTTGAGTTGTAGGAAATCCAATTTGAAAACACGCTAGATATAAGATAAGGTAAGGTAAAAGTAGCAGTTCTCAGAAATACAGGAAATCAGCTAAGTTTCACATTACACAGGGGAAAAAATCTGAGAAAAAATCATAAATATAACTTCAAATAAATAAGTTCAAATTAGGTGGGTGTTACTTCTATTCTCACAACAATTCCACATCGTTATGACTGCTTAACAAACATAGTTCCTTCAGAAGATATACATATACAGTACCAGTCAAAAGTTTGGACACACCTTCCCATTCACTTAAATGAGAAAGTGTGTCCAAACTTTTGACTGGTACTGTCCTTTCTCACAAACCCTTAAACTTCCCATAATAATATCACTAGCAGCCAAATGTTATAAGTTGAGTTATATTTTATTATATTAAAAAGTGGTTGTTCAATATTGACTTAAATGCACAAACATCCCCAAAAAAAAGTAACAATGGCAAAAATGTACCTCCAGTTTCATCTGAACACAAATATAAGTAATTATGCTTTCTTAACAAATACAGATGCAAACACAAACAGCAACCTATCTGCACATTCTTGATATGTATTCTTACAGAGCATTAATATAAAAATAGCAACAAGCTCTGGCCCTTTAAATGTATTAAAGTTATTCACAGTGTCATAACTGTGCCCCAGCTCCACTTGATGAATATCCTGACATGTTTTTATCACTTATTATCATACAACAAATAATAATACAACAATAATAATAATAACAGTAATAATACAACAAAGTATGCACACCATTAATAGGCATGGCAAACATGGTCTGCTAAGACCAAAGATATGTTCATGCAATGGTAATAATAGTAGACTGCTTGACGATATTTTAATGGATGACAATCATATTAACGATTTACAATTAAACAATTACAGACATAACAGAAATAAAGAAAAACATAACAAAACACAGTATGTAAAGATAGAGCTGATTCACATGTGTGGATGTACTATTTCTACACGTTGTCTTTTTGTACATATAGAAGGATGTTTTGTTGAGTTCTGTCAGACTGATTCACTACGCTGCTCTGTCTTTCTGACCAGCTTTCTGAACTTAGTGATCAGTAGCTCTCTGAACTTGTCACCCATTAGGAAGTAGAAGACAGGGTTGATGACACTGTGCAAGAAGGCCAACGGTCGGGTCAAGATGTACAAGCCCTCTATGTACCTTATTGTACACTCATGCAGCCCTGCCCAACCCTGCTGAGATGCAATTCTGACGTTTCTCATCACATGGTATGGAGTGTAGAGAACCAGAAAGATGGCTGTTGCTGATGTAACAACCCTTAGAGGCCTCTTGAACAAAGTTGTCTTGCGCTGTAGAGACCTTTCCTGGATATGGAGCAAATGTGCAATCTGGTAGTAGAAAACACAAAGTCCAAACAGTGGGAGAATGTAACCAGTCAAGGTTAGCCCCAGGCTGTAGCCTAATGCATTGACATCCCCTTTTAGGCTGGCAAAATCTTGGCAGCGACTCCAGTTTCCATTTTGCAGGTCCTGGAACATCAGTACTAGCAATGGAGTCACTTCCACGTTGACAGCTAGCCAGCTCAGCCCAGTCACGATCAGCGCTGACCGTCGCCTTAGCAGGAAGTGGTTCCGTGCTGGATATTTTATGAGCAGGAAGCGGTCCATGCTCAGCCAGACCATAAAGAGGATGGAAGAGTAGAGATTGACATGCAGGACATAGCGGTTGATAATGCAAGCAAAGGGACTGGTTTCTGATTGTTTATTTGCATAGAGGTAGGAGAGGCGTGGCAGCGTGCAGAGGAAAATAAGGTCAGAGACTGCCAGGTTGAAGAGGTAAATATTGCAGCTCTGCCACCCCGTCAAGCAAAATATGTAACCAAGTACAACCAAAAGGTTGCCAGGGAAACCAATGCAGAACTCTGTACCATAAGACAGTGGCAGGTAGTACCTCTCCAGCAAATCATGTATCTCTGTACAATTGATCACCTGGAGAGTAGAGAGGGCAGCAGAGAAAAAGAAAAGAAAAGAGGAGAAGAGAAGGAGTGGGAAGAAAGGAAAGTAAGGGGTAAAGGAGAGAAGAAATAAATGGATGAGTAATAACAGAAACAAAGTCTAATGACCTGGAACTGTGAACTTTAAGGACAATTCTTCAATAACGTATTCAGTAGAAACTAATTTTAGGTTCAGCGCTAGCCACTTTCAGCACAATATAAATACTGTATGCTTTAGGATAAGACTTACCATGCTGTAGAAGTAGTAGTTGCTGGTAGTATGAATACTGTAGGAGGTGCGGTCATTGGCAGGTGCAGCCACTATCTGTGCACTGGAAACAGTAAACACTGAGCGCTGAGGGTACTGGCGCCTCGCATATGGCATGGTTGGGAAATAAAACCACAATAACTATTCCACCAACGGTTGGAACACACAGGCACTTTGAGTGTCATTTGCATTTACAGCATGGAAATTTGATATAAACCAAACAAAACATCTTAATAAACTTAATAGGTTACTTACTATCTATACACCCATTTTTTCTCTTGTTACCTGGCCCTCCAGTCCAGGAGTGCAGCCGGTACTGTTTGTGACTGCTGTAACCCTAGATGCAATCTTTTTACACATAAATCCCCTGAAAACTTGGGGAAAACTTCAGTTTAGAAAAAAAACCCCATAAAACAAGAAAATTCAAAAAACACAAAAGTTTACTCTACAAAATGACATTTGATTCTTGGAACTATGTATAAAACGTTCGACCAGAAGCTTACATTTTGTTTTCATGCTAATACACATACACAATTTAAATAGCTGCCATTTCCCCATTTTAAATAATTGCTTTTTTCAAACTGTTTTTGCATAATGTCAATTTTTCCAACTTTTTAAAAACCTGTTCTATAAGTAAGAGGTCAGTAGAACCACGGCAAACTGTGGTCTATCCACTTCTCTACTCCCTGACCAAAACCTGGCATGGGGATTGATCAGGCTATGCTAGATCAGGGCTCTATTAGACGAGTATATGGTGCTAACTATTGGTAAAACCCCATCATTCAGTTATACTACTTCTTTACACTTCTGCACAGAGATGGCTCAGTATGGGCCCACATCAGGACCTTTTAGTGTTTACGGTTAAATTGAGTGTTTATGTTCAGAGAGCGGTATTTGGATTGATCCGGTGCAACCCTGTCAAGAAAGATTTATTGTGTTGTAATGGGGCATAGCCAGACAACATTCAGCCACCTAAGAAGTCACCAGTACATCAAAGTACTGGTGGGCAGCATTGCTGTCTCACCACTTAAGCCGGGTCAGGGAGTTGTTGTCGAATAATTTATGTTGCTATCTTTCTGCACTAATGTTGTGAACTGCTCAAAGCAGAAGCTCTAAGCGCTCGAATTGTTGACAGTTTCTCTTTCAAGGGCTGTGAATGCGTGAATCCTCCAATAGTCCTCTGAAAAAAGGTGTTTGTTTTTCTTTGCTGAATGCTATTTGTTGTAAAAACAACAAAAAAAAAACTTTCAATCATCAGATTTTGGATGCTTATCATTATTTTTGTGGGTTTTGTTAAGCAGTCATTTACAATGTCTTGAAGAAGAAAAATATTGCATCTACACAGTTTTTTTGTTCCACTGTGACAATTTTTGGATATTGTTAGGGGCGTACATACATAGGGGGCGTTTCAGCCATGTTTTCAGTCGTTCATCTCACGCACTTCAGGCGGAACAGAGTAGAGTCAAGTCCTACTGACCTCGGTGTGCACAGTATTGCGTTATCTCTACAGTATCAAGTGCTTTACATGAGTCAACAAATTGAGCAACATGTTATAGTTTAGCTTCTAAAAGATCAGTGATAGTATTCCAGTTTACACAGTGATAATCAAATGTGCAGCAAAAATGGAGCAAGGCCCGCGGCTAAAAAGGAGAAATTTGACAGTTAGAAATTTGACAGTTTGCCTTTCACACACTAACTACTTTTTAAGAAAGTTTGGCCTAAAATTATTTTGGTCATGTTTAATACAACCAGTAAGCAGTGGATATGCACCCCTTCTAAACTGCTGATAAACTCCATTTTAATAGTCATATTAAGTGATACAAGATAAATTGTGTTGCTGTTTTCAACAAATTTCAGATTTGGTTGATAGTTGATAGCCTAAGTTGAAAGGTCTTAGTGCCTGATCATTGCAATAGGTAAGAAAAAATTGTTCAGATTCAGTCAAACAAATTTCAAACCATGAGCTGGCACACATGAAGTGGTAATTCAATGTGTTTATGGCAAACGTAGCTTAATCATGTCATGTGATATGCTACTTCAGTACATTTAAACAACAAATATTACTGGGACCACTACAGAAAATTGCAGATGAACATTTAATATCCAGAAATTCACATTATAGACACTCCCACTGACTATCCCTGTAACAAATTGGCCACAATTTCACTCACTGACCATACACGCTGCAGCCATATGTTAGGTTTTGACTTGGTCTTGTTTTTGGACAGTAGGCAATTTGCAATCCTCTAATCCTCTTAAATTTAACATGATTATCTAACACGGTGATTAAAACATTTGAGAAATGTTCAAAATGTTTTAGAACTGTTTGTTATTTTTATAAGCTTCAGTAATGTGAACAACTGTGATTCATTCACTTTGCTTTGGAACATACGCAGATAGCAATACTACAACAATACCACAGTGCTGACTTTTGAATTTTTGATATATGGTGTCAAGTGCCTTTCCTGTGGTTGCATAACACCCCCTGATCTTAATGATGTTGATTCTGATAAGGAGCCCACAGTATATTTTGGCAACAAAGCTTACAATGTTGGTCAGCCTTTAGAAAGCACATGATTTACTGCTGAGAAACATGTGAGACAAAGTCAGGGCGAAAGATTTTTTTTTACCTTGCCCTGCAGAGAAAGTAAGCTAGGTATAATAGAATGTGCCTGTCCTTAAGAAACCCCACCTGTGACTGACAGTGGTTTGTTTGGTTTATTACTATGGGATGAAGAGTCATCTTTCAGCGTTCCTGTGCTTTAGTGGTGTTGGGATTTGTTAGAGTGGAGGCCAACAGTGGGGCAATGACATGAGTCTATTTTTGATACTGACTTGGCTTAGCTTATGTTATAGTATCCTTGTGTTTATATAATTTATATCATTTTTAAATAAAGTCTTTAAATGGCTTCGCTCCAGATTACACAAAACAAATGTTCATCCAATATCAACCGCTGAAAATGATCAGACCTTCAGGCAGCGCTCTCCTGGCTCTGTCTTCTATCAGTTCCAGAGAGCAGGAGAGGTTACCTCTGATTTCTACACTTCTGACAGACGATATATCTTACCTTAAAAATGCCACAAGATTCATTAAAAAGAAGGCTTAAACCTACAGTGCAGAACTTTTACATATAAATTAACGTCATTCAAGCCCTTGCCAGATGAGTTCACACAATACTGATTAAGCCTATCGGGAGGGACATTCCGGTTTATTCCTGCTGTTTGAATGTGCACCCGACGAGCCGGCTAACTTCCCGTTAGCTCTCTGCTAACTTGAATGGGGATAAAATAATTTAACTGCGCGGCTCTTCTAGACTTTCCAAATGTTGTCAGACTGAATGGATCAAATTCTGATAGTGAAACGAGTCATTTCGCGAGAGTTGCGTGACGCTCAAAAAAATGTATCCACCATTTTACGCAATTTGTTGCTATTGTTGCTGCAATGGAGTAGGCTAAGGCGCAGGAGCCTATGACGTAAGCATATGTTGACAGTGTTTTTGTAATTACTCTCACTGCCAGAAGGGGGAGACAAAAGATCTGCACTCCAGCTTTAAAACATTTGTTTTTATTATAGAATTTGAATAAATAATACACAGTCGCCTGCTTTTGATATAATGTTTTATTTTTTATTTCTTGACACGTGACGCTACTTTTTTCTTTGCTTTCTGTCAATTATTTTGTGCTATTTAAATAAAGTTTGCCTGGCCGTGTCTTGTCTTGCCTTGTTCATAGCAGAATTTAGCACATTTTTCCTTTCTGGGAGATGGAAGAGAGGTTGCCCATGGTTGAATCACACTATCATATCAAAATATCTAATTGTATGTCAAATAATCCCGTAATATTTTTAAATATATTACCATGAAAAGGTTTTCATTTACCATTTTATATAGCATGAGGGTGCTCTCTGGTGGTTGGCCACAGCAATCGAAGTATTAGAGTCTTCACAGAAGCAAGTGCTGCTAAAAGGCTGATGTCATACACATGACCACATGACCAGTCTACATAAAGTAGCCAATTGTTGTCATTTTATGTCCATCCTGTGCGCATGGAGTGGAGGCAACTCTCAGTCTTGCCACACATTTTTAAAACTATAGGCTGCAGTTTTTCTCAGCTAGGTTTGAAAAATTCAGAGAGACTGGCCTACAGTATGTGTTTGGCCTCTGTACTCAGGTCAAATATGACCACATACTGTATGTACATTTTCAGCATTTTGCAGATGCTTTTATGAAATTGATCAAGAGTGACTTGCAGTAAAGCATTCAGGATTCGAACCCCTGGACTCCCAGTCACCAGAAATCGTTTTTTTCTCTCACTTCCTACAGTATGACCTTCAATACTTTTTAAGTCCTGCAGAAGAAGTCTGGGTACTGGCCAACATCATCCCCTCCAACACCCACTGGCACCATATTTCTTTATAGATCTTTTTTCAGACAAACCTGACATCAGCAGTTGGATTAAATTAAAACTAAAGGGCCAAAAGGTGCGCATGTGTGTACGTGTGGGTTTGAGACTTACAAGCTACCACTACAATACTGTACTTTTTGGCTGAATTTGAGTTGAGCTGAGAGAGGGTATAAAAGAAGTCCATAAATGTGTGTTAAGATGTCATTGTGGTGTGTGTGTGTGTCTGCTACAAGAAGCAAATTAAACTCCTCACACAACCTGAAGAGGATGCTGAGATCAAATTAATGAGAATGATATCTTAATCATAAATAGCATATTTATTCCAGCTGCATACAGCCTTTTACAGACATGCGATACAAATTTAATCCAGAAGAGGGCAGTATTAGCCAAAAAGCTCAGACAGTGGGCTGAGACTCCACAAGTGTCCTGCTTTATATTTGTAGAAATTACATTGATAGAGTTATGCACTTGTTACAGAATTGTTACAGAATTATTCTTATATTTATAAAGGTATATCAAATAAATTGAAATAACTAAGAAGTTATGAATGAACCTGATGAATTAATGAAAAACAATACAGGAGGGCAAGTCCTAAGTGTTGCCAATTAGATGGAAATTAAAGTGGAAATAAAGACAGAGACAGAATGAAGTACAGCGTGATAGAAGAGAAACAGATATCAGAGCTTGTGAGCTGTGCCAATTAGTATGTCACAGTGCCCTCATTAAAGCGTGATTGTGTTTGTGCGTGTTGGTGTCTCTGTGTGTGGAATAAAGAAATGAAAAGGTGATGGACTGAGTCTGCTACTTTTACTTGTGCTCATTCCTCCATCTCCACCTGTGATGGGCAATTTGTCCTAAATGTACCCTGACACACACACACACACAGAAAGAGAGAGAGAGAGAGAGACATAACTGAGTGACCTAAAAGCAACACCAAAAATCAAGTTTGCAGAGAAAATAAGAATATATAATTTGGCCTTGCGAACATATGCGTTTTTTTTTTCTAAGTAGACTTCCATGTTAGCGTGTGAGTGAGTGAGTGTGTGTCACATGCTGGCCCACTGTGAGCGAGTGCTCCCATTAGCCCCTGTAGATTTCACTGTCCCCGTTCTGGAAGGTGACACAGTTAAAGCGTTATCACTACAACTCCGCACTAATTATCAGTGTGGTTCACATTTGACAGTGAGATAATTGGATGAAAACCTGAGGTAGCGTGTGGCCTCAAGGGTGTTTTAGTGTGTATCACTTGAGATGAAGGCGGCGCAAGTGAGAGATTTGATTGGCACATACCATCTTTTTACTGCATAATGTTGAGGTTGTTGAATTACATCCAAAAGTGCGACATGAAGTCCTCTAACTCTGATATTCTCTGCATGTTTGAGTTATTTTTGTCTATTTAGAATTTTCTCTCCCTGTGGTCTCTTCTTTTTTTTCGTCATTTCAACCTTCTCTCATGCTCTTTTTCAACCCTGTCTTCTTTTTTTCTTCCAAACATCAAATCTCAATATGCTGTCATAGGTTTGAGAGGATGTTTCAACAATTCACCCCATGTTTGTTTAAGCAGCGGTCACACTGGCATGCTCATAAAGAGGTGAGATTGAGGACTTCATCTGCTCTTGTTGTTTGTGGGGGTCACAGCCAGGACCAGTTATGCAGACTGATTTTGAAAAAAAAAAAAGGCTTTAAAATGTCTTTGTTTTCATGTTTCAAGCGTCTGTGGTCTCAGTGAAACCTGATCATTTGTTGTAAAAATATACAGCGAGCTATTGCTTTTTTGGCCAATTTACAGTTTCCCTTCAGTGAGAGAACCAGTTAGACCCATGCTGGTTTATCTGTGTCAGTCTGTGGCACTGTTAAATGAAGTTCCCATTCCTCTTCCCCTGACTTCTGCTGTAGTAATTGTCAGACTTCAACATAAAGTAACATTTTTTTTCTTCAAAATTGCAGAGTCCATTTTGAAGCCCTGATATTTGACAGTAAATATAATTGAATAGCCAGGACCCCCTATATTCAACTACGATGTTGACTCATCTGGTTATTTTAGAACCTGCAAACCCATCAGTTTGAACCCTGTACCTCCAGCAGATCTTTTTGTATTCTTTCCGTGGAGCTATTTCATTTTCAGTCACGGTAGCTCCAGAGGCTTGTTTTACACACGCGGGTGGTGCATGCTGTGTCAGGCTTTCTCAGCGTTACTGATATGATTGCCTCTGCTGTCTACTGGGACGTATAAATTCAAAACCACCCTCAGGTCAGCTAACTGTCAGCTAATCACTACTCTAGTCACTGGACACGTCGCAGAGCTAAGACTCTCCTCTCAGGGTCAGTCATGCACAACAAATGTCATGCCGTGGCTATATCCACATGCTTTACATTTGAGTGTGAAGCTCTTACAAAATCTTTGCTTTAATGCTGGCCTGCTGTGTTTTTGTCCCAAAGCAGATTTTAAGATAATGCTGGGTTAGCATACGCATACTTTTCAATGTAGTGAACCATCAGAAATGCAGTCAGCAGCTGCCTGCTTTTAATTTTCCTAAAATGGTAGCTTGAGTGAGCCTTTGTGAAAATTTCACAAGCTATGAAACTTGTTTCTCGCATTAAACTGGCAGCTGGTGTGACACACAGGGGTGCGCTTCGAACAGCAACATCTGTGTGTGATTTGCGTGTTGCGTCCTTGTCGGACTGAGTTCACGTGAATGGCTATCATTCATTTCGGCAGGTTTTTCTGTGCAGGAGTTGTTTTGCACATGCATGCATTTTCAAAGTCTTCTCTTGTTTAATTACCGGCATCACCAGGTTTTACAGATGTGAAAATTACCACACCTCACAGAAAATAATGGCCCTCCTGTTCTGTGTCTCGACTTGGTGACATCATACCGCTGCTGTTGGGGAACGTGGGAGCTGTAAAACAGGTTATATTATGTAAAACACACATTGTAATGGTTTAGCAGGGTTTAATGGAGATAGTGAGTGTCTTGTAAGTCTTTAAAGGACTGTACATTGCTCTAAACAGCAAGGGGGGAAGTATCCTTTATATCTCAGATTTCTAAGTACCGTCATAGCACATCAGCTTTCCTGTCACTCCTTTTCTGTGAAGCCTAAATTGGCAGCTCTGTCAGCTGACAGTTAACTGTGGGCTGACGACAGAAAACTTTGCAACACTGACATCAGCCGTTCTTTGCTCCCTTTCAGCTTCAACTCAAGTCCCTCTCAGGGTTCTCCCCGCCTCCCCGTCATTGTAATTCTCTTGACTTGTCTCCATTTTGCTCCCTCACTTCTCACTGTAATATCAGACACAAAGAAACACAGCCAGGGAGGTTTTTTTTGTGTCAGTTACAGAGTTTGGACCAATGGCTTGTCATATCTGCAGCCTCCTAATTGGTGTCACACAATTGGCGTCTCATAGCACCACGGAGGACGTCACTGAAATCTGTACTCTAAAGAAAAGAAAGCAATAAGTGCTTCGAGGAAAACAATGCACTGAGCAGTGACATGATGTGGACGGATTAAAATTATGAGGTAAAATTTGAAAGTAGAGGAAGACAAGTTGACCAATATAATGTAAATAACCCGACTGCATGCTCAGATCTCTCTAAATCAGATCTCAGAGGTTGAGAATGATGAATTTTCTCTGTGTGGTCTTTGACTTCCTGGTTTGTGTGTGTTGGCACCAGAGGACAGGACTCTTTCTGCCAGCCATTGTCGAAGTGGTCAACAGTTCTCCTAAATAACACACCCACAGGAATGTGTTTCAGTCTGCTTGGTTTTACGAAATATAAAGAGAGGAAATAAGGAAAGATCACGTTTGGAGGTGCTCACATGAATTGAGCCACTAAGAGTTTAAATGTTTGTTCTGTGGTCGAGAAGGGTTATCCTGTTTATTTTCTCATGTGGAGCGATTTGTAACATAAATACTGTGAGACGTCAAATATGATTCTGTTAACTGGTTCTGATGGACTCCAGAATCTAACGCAAGTGTCACTCTGGACACTACTTAGGAGCCAATGAAGTCCTGTTCCTATTGGTTTGGTGCTATTTAACCGTTCACAAGTGCTGCCGTGCGGTTTGAGGTACTAGGACTACTATGCTACCTCCTGCCTATCAGCGAGGTTGTCAGGTTTGTCATTTACGCTATGTAGTAGCACACTGGCAAGAATATATGTTCTTCCAGTGTCTCTAATCACCGGATAAGTGTGATAAAAATAACACAGTAAGTTATTATTATCAGTGGAATCAGTATGTGTTTAAAGAGGTCTCTTCTTCTTCTAGAAATTTGTTAGTATCTGACAGAGAGCCCCAGCCCCTTGATAGGTATGCCCGTTCTAAACTTTCCCCTGATGCAGTGGCTCCTGCCCTAACAATTCTACCGCTGGTCCCGCTCCTGTGGGGCACAGATTAGCATTTCTAACATATTAAGGAATTATTAGAAAGCAAGGGGCCTTACCGAAAGTGTAGTTGAGAGTCTTAGATGGATGAAGGATCCGGACCAAAAAGATGAGAAGTTTCTGTCTTTCAATAGATCAAAATGATATTTTATTCAGCACAAAAATCAAACTACAAAATCTCAAAAAAGTCAAATCTAATAAGCGAGAAAAAATTTTCAACACATCAAGCAAACTACAATATCTCAAAAGAGTTAAGTTTACTAAACTAAAAAATGTTCAACACAAGTAAAAACTCACAAAAAACCTACTCAAAAAATTTATTCAAAATCTCTAGAAATCTGACCGCTCCTCAGAGTTACATTTCCTTTAATACAGCTGCAGCTGAGGGAGGTCTACACGATATTATAAATTCAAAACATTTCATTGGTTACATGTAACACCAAAAAAGGATATAGAAATAAATGCAACTAATTACAAGGAACTTGTGACATACTTAGCAAAGGTCCGGTTTCCTGAAAATCTATGCAAATTTGTTATTGCACCATGGCATGAAATAGCAGCAATATCACTACAGCATCACAGAGTTTCAGATCTACATCAAGTGGTTTCTCAGTTTATGAATCAGAGCTAGCATCTTCTCGGTTCCTCTCCCCCATTTCTCTCTTCTGCTGGGCTTAACGCAAGCTTGACCCCTGACCCCCTACACTTCATAATGTATGCGTGTCTGTGTTTGTGCACGTGGTGGCCTTCACGTCCATCCAAACACCTGATCCAGTGTTTTCATCCTCTAGAAGAATATACTGCCTTCTTTTCCTTTTTTCTATCTTTGTCTTCTTCCTCTTTCCTCATTGGTCAGTTGCTCAGCCTGTTTCTCTCTTCACTTCTCCCCAGGTGGCGATGAGTGACACGATACTAATGTCTCAACTTCGTGCTCTGATGCACACAGACAAGGGGAAAAAAAAACGTCAGGGAAACAGTCTCTCCCATCTCCCATCGTCCATTTCCAATCCTGCTCCCTCTCTCATCGCCTCTCTCAGCAGGTAGATGGGTCAGAGGTCTCGTCCTGTGACATCACAGCTGCTTGTCTCATGGCAGCTCAGATTTCAGCTCCATGGATTAGATTAGGCTCATATTGGCTGGCTGACTCACTGTCCTTGAGTTATGTTGCGCTGTGAAGGAGAGTCTGCATGGCTATGTGGTCAAGGAGGGGTGGATCTAAATTGGATTTTTGCTCAGATGGAGATAAATCTAAAAATGAACCTGCACAGATTCTCCTCTCTCTCTGTGCTGCAGTTCCTCCTTTGCTTTTTAATTCTAAGAAATTCTAAGCACTGCCTCTTTTATAAAGGTCTAACTAATAAAAATGTTTGCGTTTGTTCACCACTCTGGCTCAGACTGAAGTATCACAGCAACCACTGGATGGATTACCATGACATTTTGTGCGTTCATACCATGACATTTTGTAACATTCATTTTCTCCAGAGGATGAAGCCTACTGACTTTGGTCACCGTGAGGTTGACATGTTTTTTTTTTTTTTGTGAAGTGTCTTGGACGGCTATTGGACGGATTGCCATGCAATTTGGTAGATATCCATGGTGCCTAATGTCCTAATGACTTTGATGATCCCCTGACTTTTCATGTAGTGCTACCGGCAGGTCTAATTTTTCAGTTATCCAGTGAAATATCTCATCATCTACTTGATTGAATGCTAGAAAACTTGACTTTCTTTAGCACCAACAGGAGGTTGACATTTGTGATTTTGAGTAAAATCTTTCAAAAAAACCACTGGATGGATTGTTATGAAATTTGGCACAAACATTTACGCAACAGCATGGACGCAACAGCAACTAGCATGGAACTTGTGTCTTGTTTTATAGAAGAGATTGTCTGTGTCATTGGTATTACCAACACGATAGTTCTTGAACCACTTACTTCTCCTGCTCTTTATCCTTCACATGAATTTCTGCCATCAAACTAGCTTTTTTTTCTGTCAACACCCTGACGCCACCATCCTGATTATATTACGCCTCCTTTCTGAGTCCTGAATTAACTTGTGTGACCTCTGTTCCACATATACCCAGGTAGGGAGCGACCTACATGTCCGGAGGCATGTTTCTATCTAAAACCTTAAACCTATAAATATCAACTGAAACTTATCATTATCAGCCTATGACACAAAGGTTGAGAAACTGACATATAATCTCTATTAGACCCTTTTGTTTTACTGGTGTGTATGATTTGGTGTTTCATTGGAGTGTGTTTGGATACTGTCTTAATATCACAGTGTTATTATTCCTACCCCAGATGTGTTTGGCTGATAGGCAGCATGAAACAAAGAGGTTGAATGCGGTCTGTCTGCAGTGGAGATGGAAGTGGTAGAAATGGTGCAGTAGGACAGGAAGGGCTTTGATCCAATTCTAAAGAGAGCTTCCCAGATTTCATTAACCTGAGACTGCATTCTTACCCGGAGTGTAAAACTCTCCTCAATGGACAACTCGTCTTTCTCTTTATGGATGCCATTCTTTTCTTTTTATTCCCATTCCCCCCGTTTTCTTTCTGTTCTCCATTTATTCCACCCCTGCTTTGGCAGAGCCCCAACGCCTAAGCTTTTTCATTGGCTTGCTGACTCTACAAACAGCTTTACAACATTCCTGAGTAAGAATCATGCCTCCTCCTCACCTCTGTGTACACACTACACCTTGCCCCTCAAAATCTCTGAAACCCTTTACAAAGACCTCCCTGGAACAACCTCACCCTTGTGTTACTTACATTCCTGTTCTGTATTTAACTACAACTCCTTGGACTGCAGTCTTACCTCCTGCTCTGGTTATATTTCTTTATCTGTTCTGTGTAAACACTGCGTACACATACTAGTGTGCACATGGTCAGCCACATTCTGTGTTTATATGAGCGGGGATAGAGGCATGCTGGTGGTTTAAGCACTGTAAACATGTCTTAAACGGCTGTCTGCCGCACAGTGTGGGTGATGTCATCTTGTGTGCGGCACGGGCCAAGTTCAACATTCTACACATGCAAGCGGCGAATAGGGTCGTCGCACACAGGAAAACATATGACCAAAAAAAGGCAATCCAGCTTTGGCTGTGGCATTAGTAGTCTGGAGCAAACATCATTAAGCTAAGAACTGTGACTAGCAGAGCAAAGAATTGAGTTAGCTCAGACAGTCAGCTTTCATCTAGACTCATTAGGTTACAGCTCACTCTTAGGCCTGACACACAACTGCCTCTGTGTTTTTGTCTTCTTCCTCTCCCCTTCATTCCTTTGTAGCTTCCTCCTTCCCTCCCTGTGTCTACATCATTTTCTCTGTCTCTCTCTCTCTCTCTCTCTCTCACACACACACGCACGCAGGAAAAAAAAAACAAAACAATATTGACTCTGCATAGTAGAATGATTACTTATAAGCCGATCCCGTGGCAGTCTGCAGCCTGTTTTCAAGTCAGTGACTCACTGTGAGGAATGGGTAATGGCTGTGAGATGGAGCTGGAGTCAAGAAGCAGAGTGGTTGGCAGGCTAGCTAACAGGGGCTGGGAGGAAGGAAGACAAGTCTGCTGCTGGTTGGCTTGGTGTTGCTCTGCCTTAGAAGGCTGTGTTTGGGAACAAGGTTTGTTTGCACTGCAGGGCTAATGGACCATTCAGAGACGACTACACATATACCCTTATGTTCTTGTCCTCTCTCTCTCTCTATGCCTATTTATTTACTACTTATTGGGGCGGCTGTGGCTCAGGAGGTAGAGCAGGTCAATTTGTGTGTGAGTGTGTGTGAATGAGTGGGTGACCAGTAGAAACAATGTAAAGCGTTTTATATCGCTCCCGAAGAGCAGGTTGGCTCCTTGCATGGCAGCCTCTGCCATCAGTGTATGTGTGTGTGAATGGGTGAACGTCAGCTTGTGTTGTAGAGCGCGTTCAGTGGTCGGTAGACTAGAGAAGCGCTATATAAATGCAATCCATTTACCATCTATCTGTCTGCCTGTAAGTCTGCCTGTCTGTTTGGTCCACTCAAGCACAGATGCATACTGTATGAAAAAGGCACATGCATACAGAATAGCACAAACACATGTACTTGCCTTGCTTTTGCATAAGCAAACAACAAATGCTTGTCTGCTCTGTGTGTAAATGAATAATTCAGGAACAATGCAGCAAACTCCAAGCACACCAGAATGTTGATTTGAATTTCAATCTGAAATATTATGTTAACATTGTTTCATGTTGCAAAACACATAAACATGTTTTGCATGTTCTTGAATGTGATTTTTCCCCCATTATTTTTCATGATTTTTTTCTGTCATGCATATTTACACATGAAGTAGCACGCACTGATTGGCAGAATTATATAATGTTTCTGATAGTTAAGTTATAAACAGGCCTACTGGCTCATTAAATGAAATTAAAAGAAATTACACGTAAGTATATCTAGAAACAAAATGTTTCATTAACATATACTATAACAATTGACACTAAATTAGCCATTATGTATAATAAGAAATCAATACTGTAATCATCTTGTTATTACAAGTACTATAATTAGTGACCTGCATAATTATCCGCTATTTTTTTTCAATGATGCGACAAAGTGTTGCTATTAGTAGACAAGACTAAGACGCTACAGCCATGCTAGCGGCTCTGTGAGGCTGTAGTACACAGTGCCTTGAGCTAAAAGCTAACATCCGTATGATAACATGCTAACAATGACAATGCTAATATGCTGACATTTAGCAGGTATAATGTTTACCATGTTCACCATCTTCATCGTGTGTTAGCACGCTAACATTTGTTAATTAGCACTAAACACAAAGTACAGCTGTAGCTGATGGTAACGTCATTAGTTTTGCTCGTAAATCAAAATATTGAACAGATTTGAATTTTTACCTGACACCTGATGGTGTCGATGAAAAGTTAAGGGATCACCAATATTGTTACAGATCATCCAGTGATGAACATCAGATTTTATGGCAAACCACACAATAGTTATTGAGATATTTTAATCTGGACCAAAGTGGTAGACCAACCAACCGACAGACTGATGTTGCCGTTCATAGAGCTGCTGGTGTGTAACGAGAAACAAATCACTTTTATGTATCACTGCCTCCGCTGAGACATATACACTGCTAACTGATAAAATAGGTTATTTTGGGTTTATTTTGTTAGCTAACCCTCTGCTACATCCTTTCGTTCACTGACTTTTTTCACAGTACTTCCAACCAGCCACCCACCAAAACACACTGTCTTAGTGTCTCAGTGATAATATTGATATTATATTGCACGCCTCTTTATTCTTTATTTTATATTTGTTTTATTGTACTTTAATCTGAGTAAAGCTGAGTAAAGTGCATGGATTTCCCGAGGCATTATGGGTAGCGTAGTCCCCCAGAGTGTCTGTCTCACTGTAGGTCTGGGCTCTGTGCTCCCTGTCGGGGTACTAAGGGGATTGGATATGCTCTGCTAATGCTATTAGTGCTGCAGCTGGGGATTACTGTCTCAAAAGGAAAGGGGAAAAGGGCGTGAAAAGTGAAAAATCATTGCGTCGGGGAAGAAGTGCGTGACAGCGATTTGCATGTTTGTACATGTATTCCAGAGAGAAAGCGAGAGATTAAAAAAGGGATATTCATGCAAACTATTACACACCAACAAAATACTCAATCACTGGCTCTAATGCAAAGTGTTGTGTGAGCTGTTTTTTAATTTCATTTGGCTGTTACAGTACTCCTGTGATTTGAGTTAATTAGTCTATTAAGCTGGCCAGCACCTCTTGGAAACAGACTTATTTTTAGCTAAAGGAGTGAGATGTTGTGATTACTCTCTTTTCAAGAAGGCCAAAGTTGAAATGTGAGATAGAAGCAGAGGGCTGATCCATTTCGCCTCGCTCGTGCCAGAAAAGCCCATAAAAGCATTGTGTTGCATGTTGACACAGCAAAATCCGAGTGAAAACAAAAAGTGAAACTCATGTTTTAAACACCCAACACTATTGACAGCATTGTGAGTGGCACTTACAGTAAATATCATGCACCTTTTTTTTTTTTTTCTACCCATGTGAACAACCGAGTCCTCCTCCGGTCAGTGTAAGTGATATTACTGAGCTGAGAGCAGATTTCTTAAATGGGAAGTAGCCGTACTGTGCAGTGTGCACATTTCTTGAGATCAATACAGGAGGAAGATGAGAATCATCCTCACCTAAAATAAGGTACACAATTCACCACTCTGAGTATGACAGCAGGACAGAGTTTTGAGAGGTCAGCGTCTTGTTTTCTTACAGGAACGATAAAGTAGTGTCTTTCTCAGAAGGCCAAGTTGCTGGAAGCTTTATATATCACTGCTATTAAAGAACACATGGAAGACAAGCAGATGATAATGTGTGGTGCACAGAGTGGACACTATCTGCCCACTAGGGTCTGTAGCTTGCCTTGTGGGTTGATCTGCTCTATGGATTATGCATCTATAACCAGCTGGTGAAGAAGAGTGTGTGTCTTCAGGGAAGGACATTCCAACTTGGAATAATGAAATAAGAAATGTTCTGAATCATTAAATACCACATACCTCATCTGGTGAATAGCATTGCCTTATGAATATGTGCAGTGTGTGTTAAGGATTTTGATTCACCACTGGCGATACTATTTCATGAGGCATTTGTTTGTCCAATCAAACAGAAAATCTAGATTTCATATTGCCTGGGGGCTGCTGCAGGTGATTTTTTGAGGTTCTCCCACCGCAACAAAAGTAAGAGGTTGATATTCCCAGTCAAATTTCTGAAGCAGTACAAACTGCAGGCATAGGTTGTGTACACTAGGAGTCTGTTTCAACATCTTTTTTTTTAAATCATTTATGGGCCTTAAATCCAACCCCGCACATAATTAGCACATAAATTCACTGATCCAGTTATGTTGCATGGTTTCAGATTGTTTTGTTCATGCATCTCTAATCAGCTATTAATCTCCACATAAACAAAGTGCAGTTTAGTTTTGTTTATGCATTAGTTAACTGCCATAATTGCCAATTAGTTTCAAAAAGTACTAATCTTTCAGACCAAAGCATCCCAGTTCTGTCTAACTGTGTATAAACGACCAAAACCAATAATAAAACCAATGTTTCTTTTTCTTCAGTTAATCCTTAGCCCTTCTGTCTCTCTATCTTAGCATCTGTTGTCTTTCTCCAGCACGCTCTCCAATATTCATTATCTCCCTACATCTTTCCCCCACCGTCTCACACATTTACACAGTCTTTCTGCTAGTTGCTATGAGTCGAGAGATTGTCCTTATGAATATTTACCAACAGCAAGTTACCAAGGGCAATCTGCTGAGATTTGTTCACTCCCACCCCGTTTCATGTGTATGCATGCGTGTATGTCTGTGTGCTTCACACTGCTTCGCCGCGTGTGAGTGTGAGTTATTTTTCAGCGATAATGCCCTGACTCTCCTCTAGGCAGGGTCAGGTATTTGGATCAAACCCAAGAGTAACCTATATGTTATCAGAGAAGTCAACATCTCTCCCACGTACAGAGACTGACCTACTGTAGATTCATGTTTAAGCATATCAATTTTTTTTTCATTAAAAGGGAAATGCAGTTGAGTTAGTATTCCTCACGTTCACATTTCATGTACAGTACAAGCTCTTTTTGCTGCATCGTGAGGTAACTGACTGTACCTACAACAGATACGAGCTGTAAGCACACAGTATGTGTTGCATTTCGCACCCCAAGTAAGACGCAGCTACCAACAGACAAGGTTGCAGCTACATTGCACCATTCTGTGTGAGTGGCGTTAACAAGGAATTTCTCTCCATCCAAACACTTTTTAACAATTCACATTACTGTGCCAACAATGGA
Source organism: Scomberomorus guttatus (assembly GCA_038419695.1). NCBI lineage: Eukaryota > Metazoa > Chordata > Actinopteri > Scombriformes > Scombridae > Scomberomorus > Scomberomorus guttatus. Next base: position 12,863,184 of record CM076451.1, on the reverse strand, counting down.
GTGGCATTCATCTGTGGAGCACGGTCAGGGTCAGCAGTGCTGAAGAGGTCGATCAAATTCGGCAATCAGATTTGACTGAATGGCTTTTAAGTGAAACAAATGGGGGTTATTTGATGTCTATTGAATACTTTGCTTTACACATGTCAACTTTCAGATACAGCGTTGTTTGCTGGTCAGCCTTGGCATTTCTGGGTTCAGTTCTGGGATCAGTTTTAGGGGTTTCACATTAAGGGATTTCTTGATTGGGGTTACCAGTTTACGAACAGGATTTGTGTGTTAGAGTATTTAGACTCTTGCCAAACTCTTCAGTGTTGTTGTTGTTTCCTTTCAAGACTTTTTTGGTTATAACAGAAGCTGCACTTGGCATTTCATCGCTGTTGTATGGTGGATGTTTTCTAAGCCTTGAACACCACATCACTTTTAATTTGAGGGTGACAACAACATTTTGGTATTCTGTTTAGTTTCTAGCGTTAGCAGGAAACAGTTTGCTGCACAGATTAATCAAAATTCTATGTTTTGTTAATGTTTTTCCATGAGCAAAGAGGTGATGTAACCTTGCATTAATAATATTACTCAAACTGCCATAGCATTAGGCCTTTATTGTTTGGATGATAGTGAAGGGACTGTTGATAGTCTGCATGTGAAGGAATATTAGAAAGGATTCAAGACTGTGATGCTTGCCCATTCTGTTTGGTGTGAGTCTTCCTCTGCGGTAACAGACTGATTATAACAGAGACATCGAACTCCTCAACCATCCCCTCCTCGTCTCTCAAATAGACATGAGGGGGAGATGTGTTTAAAAATACATGGGTAAACATTATTCGCTGTCAAATTCACCATTTCAAAAGCCGGTTCAGTTCGCCCCCAGCAACCGGTACCCCAAGCCTTTAACAGTGTAGCTCTACTGTTTACAGATTACACCCAGGATCCCACTCTTTAAGAGGTTTGGAGTGCAGTGCTGTTTAGATATTCAATGTAAAATATGTGTAATGTTGTGCTGCGCTTGCATCATCAAACCGAGCCTTTAGAAAAATCTCTGCCTCAAGTGCCAAATACCTTTTAGACTTTTCGGCATCTGCATATGTGAGGTCATGAATATCCACCACAGCAGAGTACTCCCTTTGTTTTGACTTTATATTACAAACAATATGACAAAGTGACGCATATATCATGTTTGCGCCACCTACTGTAGAATCTATTGTTATGCGAAACAAATATTGAGATATGGGGAAGCCATCAAAATATATACAGATCTACTGTATCATATTTATCCTTCAACAAGCCCTGCTTGTAATGTAACAGTGATGGCAACAGCCACTAATCTTTCCCAAATGTTATTGTAAAGCCATGGTCAGATATTGAGGAAAAACAATGTTTGTGTGGGTCTCCTCCATAATTCTGATAAAAGTTCAAATTAGATGAACTTTGACCCTGAGCTGCGCAGATCTTTGTGAGTGCAGCCAGTTGCTGAAGGCTAGTGCTTGTGCTGTGCCTAAAGATGGAGGATAAATTAAAGGGGACGTATCATGCACATTTCCTGGTCTGTATTTTTATTCTGGGTCTCTAGTGGAATATCTTTGCATGATTTATAGTTCAAAAATTAATTATTTATCTTATACTGACCCTTTATGCAGCCCCTCAGTTCAGTCCCTGTCTGAAACAGGCCATTTTTAGCCTGATGAGCCCACTCTGTTCTGATTGACCAGCTTTTGGCAGACTCCCGCTGGCTTTGGAGGCTACGTAAACAAATAATAATAGAAAGTTTTCACTTCTTTTTCTTGTTCTTTACTCAAAATGTCAAGTTCTCAAATATATCCGTACATGTTTGAGCCGAAATCGGATCTGAAATATGCGAATGGACAATGTGAACAACCCACGGAATAACCTTAGCAATAACCTTAGAAACAAAGACTACAGGACGGATTGCCATTTGTGGGAATGCACGAACAATCTGACATCAGTTTAGTGGGGAAGTAGAGGTAACTTTGTAAATGGTGCGTTCAGAGCAGGCTGAAGCTGTGGCTTTTGACTTTCAGGGAGCATTTTTAAATATATTCACCTCAGGTTTTGGGATGTCTGTAAGTATCTATACAATAACAAATCATCATCATATTGAGATCAAACTAAAAAAACTAAAAAAAATGTAAAATATCAGCTTTCAGATTCAGTTACCAGATTTGCATTCATGTTGAATGTAACCTGTAGGTCTTGCTAGAAACCAAAGCTAATTAGCTTAAGCATTTGCTAATTGCTATTTACCAATAAGTTTGCTCCCACAGACTCCCCCACAGCCCACCCAAGAATCTGGCACAGAGCAAAGTAGCAAGCTCAGCTCAAGAGCCTTTTTTCTGCTATAATGTGAATAGGGCTGACGAGCTTTCTGCAGTAATGCAAGATAAACACAGAAAAATGTAGGACTACTGTCGATATACCATTTTTGAAACAACCTAAACCCAGGTGATCAAAAGTCTGAGGGGTGAATTCACAGAGAATGGATTGCATCCGCTGATAGAACCATGAATTGCGCATCACTTGCAACCGCTATCTGCCCCGTCTCAAGATCTGATTCACAAAAGATATTGCGCTAATGATATTACAGCACAAACATAAAGTTTTGCATCTGATTGCAATTATCCATGTGGCAAAGTATAGATGTTGTCTTTGCGCCACCTACTGTAGAATTTATTGTTACGCAAAACAAATATTGAGATATGAGGAAGCCATCAAAATATATACAGATCTACCGTATCATATTTGTCCTTCAACAAGCCCTGCTTGTAATGTAACAGTGATGGCAACAGCCACTAATCTTTCCCAAATGTTCTAATTGTATCTAATGATGCAAGGCACAACTCAAATATTTCAAACTGCTACTTGACACAGCAGTCTCTGCGTCCTGTGATAGCTGAATTTTCTGAGCAAATATTGTAAAGCCACGGTCAGATATTGAGGAAAAACAATGTTTGTGTGGGTCTCCTCCATAATTGTATATGTGGTGTGTTTTTATTTTCTGGGGACGGTTGTCATGCGAGGAGCAACCGCTATCTGCCCCGTCTCAAGATCTGATTCACAAAAGATACTGCGCTAATGATATTAAAGCGCAAACATAAAGTTTTGCAGCTGAGTGCAATTTGCCCTTGTTTTGCATCTGATTGCAATTATCCATGTGGCAAAGTATAGATGTTGTCTTTGCGCCAAGAACACAGAAGGCAAGACAAGACAATGGCAGAGAGAAAGAGAAAAATTAAATTTCCAGACTGCGAGCTACAAGTCCTGACCAACGAGGTGCAGAGGCATCATCCTCAAAACTTCAGGCAAGGAATTTAAACATGACATGATCACTGGAAAGTCTGGGCGGGACACCCCTCATAAATGCGCTTCAGTTTCCACCAAATCTGTGAAGACACTAATAATTTCACTCTAACTGCATGTGGCTATTAGCGCTGGTCTTTGTGAATTGGACTATTTTTGGAATGAATCTCATTTGCATAGAAAGGGGCCAATTTTGCGCCAAATGTATGCATATTACCTAATTTAAATATGTGCAGATAGAAAAGGAGCACCAAAACACTATTTGCTTGGCAGCGTGGTAAGGAGTGCATCTCAACCTTTGCGGCTACTTTGTGAATTACATGGTTTCTTTTTGTCTTCTATTTGTGCAGGTTTAGCGGCCGCAAAAGCCACGCAATCCTTTTGTGGATTCACCCCTGAGGGTAGTAATAATTACACCAGGAGTTCCACTGCCATCATTATGCATAAGCCTAATCAATGGTCATTGCGCTTAAGGGGAGCTGCAATGTTGTTAATGAATAGTTCCAATGAGCAGTGAGCTCCGTGTGTGTGTGTATGTGTGCGAGTGGTTAGTGTTAATGTCGCTAATGAATAGATGTGGCGCACAGAGCCTGTGGACACCTGCTGTTGCCATTAGTCCCAAAGAGCAGACTAATCACCCTAGCTTTCAAATCTGGGTAGGATATTCAGTGTCCCTCAAACTCAAGGACCCTTCATTACACGGAGGATATGAGTGGATTCAGTGATAATGCCAGCTTGTTCAGATGTACTTCTTCCAGAGGCAAAAAATGCAGCAGAAAAGCCCATTTTATTGATTTAATGCAGTTTTGTCTTCTGCAGAGCACCGGATGCCTGCACGAGTAGCCTAGCTTTTACTTAGTGGCACATTCTCCACAGACCTAAGGAATAAAGTAGAGCAGCAAGTGTCAGTTGGCAGCCTGCGTGCACAAACAAGCACACAAGCGCTGGCACATTCACACTTGTTGCCTCCCACATTGTCTATACCTTACTCTGCTCCCTCCCCTTCCATTGCCAAGCTCACTGATTAAATCATTCTCATAAGAATTTCAACAGTCAATGCTCAGTGTATCCCAGTTTCTACCTGTTCCCATGGCTACTGAAAAGACAGAGAACGGGACTGTGGGAGATGTAGTTTTTTTTCTTAACTGGTCTGACCAGTCTGATTCTTTCCAGCTCCGGTGGCATGGCGGTGTCGCTCATCTGGATCCAAATGTGAACACGCAATGTACGTGTTTCGGTGACAGAGGTGATTCTCGTGGGGTCGTGACAGATTTGAAGCAGGTAGTGCGAGACTGCGAGACAGAGGGAGAGAAAGAGCGATGACAGTTACGAGAAAAAAAAAAACAGGAGGGCTAGATTTTGAAAGAGTGAGCGTTCGGGGAACCAGTGCGACGGTTGCACTGCAGGACTCAGCTGCGAGCTGCTGATTTACAGGGCCTGAAGGACAGCCACGGCCTTCCACCCACTCTGTCGTCATGGGAGACGGTGGAGAGGTCTCGTCTCCTTTTCTTCCTCACCTTCGTTCTCTCTCCTTTACACACTTATCTCTCTTTCTCTCCCTCTGTTCTTTTTCTGTCGGCTCTCCCTTTCTTGATAATTTATTGAGCTCCCATTATCATTCTGAATCAGCCAGCTAAATAACTGTTCAAAACTAACCTCTAGGAAGCTGAATAATGATGAAAACTGAAAGAATTACATCAAAGGGTGCAGTCTGCCTATCTCTGAGTGTCTATCTGGCCGCATGCATATGTGCACATAACCCATTCATCTGGTCAGTGTGTCCAGCTGTCCAGCTGTACTTCCCTTGTGGGTAATGTGACTGAAATGTGTGTGTTATCAAAGTGCTGCAGGCCTCAGTGCACTGGCAGTGGCAATGGAGAAAGGGGAAGAAACCACAAACAGGAACTATAGCCTGTTTCCAGGAACCAGCATGGGCCGCCACATCACACACACACACACACACACACAAACACACAAACACAGAGGCAAACACAAGCACAGGGATGCATGTGCATACACACAAACACTGTATCTGTGTCTCTCACTATACACCACCCTCTCTTTATCTCACAAGGCAGAAGCAACAGTTAGTGATCACGTGACCTCTCTTCACTTCTGCATTAGCTACCTCAGGCTCAAAGTAAATGTTAAATAGAAGAAGTAGAGGCGAGTAGAGTGAATGTAGTTTGTGAAACATTTTTTTTTTGTTCCCCTCTATTTCACTATTTAAACATAATACACAGAGAGAGACTGAAGAGCTACAGTAGAGAGGGGGGGGGAGGCTGTTGCCAGGGCAACCAGAGCAGCGGCGGTCGTCATCATGAGGCTTCTTCTGCATTGTGTGTGTATGTGTGTGGACACAGCGCGTGTGAGTTCACCCTCCTCTCTCCAGACAGAAGGCGAGGACATCCCCCTCTAACACTGTGCCAACAGAGAGAGGAAGAGAGGGAGAGACACACACAGCAGAGAGAGAGAGAGAGAGAGAGAGAGAGAGAGAGAGAGAGAGAGAGAGCCTGACTGAAACCCCATAATGCACTGCACGCTGCAGGGCTGAAGTCGTGCAGATTCATCAGTTCCTGTTCGGAGGGATTGTGTGTGAGCGCACACTCACTCATACATCCAGACCGAGTGCAGGAGAAACACACAGACAACCTGGCAGGTAAGGCAGCCTTTCTGTGTCCGTTTGGATGGCTTCTGGGTTTACAAGATGATCTGCTTGTCTGTCTGTTACTGCCTCTGAGAGGAAGAGGGGGGGGGGGGGTTGCTCTATCCAGACGACAGGGTGTCATTAATATTTGACATGTTATGATTCCGACAACTTCCCTGCCTGTTGCTGGTGATTGCTGCTGTATTTTTTTCTTACTTGGAAATATTTGAGTTTGGGATTTTTCAAAAGCAGGATTTATTTTAGAGAGAAGACTTGAAATAGCTGATATGCATGTGGGATATGTGTTAGTTTATGTGTGTTTTGTTTTGTTTTTTGCACAGTTTTACATTCCTCCAGCGTACAGATACGGTCTTAACAGCTACTGATTTGAATATACTGGAACTCTTTGCATGTAGTTATGTCATGTGAGTGCTGGTGTGCACAGTTTAACTTTTAGGAAAAGACTACTGTGACTACTATGGAATTGTACAGCATTCACTTTATTATTCTGAAGGCTATTTACATTTTCATGCACAGTGTATACAGTACAGTACATTTATGATAATGAATAGTTTGAAAAATAATTAGAATTTCCAAATACTGATTAACGAAAGTAATAGCAATTCAATATTAATATATAAAGTTAAGTCTAAGGCTTAATTGCAAAACATCAAGTTAATGTTGCATTGATTTTGTCTAATATGCTTCATGTAACATCAAAGTGAGACTAATTAGGTCATTTAAAATATAAGCCTAATGTGTCCAGTCAAAAAACAACTTGATGTAATGATCCATAATGAGTTACACTCTCATAACAACAATCACCGATTTAGGATTAAATTTCTAAAGTTCTTTCTTTACAGAATTAAAAAATGTAGTAAATTAGTTCAAGACGCTACAAATTCCTCAAAAGCAAAGCCTGTTTTCTGAGGTATCTGCAGTGACATTAGTAAAAGCTGATTGGCGGGTAAAAGTGTGGTTCCTCCATTACGGGTCATTCTGTGGTTTAACGGCCACTGAGGCCTGTGACCATATCTGTTGCGCCAGAGACACAGAGAGGCTGGAAAGTGCGATTGCAGCAGCTTAGGGCAGGGACTCTTAAACTTTATTACCCCAGGACTCAAATGGGAAATTTCAGTTCCCCACCCTGGAATCCCTTTGAGAAATCATCTTTCAACACCGTCATGTGGAGAAACAATGGAAGGTCAAAATAAAAGCTAAGAGGGGAAAAAAAAAGCTTTGAAATAAAACTTTATGATTTTTAAATTAAACCTTAATTCCAAAAGGACGTAATTTAAATGTCAGTCACGCATAGTGACCCCTGAGTTATATTATCTCAGAATACAGCTTTTAAATACAGCTTGAAATAATTTCACAAACAAGTCTCAAAGGAGCTTTGAGATTGTTTTACTGCTATATCCTTCACCTTTTGACAGAGTCTATTATGTGGATGTGGGAAACTGTTTATGCTGAACACTGTAACGGACTATGCAAAGAGCTTTGCGGCTTGGGACATAAAATGCAAAAAAGCCATAATGCAGATCAGACAAGAAAAAAAAAAAAATCCTTTGAATATTCAGTTTGTCTCCATTTAGCACAGACAGAGCACTGCTTCTTTCTGCTCTTCCCCTGCAGAAATCCACCTGTCAAAAACTCAAAATGGAGAGGCTCCTCTTTTTCATTATGGCTCCTTTCATTAAGAGCCCTCCCCCCCTTCACTATCTGTGTTGTCGCCTGATAGAATTATCCACCAGACGCCTATGTGACAGTAGCATCTATATCTCTGCCTCCCGCTCTGTAATAATTCAACGTTGGTGCTCTGGAGACTCAAAACTGCCTGATAAAAGTGAATGTGTGTGTGTGTGAACATGTATGTGTGTGTATCTGGGTGTATGATATGTTCTTGAAAGCATGTGTGTCTTTTTGAGCTGCAGTTGAAGCAGAGTGAAAAAGCAGAAGGAAGTGTGTCTGTTTTAAGTTATAAGTTGAAGAAAAAAAAAAAAGGGAAAAAGTGGTTGTTGGTGTTTAATGCCAACTCCAACTCTGCACTGAATAACACTGGTCATACCTATATCAATGGTTAGTTTCAGAGTTTTGGAGGGTTTCGAACAATGGTCATTCAGATATTCCACTGCTGGGCTGTTATAGAGCTTTGTGTTGACAGATTTCCAGATTTTCCATCCTCGTGTGATGAGGTCACATCTTGGGGCCTCAGGATATGTTGCTACTAGCACTCAGAGCTGTTCATAGTGCGGAGAAAGCCATAGGTGCTGCAAGGTCATGCAGTTTTAATGGATTAAAATAGCTGCAGCTGTTTGAAGATCATTCATTCAATGATTCGACCTTAGATACTCAACAATAGAGCAGAGGTCTGTTATGAATGTTGAAAACCTCACAGAACTCACACTGGGTCGCCCTGCTGGATTTTCCATTCGGTAAGAACCCTGAGGTTCTCCAAAAGATATTCTTTTGCTGTCGGTCCAGCTCTGGCTTCGCTCAAGCACGTGGATCAAAGGTGATATATGGATCCAGGTCTCCTCGTCCAACTTCAGCTCCTCCTCTCTCTGTTCTTTTTCTCGATTTTTTTTTTCCTTATTCCTGGCTTTAATGATGTGGAACACAAGGGTTGAACATGATCATTGAGCCATGGCCTCTTTTTGATATGATCACAGTGAGCTCAGGATGTTGGGGCTCGTGTGGCACTGGCTTGTGTTAGAAAGCAGCGCCTGAAATGTGCCTTCTCGTTCTCTCCTCTGTACACAGACATCAGCAGAGCAGTGGGCAGGAACCTTAGTGTGCATTAAATTATCTGCAGTTGCAGCAATTATCTGCAAGTCCAAAACCTTTCACTGTGCCTCGTTTCTTCATCCCTGTGTCTCTTCTTTACGCCAGAAGCACATCGCCAGTGTTGGAGAGTACATTTACTCAAGTACTTAAGTGAAATTCTGAGCCACTTAACTTAAGTATTTACATTTTATGCTACTTTGCTTTGTTTTTGGAAAGAGTACTCAGATTCTCAAGCTCATAATGAGCATATAAAATTGCTATACAGTAAAACAACCTAACAGTGTATCAAATAGTTTAGGTTAGCTCCATCTCGACAAGCTGTAATAATAAAATGCTGTTTACATGTTAATGCAACAGTAATAATACTCTAATAATACAATATAACATGATATACAGTACTGTAACAGTGGCAGGACTCATTTGGCCAACACAGTGAGTACTTTTACTTTTGATGAATTTGTTACCAAGAACATTTGTCTCTTAATATTTCTGTATTTTTACTCAAAGTTGCTCTAATTATTATTATTATTTCACATCAACAATGGAAAAGATGCTTAACATGAAAACTATCACTCGCTGTGATCAGCTCTACTGAGCTTTTTCGCATGATCTTCCAGGCCCAAATCTTTACCACCAAACAGCAGAAAAGGTTAGCAACTAGCTAACATAGTGGAGCATTTAGTGGCTAAAGATTCAGATATTTCCCTTGAGGAGCTGGTGGAGACCAAAACAGAACTTAGAAGAGTGAATATTGGACTTACATGACTCAATATAAATGTAAATGCTATCTATCTGTTGTTGTGTAAATGAGCAACTATTTCCTTAAATCGTTTACTATAACAAATGTATAAGGTGATAATATACCTGTATGTCAATGTTGTGCTTACAGTTTGTTGTGCTGCCCCCAAGTGGCCAGAAAAGTACTGCAGTTTTAAGTAAAATATTAAAACGCTAGACCTTCAGTGATGATAGAGTATGATTGCTATGAATGCTTCTTGCCACCACATTGCTCATTACAAATGGCACATATGGGAAAGCTGTTGACCTACTGAAGTGATCATGAGCAGGACTCTGAATATGTGTCTGACATCTGAGCTTTCAATGGGGCAAGAAAAAATAAATATTTCCTTACAGAGTATAACACAGACCCGCGCGCTGCACGCAAATGTTTTTCCAGAGAAAAGTGCTATCACATCCTGTATTTTTAGAGTCCATCTGTATTCTGAAGGATCACAACACAATATGTACACACGTAAACGACACTAAATCCCGTTCCCATTTCCACGTAATCCTGGGCGACAACTGCAGGGCCTTTTTTGGGCACAGGACAGTGACTTGCCAGCTCTAAAATTAAAATTCCATATTACTGGCGTCTGTAGTGCGTTACTTTGACTCTATGAACGAATTAATAAATATTTACAGAAGCAGAAGCTTAACATTAACACTTGGAGCAGCACAGACATCCATCATATGTGATTTTGAGGGCATGCTGCAGGCTGCTGCTCAATCAACACCCCTACACTCTTACACACACACATGCACGCACAAGCCAATACAGTGATAGATTCCAAACACCCTGATATATTGCAGCCACAAGTCAGTGATGTGGCTCTGAGTCACTTGGTAACACCCACCTGACACATACACACACACACACACACACCTCCACAAACACACGCACTCATATATGCTCACACGCACACACACACACGCACCTGACGTCGTGTTTGATGGAGTTAGACACCATGGCAACAGAGCTGTGACTCTTCCTGTCCTGTGAGTGGACTGAAGCTGTGGAGGAGGGAGGAGAAAGCTACGATATAGCGCTGCTACTCAAGTGCAGCTATTATTATTCTCAATCTCTCTTTCTCTCTATTCTCTGCTTTTCTTTTTTTCTCTGTCTCTTCACCACGGCCGCTATCTGCATGGTGCATTTCTCTTACTTTTTTTTGTTTTGTTTGCAGTATATAAAGGCTGAGAGTTGAAAAAAACCCAACCAGGGGAGGTAGAGGAGGTAGAGGAGAGGTCAGCAAGCATGTATTTCTAAAGCTATCGATTGTGGAAAACCTGACACATCATCAGAGGGAATCGCGCTGATTCTTACAACTGCAAGCAGGCAGCATCCTGGATGGCGTCTTATTTGTTGACATATTATTTTTATCTCACCCTTCTTGCACTCTCACTCGCTGCACCTCCCTGCTTCAATCACAGACCAAAAATCAATTAACTCCTCCTCTCATTATTTCTCTGTTTAACCCTCCTTCATTTTTTATTTTGCCGTGCCGTTTTTTTCCTCTGTCTCTCTTTTCCTGTCAGTCATGTTTCATAAAGGTAGTAGCACAGATAAGGCGAGCGGAGGGAGGGAGAGAAGGGGGGCGTGCAGGTGGACAGGTCTCACAAACAGCATCTGTATGAGATTTACTGCCTGCAGATACAGATGGTGGAGAGACAGGGAGGAAGAAAGTGGGGGAGAGGGAGGTGTTGGAACAGTGCAGGTGAATTGCTTTTTTGGTCTCTGGTAGAATTTTCACGGTCTGATTGTCAGCATTTGTTAACATACACACACACACACACACACACACACACACTGTAACGCAGTGTGAAATTGTGGGAACGTGGCTGTTGACAGTAGAAGTTTGTCTGAGTTAAGTTCCCCTCTTCTCTCCTCCCTCTTTTGCATACGATCCAAGCGCGAGCTGTGAAAGGTGAACTTGCAGCCTGCTGTGGATAAATTATGTGTGACATGTTTAGCTGAGCAGCCTTATATGGAGACGGGTGTATCTGAATACAGTAGGGCTCTGCCAAGAGGGAAGGAGGGAGAGAGAGAGCGAGGGAGTGAAGGACAGGGAGGGAGGAAGAGGAGAAGGAGGAGGAGGAGGAGGAGGAGGAGGAAGGAAAAGAGGCAGGGGAGGGAGAAAGCGAAGGAAAAAGGAGGGAGGAGGGGGCAGTGACGGAGGGAATGAAAGAGAGGAGTGCCGCGAAGCAAGCATGAGGTTTTCACTTTCCATTCTCCCCTCAGCAGCAGTCAGATGAGTCCTTGCAGAGACACAGTAAGTCTTTGCTGTTTACTCTGTGTGTGTGTGTGTGTGTGTGTGTGTGTGCCTGAGGTGTGTGTTGATGTGTTACTTTTTGTTTGTTTAGACACTAATGAGTGAGTTTTCTGCTTACATTTTCTGCCATATCGCTTTTGGAATTATTATTCACCATCTGGATATTGACTGTGGTGTGTTCACGGTTGTGTTTGTATGAGTAATTTATATGTCTGTTTGTGAGTATGTGTGTGTGTGTGTGTGTGTGTGTGTGTGTGTGAGAGAGTGTGTGTACATATGCAGATGGCCACCGTGCTTCACTGCTAATGTGCGGTTGTTTGAGGCGGGACAGTTTTAATGTGGAAAAGAGCTGAGCAGACGAAAGAATGGGTAACGTTAGTGTTTAATGTTCCGCAGAGTAGTTAACGCTCACACACTCACGCACAAAGACACACACTGACACACACTCTCCTTTCTGGCAGACTTCACTCTGTCTCCCTCAGTTTCTCACATACTCTCCTCCTTCAGCTGGACTCCACTGAAATCCCTGTTGGGTGACTCCTAACTGTTAACACTAAAGCTAAAATATGCACTCACATTTATGGATGAATGAATGAAAACACACACACACACTCACTCACAGACACACACTTACGCATATGAACAGCTCTACACTTCCCCCCCCCCCCCCTCCGTATAATGACAGGACTACTGTTTACACTACAGCTGCCCTCAGGAAATGATTAAACTCCTGCGTTACCCAGGCCGTCTGCGCCAGTCTGACACACAAGCGCAAATACACACACGCATGTACACACACAGAATAGATCATCACTGACATTTGCGTGCTGTAGAAAGGCCAAAAAAAAAGTGAGCAGAATTTGGTTAAAGTGGTTCGATCATCTTTAGTAAAGTTTGTGTATACATTCAGATAGTAAGTGGATGCAATAATTCATGTATATATATATGCTGTTAAATTTTGTCAGTGTTTACCTGACAATTTCTGAATGTGGGTGGTTTTAGTTGTCAGCAGGGTGGGGGGGCAACTACATGATGGAATTATAAAAGGCTGTGCAGCACCATTTGAAAAAAAATAATATAATAAACTCTTGAAAACCTGGAATTTTGGATGTTGAATATAAGCAGGATTTCACTCTTGTTTGCTTTGCATTAAAAGTTAAATCACTGGAATAGGTTGAGTGTGGTCTAGAATACATTAGCTTTGGAGTCTCTGCATTTTTCAATTAATCTTCTAAACATGCACAGCTCATTTGCCATATTTCCATACGGTCTGGACACCTGCACTGTGCTGTAACTGTGATCGAGGCCCGTGATGCAAATTTTCCATACGGCATCTATCACTCTCTCATTCACCTGTCTGCCTACATGTCTCGGGAAGGTTTGCCAAAAGGTGTCACTTACTTTGATGACATGTTGTGGGTTCACCCAAACTGAAATAGGTGCCTGCTGCCTGCAGTTTCTCATCTAATAAGCTCAGTGTGACTCCATTTATCAGTTTTAGATTTGCATCAATAGTACCTTAAGTTCCAGACTTCATTGCAGCTCCAGGAGCACGGCAGAGAGATGTTATTGTGGATCCCTTTTCTTTCTCCCTCCATCTGTCACAAGTGAAAGTAAGAACCTCAATTTTGGAGTAGAAGGAGTCGAGTTGGCTGATTGTTGATGGAAACATTTATGGAAGGGCAAACACAAATTCTTTCTAACAACAGTTATGGCTGCAGTTTGAGCTCTCATGTCACTATTCACCAAATTGATTGTGTCGTAGACACCGTGTCCATCTATATTTCCTATCTTGTTTCACATACACGCCCTCTTCTCACCCACTAATCTGAACACCTCTACCTCTTCAGTTTCTTCATCCTTCTCTGTCTTTGTCTCTCTCTGCAGCTGTCTGTCTTATTCTCTGCGTCTTTCTGTTTTTTTTATTTTTTTTTTATTTTTATGGCTCACTGTTTCTCTTTCGTCTGACTCTTAGTGGGTTGGAAAAGCTTCTCTGCAGATCAGAGCAGGCAGATCTACACGGTCATTAGAGTATAGAACAGCGAGAGCGCAGAGGCACTCATACATACTGAATTTCACAGCACACACATCCCCGACTAAACAACTGTGTGTATGTGAGAGAAAAGAAAGAGACTCTAATGGAGGGGGAGTGAGAGGACGCATGCTTACCTGCTTTTGACTGTATTGATTAAAAAAAAAAGAGGAATTATGCTCTTCCTCCCCCACCTTCTCTTTCCATCCTTCAACTAATCTGTCCTTTAGAAGTGATGTCATCTCCCTGCTGTCCTCAGCAGGCATGGGGCAGTCTGTTGCATGCAGATGAGTAGTGTGTTTGTGTCCGTGTGTGTGACAAAAAAAAAAAAAATTGTGTGTATGTGCATAATGACATGAGCATGCCTCTACCCTGATTTACATTATTCAATTATCAAGTAAAAAAATGGGGCGAAAGCTCTGATCAAGGTGACAGCAGGAGAAGGTGACTGGAGATGACTTTGAGTCCCATGCTTCGAAATTCAACACACAGCATGTAACCGGCAGATAGACAGTCAGTCATTCCGACAAATGGTTGGGGGAGTCCTACGAGGCCATTTGGTGAGTGGCAAAATCACAGTGAGTCAGTCAATGGTGTATGATTGCTGTTTTCCCTGCAGTCTGCAAAGCTGTCACTGGACTAATGCACACTAGTGGAAGATGTAATCTATAGTAAATACACTTGGCTCCATGGAGGAGCCCTCTGTGATTTCCACAGATTAAGGTGTCAAACTGAATCACTGGTCATAGACAGTTGAAGAGTACAGATTATCCGCCGTTTGGCCAAGGGACTCCCTAAAAACTTGGTATTTTACCCAGGGGCGGTGCCTTCCATCCTGCATCACACAGTTTTCATCAGACACACATCACAAGTGTTGTGATGCGCGTTCTCGTCAGCTCGCGTTGGGTCGTCTCGTCAATTTTTGGATAAGCGAGCAAAACTGTAACCTAAAACGTTGTAACCTAATCTTTGCCTTAACCCCAAGATTAAACCTACAGGAGACCTCATGCCTAACTTCAAACAGAGATGATTTTTTTTTTGTGATCATGGATTTACGAAGATAGATACACTCCGCTTCTTGTACGCTTCTTGTACTGCTGGCACAGCTGCAACAGGGACTAGACTTCCCTGGAGATTTTCAAATGACTTTTACCTGACTGTTGATACATTTTCAAATTGACCATCATAATGTTATACTGGGAAATATGTACAACTAAATAGTGCTAAAGTATATTGACATTTTGACGTGCTAAATTATGTCCAACAAAAATCTACATAGATTGGGGGTCTGTATTCTGATTTCAATGTAATATCTTGCATAGATGTCCAGCCCAAACGGGCTTATAAGGCAGACTATCAATTTCCATATAGGTGTGAGACCAAATATACCAATTATAGGAAAACATGAGTAGTATATTCTTTATGCCTTCATACTTGACATGCATCAAATAAACTGATATCATATTGTATGTGTGTATTATTTTGTCTAGTTTGCCTAATTTTCCAAGCTTTAGAAATAAAACTAGCCCATACTTTGCCTCTCAGTCCATCTTCTCTTTTTCATTAAACCAAAATAATTCAGGATTTTTGCTTGGCATTCTTACAAAGGTGCACACAGGTTTATCATATAAAGCAGCCTACAATAAAACTAAGTGCAATTTATTTTCATCGTCTCCCAGGTCACAGACCAAACACCCTCTACCTTCCTCACTTATCTACTTCTATTGCCAGGGGTGGGATACTTCTTGGTGGACATAGCATTGAGTTCCACACCAAAAGGTTTCTGTTTTATCTATTTGAGAGTTCTTAGCACGGAAAAGTTTGGGAACTCCTCACCAAACTACATTACAGTTGGTGCAATCACCAGAGGCAGTGCATGTTGCAACTCCTCTCATAATATCGGAATTTTAGTGTTTGTCAAAACATGTCATTAAAAGTAACTGAGGGCCCTATCTTATATCGAGATGCTCAGCCCATACGGGCTTACAAGGCAAACACAAGAATTATTTAGAATTATGTACACAGATGACCAAATATACAAATTAATACTTTAATTGAATATTATGTATACATTCATATATGACGTACAAATAACATATCACATATTGAATACGTGTATTATTCAGTGTAGTTTGTCTGATCCAGACCCCCTATTCCACCCCCTGTATGATTTCACTTTGTGTGTGTGTGTGTAAGCACGTGCATGTCTCTCTCATACTGCTGCAGCATTTCACACATTTTTCACCCATCTGTGAGAGACAAAACAAAAATATAATCCATTAATTACATTTTAAAAAGGCAGGTGGAATGCCATTCTTACAGGTATTCTTTGTTTTAGTAACACAAACCTGTTAACGTAAAGTTAGCTTGTTAACAGTTAGCTAACGTTAGCTAGCCAGTAAATTTCTTATTATTCTCATGGCACATGATTTGAGGCACATGTTATGACATTCTACTGCTACCATGACTGGATAGTGCAAATTAAAAGTAGTAACCGACATTATTTGTAAAAAAACTAGCATAACTCACCCTCCATCTTGGAAAACTCATGAACATGCACTCAGAGCACAGGCTGAGACGGTCACGGAGCTCGCCGAAGCGCGTGCACTGCTACGTCCTGCAAAACCACGTTTTTTTGGGAGTCCTGTTTGGCCAAATGCTGCTCTGATGATACGTCAGGGATTCTGCACGTCGTGTGTGGTTGTGATTAACTGACATCCACTCCTTTGGTATTTCCTGATTTAATCTAAAATACCAGACTGTAGAATTCCAAAAATTCACAGAAGGCCAAATCATTAGTGTTAATTATCTTCATATGAGTTTAATACTCTGTACAACAATTTCTGCTATTAGGGTTCTCAGCCATTCAACTTGATCAGTGATCATCTTGCTGTTACTGAGCCGTCTCCTGTCAAGGATTTTCCATGGCTCAAGTTTGTCATAAATTGCATCTCTCTCTGTCTTTGTATGCTGGTGTTCGTGTCTGAAACCTCTCCCCTTTACTCTGCTTCATTTCATTACATGCTGAATATCCCCACTCTGTCTAGCTCAGGCCATGCCACCTCTACTTCCCCTCTGTCTACCTGTTTGTCTAGATCTGTATACTGCATGTCTGCATGTATGAGCAAAGGAGAGGCGGTGAAAGTAAAAAGGTAAAGACTGCGTATGTGTCTGATAAAGGCCCCGTGCTTGAAATGCCACATGCGGAGGTGGTAACTTTACACAAGGCAGCTTATTTCAAAGTGGGCAGACTACTTTTTCACTGGCATCTGTCTGCCCCCCTTTCACCTATTACATCTATATCCCTGAGATGTCTCCTCTTCATCAGTCAGTCTGTTTCTCACCCTGTCTGTCTGTCTTTCTAACTCTTTCTCTCATTCTCTCTGTTTTCCAATCATTCTCCATCTACCCTCCCACCCACACTCTCACACACACATATATATTCTCATACACACACCTCCTCCATTGCTATTCCTGAGAGGAGCACACTGGTCTGGCAGTGGCTTAGTTTATGTCCATGAACTCAGTGACACCGTTTTTGCCGCTGCATTACACCACACTGGCACTACCACAGCCAGGTATCCACACTGCAGAGGAGATAGGAGTTAAAAAAAAACAAACAAACAAAATGCATGTCACAATACATGCACGCACAAATAGGTAATCATGTATCTAAATGTATATTATCTCACATCCCTGTCTGTGTGGGTGTCTACTATCGCCTCACCCCCTGTCTCTATGTACATGTCAGGCTGTTTAAACACTTGCGCTGATATCACAGTGCAGACGACAGCTTGCACACGTGCCACTTGACTGCCCTCATCGTCTCCCCTCCCCTCTGTTTGTCTTACAGCTGAAGGAGGGAGTCATAGATTGTGTGTGTGTGTGTGTGAGAGTGTGTGTGTGTGTGAGGCAGAGCGAGCACATAAGAGAGATAGTTGATGTTGTTCATATGCATACATATTACTCATATGCCTGCGTCCTGAATATCAATGCATTGGCTGACCTTCCATTCTTCTCTACCGTTGTGTATCCTTTGTAGATGATGCAGATCTGCTGTGTCATGGTTTGTGGTCAATACTAATGTGTGTGTGTGTGTGTGTGTGTAAGATTACCCTGATGGTACAATCTGTGGAAACATCATCGTAATGGAGTATCATTTCAGAATGACCAGCACTCATCCAGAGACTGTTGGATCAAATCTTAAGCTTGCAGGGGTGGGACATGTTTCGCATGTGAGCCTTATTTATACGGTTGTCCCTTTAGCAAGGTATTTGAGTAATTAATGTCACATAGATGTCCATCACTCAGCTCCTCAAGCAGTTGAAGTGGAGAAAAAAAGATTTTTTTTTATTGTGCCTTAGATTAGGGTGACCAGACATCCCAGTTTTCTGGGACAGTCCCCGTTTTAGGTGGACTGTCCCCGGCTGGAGCTGTCCCTGGAAATGTCCCAGTTTTTAACTGTGCGTTAAAAACAGACTGCAAAGTGAAATAATATTTTACATGGCAAGAAAGGCCAGACAGCAGAGCCTACTGGTTGACATCTCAATTACGTTGTGCTTGTTTTGGTCAACAGAGGGGGCTGCTCGCTATAGCAGCTTCATATCACTCTTCTTCTTCTACTAACTACTTGCTTGCGCTAGTTTTAGAGAAAACTGCAGTGGAAAACTCGGCCAGAAGCTAGCAAGTGTCAAGTGAATCCACAACATCACTACAAATGTCTTTTTAAGCCAGGTAAGCTACAATTGTTTGAGATACTAGCTAGTGTTGTTATAATGTCACAATTTATTATATAGATAGATGATTTGCTCTATAAGGTTTTAAATAGGTTATGCTAGCTAATGTTAGCTATGTAGCCTAAGTTAGCTAGCTAGATTAGCGAGATACTGTCATGGTAGCTAGGTTAAAAAATATTCATCCATACATTCATGTAAACATGCAATGGATGGGCTATTTTGAAAATATTATTATATTAAATTAATGCACAATTATTATGAGAATATTTATTTGTAGATTACAATTTTAATAGTTTGGCATTATAATAAGTAGTCTGAAAATATATTTAGAAATTTTCAAGGATAATGTTAGCATAATGTTTTGTTACAGAGTGGAGAGGAAGGAGAGGAGGAAGACTGGATAGGAAGAAGAGTGAAGGAGATAGAGGAGGAAACGTAAAGATATAATTAGAGCCTGCCAATTTATTATTCCAAACAATGTTTTTGAGATAAAATACAAAATGATGCAAGCAATGGGAATCTGTTAACCAAAGTATTTTATCCAATAAAGCACTATTTCTTATTAAAGACTGGAGAGGAAGGAGAAGAGAGTGAAAAGGAAAAATCAAGGGAGTAAAACGAGTGAAGCGAGGAGAGTGTAGAAGAGTGAGGTGCAAAGGTAAAGAGAAGGAAAAGAAGAGAAGGGAGTTGAGTGAAGAAAAGAGGAGGAGAAGGATTGGAGGAGAGGAAAAAGTTAAGGGAGTAAAAAGAGTGACCCAAGGAGAGTGAAGAAGAGCAGACAGAGGAGGTACAATGGCTCTTTCCAAGAAATGGAAATGCCATTTTAATGACAACATGATGAGATAATTTCCATTTATGCACCCAGCTTTATGAGCCAAAGTTTACATGTGCTAGGTCAAAATGTGACGCCATAGTGAGTACCACAGGCAACTACTTTGGTAACACATGACCTAGACCGGGTTGAAATTGTGTCAATCATGGACATGTACAGCTTCTGCCAATATTAGTCAGACATTGTAAGATATATGATGGAAACAAAACTGCTTGATTTTGTTGAATTGAATGGAGAAACAGCAGAGGAAAATGCAGCTGAGGTCCTGGTGGTCATCCAAAAATTTAACATGGAAAACAAAGTTGTGGCATTCTTTGCCGACAACACAAATAACAAAGTTGGAGGGCTGAACAGGCTGGGGAGGATCAATGGATACCAAAGTAAAAAATGCTCTGCAGCGGGAGTTGATAGGCTTAGGTTGTCCTGCCTACATCATTCATAACATGGCCAGAACAGCTTTGGATATGATTCCTTTTGATGTTGAGTGCCTGCTCACAAAGATATTTGGATATTTTCATATTTTCACTGTCAGAGTAGAAAGACTGAAGAGCTTTTGTGAGCTTGTTGGCCAGGAGCACCATAACATCTTAGAACACAGCAATGTATGCTGGTTGTCCATGCTCTCTGCTCTAGAAAGTGTGCTAAAAATGTATGTGCCACTGAAATCCTTTTTCTTTCTGGAGACAAATGCAATGTTTTCCTGCGAACAATGTTCGAAGATCCACTGTCTGAACTTTGGCTGGCCTTTGTCCATGGAAACCTGACTGTATTCAGTGACACGATCAAGATGCTTGAAGGCCAGGACTGCTGTGCTGTGGAGTCAGCTGCAATTCTAAGAAATGTTCAGGCAAAATTGACTGCAAGACGTGATAGCAACTTCATTACAGTTTTGGACAGAGGACTTCTGAGAGCGCTAGAGGAAAATGGAGCAATGTCTAAAGAGAACTTTCTCAAAACATCCCAATCATTCTTCACTACGGCTGTGAACTACTTGCAAGCATGGGGAAAACACCCAGATAATCTAAAAAATATTCATTGTCTCCTTTTAAAAAGGCAACCTCAGTCTGAAGAGATCCAGAAGGCAGCAGCCACCCTGCAGGAAAAATGCCGCAATGTGACCATCAATAAGGATGCATTGTTTGACGAGGTTACTGGCCTGCAAGCGTTCGTAAAAGGGGGATCTCTTGAAGAATGGAAAACATGTGAGACACTGCTTAGTCAGAGATGGAGCACGGTGGTTACCCACTTCAAAGAGAATGACAGCCCACACGCTAACCTGACTAGATTAGTGTTGTGCTTACCTGGAAGTAATGCACCAGTTGAGAGAGTGTTCTCCCAAATGAATGATATATGGACAGCAGAAAGAAATAGGTTCATTGTTCCTACCATCAAGGCCAGGCTTATTGTGAAGACAAACGTCAACCTCCCCTGCAAGGAGTTTATGGAGAAACTGGCCAAAGACAGAGCAATCCTGAAGAAACTTTTTCTGAGAAATTAAGTTGGTATAGGTATATTATGTAGTTACCAATCTCATCATCATATTTTTTTATTAAGTATCTCTCATATACTATTGCCTGTTTTTTCAATTTTGCTCATGTTCTCTTCTGCTGTTATTCTACCCAGACTACCAGTACCACTGTTAGTGTGTCTGATAGTTTTGTCTCTCTGTTACAGTGTGTCTGTTAGTGTGTCAGTCTGGTAGTATTGCCTATCTGTCTTCTCTGTCTTGTACGTATAGATAATTAAATACACTGTGTTGAACCATTGTAGTTTGACCAGTTTCTTTATTGTGTGTTCCATAGTTTACCATAGCTTTACTCACCATGGTACTCTTAACTATGATTTTCTGACACAGTTTACACCATCTGGTCACTTTACCTTAGATATGCAGTAGATTTACAGACTCCAAAAGCAATCTCTTATTAGCTGCTCACTTGTACAATATTAGCTAAAGTAAAATGGGAAAGTTATCCCATTAGCACCCATTATTCACTGTCATGTGACTTAATGTTTTCTTAATGAGCCATTTCTGCATCATTAATTAAGATGTTATGTCACTCTTAAATATTACCTGTATTTAAAGAAACAAGAGTTTACAGTCATGCTAGCGGCTTTGTGAGGCTGTACTGGAACAACAGCTTTGAGGTAAATGCTACGTCAGCATGCTAACATGCTTACAATGGAAATGTTAACATGCTGATGTTTAGCAGGTTTGATGTTTATCATCTTAGTTCACCATATTAGCATGCTAACATTTGCTGATTAGCTCTACACAAAAAGTACAGCTGAGGGTGATGGGAATTTCATTAAATTGCATGTAGTTGGTCATAAACCGAAGTCTTGACAAGTTAAAAATGATCTAAAGATGGCGCTAAATAAAAAGTCAGAGGATCACCAATGTTAGCACAATTTATGCTGACGGGAACATGAATGTCTGTACCAATTTTCATGGCAATGCCGCCACCAGTTGTTGAGATATTTCAATCTGGAACAAAGTGGTGTAGTGACCAACCAACTAACAGACAGACATTGCTATTCATAGAGCAGCCCAGTCACCAGAGTAAAATGTTGGCATTGTACATTTCTGCAAACCACAGATACATTTCCCTGCGTTTAATACGTAACATATCAACATTTCTACAATACATATCATAGGGAAAGTGACGTAAGTCGGATGGCATCTATATGAGCGCACTTCTATGTTAGGAGGGGGCAGGTTGGGTTGTTGGCAAGACAGTTGCAAAAGCATCAAAGCAGCAGAGACCACTGTTCGTACGTAGAGATTCAACGTATCCGTGGTTTGCAGAAACATACAATGCCAACGTTTTATTCTGGCGATTGGTTTGTATAGAGTTATGCTGCGAGCATGGCTAAAAGAAAAACTGCTATCTCACAATATTATTATAAAATTAGCAAGTACTTCTGCAACGTGCACCAACAAAAAAGTGCTGAGTAAGTGCTGTGTAAGCTAACACTGTTTTTTCAAATAAGTGTTATGAAAATAAGTGTTTAAAGAGAATGAAAGACCTGCTCTCTCTTCTAGCTAACCTTGGTCCAGTATTTTATTTTCATCTACATTAATCATGCAGTATTTCCTGCTGCTAGTCTATAGAGAGGAAAGATAGTGACTAAATCTTATCCACAACCCTTGCGAATGTTACATTAACATTAGTTTGCCTTTTTATCATGGTTGGCGTGCTGGACTGTCTGTTTTTGTAGTTTGTCCCATCTGTTTTGTTGCTGCCTTCTTACCTAATTTCCAGACGGATTGTAGATGAACTGAATTCATAAATCTGCTGTAAACCGGTGAAGTTAGGTAACATAACTGGCAGAGACAAAGAATCACTGAAATGCAAGATGCAGCCTATTGTGCAACAGGTCAAGCAGCTGAATCAACTTCTGAGGAAGAGATAGTTTGCATTTGTACAACAATCTCATTTATACAACTGCAGTTTTCACCATGGAAAAAAAAGTCATCAACAAATATTTGCCATAGTTTTCATAGATGACATTAACACTGCTCAGGGCTGAAATCAGGCTATGACACGCTTGTACTGATTTTTACTGTGTAACTTATAGAACATACTTAAACATTCGTAGAAACAGGTGAAAGTAACTTTACGAAATATTTCATATTTGTTTACATGAAGCTCTCCAGATATGTAGCGTTATAAGTGTTCAACTAAAACTATTTGGTGAAAACTATTGTCTCGTTATCGAAAAGCCTCAACTTGCTGCTCTAGCCTTGGTACTGGACTGTAAACTGTCTACTGAGCAATGCTGTTCAGATTTCATTGCGGCATTTGAAAACTTGATGATTTCCTCTGAACCGCCTGATATCAGGCAGGACCTGACACCATTAACCACTTTGTCCTTGCTTTAAACACGGTTTCTCTAGTTGCCGTGGTGATGATGACCTTGCAGCACATTTCTGTGGTACTGCAGCATAAGGTGTTGTGTGAACAAGGAATGAGAGGGGAGACAGCGAGGAGAGATAGAGGGGGCAGAGACAGTGGGCGAATAAAATGAGGCCAGCTACTATTAAAAGACAAGCCACGTTCACAAAGTTGTTTATGTCACATGATACTCATACGAGTGCAACTTAGGAGCAAGGAGAAAGATTTGGGGAGAGAAAAAGTGATAAACAGCATATGTATGAAGAGAAATAGAAAAGGAGAACAGGTTGGGATAAGAGAAAGATAAATGAAGAAAGATAAGAAAATTCTACTTTTTTTTCCTCTGATTCCATCTTATATCCTCTTTTATACCTGCCAGGATTCACCTTGTTTCTCCCTCTCACTACCAGACACCAACCTCTGTCTCCCACCAACCTGTACTAATTGCTCCTGTTTGCCTCCCATCACTCTTCCTTTAGCCTCTTCCCTTCCCCTGTCACCACCTCTGGTCTCCTTTACTCAATTTGTCTCTCACAGTCTCTCCCCTCCCTTCTTCCTGATGCTCCTATCAGTATAAAGGGCAGCTCAGGTTGTATATAGATGATGTCCTGGTCAGCCAGTGATGCGGTGTAATACGAACCGTCCAGCATCTGCTTTTTGCTGCTGCAGTCAGCGCCCTTTAACCTCTCGCATTACTGAATTTCTCCTCCCTCCCTCCGTCTTTCCTTCTCTTTTTTTCTTTTGCTTTTCTGAGGGTGCGCCAGATGTACCGCTGACTTCTGATCTGTGAATTTGCTAATTAAATTTTAACTGAATTACAATAATCCCTGTGTTACTAATCAACTATATTTCCCAACATAGTAGAAGAGAGCATGAAAATCAGATTCTGAGCCCTTTGTAACAGTTAAGGAATGTCTGAACTGTCAACTCACCGCTTAAACAAACAGGACTGTCTGAATGGCAGACAGCAACAAGTATTTTTTTTTATTTTTTTATTATAGACCAGAGTTTACGCTCTGTCTCTTGGGCAATTTGGTTTTGGGGCAAATTGTTTCCTCTCTCTTTCAAGAAAGTTTGACCATTGCTCTTTTTGTCTCTGGCTGTTTGTTGTTTTTAAAGGTCAGCGATAGGAAACCAAACATGTAGCAACCTGTTTTTTTCTTCTTTCCTTCCACTTTTTCTCCTTTATTTCTTTTCTGGAAGTCATTCGAGGTGAATAAATGGCTCCCATCTCTGGCTCCTGTTGACTTCCTCATTCTTTCTCTTTCTCCGCCTGTGCTGCTCTCAGATGCAGGGCTGAACGTGGCTTGTGTTAAGAGAGGCATTTTGATGAAATAAAGTGCAATTCCACGTGGCTTGCACTAAAAACGGCGCATTAATATCAGGATACACAGCTACATAAAGCAAATGTGGTGCTGGCTTGACATTGTACACAAACTCACATATAATTATTATTTCTCATAGATTATTATTGATGAATAGGATCCACTTTTCATCATGAAGATTTGTGAATATTTTAATCTATATTCTTAAAACATAACAGCCAATAACTCAGCAGCAGTGGTGTCACTGGAGGCTAAATCGGTGTGTTTTTCCTGGAGAGTTGTCATAGCCATGAAATAATCCAGAGTTCGGCCGAACAAGCGGCACCATTTTAGCAGACAGATTAACACAGGATCAGGTGGCTTGCTTTAAACGAGGAGATGCATGAACCCCGGTGACATTCGCAGCATTGCACTCTGCTTTGTGCATGTCGACAGCTGAGGTTGGTCACGAGTGAGGCAAAATGTTTAGCCAAGATTTTATGCTTTTAATGAAGTGTGTA
Source organism: Scomberomorus guttatus (assembly GCA_038419695.1). Lineage (NCBI taxonomy): Eukaryota > Metazoa > Chordata > Actinopteri > Scombriformes > Scombridae > Scomberomorus > Scomberomorus guttatus. Next base: position 12,838,067 of record CM076451.1, on the reverse strand, counting down.
TGTTTGTGTGTGTATGTGTGTGTTCAGGGATTTGGGGCGTTAAGGGGCCGGGGGTTGCGTAATATCCTCGGCTTTTTCTACCTCCCTCTCCTCTCCAACTTATTACCTTGGCTAGTTGATCTGATAGTGTAATAATATCTCCTGCCTCTGGCTACGGGAAATGGCCACATGCATTATTCACACATGCTAAGATGCTTATTGATGACTCCTTTATTTATATATTTCCTCAACACCAGAGTCATTCCTCACATTTTTTTTTACCCCTTCAGTTTTAATCCCCTGTTTTGACATGAACCTTGTCTAATGAGCCTCAGTCACTTTCAGTTTTTTTTTAGATGTGTTGTGTTTGTTTGATGGGCATTTACTTCAGAGAGAGAGCTCTTTGCATGTCAGTGTGACATAGGGGCTAATAATAGATGTAGGTGGAGCCCCATTTATTTAATCTACTTTATTTCATGTTAAAGTTATATTTTGTCGTAGATGTTTCCATTGGGGTATTGTATGAAAGTCCAGCGAAAACATATCTCATTTTAGAAAACTAGCATGACATTGCTTTTGGACTCTTGGGTGGGTTTGTCTAATTCTGCATTCTCCAGCTATTTGCCTTCTTTCCATTCATGCAGTCATTGTAAGTGAATTGCATTCTCTTTTATCTCGGTGCATGCCAGAGTTCAATGCTACTAGATATTTTCTCTCTAAACCCACATTCCCTTTCTGCTTAAATCCATAGCCTCTGACACAGCAATTACACACAACATTGGTGAGCTGTGTTTGTGGCCAAAAACTGACTTTTTTTCCTATTGAGAATCAGTGTTTGTGTGGTGAATGATAACAACAAAGTCGGTCCCATTTCTGAAAGGTATTAATAATATCTACAGTGTTTCCCATCATTAGGCTCTACTTGGGCGGCCCGCCCAGGTAGATTAAGACCCGCCCAAGTAGATAAAATTCCAAACGCGCAAACGTCATTTCATAATGCACACAGACCAGCGGACCTTCAGCCCACATAAGCATCTCGATTCTTATCTCCTACAATTCACAAATGTCAGAAATTTTCTAAATGTTAGTTAATAACGTGATGTTGATGGAACGAAATGGGCAAAATTCGACTGCAAGGGCAGTGTAGTATCGGGACAGTCTACAGTTATCTAGTCAATACATCCATGTATCTTGTAGTTAGTTCTTGTAGTTTTTTCCTTCTTCAAAAAAGGAAGCGGTAGTAAACATATTTTGATTTGATGACTTTGATGACTTTGCAAGATGAACATAAAGTATATTGTGAACTTTCTAAGCTGTTACTAAGAGACTAAAGTTAGTGGAGTGGATCAGTGAACTCCAGCAATAACAAACGAGACCGGCTGACCAACACACACTGCAGCATTAAACAACCTAAACCAACTCTGAGGTGAAGAAAATAACTCGGTGCTCAGTCTGTTTCACCTCAAAAACCCTACAGCGAGCAACAAAACTGTGATGGCTTTCCCTGGAGCTAGCAGTGCAGCAGAGAGGCTGCTCTCCACTGCTGGAGACATAACTTTAATAACACAGCGGAGCACTCCGCCCAGAGACGGATTTAGTGATTTGGGGCCCCAGGCAAACTCTGTCTTGCTTTATTTTCATCCACTCTCTAACTGGGGATGTGAGTATTGGCAGTGGTAGAGGAAGTACTCAAAACTTTTTTCTGAAGTAAAACTATTAATACCGCACAGTAAAAGTCAGCATTCAAATTTTTACTCAAAAGTGAAGAGAGGTACTTAACTTGTGTTCAAGGTGGAGCTTTTAATTCTTATATAATGTTGCATATTTTAATGAATAATATGAATCATCATTTTATTTGTTATATTACGTGAGTTAAATCTGAACCTGCAACATAACCAGTAACATTTGTCTGTCAGGTAAATGTAGTGAAACAATGTTTTCCTCTGAAGTGGAAGTAGAAGTATACAGTTGTGTATTTTTTAAGTGCTTTGGGGGCCTTTTGTAAGTTATTTGGGTACAATGTGTTAAAATGGTAACATAATTCAATATTTTTCATATCTAAACATCATGGGACCCCCAGTTATTGCTTTTAGCTGGGGGCCCCAGGCAGTTGCCTACCTTGCTTAATATAAAGTCCGTGCCTGACTCCACCTCCCCCTCATTTTGTTATTCTCATACAGGCAGGAGACTGTAAGATGCTTAAAAATTAATGAATTAATGCAGTTAACTTTTTAAAATAAAAAGGCTGTGGGCCATTTATCCTAATTGCTAGTTATGTTTCATATTGTGTTTCAGTGGACTAAGGACAGCAGTGAATGGTTTGGCACCCAGTATACTGGAGCACAAGACTGAAAATAAGGCCTCCTTTTCTATTCATTCAATCGAGAATTTGTTTTAAATTGAGAATCGATTCTGAATTGGAATCAAATTGTGAGATTCCCAAAGATTCCCAACCCTAAGCGCCAAGAAGATGAAGAGAGCCAAAGACTAAAATGTATAAAATGTCAGACAATAAGCTGTTGGGAAACAAAATGAGATAATTTCAGATAGCAATGAATAGAGTTATTCATAAACCTTTGTTTGAGTAGTTTATTAGGCTACTGAACCTGCCTGTCACACACCGCGCCGAAAGACAAAAAAGCTATCTTTCCCAAAATGCTGAACTACTCCTTAAAGTAAACAGCCTTAACATCCTTGCATGCAATCCATTTGCATTTGATATGTAGGTCTTCCTTTTATTTGCAGACAAGAAATGCCACCTACTATCCTGACATCTGGGCCTTAACAGTGCAATAGAGAGAAAGAGGGTAAGTTATAGGAGAGGTCAGGAAGTGAGTAAGAATAGGCGATGCAGAAGACTAATTTTGCCACTCCATATTTAATGTACTGGTAATAGTAGCCCTCTCTGTATTCTCTTTTCTTACCACATTCTTCCTGCCAGATACAGTGGGCTGCCCTGGCCTCTTGCTCTTGTCCACACACACATGCGCTGCCCAAAATATCAACTTTGGGCTGAAAAAGTAGTTCACCACAGATGTGACTGGCCCAAATAGTCAAAGAGAGCATGACACACAAGCAATCAATGTTTGCCCAGGGGAGTATTTTTACTTTTCCTCTTCCTTCCACTCTCCTTTGCCATTTTTTCCATGCTTGTTTTTTTTTGTTTTTGCAGTATTAGTGGTTGCATCAATCCTTAGATGCAATGTTATCACTGTTAAATATCATCAGTCTATGATGTTCAGTTTGTTCCAGGGTTTTTTTTGTGATAAACAATTGTAAGTCATCCGCTTTCAATCTGACTCATCTTCTTTTTCAGTTTGTGATTTCTTTCAGTTCCCGGAATGCATTGTGACAGTCCCCAGAGAGAAATGCCTGATTTTTTGTGCATGTAGGTAGCAAAAGAGATTGGCATAGTAGGTTTATTATAATAGGCTGAGAATTAAAGTTTTTATGTCAAGCACAGGACTTGAATTGTATCAACAAGGCTCATGCTATTGTCTTTTGTGTGTTTTTGACCCGTTGATGCACTTAATTGAAAGAATAGTGTCATTTTGGTGTGTTCACTTCCTGGTGGGAAACTCTGACATCCAAGGCTGCCAAAAAGTAATCGTTTAATGCAAGATGCTACCACATACAAGTTTTTCCACATCATTCATCAGTGTTACTGTTTGTCTCCATGGCTTCATTTTCTAATACAATAGACAGTGTTTGGCAGCTGTTTTTTAAGTTTGGGATGTTAGTGTTTCCACCAGCACAAAAAAACTCAACGGGCAGCATCAGCCCAACAGACACAGACCAGCCTGCTTTCTGTTTTTGACTCAAACCAAAATTATGACATCTAGTAGGCTCCTGAATACAGATCTGACCCTAGCCTGCGTATGTAGGAACAGGACAATGAATAACAGGTCTACTTCCTAAATAAAGTCCTTTTAAAGTTGCCCACAAACTTCTGTCTCAATGGCTACTTTATATAAAGATCATATCATCCCTTCATGATAGCATATTCACAAACACATTACATCTGCTAGAGTGTGGGGGACCTAGAAGTGATGTAACCACATGTGGGATGAGGGCACTTAGTGTAAGCGCAGCAGCTGTAGGAGTTTTGGGGGGCACTCGGTGCTTTCAACATCTGAATGTGAGCACAGAGGTCAGAAAGTGTTTGGATGATTTAACGAGCGTGCGGGAATATGTTTAAAAAGATAAAAATGTACAAGTAAAACAATATGTCATCACTTTATTCCTTTCTCTCTCTCTGTGATGAGCAACCTCATGTTGTCCTATCTCTCATCTCACCTGGCCACCTGCCAACTGTGATGCTGGAACCATCCAGCCAGCTGATTGGCTGTTTCCAATCTCACCAGGGATGGGCAGGTTTATATCTACTCAGTGACAGTGAACACTTTGATACTTGAACACTTGTTCTGTTGTTATTGATACCTATGTTGTTGTTTTTTTTTGTAATGTGGGTGCAATTTGCAAGGCTTCTGCACTTAAATAGCACATTTGTGCCAATAACTCACAGCACAGGTTTCCTCCTTTTTCTTAGGCAGGAAAGGGTCATTTAAAGTAGTTCTCTGAAGTGATGAGTCAGTTTTTACATGTATTATAGAGATCGGAAAAGTGTAGAAGTTTCCTAGTTTGAAGTTCCTATTATTTTGTTATTTGCTATTTTCTTTTTATTTAGATTTATGTCGTATCAAAGTTGTTAAAGACTGACCTGTGCCAATCATAATAAGCATTTCAAAGTAATTATTACTATAAAAATCAAAATTAGTCTGGGTATACTTAATATTGCATGAAATACTACTTATATTGGTATTCAGATTTCTATTATCCATTCCTACAAGTCTTTCACTCTCTGTCTCTCTCTTTCTTCTTCCTCTTGATCTCTCTCCCTCTTCTTCACTGTCTTCCTTATAAATAAATTGTCTGTGCCTGAATGCGTGAGCTTTACTGTTAGCGATATGGTGTTTGATTTGATTTTCCAGTTGAGAGCCTGGCAGTGTCTGTGAGGGCTACTGTGAGAGAGGATCTGCAAGAGAATGAATGGGAAACATGTTCCAATGAAGCTGTGTGTACGAATCTGAATGTGTGTGTGAATGTATTAACCTCTCTGCGCGCGCACGCGCATGTGTGTGTGTGTGTGCGTTAAGCCATGCTCCACTGACACTATTCCCTCCCTCTCCACAGAGAGAAGTGCCTTCTTTCGCTGACCCCTGTGGCTGTTTGGCTCCACTGAAGCCGCCTCTGCCTCTGTGCCTGTACATGTCTGCCGGAGTTGCCAGCCACACCAGGAGCCGCAGGAGTGCTAGGACTGCCAACCCTGTCCACTGAGCCAGTCCCCACACCACTGACACCTCCCTCCCTCCATCTCCTGCTCTGTTTGCCAGCCAGAACTCTCTCCATCCATGCCACTCAACCCTCCTCTGTGGAAGTCAACCACTCCCTCCTCTGCAGACAGAGCCTGATGCTGAAGACAGACAGCTTTTATCAGCTCTTGTGAGCGGAAGGAGATTGTCTCTTTGGTGTCCCCTCCACCACAGCCTTCTCCTCCTCCTCCTCCTCCTCCTCCTCTTCCTCTTTCTCCTCCTGTTCCTCCTTTCCTCCAGCCCCTGCATCTTTTCATCATGGGCCAACTCGATCGATAATGTGTTTTGCCATTCGTCTCATCTGACAGTTCAGCCAAGGAGCGAGGCGATTGAGAGAACGTGTGTGTGTGTGTGCGTGCGTGTGTGTGTGTGTTTGAGAGAGGGAGCGAGAGAGAGAGATTACAAAGCAAACCTCTGTGGCCATCACCAGCTCAGGCCCTGGGTGACAGGCGGTGAAGGATTCTTATTACAGCCACAAACAGACTCTTAGAATGGGCCACAGGTGGTAGGCGAGTGCCAGGCCTCACAGGCTTCACCTCAGAGTCAGACCCTTGGGACATCACCTCTTAAAACTGGCTTTTTCCCATGTCATTTACTTATTCATTCTCACCATTTGTCCCAGTGTCATTAGAAACGTGCAGACGCACACATAATTGCATTTGCTGGATACCTATTACTTTCGATCAACCCCTCCTGCCCGGCTCAAAATGGCGGTGAATGTGACACCAATCCGGGACACGAAGTGGCTGACGTTGGAGGTTTGTCGGGAATTCCAGAGAGGAACATGTTCACGACCGGACAGTGAGTGCAAGTTCGCCCACCCTGCCAAGAGCTGTCAAGTGGAAAACGGCAGAGTCATTGCCTGTTTTGACTCACTCAAGGTGAGTATGACAAACACCTGTGATGTTCATTCATCACGCAGCCCTGTTTGCTTTTTTGTCTGGCTTGCGATCTTGACAAGCGCTGTCTCAGGAAGTTGTAAGTGTTTACTTTGAGGTTTTAGGGATGCTAGAATGTAGGAGAATGTGTAGCTGGTGATTCAGGCTTTGATGCAGAAAAGTTCAGGAAAGACTTGTCATTCAGGAAGATTGAGTACAGTTTGTAGTAGGGAAACAAAGAAAGAAACAGCAATGATTTTGCTGCAGACTGAGATATTGTGTCTTAAGAGTACCACCGAGGTTAAGCCACGGCAAGTGGATAAATACATACAGTACCAGTTAAACGTTTGGACACAACTTCAAATTCACTTGAACGAGAGTGTGTCCAAACGTTTGACTGGTACTGTATCTGTATAAATATGTGTGCGTTGGTAAGCTGGGATGAGGCCGCAATTGCATTATGGGAATCTCAGAGCTTCCGTTGCTGGTACAAGACTTTAAGGCAGGACCATCGGTTGGCACATTGCGGAAGTTTCTGTGTGATCATCACATCAACAGGGTGAATGGGAAACATAGAAGTAGGGCAGCACACTTTGTGTTTCATGTTTGTATGTGAGTCTACAAGTGTATGTCTGTGTGTGTTATTTTGAGGTCATGCAGCACAGTGGGGTGTTCTCAGAAGGCTCTGTAATTTACTATCTATTTTTGCCCTGGCACTGAGACAACACACTCCCACTATGCAACTCCTCTCTCTCTCTCCCTCTCTCTCTCTCTCTCTCAGAGATGGAGGGAAGAAAAATAAAAAATGAGAGAAGATGGAAAGAGAGAGGAAAATAGAATGGACTGGATTGAGAAGTTGTGTTGAAAATATATGTGAAGGGTTTCATTACAGAATGCTGAATGTGCATTGTGACAAAAAATGTTTACCTGATGCTCAAAAGCACAGCTGATTATAATGTCTATAGTGTCAGTAAACTGTAACAATGAGTTTATATATTCTATTAAACATTTTTGCAGGTATTTGGTCATAAACTGACATATTGAACAAATCAAAATTTTGTTGTTAAATTTGGACGACTGAGTCAGCTGATCACCATTTTCATGGCAATCAATTCAATAGTTGCCGAGACATTTCACTTAAAATCATAAATGTCAACTTCATGGTGGCACTAGATGAAAAGCCAGGGGATCGCCAATGTCAGTAGGATTCATCTTTTGGGGTCCATGAACGTCTTTTACAAAATTTCACACCAATTCATCCAATAGTTGTTGAGATATTTCAGTCACTAAGTGGCTAAATAGTAAACACAACCCGTCTCATGCTTCGAGTCAGCATTGACTTTTTCAGTCAATGCTGACAACCAACCTTGACGAACCAACCTTGACGAATTCAGTTGAGTTGCCTAAACTTAACCTTAAAACCACTGATCATGCTTTAGTTGCCATGAGCTAATATTGTACTGTTTATCAAATGTATTTTCTAGCAGACGGTTGGTATCAATTCGCATCAGCTAAAACTCAACTATCATGAAAAGAGAAGTTTTGACAATAAGGAAAACACATTTAAACAAGATACAACACATTATCTCATCAGTTATAAATATATGGTACACAGCTGACAGTTGTGAACACCCATAAACTGTGGGTATGCATCTGGTCACACATAAAGGGTCAGCTGTGGCAGCATGGCTGAGAGCCAAGTACACACACTGGGCTTCAGTAACAAAGTATATGATACATAAATATGTACATGTGTACATATTAAATATGTACATATGCAGAATATGACTTCATGTAGCGCAACGCAAGCCTGCACACTACGGCATTTCAGCCTGCTGTCATTGTTCCAGATGCTGGAAATGTGTTGGGTACAGAGATATCAGTTTAGTCAATCTGGGCATTTTGGCTCAAGTGAACACAATGATTCTGGATCCTAGAGTTCTGTCTACCGTGTTGTGCACATGTCCTGTAATTTGTCTCCTATCTGATTGGCAAGCGGGGTGTTACTCAGTGTAACTGGAGACCAGAGCTGGAAGTCAGTCAAGCCAGGCCAGGCAATAGCTTACCATGGTTTATAACTGGGGGGATTTCTTGTTGAGCCAGGCACTGTGTTATTACAACACTGGGCTGCTTGGTTGGAGCTGGGATGTCTTGGGTGGGTTGAGTAGGTACAGGTAAGACAGGAATGGATAAGGGGGACTGCTGGGGCATCGTATGCATCATGAAAGCAGACATACAGGCTGAGCCGGAGAGTGCGAGAGCAGGCGCAGCAGGGAATGTGCGAGGAAGCGTAACTCTGTACTCAGAGCCCTTCCCTGCTCTCAGTGCCAGGACATTCCACAGTCTACCTCCCTTCCCTGCCTCCATGACAGTATGATAGATCTGCTTTATCTGCAGATGAATTCATAAAACATAGCTAGGCATGGAGAGAGGGGCAAAGGGATAGGGAAGGACAGACAGGAGGATGTGGAGAGAAAAAAAAGGGAGTAAAGGAATGGATGGTGGTACACGTGGCTTCACACTCCTGGACAATTTGTCATACCACCCGCCCTTCAATTCTTTTGAAACGTAGTCCGGCAAAGGAATTGAGGGCCTGTAGTGGGATGAATAAAAAGGCTTTTTCCACCTTTGCATTCTCTCTCAGATTTAGACATTTAGGCTTTAGGCAGTTTCTTGTAGGCTTATCAGTTGGTCTGTATGTATAGATGTCTTTATTTTTCCCTCTCTCTTTATGGACTTCATTCAGCCATTCTGTGTTATCTCAAAAAAAAAAGGTGTTTGTCAGCGGTGAATGTAGTGGAAAGTTCCATTTGATAGGTGACATAACAGAAGATGAAGTGATAGAGGTGAACAGGAAATAAGTCAGAGGCTTTGGCTTTGGGATTGTCTGATATTAGTAAGAGATTGACCCTCTCAGCCTGGAATTACCCAAACGAGCAACCTTACAAAGACGGGAGGAAACAGTCTGAGTACACAGCACAACTTTGAAATAATTTAGCATAGCGTTCATTTACTCATTCACGATTGTCAGGACTACAGCTAAAAAGCTGTTGACAAATGCTTAAAACAACCGGTTAATGTTTTCCTGACAAGCGATTTTTCAGCAGTCTAGGTGTTGTGCTAATTTATTGCTCAAGCTGAAATATGATAACAGTTCATGCAGACTCATGCACTCAAGCATCCCATTGACTTTATATTGAATCGTGCTGAGTCAAAAATCTGCTTTACATTCTGTCTGACTACACCTTGAGAATAATGACTGTCCTTTCTCAGTAGCAATGGCAGACGTAGCATATTGTCGTTGGTTGTACATATAAAGACCTTCATTCACATTCACACCGGAAACCACCAATTTGCATCCTGTCTACGCTGAACAGTCAGTTGTTTTCTTTTAACTTTGATGGTAATCTTTCTTTAACCTTAACCAAGTGGTATTAGTTGCCTAAACTTAACCAAACCTAAGCAATAGACGTGGCAGATCAGAAAACTCTCATATGAGTCATTCCTGGAACAGCCATTTTGGAAGACACTGACAAGCAACCGGTCATGTCATTAGGTATGACGACTTGTTGGATAACTGTCATCTTTTTATGAGAGAAAAAATCGGAGGAAATTGTTTATCCTTTTGGCTTCCGTTACAGGAATTCAGCAGTGTGATGCTATTAGCAGCTGGAAAAAAAAAATAAAAAAGGAAAAAGGAAATCTGGGGGTATTTAGGCTAACTAAACACAATAAACTCACACTGGGCTGTGATGGGAAACAGGTGAGAGTGAGCCAAAGAGCCACAGGGACTCCACTACAGTATGCTGCACTGGCTACTGATGCACATGCTGCAGTTGTCTGACAATGGAATGAATGAAGTCATTTCTTGTCATTTTTAAAGATTTTCATCCTTGATATCCTAGGTACTCAGTGCGTGGCCCATGGAAGACATGCGGCCCACAGAGCTTCAGTTTTACATGTAGACCTACAGTATGTAATGCAATTATTTTGATTAGCAGAAACCACTTCCCCACCCATCTTGGGGCGGGTAAGCAGGTTAAACCCCCATCTGATGAGAAGGCCATGTCGAATTATGGCTCGTTTTGTGATAAAAACAAAAGTGGCCTGAGAAAGAAACCGCAACAGGTTGAATTTTGTGAAACGAAGATGAATTTTGACGATGGAGAAGAAGATAATGGACTGACAAATGAGTGCGAGGGAGAACGGGTTAGCAAAAAGATAATGAGCACAGAAAGTTTCATGAAAAATACACAGATGAGTCATCTTAAACCCACTGTGCTTACTATGCCAGAAGACATGATCTGTTTTATAAGTGTGCATCAACAACAATTTTCACCTGGCAGCAACCTGAAAAGTTATAAAATTGAGCAACTCACTGCTCTGATTAAATGGCAGCAAAAACCTATGGATCGATTGGTGTCAACTGCTGAAAGACTAACAGGGGTGACATATGAAATGGACGCATCGATCCTGGCAAAGCATAAGAAAGCGTTTACAGATGTAGGTATGGTGAATTGAGTGTTTTTTGCCGTCTGCAGAAATTGTGTATGCTGACTTCAGTAACAAAGAGGCCATTCTAAAACACATAAACAACTATAATTTGAGGGGATGAAGAAATTGGCAAAGACTTTCACCAGCAGATGAACAAGGATCTGGCACCCGCTGCGTGTTACAGCTTGGCACTGGATGAGAGCACTGACATTAGTGTTGTTGCTCAACTATGCACCTGAGTCAGGTTCCTCAAAAATGTCTCTTTTCATCAAGGACTTTTGTGCATACTGCCAATACAAGGCCAGGCGAGGGGAGCGTACATGTTAAATGCATGTTTTTTTTTGAGGAGAACAAACTCAGCTGATCAAAACTTGCATCTGTATGCACCCTAATGCATGAGAAAGTAAAAGAACTTATAGGGCTGTTGAGGAAGGAGGGAGGATATCCCCAATTTTGCCACGTTTCACTGCATTATTCACCAAGAGGCGCTTCTCGCAAACCTCAGCTTCATCCTCCCCAGAGTCCTGAATCATCTCCAATTCTGCTGTTGCAAGAATGTGAGACAGAATACAGAGACTTGTCATGCACAATGAGGTGCGCTGGTTATTTCGTGGCAGGGTGCTGGAGAGGTTTTAGAGTCTTCTGCCTGAAATCCACAAATTCCTTTCAAGCAAAGGGAGAGAAGAGCTGGACTTGGTGAATCCAGTAGGTACTGAAGCTGGCCTTATTGATAGACATTACCTGTCACATGAATTCACTGAATCTCCAACTCCAGGGGAGAGACGTTTACAGAGGTAAACAGGGAACTGAGATGAAAACAATGATTATAGTTACCAGCAGAAATAGTGATTTAGTTTCTTTTAGTCCATCCTTGCAGGCAATATGCTTCATGTGGTCAAAGCATTCCACAACATTTGTTGTTTAGCAGTGTAGTTCACTTTCCTTGACAAGACCCAGACTTTCAAAATTTCAACAACACTTTTGTGGAAGTCTCTGAGGAAGGACTTTGAATCCGGATTCAAAGATGTGCAGAACTGCAAGGAGTTTCTTTTTTGACTTCACTGAGAACCCATTTGAGGTTTCAGTATCATCTCTGGCCCCAGTCATCACAAGCTGCTCTCCTGACCACGCTGCAGTGAATGTCAAGTTATTGAGCTGCGGTCAAATGAGATCCTCAAAACTAAACTTGGAGCAGGTGTATACCACTTTTGGAACATGGTCTCTGAGAGTGAGTGCCCAGCTGTTGAGAAGTTTGTGCAGAAGGGAATGTCCCTTTTTGTATACGTACACCTGTGGATCCACATTTTCCACCATGAACATCGTGAGTGGAAAACACAGGAACAGACTAACCAAGACTAGACAAGAACAGACTAGAGAAGAGCAGCAGTAGAAATACGTTTGCAAGTCAAAATATTAAATGATAGTAATTTACCCAAAATCTTATATATAAAGTGTTTTTTCAGTTATTATTGTGTATTGTGTTATTTTGAGCTTGATCGAGATCTGTCACTGTGGCCCACTGTAAAAAATAGTGAGTACCACTGCTTTAAATGGTCATTTTAATACTTTTTTTCACTCATAAAATGTTGCTACTATTTAAAATCCATAGTAACAGCTAAAAGCCACTGTTCTCAATAATATAATTTATTGAAAACTGGCATCTTTTATAGGCCATCTTTTAAGCTTATAGGGCTGAGTATTTGATCCTAAAAATATTTGGGCTGGTTTATTAGGTGGATGAAAATCCCTAGAAACAAATGTTCATTGTTAAAATTTACAAGATATTACTATTAGTAATGTATATATTAGGAACAGATATGAGTGATTTTAGTTTTAGGGAGTAGTTGTTGTAATTGTAGTTTTCCCAACTACAAATTGTGTTTACATGCAGTCTAACAAGCCAATTGAGGATTTACCAATTTACTTATTGTTAATCTTACTAGTATTCAACATCCATGTCCTCCAGCCCATAATCAATAGCATTTTCTGCCACGAAATGCCATAAAAGCAGAACTGTGACATGAAAAATGTTGAGATAACTGAAGCTTTAGTTTAATATGCTGTAATTTAGCTTGTGATCTCTTTACATTGTCAGTAATATTAAGTTCACAGTGGAGGAAGGTAGTTTTCACATAGTTTCAGTCCCAGTGAGTGTCATCTGTGCTTTAAGGTAATTAATTATGAAAATGTTATAAGAGTTTGTTGGAGCCTTGGCTCCACCTGAACATGTGTATAATGTATAATGTATCTGAGAACTATCATGTTGGAATTCACAGTGACAGAAAATGTGTCTTATTGAATTCAAAGGAATGAGGACGACATAAAAAGCTGAACATTTATATTACATAAAATTGCTCCAACTTATCTTTCCCCTGAATGAACTAAAAGGAGCATTTGGTGCAAAAACATGTGACAACTCTAAACATGTGACTTCAAATAAAGAAATAGACAAATTCATCATACAAATCTCACCTTTCTTGTACAATGAAAGTCTGTGACAGCCAATTCTTATGAAAGTGGCACATTGATAGAGGAAATTTGAGAAAATGGAAAGAGAAAATGTAGGTACATATTTTGTGGTCAATAGAAGAATCTCTCCAACACCAGGGGTTTATACTGTATTACAAGTATTTTGGACTGTTGTATTCAGTTTAGTGTTTAAGTTAGTAAGTGACTAGTATAAATATGTCCCTTCCTGCTTAACAATCTGTCAGTAATTACTGATATATTGCCTGATGTTTTTGAAAATAATACACATTTGGTTAAATGTAGTACAACAAGACAACTCAAGTTTAGCTGCCATCACATTACCTCTCAGGGAGATCTTTTAGAGTATCTTGGAGGGAAGAAGTGTCTAAACCGCACGGCTTATCCACAGGGGTTCCTTAAGGGTCACTGCTCAGTCCCCTTCTTTTCTCAATATACACCACCTCACTTGGTGCATTCAACGATACTTCCTGTCGTTCCCGTATCGGCGTGGATGAAAGAACGCCACCTTCAACTTAAACTCTCTAAGACCGAGCAGGAAGAATCAGGAAGTTTAGACCCTATCTGTCTGAGCATGCAGCACAACTCCTAGTACAGGCTCTCATAATATCACACATTGACTCCCTACTGGCAGGCCTGCCTGCATGTATGTTCAAACCTCCACCACCAGCCCAAAACAGCACGTCACCCCGCTGTTCATATCCCTCCACTGGCTCCCAGTTGCTGCCCACATCAAATTCAAAACCCTGACACTCGCTCACAAAACAGCAACTAAAACAGCTCCCACCTGCCTGAACTCCCTCATTCAGGTCTACGCTCCCTCCCGCTCACTATGCTCTGCCAATGAAAGGCACCTGGTACCACCACCACAACAGGGCCCTAAGTTGCTAGCCAGACTCTTCTCTTCTGTAGTTCCCCGGTGGTGGAACAAGTTACCAACTACAGAAAAAAAAAAAAAAAAAAAAAAATCAGTTTCTGCACTCTATGCATTGCCTCTGTGCACTGCCTGTTGGCACCTATGTCCTGTCAGACTCAAACTTAGCTTTATGGCACTTACTCGTGTTGTTCTCTCCTGACTAGATCCTTGCTTGTGTTGTATCAGCTCTCAGATGTACATCGCTTTGGATAAAAGCATCTGCTAAATGAAAGTGTAAATTGTAAATTGAACAGAGCCAGTCAAACAAGCACTTAATAAAGAATGTGTTTGATACATTGGTTTGATTTGATTGGCTCTGTGCCACAGAAAGTGTATGGCAAAGACAAATCACTCTTTGTAGTTGAAGTATTGAAATGTTTTATTTCTACCATTTTCTGGCCAGTGTGGCATCTGACTGTAATTAACTAGAGGCAAACTTACCTTATATTTGCCACTTTGGGGGTGTTACTTTCACACCCTGTCCACCTGCAGTGGAGTAAAGGTGTCTTATGAAGACTGAATTGGTGAACTGGATAGTTGACCAGACAAATGCTGTTTCAGGCCTGTGGGCCATTTAGCGAAGAAAAAAGCATAGAAACCAATTAGAATTTTTAAAAGGCAGTTATTAGTATGGCTGGAGTGTGACTTTGGGCTGCACCAAGGTCTGGTCTACACTTAGTCCCTATTGAATAATGACTCATCACACACACACACACACACACAACCACGAATAAAAAAAAAAGAAGTATAATGTACCAGCTGGAACATTATTAGAGAAGCACATTATAATTAAAAAAAAATGTCTTTTAATATTTGTTCAAAATTCCCCAAAGCACCCAAATAATAAACATAGAATTCAAATTATTAAACTAAAAAGGCAACTCTACAGCTTTTGTAAACCCAATAATTTGCACAGACACAGCCACTCAAACATGAGTTAGCACGTTTTAAAATGCAAATGCAAAGTGAGAAAAGTTCCCACGGCAAACGCTATGAGGAAACACTGTCATAAAAGCAGAACTGTGGCATGAAAAATGTTGAGATAAGTGAACCTTTAGTTTAATATGCTGTAATTTAGCTTGTGGTCTCTTTACATTGTCAGTAATAGGAAGGAAGGTAGTTTTCACACAGTTTCAGTTCCAGTGAATGTCATCTGTGCTTTAGCAATCATGTGTTAATTATGAAATTAAGAACAAAAAAAACAGAAGTATAATGTAAGTATATTGGCACAGACACAGTCACTCAAACATGAGCTAGGCAACATTGGGAATGTATGGTGAGCTATATATATATATATATATATATATATATATATATATATATATATACACTCACTGGCCACTTCATTAGGTACACCTGTGCAATCCAACACGACAGCTCTGCCATAAATTCTACATTTAGGAAGCTTATACATTTTCATTTTGTTGACATTGTCAGAAAGGTGATAATTCTACTTTATGTTTATTATTGAGGTTGTAGTGGGTGGTGGTGGTGTACTGGGGTGCATTATATTGAATGGTGTTCCTATTATTTTGTCCACCCTATTAACATACCTGAGGGAGGCAAAATATGAGGAGCAATATAATGCACTCCAGTACACCATCACCAGCTACTATGACCTCAATAATAAATATGAGGCAGAATTATCACCTTTCTGACAATGTCAACAGAAACTTTATGGCAGAGCTGTTGTATTGGATTGTATTGGATTGCACAGGTGTACCTAATAAAGTGGTCGGTGTACTGTATGCACTTCGAAGTCCTCCAAAAGACACACAAAAATGTACTTGTGTATGAGAGGGAGAGTGC
The DNA here is from genome assembly GCA_038419695.1 of Scomberomorus guttatus. Taxonomy (NCBI): domain Eukaryota; kingdom Metazoa; phylum Chordata; class Actinopteri; order Scombriformes; family Scombridae; genus Scomberomorus; species Scomberomorus guttatus. The sequence goes on along the minus strand of CM076451.1, from coordinate 12,822,132 downwards.
GAGAGAGAGAGTGGAAAGCAGAGAGAACAGATAACAAGACAATAGGTAAGGCAATATGTACTGAGATGAGAGCCCTGCAGAAAACAGGTATAGGTGTGTGTGAGTGTGTGTGTAAGTGCACAGAGGGATGTAGTATATTGGATAAGAACCCTTTGAAAGGGAAACGTACTCCAACAGTGTTAATCTGGTCTGTATCTGTATTCTACTGTCATGCTCTTCGCTCTCATCCTCTCCTCTCATTACCTCTGTTAATCTGTCTCCACTCAACCCACCCCCCCACCCTCCTTCCCCTGTTCTTCTTTTTTCTCCCTGGCATCCCAGACACTTTCATTTCCATTTCACACACTGTGATTTTTATCTTTTTTCTTTATCGCTTTTCATCATATTTTGGGGGAGACATTTGTTTTTTCTTTCTGACTATCGTCACTGTTGCCAACCATCAGGAGGAGATGATTCATACCTGATGGACGCAGCTTACCTGTCTTCCATGTGCGTCATCGGCCTTTGGTCTGCAGGGGTCACTAAGGGTGTCTGTGTTTAGTCTACACATGAAAACAATGTGCGTCCACAGTAGGGGTTCAGGTTGTTGTTTCGGAGCAGTCATAACTTCATTGTTCTCCAATACCTCAGCTTTTCCTGTCCAAACAACGATTAGAGGCTAGTATTTTGGAAAGCATCCAGTTTGAGGACCGTTGATACAAAGCTTGGTATAGGCTTGTGTATTAGATCTTACATCTCCAGTCAGTAATTTTAATTTCCAAACATTACTTATGGAAACAAACCTTAACATCACACCATTAGATTTTATTTTTATGTACTGTTGATCTATGTATTTAAAGTTAAAATATAATTTGAATTCTTCTTGCTTTTTGTGTTAAAATCATATAAGCTATGACGATATCGCAGTTTTTGTGTCTATTTTTCCAGTTTTCATAACATGATAAAACCATTTTCCAACCTGTATCTTTGGATAAGACTGTCCTCCCAAGAAAAATGTCACAATAGCTTGTAATGTCAGTCGCCCAAAAGCGACATATAGTCATGTTTGAGTGACAGATGCCATCTAGCAGTTCAGTTCAGACGTATATAAATCTGTTGACAGTTTTCCTCATTCGAAGGAGGAGGGGTGGATAGAGAATATAACCCAACAGTGGAAAGGAGACCGCTGTTCATTTCCTGTTTCCAACCGCGAGTCGGGACATTTAAAAATAAAAATGTAATCACAATCGCCCCCTAACCTTAACCCCATGGTTATTATTGTAGCCATGCCAACAAAGGTCACTTTAATGAAGTAATAACTTTAACCCACACCACACTTCTGTAACCTTATCAAAGTGATCATTTTAACCCAAACCATGATCTTTTCCTAAACATTACCTTAATCATACATGTAGCGTTGTCACATCTTAAAACATAATTATTTTTTACAGTTAAGGTTTATATTAACAGCTTGGGAAAGCACAGACAAGGGGTGCCAGATTAGAAAGCACTCCTATGTGTCGTTGTGGAGTGCATGGTCAAACAACCTATTTGGTTGTTTAATTTGGTGGACTTTTGCTGTGGAAGCAGCGTCTAAACTTCAGTCTTGTTTTCAAAATTCTATGGTAGACTCGTCACTGAACAGTGTATGGCCTACGAAGGTTCATACAACACATTTTCCCCTGTTTTTCAAGCCCTCACACTGTAGCATCGACCGCAAACTGTTTAAGACATCTGCCTTTTTACAGCATTCAACATTTGGGAGGACCCATCGCGCTGTTAAGTTTGTATTCCAATCAGAAAGTAGAAGCTAGTTAGCCTAGCTTGCTAATATTAAAACTGATTCCCACAAGACCTCACGCTCCCTGGAGAACTTGGAGCACTGTCCAAAAAAATTAATTAAGTTAAATAACTTTGTTAAATTATAATTTTGACTAAATAAGCACTCTAGTCGAATAAACACCAAGGATATATCTCCAGATTTCTTGGCAAAAATACTTTTTAATTTCAGTTCGACTTGTCAAACTGTCAATTCATTTGGGAGTGTTAGCAGATTCCACACCTGCGGTTATTTTGGGGCAAAACGTTTTCTTTAGATTATGATATGAGATTATGATAGCTTGTGCCTTTAAATTAGTGAGCTGTTTCTGTAAAGTGGTGTTACTACATGAGAGATACTCAAAACATTAGTGTAAGCAAATGGGCATACTTCTCCTGTTATGATCCAGTTCTGTGCAGAACCATTTATAGAATATATTTTTGGGCCTAACTAAACAGGATATACCATATCTGATTTCTTGCATAGCTCGGCCTACACGGGACATTATGAAAGGAGGCTTTTATTAGCACATTGCCATGAAGTAAACAGTGAACACGCGGCCAGCAGCTATCAACTTTGTCTGGCTCTATTCATGAGCAAGTCCTCCCTTGAAGCGTCTCCTCTAAATGTCTCTCTGTCCTCAGAGAGGCCACCATTTCTACATCCATCTGTGGATACGCTGCCTCAGCATAGACACGCACGCACACACGCACACACACACACACATCCATCTTTAAACATGCTGCATCAGCATGGAGACATGACACAACAACATCAGAGCCAAAATACATACAAGGGCATTCAGGAATAGACTACCACCACATGAAATCGTCTCTCTTTCACCTTTTGGGACCTTTTCATTCTTTCACTTTTCATCCTCTTTTCATTGTATTTATGTGACTCACAGAAAATCCTGATAGTTACAACTCCGCATACAAATTTCTCTCCCAATATGACAATTTTCTAGCCTTGCGTATGTGAGCAATTGCGTGTGTTTTTTGCACGAGGCTGGAGGGCCCTGGACGTTTACACAGTCTGGAGGTAATATCAGCATCTCTGCGTGCTGAGTCGAGCTGTCCCATTGCTATTGCTGCTCCTGCTGCTCCTGCTGCTGTGAACAGAATATATAATCAGTTATGGCCTAATCCATTCCTGTTAGTCTGTCTAACCCCCTTCCCACCTCACCAAACTAACTTCTTTCTCCAAGTACACTGACCACCTCCCCTCCTCCTCCTCCTCCTTGTTCTCCTCCCCCCCCCCGCCTCTTTTACCTCACCATCCTCCGACTATACTTTTAAAGCACACCATTTGTAATTCTTCAAGAGGGATGCGGTAAAACAAACATTTAAATTAAACTGCAGACAAGTAAGGTGTATGGAGGGTGCAGGGAGAGGTAGATGGAGAGTGGGAGCAACAGAACATTAATTCACTCCAGGACAGCAGGGCGTCTGCCAATTTGTTCTCCCGCTTTTGTCGTTTGGCAGCGCCGTAAGTCTGTCTACCCCTGTCTTGCCTTTCCTCCATCTCCTCTTCCCTCTATCTGTCACTGACCCTCTGCTCTTCATCTGATCTCAGGAGTTGGGCGCTGTGCGGCCGCACTTTTGAAGCGTAATCCTTCACTTTCAACCCCAAACACATAAACACACACATTGGTACTCAGGGAAACAGCAAACAAACACTTTCTCCTTACTGCAGTCACCCACATACAGTGACACATAGATGGATCTCAGTAAAGCAGCAGAGAGTCCTGTAGAATCATGAGCATTCACCTCAGGTAGGTAATCACATTAAAGTGGCTTTGGTGCCTGGTTAATGGTATTGCAGGCTACAACAGGCGGGAAGTTGGAGACAGAGCAAGTCTCTCACTGCTGTGTTGGACATTTTGAATTGATTATGCATATGTGTTCTATTTTGGTATCCATTGCACGATAGCACTTAAATTATGAGATAATTGAAGAGAGAAATTAAAATGGGACGAGAGAGTTTGAAAGATCCAAATGGAAACAAAGAACAGATGTGTTATTATTTTGGCTAAAACATACTGTATGTTGGGCCGGCATCGTGGCAGGGTTTAGGGGTTTTTACAGAGTGAACTTTGCATATTCTCTCCATACCTGCGTGGGTTTCCTCCTATAGTCCAAAGTCATGCAGGTTATTTGAATTAATGACTCTAAGTTTGCCAGTAGGTGTGATTGTGAGTGTGAATGATTGTCTGTCTACATTTGTTAAGCCTGTGAGAGTGACCAGGGTGTACCTGCCTCTCGCCCAATGAGTGCTAGGATAGGCTCCAGCCACTTCTGCAAAGGATAAACATGTACATAGTCAGATGAGATGGATGGATACTGTATGAGTAAAATTATTATTCAAAGCAGAGTATTTTGGTATTTCTGAAAACATGTCTGGAGGGGATCAACCTTTTCTGGTTGAACATTTCAGCCCTGTTTCACCTTTTCAATACTCCCAGCCCATCAGTGATGTCATTGGGTCCTGGAGTACACCTGTACATCACTGCAGCAAATAAAACCACTGTGGGCCAAGTGTTTGGTTACCCTTTAATTGAGCTTTTGTTGCCTAAACTTACACTCGTGGAACTCTAAATCCTACTGGTCTACCAAGGTATCATAATAAAAAATATGCTTGCAGATGTACAGTTTATTAGCAGTCAGCTCAAGCTTGATTAATCTAAAACATTGTAATATTACCTGATCCATACTTAGATTAGTAACCAAATTTGATTTTCAGATTTGTAATTTGTTTGTGTCCCAAACATTTCTTCCTGCCAAACGACCTCTGCTCCCGAGGGAGTGCGGGGAACAAGGCTCGACTGAGTATGATTTCTGTCTCTGCGTCTGTCATGAGCGTGTTTGTTGTTTTATCCCCCCCCCCCCCTCCCTGCAGTTATAAACATGCATTCATGAATTTACTCATTGCCCCCATCACTCACTCCTTTAATTAGAAAATAATCAGAGTTGGATGAGAGGTTCATTAAATCTCATCCTTGAGAGCCATCAGCCACAAACACAAGAGTGGGATATTTATCACGCTTATGAAAAGAACCTCCTCTCGCTTTGTTTCCTCTGCTGAGAGACAGAACATTGGTTGGGAGGACAGAATCAACAGACTTACACAGAGCAAGCAACAGGGGCGATTCTAGGACCGGACCTTTAGGGGGGCTCAGGATTTGACATGCATTTCACTAGATAACAATTTATACATTCATATTTTTCTATATATGATATTTTAATTTACAACAATAATACTTTTAATAAATTACTAGTGAATAACATGAGTTTTACACCACAAAATATTTTTTGTAAAACTATTCATCCCCTTTCACTTTGGCAAACCTCAATTAAATTCGATACACAATGTTATCTTTAGAAGCGACTTAATTAGTTGGGTGGTCTATTATAGTGTATAATAATAATGGTTCAGAAGGAACAATCACAGATTTCAATATAATACACCTGCTTTAGAGAGGACCTTCAGTCAGTTAATGACACCTGAGGCAAAGACTCATAATGACCAGAACTTTCCAAAGTAAGTAAAAGAAGTTATAGCAAAGTAGTCTCTGTCTCTTCTTCTGTTTCAGTCTCTGAACCACATGGGGACAGTCCATCATAGTTATTATTATTATTATCATTTTAGGGGTGCTGAGATGAAATTTAGGTGTGCTCAAGCACCCCTAAAAAGAGTCTAAAACCTCCAATGGCGAGCGATGAAGCTGAAGAAAGAAAAGGTTTTAATGGAAAGGAGCGATACAGTGTGAGAGTGGGAGGGAAGTACAGAAAGCGAGGGAGTGGAGAAAGGAGGAGGAGAAAAAAAAGAGAAGATCATTAGAGAAGTGCTAATTAACAGAAACCACACTGTTTAGCAGCACTTTGTCTCCATGCAATATTGATCCTTCATGACCATTATGGAGCGGATGTTTTTTTGCTGCTTTCAGCGTGGGTTTCCTCTTTCCCCCTTTATTTTTCTCTTTCTTTCTCCAAAAGTTAATACATCAACTCTGAATCACTGTCTCGCAGCAACCTGTGAAAATCCACTTGTTTTTTTTGTTTTGTTTTTTTTTTTTTCCTCCCTGAAACACGCAGCGAAAACAAAAATAGCTGTGAAATGACCCAAGAAGCCAATTTTGTTGCGGAAATGCCTGCCTGCTCTAATTGCATCATCATGACATTAAATATGAGGCAAAGAATGCGATCCCTGCAGAGACAGGCAGATAGACAGACAGACAGGAGGGTGGTGTCAACAAGCAGATTATAGCCAGTGAGGAAAACAGACCGTGCAAGCAATGAAATAGAGTGAAAGAGAGAGGGAAAGAGTGATGGATGGGTGCATAGACATTTAATGGTGTAACATGGACAGTGATGGACAGATGTGATGGTGTATGGATGGAGAGAAAGCTGTAACAGAGGACAGCATAGAAGTGAGCGGCAATCGTGTGAGTCGTCTGTTCGGTGCGTGCAAGATTGAAGAATGTCTGTAATATCCCTTTATTGTTATAGTGCATGTTGCAGGGCTTGCTGTTGGACATTGTGATTCTTCAAAAGGCTTTAACTGGATTACAGCGGTATCAGGCTCAGCCATCAGAGAGATACAGCAGCTGTGTTGTGTTGGGTCTGCCGACAGCGCGCTGTCTGTCACCGCGCTGTCTCCCACAGCAACTTCCGCTGCCGATTTTTGAAGTCTAGACTTGATCACATATCACAAAACATGTGATCAAAATAACAGGGAGATTACAGTGGGATCCTTAATGTCAAAACAACACAAAATAATACTTTTGGTGTCAGTATATTGCTTTATATTTTAATCTGATAGCTGCCCTGATATGGAACACTACTTTTTTAACCACTAATATAGCACATGGCAGTGTGTCTCACAACGGATGGTTCCATTGCGAGAGTGGCTTAGTGAAGGTGATCACCCTGCCTACTTCCCCCCCCTACTCTTTGCTGAAGTGGTACGGGCCGACTTTGATCAATGTGGATCGATGTGGATGAGTGTGCAGCCGGAAGGCGCTACGTGAAGAAGGAGGGGGGTGATGGCCCTCTGCTCTGTCGCTCAGTGCGCGTGTGGGAGGGAATTAAGACACACTGTGTCATGCTTTTCTCCGTGATGTATCACACTAACAAAATATATCCTTAACCTACAAATGACTCTGTCTCAGTCTCTTGTTTCTTTTCTCACTGTCTGTCTCTTTGTCTCTCACTTTCGCTCTCTTGTGCGTCTTTATGAGAGCAGGGCACAGTGCCTGCAGAATTTGCAATGGCAAATTCAAGATCCCGGGGGGGGGGGGGGTTATTTCACTTTTTTTAACAAATCTTGCTTTTGTGCTGTGTATTATTGGATACGAAATGTGTAACTTCAGCATGAAAACATCACATTCTTAAATCTGTTCTTTATCTGCTTCTTTTCTATTGTTCCACATTTGGGCCTTGTTTGCTTTTTTCTAAAATTGTCACAGCTCATCATGAACACCCAAAGCTCCAGTTTGAGGATTTTCCAGCTCTGCGGTTGTTGATGCTACAAAGGATTACATGCTGTAGCTCTGTATTACTGTTATTTCCCTTTGTATTTAGCTTAGCTTAGCTGGTTAGTCTTCAAAAAAAGGGAGGATTGACTACAAAAAAAAAAAAAAAGATTCTGGCCATTCTCCTTGTCTGTGTGTCCTGAGCATGTCTGTGCATTGTAGTGTGTGTGTGTGTGTGTGTGTGTGTGTGTGTGTGTGAGAGTCTGTGCTTGCAGTGGGTATCATCACTTTATGGAGTAATGAATGCTAATCCTCTCTTATCTGCTTTAACCTCGAGGAAATGACACTAGCTGCTGATGCCAGTACAGTGACACACTGCGTTGGAGGAGAATGGTTATTGTGTGTGTGTGTGTGTGTGTGTGCGTGTGGGGCTGTGTGTGCAGACATTTACCACATGCGCACGTAAGAAGAGATGTCTCCACTCGTTGTTGACAACTTTCTCCTCAGTTTTTTCTCGCTCTGAGCTTCAGGGCGTGGTCTCGTGATTATCTGCCACGTCCCCCATGACTCATCAGGAGTAGAATAGAATAGAACATTCCAGCCCTCTGACTCCACTGCATCTGATCCCGACTCATCTCAACAGGAGTGCAGAAAAAATATTGTCATTTGATACTAAATCCCTCCTCAGATCATGTAAAATTTTCTGTGCACTCATGCGTCTGATCGCGGCACAAACTGCTGCCAGTCTTTGTCAGCGAGCATCTTTTTTTATTGATTCACAAGGACAACTCCATTTTCTCCTTTCCCTTTTTTTTTTCACACTCTCTGACTTTCTCATGTTTCTCTCTTCAAATAGTAATACGTGCAAACAACATTTTAAAGTTGTTTAGATGCAAAAAACAAACAAACAAAGAGGTCTATTCCCAGCAGCCAGTGAAGCCCATATATCTGCAGAATGAGCGTTACAAAGATGGGGAGAAAATAATTAGGCCTAAAAGCTGTTGAATCCTGTGTGCCTGTTCACCAGTCTTCCATTAAGGCTGTTTTAATGGGCCTGCTCTCTGCCTGCCTCCTTGGCACACTGAATGAGAGATAAAAACTGAATTAGGCTAAACTTTAGAGATTGTGAGTAGGGAATGCTGAGGCTGAGAGTGAAGGAGAGATGAGGGCAGAAAGAAAAAGACGAACAGATAGAGGATGGAGGAAGAGGGTTAATTGAAAGAGAAATAGAGAAGAAGGGCCAGATCTCAGGGGCTGTGGGGTGGCCTCTCTCTACATCGCTATCTGTGTGTGTGTATGTGCATGTGTGCTGGTGAATGTGTGTGTGTTTGTCTGTCTGAGGGGAGACAATGTTGTGGACCTAATGAGAACAAAGCTAATTAAAGACTTTGCCTTGCACAATTCTACAATGATGTTCCCTCAGGACTCAGGACAGCACTTGCCACCTATACTGCACCCTCCAGAGAGCAAAAGAGAGCCTAGAGACTTTTTCACTTTAACTTTTTTTCATCCTCCATGTCAAGCAGATTTTTTACAAGCAAGCAAATCTCGGCTATATGATCGCAGCCAGGTCAATGAAAGGAGCACGGTGAGCAAAGATGAAAAGGAGGCTCTGCTTCTGACTGTGTGACTTTGACATTAGGCTTACATAATAGTTTTACACACACCCAACTTTCTTTCTCAAACGCTACAGTAATGGCGACATTTCTGTCTACGGGGATGTTAACGTGGTCATTCTCAAAGCAGCCAGAAACAGATATCTATGTATTTGTCCAACCCCAAGAGGGTCTAATGATCACATGAGACACAGTACAGGCCCACTGTGTGTGGCTCACCTCCAGTGTCCACCTTTATAACCACAGGGGCCTAGGGCCGTCCCACTGTAATCGGCACCTGCTTGAGGGCTCTTTAATTGATTTTTGAGCCCTTTACATGCTCACTTTCTGTAAGACTTTGCTCAAGGGAATAACCCAAGTGCACAGCACTGTGACATTAAAGCAGCAATGACAGTGTAAAAAAGAGAAACATAAAACATAGAAGGTAATGGAAATGTCACCACGTGTACTTGTGTGCTTCATGATGGCATAATTTTAAAATACGTTGATTTTGTCCAGCAGCATTATTTTATGAACAGGAAGCGCTCCAGCTCATTTAAATATGTATGAGATATGAGCCCCACTTAATTGTCCACACAAATTCTTGTGTCTACTGTGGGTGTTATGTCATTTCACAAATTGCTGCCCGAATTCTCATACAGGGTTTGATGCTCTACACCCTCCTGCACTCAGGCACTGATCACTGACACACCGATCACACAGGTGATGTCAACTAAAGTGTGAACTGTGCCTATACCTCTATATCCATCTATAACATTAATTCTAGCCGCTCATCCTGCAGGGTCATGGGGGTCTGACAGGTTGCTTGTCTGTCAACATCAAACATGTAGACAAACATATTCTCACCCACAGGAAATTTTGAGTTTCCAATTCCCTGTGGGAGGACACTGGAGCATCCAAAGGAAACCCACACAAGCAGAGGCAGACCATGCATGTTGGCTGGAGTAGGGTTTGAACCCAGACATTTAGACTGGGAGTAATAATCTGCAAGAATTCTGATAATTAATTGTTTCAATCATTTAGGTTTCATGTCATTCTAAATGGTATGTTTTGGGTTTTCGTCTGACCACAAATGAAAAATGTAATCTTGTGTTGTGGGAAACTGTGTTGAAAATTGTGTCACTTTTTAATCTGACGTCAAGTAGAATAAACAATTAATCAGGTAATGTAAAATGAATCGATAGATTAATTGATAATGAAAATTAGTTACTTAGTTACAGCCCTAATTGGGAGGCAGCCGTTCTAAACAAGGAGCAACAGTATCAGCCGCATGCTAATCAAATTAGCAATGACATCATGGGGCAAACTCTGAAAACATATTGGCCAGCCATTAGTGATTTGGAAAGAGGTTTCACTGTGGAGCGTACAACATTACGCCTGCAACTAATGATTATTGTCATTATCGATTAATCTGACGATTACTTTCTTGATTAATCAATTAATTGTTTTGTCTATAATATAAAAAAAGTGAGAGCCTGAGGTGACATCTTTAAATGTCTTGTTTTGTCTGATCAACAGTGCTAAATCCAAAGATATTCAGTTTATTATCATGTACAACACAAAAAAAGCTTCAAATCCTGACGAAGCTGCAACCAGCAGGTGTTTGGCATTTTTCCTTAAAATAGGGACTAAAATGATTATTTGACTATCAAAATAGTTGCTGATTTTTTAACACATCATGCAAAGTTTATAGCTTAAAATGAATGGCAATAGAGAACATGGTGTAAAAGAAAAGTATCTGCTTTTGTCTGTTTTTGCTAAAAGCAACATATGTATTTTATTTACAGTGTAATATTAAAATGCATTATTTTGTTAAACTCATGATTATTATGATCAGGTTATAAATAACCAGCATTTTTCCCCCTCCATCACTGAGGATGAGAAAAACATGAATGAGCCAGTTAAATGTCAGTTTAACATGGACCACTTGAGCCAGGAGACATTTCAGCCATGTCTAATAGTGGATGACAAAACAGGGTACAGCTCAGCTTGACACTGGCAGAGTGCCGTCATTAGCCGTGACGGCTAATGATTTTGCCCCATCATTAGCTTCCTGTGCTAACGATTCTGTACCCGCACCCACCCAAAACATGCTAAGACACTGCCATGCTAAGTAGTGCTTTTGGGGGCTGTAATTGGTGTTTTGGCTAATTGAGCACTACGGCTAAAAGCTTTGAGTGGACTCTGCGTCATTTGTGACGTACAGGAGCTTCGCTGTCTGAGGCACCGTTTTTTTTCTGTGAACTCATCAGCTGTTTTATTCCAGTTCTAGTTTCTACTAGCTGTGTTTTGTCACCTCTATCTATCATTGTCTGTGATTCTTCTGTCCACACTTCTATCTGTTCTTCGTCTCAAAGGCTTATCCCTCTGCCCAGTTAAATGAGATTTTAAGGCCATTAACTGATCCAGGCTATTATACTAATGCACCAGAGGTGTTCCAGATTTGATAGATGATTGGAAAGAGATAATGAGACTTATATAGACATCTAGTATGAGCAGTGGCACACGGAGAGACGGAGAGAGAGAAGACGAAGGAACCTGGATGTTTTTCTCTGTTGACTGCAGAGAAAAAAAAAAAACATGTTTGTCATCAGGTTTCTTTCCTACCACGCGGCATGATAGGCCGGTGGTTTGCAGCTGGAGTGTATTGCTTAACACATTAATATGCTGTATTAATGTGTGAGTGTGTGTTAGTGTGTGTGTTGTGGCCAGTCTGGCAGCACTCTCAGTCCTCAGACAGGCCGTTCTTTGTGCTGTGTCTGATGTCATAATTTGTCTGACGTATCCTTGCCAACAGAAACCTGTGGTCAAGAAAGCACATGCCCGTGTGTGTGTGTGTGTGTGTGGTCTGTAATAGGCTACTTTTGGGGACAAATTTCAGACTTAGGACCAGTTAATTGGGGGTGGCTTGTCCAATTGGGGACAAAAGCTGTGTCCCCAGTTGGGAAGAAGCTGATTTTTGGGTCAGTGGTTAAGGTTAGGGTCAGGTTAAGGTTAGGCAAGTAGTGGTGATGGTTAGGGTTAGGGTCTCCAGGAAATGAATGTAAGTCTATGTATGTGTCCCCAAAAGTGACCATGGTCTGATATCTGTGTGTGTGTGTGTGTGTGTGTGTGTGCTTGTATGCTTGTGTATTCTCCTCACGTCCCTCATCCAAACGCCGCTTTCTTGATTGATGGTTGTCTTTGGGAGCAGGAGGGAGCGGTGGTGCCATTGGGAGAGAATTAATAATGCACAGGGGTTTTGGGATGGTGGCTCGGGCCAGACTTGAGCTCTACAGTTGTCACACTGGTCACGGTGTTCACTGTGCAGCAGCCGCGGTCTGAGGGGAGCTCAGACACAGCGAGAGCAGAGAGAGAATGCGGAAAAGATCAGAGGCTCTTGGATTATGTGCGGTTAAGTTGGAATGAGTCATTCTGGACGGGTAGATTAAAAGATCATTTAGAATCAATGGGTGATTACGGGAGTGAACATGCAGAAGGGCCTGGTGGAAAGCAATGCACCATTCAACCCTTGGAGGATGTAGATATCTGCCAGCAAAGACACTGCTCAAATCACTCGCACAGACTGCTTTGATTAATATTAATAGGAAAAGCACACTCCGCATTCGCTTTTCGTACCTCTCTCTGACTGTCTACCTTCCACTTCTTCTGTTCTTGTTTTTGTCTCTGTTGCTAGTCCGTGAGTGGAATTCTGCCATGGGTTTTATTCTCTGGGATTCCACAGACACATCCTTCAGAGAGCTGCCAAAGTACCACAGGCAACAAATAAGACTGACAGTATGAGGTTTTGATCATATAGTCCCACAGCGGGCACACACACGTGCACACACACACGTGCACACACACACACACACACACACACACACACAGAAAATAGTAAGTCAGTGACTTCACGAACATGTGACCCAAAAGTCCTGACCATCAGCTTTGCTGATGTGGGTATAAGCGACTTTTATCTGCAATTATAATTAACAGGGCATCCTTAACATTTAACTTATTGTATTTTAAAAGCACCCCGTTATTTCATTGAATTCAGTGATAATAAGTCTTGAGAGAAAAAAGGACAGAGAACATAAAAGGAAGGACAATGAAAATAACTGGGGTTACAAAAACAATGATAGAGCAAAAGCAACAGAAAGAAGTAATTCTGCTGGATCATGTGCAATAACAGAAATAAAAAACTGAAATTATATAGTTTCAAACATCTTTCATGCTTTCCTGAAATTGATAGCAATCTTTTGCAAGAAAGAAAGAAAAGAGAAGAATAGATGAGAAGATTTGTGTACTTCAGTTAGAATTGCATTGTAGCAATTGGCAGCAGATTTCCTTTACTATATTTTCAGAAAACAGCTGGAATCTCTCCTTGTTTATGGTGTCTGCTTATCTGTATATCTATATGAACTGTATGATAATACAAGAAAATATAATAATCTCTCTGCCAAAACAGTGGTCTGTGTCCTTTAAGGCATTATTTACAGTACAATTACAGATTCCCTCTTAACCTTTTCACCATAGACTTTTCCACCCATGGGACCATAGCAACATGTTAAATTTTCACAGACTGCTTGAGAGCATGCAATATATATTAATACATTAGACTTACGTTTTTTCTATTATCATGGTAATTTTAAATTCCTTGTTGTGAAACTAATCCCTGTATAATGCATGGCAGAGTATACAACTGGAACTATATTTATTAGATTAATAGTTTCATTATTAATTAAAGGGCATTGCAACAAGATTCAAACCACTATGACATCACCTTAGGGTCATGTGATGAACTTGTCAAGAAACAGTTTCCTATGTACACGTCCAGCAGACACTGGGCAACATTAACACTCTTTTGGAGACATTATTCTGGTCACTTGGTGAATGTAAGTCCAACATTCACTCTTCTTTTCCACTATGTTGTCCACCAGCTAATTGCTAACTTTGTCTATCTGCCATTTGGTGCTGGGCAACAATGAGCTGAAAGATGCTAAAATGCTCTGCAGAGTTGAGGGGGACTGCAAACTTCGGGTGGGACTGTGGGTTTGTCACTATGAGTGACCCCTTCCATATCACACATAGTCACTTGATCCATTGTTGATATAAAAATATAGACTAGAGCAGCTTTAAAAATATGCTGTATCCAGGGGGGGTGGGTATTCTGGATGGTCTTGTTGACCTTACATTCCTTCTCATAGAGGATTATGTGATGGGATTAAAAACATGTTGTTGCTGAGGTCACAACCAGCCACATGTGTGATACCTGAAACTGTAGAGAAAATGCCGCAGTGGTAATTGAAGTAACTCAAGGTTAGGACACGCATACAGTATGCATGTTTGTGTGTGTTCTTGCTTGCTTCTATACCTTGCCACTGTAATCCACCTAAATATGATATATAACATGCCACCCCAAAACTTTTTGTTACATTATCCTAAAAACAAAGAATGGTGTGTTTGTGTGTGTGTGTGCACGTGTCTAGACACATGTGTGCATGTGAGTGTGTGTTCAGGAGCTGAAATATGGCTGAAAGATATCTGGTGTAATGAGGCCAAGGTGATTTATACGTGCAGAATGCTCCATTCCCCAGCACGGACTCGTACATGCACACACATACACTTCAAGTGTGCGAGGCTGTGACAGCTGGTTCACTTGCTTTTAATTGCTTGCCAATTAAAAGCAAGTGAACCTGTGTTTGCCACATGCAAGTGAAACCTGGCAAAAGCAAATTGGTTCAACTTTCAGAATCTATATTTGGTGTTGAGGCTACTGCATGTGGGGGGCTGTTTATCAAACCCTTACCCTTATATGTTAAAAGATGTTTTGTAGCCTTGAATGGAGAAGGAGTATAATTTGTTTGGTGCAACAGACAATCACCCAACATCTGAAAGGATGGACGGGAGGTAGGAGAAGGAGACAGAGCAATCGGGAGAGTGTGTGAGAGACAGATACAGGTAGTCTGTTAACATATTAGCGTCAGAGGTGGACAGGTGAAGGCAGAACAGAGTCAACTTGAGTGGAGTCTGGTAGTCACACACTCTAGCCATAGGGAGCACTGCTTTGGATCAGACTGGCTCACCATTAACCTATGCTGACACTGTTTAGACAGTGGGGAAAATAGCAGAGAAAAGACACAGGAAAGAAGCAGAGCAGGGAGTGATCGGCGGGGACTTGAGGCTCACGCAGAATTGAACTGTTCAGACAACAACAAAACAGCAACAGATAATGGGGCTTTTTCAGAGGGGTAGAGAAACATGTCGAAAGTGCTGACCTTTCTGAATGTAGCTGATAAAATGCACAGAGGTAAATTCTCATTACGGCAAGCATAATAATTCTGATTTCACCTTTATCCTAATGATAATACTTAATTCAGATAATGTCTTAACAGCGGCATCTATCTCCAAAGGAACTAAATAATCTACAGTACTTCTTTCAGTAACGTATTAATGATGAACGTTATCCAAATCAGTTTGCGTTGTATTATAAGTGACTCTGGAACAACAACTGACGCTGTGTTTTTCTACATCTAAAAGTGATTAAGCAGCCGCTGACCTTGCCCTTTAGGAAATGAGAGGACAAAACCATCATAAGAAAAACACTCCTTAACAAAGCTTTTTTTGAGCCGTCATGATGTTATGTTTCCTTCCTTCCAGCCTGCTTTAATATCCCTCCAGCTTTGCTGAGTGTACATTTCCCCGTATTTTGACTGCAATTTTAACTAATAAACATTCTGCGCTGATTCATTCATCCATCATTAATCACAAAATATTGTTTACTTTAAAGCTAATCGTCGCTGACATGATGATGTTTAGCAGGTGTAAAGTTTCCTATTTGTCAGTTCAGGTATTGTAGTACTGGGGGAAAAATGTTACATCTTGTGGAATTAATTAACACTAAACCTTGTGGCTATACCAGCTACTTACAGGCCACAAAATATACTGAGTCCCATCAGTTACTGATGCCATTGAAACATGCAGGCCTTACCTGAACTCAGGTGAGTTTGACTCATCCCTCGTGGCGTTGCTTTACCTCAGGATGGGTGGTAATTATGAACTGATGATGAACTGGCATGTGCTTCAGTTCATTTAAACATGTAAACACAGACAGAAACTAAACCAAAATTACTTCTTTCATTGTCAATCGCGGTGGCAATTAAAAAAAAGTCTCTCGCTCCTCTGCAGCACGCCAACTTTCTCGTGTTTGTAGTGATAGGATAGGAAAAGTGCTAGAGGAAAAGTCAGAGGTTTACTAACGTTATCAGTAGGATTCATCCTCTGGCAACCATGAATGTTGGAACAACATTTTGTGCCAATCCATCTGGTAGATGTTGAGATCTTTCACCAGATAAGTAAAAACTTTGACCTGCTGGTGGCGCTAGATGAAAAGTCAGGAGATCACCATCAAGTCATTAGGATTCATCATCTGTGGACCACGAATGTCTGCACAAAATTTCATGGCAATCCATCGTATAGTTGTTGAGATATTTCAGTCTGGAGCAAACATTTCCATCCCTAGAGCCACAACGCTAAAATTGATATGTTTTGCACCTGATCATTATTAAAAATATAGCTTAACATATTAAAAAAATGTTATTTAAACTGCTGCAAACAAATGAAGAGAATGCCCTCAAAGAGTTTTTAGAGGATTTTTTGTCATAAGCTCTGCATTGTGCCAGCTAATCACACACACACGACTGGAGTTGACATGCTAGAGTCTAGTCACCCAGAGGGAATGTGCCCTGAAAATCAAAAGACATTAACCAATTAGCGCTGATCAATAGTCACAGCCACACAGGGATGAGCAAGACTAGCAGCATTGTTAATGTGTGCCTCTAGGCCAGTCGGCACGCTGGGAATACTGTTGCTCTCAGCCAATGAAAATGCTGCAAGAACTCTTGACATTTCGCTGCTCTCCAATGCAAAGTATCTCTCCCGCTGTAGCTAGGCAGAACAGGCTGCGCGAGGAAATGAAAGGGAGAGATGGGAGAGATAGCAAGTGCCAAGGAGAGGAAAGGAGTAGAAAGAAGAGAGGTGGGGTGAATAGAGGAAGAGTGGGAGGCTGTATGTGTTAGGCTGTGAAAGCAGGTGTCATAGTGGGCCGCAGTGGGCAGCAGGTAATCTCACCGAGATAAGGAGTAGCATGACAGCCAACCTTTAATTTCCCCATGGGAGGTGGCACTGTGGAGTTGTCGCAGGGTTGGTCTCCCCCATTCCCTGGAAATAGATTTATATAAAGGAGTAATGGGCAGAAGATGGGAAGAGATGGGCAGAGGATGCATTTTGATGGAAAAGATTGAGGAGAGAGAAAAAGAAAAAGGGAGAGCGACAAAGAGGCAGGGAGAGTGTAGCACTTCTGTCTCGCACATTCCGCACACATGAACATGTTTACATACACAGATCACAGCAGCACCTCTGCGCCTCCACTGCTCTGTATTCATGATTAGGAGAGCAAATATCAGCATGGGGCTTGGGATGTATGGGGATTGAGGCGAAAGGAAGGGAATGAAAGAGAAAGGGGGGATATAAAAAAAGAGGAGGAGATATCTAAGATATTACACCTATCCGGGGGAGTGTTCAGTGGAGCAGGCATTATGAGAGTGTAAATTACATTCCCTCCTTCTCCCCTTGGGCTGCCGGCTGCTGGATGAATATAATCACCCACAGAACCCAGACGCACACTGCACTGTCTATAGACACTAGCAGAATGTTAGATACAGTGCTGTGATATGCGTATGTTTATTGTCACAGAGGTCTCCAATCAAGTGTCGATCCCGCATCAGTTCTCCAGCCTGTTCTTTTTCTGAAATGATGTAAAATATTGACGCATAACTCATTTGTCTCAATTGGGAGGAGATCAATAGTGATTCACCAGGCCTTGTTAAACATTCAGCATCAAGTGGGACTGCTTCTAAGGTGGCAGCCATTGAAGGAGTACTGTAGCACTGCAGGATAGAGGAGAGTGTGTGTTTTTGCTAAGTGAAAGTCAAAAAAACAATTCCTCTTTGGAAAAAGAGCAACAGAGCAATAGCAGTTAAGGTAGCATGTAAAAAGCAATTTTTGCAATCGTAATAATTAACACAAATTCAAGAAATCCCTGCAATATTTGAGAGCGAATGTTGAGGTAAAAGTTTATTTAATAAAGGCTTATAAATGGAACTCAAACATTTTTTTCTTTATATAACTTTGAGCTCATTGTTCTCATGTTCAGAAAATAACATTAAAAAATAACACTGAAATATAGTTGTTTCTGTGATATGCAGTATGGTTTTTATTGAAGGAAGTGATTACATGACTCTTCATTGGTAATAGTTTTTTTAAAAATCACATTATTTTCCTTTGCATGAAATTTTCCCCAGTTCCTGCAATTTTACTGCTATAGGAGCACATAAAATATTGGAAATTGCATCGCAATTTTTGAGAAAAGCCGCTGCAAAATCAAACATTTTTGGCTGCAATAATCACAAAAAACCTCTGTGAAATCCTGGAGGGACTGCTTTTTGAACTTCTTGTAACATCATTTGTCTCCAGAAGAGAAAATGCCCTTTAAATGTAACAAGAGAGATAATCCACGGCACACAATGAATACTCAATGCAGTAAACCCAAAAGTGCATCATTCTCCTTATCTTTCTTTCTTTCGCTCTGTGTATTACAATCTGTTAGCAGAAGCAGATAGACTAGCTAATCCTCTTTATCACTTCTTTTGGAGATAATTTGTCTGTGGTTACCTTGAAAAGGTAAGGGGAAAGTCCCGAGCACAGAGCTTAGGTCATGAAGGGGGTAAAGAAAGCAGAACTGATCGCTCTTCTTTACGACGAACCCAGTGGCAGGCCCAGATGTCAGGGATGTTAGGTCAGTGCCTGCTAAATGGGAGAACAGCAACTTGAGTCAAGGCTCATTACTTCTTTACATTAGGCAACAGTTAATGGAAACACCTCTAATTCGCCTCTTTCCATGTCTCTATCCTCCTCATCTCTCCCTCTTTCCTCTGTCTCCTTCTCCTCCTCCTCCTTCTCTCTCACCCCATCAGGGCCGCTGCTCCAGGGAGAACTGTAAGTACCTGCATCCTCCTCCCCACCTAAAGACCCAGCTGGAGATCAATGGAAGGAACAACCTCATCCAGCAGAAAAACATGGCCATGCTGGCCCAGCAGATGCAGCTCGCCAACGCCATGATGCCCGGCACACAGCTCCAGCCAGTGGTGAGAGGACACACATGCATACACGGATTCACTGCATGAACTGCACATGTGCACGTGTGTAAACACTCACAGGTAGCACTTGTTCTTTATGCACAGGGCGCACAAAATCTTCACATAAGAAGGTTTAATATTTATTTTTAACTCCAGATACATTTTAAGATACCTTCAAGGAAAATAAAGGTTTATAATCTGCAGATCCTGCTTTTATTGGTTGTGATACGAGGTACTCACCAAAGTAATTGCTGAGATCTCAGAACACTGCGGCATTGCCAAAAATAAGTCAGACAGGGCAAAAAACACAAGTGGTCAGACAATCATGCAGGTTGTAAACAAGGTGGAAGTCTTGCTAGATCAGCTACCACTTTATTTGGAGGTAAAACCTTAAGTAAGCGTACCTGTAATATGTCTAATAATCCCTCATTGCACAACAAAACTGTGAGTGTGCACAACTACGGCAAGTATTTAGGTCAAAATTGAACCAGGACGCTGACAGTATATGCAATAATTTTACCAATCGCCTTTGTTTTCTCTTTCAAATGATTTTGACTAACCTGTATGATCAGCTTACACTCGAGTTTGTTCCCTGTCTGGATTTACTTTTAGTAATGTGGCACATTCTCAAGTCTCCTCAAATATTTAAAATGTTATCACGGATACAACTGATTGGTGGAGGTAGGAAATGAAACTTCAAATTTAGTTTGCAATATGATGAGCGAAAGAGATCAATTTGGCTGAAGGTTTCTGTTGTCAAACCAATAAAACTAAAAAAATATGGCGACATTTTGAGGGGAATTATTCAGTTAAAGGGTAACATCCCTTGAAAAACTGACCGACAGGGGTTTAACTTCTCACCTTGCTATCAGCTTTATGATAGATTGTGGCAGGATTTCATTTCATAGAATATGTTTAAGGTTAAAGCGATCCTGGAAATTAACTGTTGTCTCTAGCCAAAAGAAAAAATAAAGTAAATGTAATATAAATTTAGATCAATTTGCTACCTTTTTACCAGAGAAACCTTCTTTGGCACACTAAGCAAACTAGAAAACTAAAAAGCTGATCTCCACTCCAGAAAAAGCCAGTAAGTAGAGTGTAGAATTTTTCATCAAATGTTCATTTACAGTAAGATAATTAACATCATGTTAGCTTGGATCAAATGAGAAATGCTAGAAGAGCAGGACCCAGGTAGGTAAGACACTGATTGCTGTGGAATTTTTTTATGCAGTGATCAATAAAGTATCATATTATCATTACACAATCACCGACACACCCACAAATCCATGCCTGGACA
This sequence comes from Scomberomorus guttatus, assembly GCA_038419695.1. Lineage (NCBI taxonomy): Eukaryota > Metazoa > Chordata > Actinopteri > Scombriformes > Scombridae > Scomberomorus > Scomberomorus guttatus. The sequence goes on along the minus strand of CM076451.1, from coordinate 12,801,773 downwards.
CAGATACACACACATGCAGTAAATTATATCAGAAATTGCTTTGTGGTGATGCTGCATGCGCCAAGGAGCTTCAAGGTGATGGCCGGAGCCCCGGTCAGCCGGTTCAAATGAATGTTTCCCTGACCGGCCCATGAGACAGCACAGAGTCAATGAGACCTGTCAGTCAGGCTTGAAGTAATTCCTCTGTCTTCTCCTCCGTTCCTTTATGTTTAAGTGAGAGCAGTGGAGTGAATTTGTCTCAGACTATTCAAAAGAGCTTCAGATGCTGCATGCTTGGACGCACACACACACATACACATTTTACCTAGGTCACTTTTGGGGACATTACATAGACTTACATTAATATCCTGGAGACTTACTCTAACCCTAACCATAATCACTACTTGCCCAACCCTAACCCTTACAGTACCCTAACTTTAACCTAATCCTAACCTTAACCACTGACCTCAAAAATCAGCTTTTTCCCAATTGGGGACACAGCTTTTGCCCCCAATTGGACAAGCCGCCCCCATTTAACTGGTCTTTAGTCTGAAATGTGTCCCTGAAAATAGGTTAAGTCAGACACACACACACACACACATGTGCACACTTAGCCGATGGCTTATCACCCTTATCTGGGGAAGAGGGGCCGAGTTGAGAGGCCCATTGAAAGGAACAGAGGAAACCATGAAAGGGTTTAAAGAAGCAATAGATCTCCCTGGGACTGCAAAGCTTTCCTTTTCTGTTCATGTCATGGGGAGAGAGAGAAAGTAAGGAGAGCAGAGGAGGAGGAAGACAGGCTGACAGAGAAGGACACAGCAGAAGAAGAAAGGGAGGACTGAGAGAGAGGCAGGAAGAGATAAACGGACAGAGTAAAGACAGGTAGGCAAAGTGAAGGAGATAGGACGACAGCAGTGAGGAGAGATGGCTTTAGTCCTGCGCTACAAAGAAAAGTCAAGAAAACAGAGCCATGTTGTGTACAAAGGGAACAAAGGGTAAGACCGGGTATACGAGGCTTTCCAGGAATCCTTCCTGCTCAGACTTTCTTCCTCCCTCCCTCCCTTGTGTCTTTAGCTCAGTTTCCTGCCCGCATCCTTGGTATCTCTACCACATTTTATCTGTTACTTACTTTTTTTTTGTCTATAGCCACCCCCCCCCTCCCTCTACGTGCGTAGGAGAGTGATTTCATTTCACGCATGGAACTGTGCAGAGGGTGAAGTAATTAGGGTCCATTACAGCTGGCTGTGAGTGATGGTGCTCCTGATGCTTTTTATTACAGAGTCAACGTCAGTGGACAGCCCACATTACAATTATATCTATTTACAGTACTGTGTCACTCACTCACTCACTCACTCACTCACTCACTCACTCACTCACTCACTCACTCACCTCATGACATTTGGCGCTCTCTTTTGGTGCGGACATAAACTGAATAACTTATAATAAAAAATAAATGGTGAAATGAAAACACAAAAACAACAAGGGAAGCAACAGCATTCCAGTGCTGTCTTACTTCTGTCGATGGATTTATTTCCATGTATGGGCAGGAGGGAGGCGAGTGTTGAAAAGTTTGACGCAGCAGAACAAAGTTTAATTTTTCAATATTTCTTACATAATTTATTTGTTTATTTCACTTTTTTTTATCTTACTATATTTGTAGCGTATTGTATTGTATATTATTACTTTTAATTGCCTGATTTTACATTTTTTACACAACAGGCACATTTGAACACTAATATTTTAAGCAAAAAATTATAGAACAACTTTAAAGACTGTGCCAGTAATTAGCTCCATGGTCGGATATGTCCAAGCTTAAAATCGCACAGTTAAACATTGGTTTAAAAAACATTACATTACTTGTAATAGCACGACACTGAAACCCAGCTCTAGATGATCACATTGCTTTTCATCTTCCATAATTCATAAAAAGTAAGTTGTTCAGTCTCACTCAGATAATACCCTCATAGCATTCAGTTGTCACATAAAAATGTGGGGCGAAAAAGTTATCTTTGATCTTAAAGTGTGTGATCTAAATTTTGATTGATGTGTATTCGCGGTGTGTATCTTGTATTATGTGCTTTTTCAATCTGGATTCAGGGCATTTAAAATGGGGCATCTTTACTGCATAACTATCAGATGTCATTGCTGCAATACAAAAAGCTGGCATGAAGTGAATAGATTTTCTTTTTCTACTGTGTGATTCATTCAAAATAACTGAAGAATCTGCATTGTCATATTACTGCTATTCATTACGAAGTCAGGAAATATTCCTGGAATGACCATGAGCATGAACTTTTAGCAGGATGACATCATTACATTGTTAAAACCTCATGACTGAGTCTTTTCAATGACATCATACCTACTGCATCCAAGCCTTGAGCTGTAAGTATCCTAAACTGATATCTGAGCACCTTGAGAGAAACATGTCTATTTTTCCAGAGCACTTTGTGATAGGACATAATTCTCCAGACATTCCCGAAGGCAGCACTGGAAGAATTAGAAAGTCCGCGCCGTTATTCTTGATTTTCTGAGTCATCCCAGAGCTGCAAGGAGGTTTTGGGAGGAATGTAGCTGTCCAGCCCTGGCTGCCGCTGCTTTATTACTCACTGTGTCGTGTTGGCAGGGGCTCAAGAGACAGTCCTCAGACTGGGGCTGAGGTCAGGAACGTGCAGGGAAAACTTGCAGCGGACTATGTCAGCTAGCGTACTCCTTATCCTCCTTCTTAGAGAATGTCGGAGGGAGCTGTAGCAAGGATGTTTTCTATTTCAAACTCCAGCACAAGGTTGTTGCCCCCCTCTTGCAGGTACACACAGCTTGACGTCCCTCATACTTATTACTCCTATATATATGTGATCTCTGGTGTATGAAGCGTGTGATTCCATCTGATCCTTGGGGGGGGAATATGTGACACCACATACAGAGCCTAGACCTCCCTTATGTGTTACTGCAAATAAAAGACAAGCAGTCATCAAAGAAGATCTTCCTCAGATCTGCGCCCATTAATTGTCTATTTTTGCCATCTTCTTCTCTCCACATCCCCAGCCACAGTTCCTATCCTTTGCTCTGCTGTTTATAATTGCATACATCTCTTATTTCACCATCTACTGTCATATATCTTCAAGGGGAATTCCATGGATGGCATTATACTTATTGATAGATATAATTAAATATTTATATATATATAGACTTAGTTAGTAATCTGAGTGAGATCATTTTGCGTAAATTTTGCCCAACGTTGACCAGCTCTCTCATTTTGCATGTGCCCACAGCCCATGTTTTCAGTCACACCCAGCCTTGCAACCAATGCCAATACTGCTGCGGCAGCGGCCGCTGCATTTAACCCCTACCTTGGCCCTGTGTCGCCCGGCCTGATGCCCGCTGATATCTTGCCCAGCGCCCCAGTACTGGTCACCAGCAACCCCAGTGTCCCCGTACCAGCTGCTGCTGCTGCTGCTGCACAGAAACTCATGAGGACAGACAGACTGGAGGTGAGAAACACACACATTCACACACACATCCACACACACACACACAGACGCAGGTATAAATGGAAGAAATATGACCGCATTAGCGCATACACACACACACCATAGATCACACAGATGCGAGGATTTACATAATTATTTTGTCACTCTCATATCAGTCACAGATTAAAAGATAGATTATTAAAACTCTAGTAAACACTGCACCCGATGAGAATCTTTTTCCCAGCTATGCAAACAGATTGGGCTTTGAAATGTGGGGCTGTGTCTATTTGAATATTAAAGGCATGGGTTGGAAAGTCTTGCCTCAACAGTTTCTGTTTGTAGACTTTAATTATGTATCTAGTACACACTTTCTGTTACAGTAACTACATCCTATTACCATAACACAGTCATTACCCAGACTTAAGCAAAGAGAAAGAGACGTTAATGAGAGTATCTCTCTACAAACATTACCTCAGTCAATGCTGCATCCGATCAACAGGCAGGAGACAGCATTGTTTGGCACAAGTTCAAGTTATACTGTGTCAGTGCGTAATTTTCTGAAAAATCTTTAATTCTCTTATGAAAGCAATCAGTCATTTGAAACCTGATGAGTGCCTCTCCTGTAGCTGCGTTCAGATAATCATTAATTGGACAGTAAGTCAATCTCATCCATTATGCAGCCCCACCCGGGAAACACTTGCAGCGAAATAATGGGGAAATCGTTGGCGGCAGGCAGGAGGCGGGCAAGAACGTTAAGAAGGTTACATTTAAAATGTAACATTGGGTAGCCGGGTAATTAATGGGGTTGAGGCTGAGGAAGTCTCCAGGCCCGATGAACGAGTGGACAACATGTGGAGCGAGGGAATGGGTCAATGGCAGGAAAAAGAGACGGAGGGGGAGATGAGAAATCAATTTGTAGACCTGTTGTGGTCATCAGGGGAGGGGTTCGGGCAAGCAGAGACAAAGATAACAGAAATAAAGGAGAAAGTGGTGATTGAATTTCATAGAGGAGTCGTGACCAGTTAGAAGAAGAAGAGGTTGAGCAAGACTGGAGGCAAAAAGTTGTTGTTAGCAGAAGAGGAGCATTCAGGTCTTGGTTCAGACTAAAGATTGAACCAATTGTCTGGCAAAAGATTGATAACATTCTGCACCAAACTCTGAACAGACAAACGGATATGAAATATTTATTAGCCAAATGCAATAATTGGCAGTAGAGGCAAAAGCTGCTCATTTTCAGTGTTTTCCCTTCAAGATATTTAAACCCAGTGGTCAACACTGCCTGTTCTGCTCAGCCTGTGTATCCTATGAAGCTTTTTGATTGGGAAAATTCACATCCCAGCCTAATTTGTCAGGAACTAGGTTTGCTAAAAATGTCTTAGGAAAAAGGGCCAGCCATATTTTAGCTTCTAGTGTGTGTCGTTCAAAATAAACATAGCTGGAATTCTGTGGACTGACACACATACCAGTCAGTAGATATGTTACAGACTATTTCCTTGAGGCTGAGAGAAATTCCTATTTTAGAAGACAGTCCTCTCGGCTGTTTTCCCGAGAAATATTTTCCAGGAGTCTTGCTGTCTCTATCTTTCATGTGACGATATACTGCAGGGTTTTAGCATGCATATACTCATATGTTGCTTACCTGCAACCATGGTGATGTAAATGGCCCAGAGGGACAGTTACCATGGGGACAGAAATATGATTAACAGGCCTTTTATTTGTTTCTCCAACTAAGCACTTTCACTGGGTTAGCTCCCTTTAATGCTTGATTAACTGCTGTTAAGAGAAACACACTGGTCCACACCTGGTGCAGAGAGAACATCAAATTGCTTCCTTTTAGCCTTCCCTTTCTTCAATAATTTTAAACCATGCCAACCACTCTCACTCTCACTCCTTGATCCCCATCTCTCTGTTCTTTACTCCCTATTCATCAACCACTCTTACATTTTCCTTTCGTCTCCCTTGTTTCCTTCCTCCCTCACCCGCCTCTCCAACATCTGCCTGACAACAAGGCAGTTTTTTTTTTTTTTTTTTTTTTTTTAAGTAAGACCAGTAGCAGCCATGGTGATGGTGGCAGTGGTGGGGAATTAATGTGTGTGTGGGTTCGCATTCATATGTGAGAGAGGCACATAAGAGCAAAGAAGAGACAGACAGAGAGAGAATCGTACCCCATCGCTCACACAGATCAGCGATTGCGGATGATGAGCTGTCATGACAAGAGACAGAGCAGGGTTAGTCTGTAGATAACAGTGCTGGTGGCCTTTTGTCTGGCAGCCGGTCCACCACAAATCAAATGCTTTATGCATGCAGACAGTGAGACTGGTAAACAGACATTTGGTAAATGGCTTGTTCTATCAAAATAACTGATAAATTGATACAACGTACCATGAAATTACATTTCATTTAGTAGAGGATAGGATTCAGCCTCAGCAGTGGCAGACTGTGCTCAAATGGAGATCTTAAGTTATTGCACAGCTCTTTAAGTGTCAAAATTTCATCCTGGGAAAAAAAAAAAGAAAAAACGCTGTCTCATAATTTATATGTGCACCCACCTTGTGTGTGTGTGTGTGTGTGTCTGTATGCGTGTGTGTGTGTGTGTGGGTTGGTGATTACGTCAGCTACAGCCTCCTTTGAGGGTAACCAGTCTCATATTTCCCATGAGCCTCATTGAGCCCCTACATTCAGGCTGAGGCAATCAGTTTCCCCAACTGCTCACGCAGATGCTGCCCCCTTCTGTCTCTCCCCGGAATAACAACAACACAGCTCATTTGAATAATGGATAAATGTTGTGTGATTGATGAGTCTGTAAACGCTGGTTACGGTCTGTTCTGCTTATCAATCAGCAGTAATGGCCGGACCTGTCATTAAGATTGGTTAGCTCTGTCTGGTAAAGTGATTGTCAAGTTCTGAAATGACTGAACAGATTGATTACTTCATCAAATGTGAAGTAAAGTGAACAGTAACCTCATAATGTGTGTGTGAGTCTTGCGTTTGCGTGGATTTATGTGTGTTTTAGCTGTATGATCAACTTCTTATCTTCAAGTAAACAAAATAAAAGTAGTAAAAATGTGTGTTTGTGCACCAGGTGTGTCGGGAATACCAGCGGGGCAACTGCACACGCGGAGAGAACGACTGTCGCTTTGCCCACCCTTCAGATAGTACTATGATTGACACCAACGACAACACAGTCACAGTGTGTATGGACTACATTAAGGGCCGCTGCTCTAGAGAGAAGTGCAAGTACTTTCACCCTCCGGCTCACCTGCAGGCCAAGATCAAAGCCGCCCAACACCAAGTCAACCAGGCTGCAGCTGCTGCAGCCATGGTAGGTATCTGTCCAGAGATTACACCACCAAGAGGGACTCAAGCTGAGGAACATCTACTGTATCATAGCACCCTCAGCCCTGTGCAGCAAGAGGAATTACTAGAAATTAAAACAAATTAAATGTAATGTAAAGTTTATATAGTTATTTCAACGCCATCTTATGTGATGACCTAAAACATATCATTAATGTGGGCTCTTCTACAATAAGGGCTTGATAAACATGACCTGGGTGATTCTATGTGGGTATGAAGCACAAACAGTATAGCACAGTCACTCATATTCACTTCTTACTGACAGAGTCGTCTGAGTCAATATCTCCCACCCTGTGCCTTTACTCAAGCTCCCAGCACACATTTCAGACTCTACTGTTGACCCAATATGCACTAAGAAAGATACAGAGTCGATGCGTGCTTTATTAGCAGCAGGCTGTAGTGATCGTGCTAGTATGTGACTGAGCCTGCTGCTCCCCTCCCCTGCTCCTTCTCCTCCTCGTTTTGCTGCTTTCTTAGTTGTATATTTTGCTGTTGTTCACGGTCGATATAAAACATTTGTGCTAAGAAGAAAACTGTGAGGACTATTTAGCGATACAATGATAATTTCTAAGCCCAGTACTGTAGATGACACTGTGCAGTTCAGCAAGGAGAGTAAGCCTGATTTCACTTAAATATTAACAGCTGTTTGATTTGGATTTTGCAGTAAAGTAAAATTCATTACATAAAGCCAAAACAGATCTAACATGGTCAGGTTAATTCCCTGCTTTGACACTGGAGAAATACTGTTTAGATATATACTTAAGGTCTTTTGAAGGTCTTCTCTTCAAAATATTTGATGTCGTGACAATATTAATTCATCTTAATCCAAAACTCATATGCACACAGGATATGTTGAGTAGATGTATGAGTTCTTGGCCGCTTCCCCTCCGACTACACTCTAAGAGATGAAGGACACAATCCACAGTCCTTGTTCTGTGCAAAAATGTCCAGCTGGAACTAACCTGAGTCAGTCTGAGTTAAATCAATAGGTATCTTCCAAAACTGCAGTCTTTTCATGCAAATGTCCCTCTTTATTTCTCCTCAGATAGCTGCAGTAGAGGGATACTTTAGTAACACAAATAGGGAATTTAATACTAAAAAGACACTAACTTTGGAAGACACCCACTTGATTTGGTTTACTCGCTGAGTAAGTGCAACTGCCGATTAGCTTCAGCTGAACTTTAAATCACATTTTTGCACTAAAAGGAGGATTGGAGGATTTTGTCTCTGATCTCCTACATTGAAGTTACATAAGGAAGAGGTCGCTTTTCAGCCAGTATGGAGAGGAGGGATGATTACAGCGACTAATAACTCTTTCAGCATACATGTGGCATGTGATTATTGTTTTAATACAGACTTCAAACCTCTTCTTTAATTCCTTTAATCTCATTTCATGGTGAAAATGCTACTTTCACAATGCGCCCACAAATTAGGACCAAATTATCTTCATGAGCTTCATAATTACATTCTAATTTGATCATAATACATAAACGAGCGAATAAAAAATATGTATTCTAGTGTATTTAAAAGCACATAATAAAATGCTTTGACGTTTTGGAGGCTTAATATTTAGGTAATTATAATCAAGTTTCTGATACACTATATCTACAGTAATTGTGACAACTTCAAACCCTAGTGGCACTAGTGCAGTGAGATAACCCCATCATAATTGGGCACATGGATAATTTAGAGCTGGAGCCTGAGTCAGGATTAAGTTAACTTGCCGTTATAGCAGTTTAGTTTCATTGCATCATTTGCCACAACCTTGTCACCCATTTAGTCTCTGAAACAGAGGCTTTTCTGTTAGGATTTTTCTGAATTCAACAACTGGCTTAACTGGCTTATCCTCCTGTCTGTAATATTCCCCAGAACATCAGTTTTCTGACAATGAACGATATCAAGGCCCATAATTCTTCTTTAATAACCCTACAGCCATTAATGTGCATGCCCTAGTCTTGTTATTGTTGTATATTGCATTCCAATGATTTGTTTTTTTATTTGTTTGTTTGTTTTGTTTTGTTTTTTTGTTTGTTTTTTCTCACCAACCCACACTGCACTGCTGCCCCCATGATGCACCTCCGCTTGCTGGTTTATGTTAATGCGCTTGAACCCCATTGGCCCATTGCCATCATGTGCTCGCTGCCTGCTAATTAAGACTCAGTCGGCTGTCAAATCACTGAAGCGACCCCTCGACGCAACTTTTGACCTGGTACTATGACCTTTCACCTTTTAGCTTGGCATGTAGCTGTGGTGTAGTAGATATACTTTTATTGTTCTGGCTAAAATAAAGTAGAAATTGAATTAACTGAACTGAGGAAACACTGAGGGGTGATGAACTGATTGCCGCAAGCTGTTATATTTGTCGCATGCAAAATTTTGATAAAACGCCAATTGAATCTTACATCAAGAGAGAAGAAACACTTTTTCACTATCAATGGTCAGTTCATCACCTCATATGAGTCTCAAAGGCAAATAATTGGTGGCATGGTGTGAATGTACTGTAAATGTAATATTTTAGTGTCTAATATGATATGGTAGTCTTTGCATGATCTTGTCACTTCCCATACTGCATGTGTAATTGTTAAAGAGGTGTCATGACAGTCTTAACATGGCTTTTAGTGTACTATTATCATGGAGCGAGCAGTGCAGCTTTCCCTAACTACATCATTTCTGTTGATGGTCCAACAATCAGTACTAAAAAAACTTGTATTAAAGCTGACAGTGTATTTATCCCCTCTTTGCAGAAACCTCTAGTTATGTTTTAGACTGTATTGGTATGTTTTGAATTATTCAAAATCATAAGGTTCATGACATTGTGCTGAGGACTGTTTTTTTTTTTGTCATCACTTGCAAGATAGATGTCACAGTTTGTCAGCTAGCACCACTGTCCTGTCTTGCTCTGACAGAGGTAGTGTAGTCCACTGCTTGCTTGCCAGTGTTTGTAATAGCTGTTTGGAGGGGCAACTTTATCCTCTAACGAAGTTCTTTCTTCTCTCTGTCCTGAATGTCACTGCTACCATCCTTTGATTTTCCTCACTTCCCATCCCTTTATTTTGGCCTTGTCCCCTCATCAGGGGCTCCCTCCCGTCTTGCCTCCGTTACCAAAGAGACCTGCACTTGAAAAAGCCAACGGTGCCACCACTATGTTCAATGCTGGCGTATTCCATTACCAACAGGCCCTGGCCAACATGCAGTTTCAGCAGCAGGCTGCCTTCATACCATCAGGTAAGGCCTGATCCTTCTTCAGCCCGTGTTTGTGGCAGTGATCACGTTTGCTATTGGCTGTCAAAGCACACGTAGTTTCTCACAAAACTCCCTGATTATGTTTTGGCATCAGCGGTGAATGATTGTGTGATTTCATTGTTGGTGACAAGGTGGAAAATTTTACTTGCATGAACTTAATTGGGCATGACTGTACAGCAACTATGTAGGTCAGAAGTGTGTGTGCATGTAAGTGTGTGTGGGGGGGATAAAGTCAGAGTTTTTTAAGTACTATGACCATACTTAAGGTAGTCTAACAAATCGATTAGAAATGTTGTGTTTATATCAGTATTATTAATGGCTTAAGCCTGTTGAAAAGACTCATGAATACAGGCCTGATAACTGCCTCCTCTGTGATTAATTATCTATTTTTTTATCTTTCCCAAAAACGTAGCAGAAGAGGTCATACTGTAAATTTTTTGCTGGCTCTAACTTGTGTATGTAGGCTGCATCCCGCTCCAATAAACGCCACCAATCAGATAGTCAGGGTAGCCTGACAGGCAAAACCCAGGGAGGCAAAAAAAAACAAAAAGCCTATTACACAGTAGGTGAACCAGATGAGCGTTTTTATCAACCCCTCTCTTCTCTGATCTGGATTTTGGCAGCTACACAGTAAGAGGACAATATTCAGAGAGATTTTATGAAAACAGTCAAAATGAAATTGTAAAAGTGGATGTGTGTGTGTGTGTGTTGGGGGGGGGGTACATCATGCACCACCATCCCCAGGGGAAATTACACCCTTGATGTACAGTGTGTGTGCGTATACATACATATGTCTATATACAGTTGGCACACACACACTCCCACACAGCTTATTTGAAGTGCTCTTCTCTGGCCACTACATAGTCATCTTACACTGCGTCCCATATTCTCGTCTGACAGGCTAAGAATAGCCTGCCATCGATTCCCTTCTGTGAGAGATTCAGATACTCAGATCCTCATATGTCCACTGTCAGGTCACTGCAACACACTTTGAGGATTTTGAAAGCAGGTCATTCAAGAGTACCACTGTGCAAACAGCTCTTAACGCTGCAGACAGGAAAATGTGGCAGTGTTTAATTTGCCCTTCTGTTTAATGGAGCAGCGATAGTTGAACAGTAAACTGGGACTGGACAGACTCTCCTCACTTAGAGTGTTTTACAGCAGCTCAGGGATATGCTTCTTATGCAATATGCTGTGCATGTGTGATCGCAGAAATTGGGATGTGTGAAATGAAATGATTACTTTGTTCAATTATTGATAATCAGTACTGTTACATAATCAGCTGTAGCCCTTGTATTGATGTCATATCCAGGTTAAATCCAATGTTGTCTGACTTTATAACACTTGTAACGGGTTTTCTCGATTTCTTCTCCTCCCTATTCACTCCACTCCCTGTTGCAATGCATGATGGGCAGGCTCGATATTGTGCATGACACCTGCAACAAGTGTTGGTAGGTGCCAGCTTTCCTTACTGATTATCTTTGAGCCCATTTTAGTCACTCACATTTTCATTCAACTCTCCACATAATGTGAGCACATTCTCCATTTTAGACTTTGATATTTACACCCAAACTATGAAATCTCTCTTCTGTGCAATCGAACATGTGGCTGATAAAATAATTTGTGTAATTTCAATCGGACGTCATGTGTTTTATTATTCTCTGCAATACATTGTATGAATCCCTTTTTGCTCTGCCACAGGTCTGTCTGTCACCTAATACTTGTTGCAGTTCAAAATCCCCTGACCCCTGCTTCATTATACAATACTTCCATCCCAAGCTCTCTAACCTCTAGAGCACCTCATTATACTGTCTGGTTATACATGCCTTATAAACATGAGGAGTTATTATTGGCAGTGGAAGTGGTAGTTGTTGTTTAAAGTTTGCATTATTTGTTGCAGTAATAGCTGTGATTTGCAATTTTATTGTTTTATGGAAGTAAAAGAAAAGCCAATTGATGAGCATGTTCAGTGTGAATGCCAAGAAAAAGTGGTTGCCATCTGAATTTATAATTTGCCAGTTATTTCCATTACACCCTTTGGTTCTGCTTTTTCTTCCTCCACAGCACATCTGACTGTCTCTTAATTCAAATTGAAAGAGTAATTGGTGGAAAAAAAAAAAAAAACCCAAAAAAGGTCGCTAGAAAATAGATCTTATTTTGAGTTACTTACAGATTCTCTCATGTTTATTAGCAGTCTATAGACAGACTTAAGAATGAAGTGTAAACATAAAAAGCTTTTAAATCTGCTCTGGTTCAAACGCCTGTGTGATCTTTCCCTCCAAGTACCCATGATGCACGGTGCTACTCCAGTCACTGTGTCTGCAGCCACCACATCTGCCACAAGTGTTCCCTTTGCAACCGCAACAGCCAATCAGGTTTGCTCTTCTCCTGCCTTCTCTCTCTCTTTTTCACTTCTGGTATCAGCTCTGACTTTTCAGTGTCTGTTACTTTATTTATTTTATTCCCACGTGACTCTTAATGAAAAAAACATGAATGCACAAGGCTCATCTCTGATCTGTGTGGGCTTTTGAGAGCATCTGATACTGTGATTACTTAGATACTTAGTATGCATATATTTATTATCAATTTAGGTTGAATTAATGACAGAGTGGGTGCTATTTGTCCTCATGTCAACTGATGCCCCCCTCCTTCTTTGTCCCTCTGTTTGTTTCTCCCTCTCACTCCATCTCTGTCTCTCTCTTTTCCGTCTCAATCAGATTCCAATAATATCTGCAGACCATCTGACTAGTCACAAGTATGTGACCCAGATGTAGGACTCTCAATCAGAACAGTATGTACTGCACCTCTTCCTAACATCTCACATACAACTTTTGGACCAATACTGTCTGTTACTTTTCACCCAAACAGCCACAATGTCGTAACCTGTGAAGCGGTTGCTACAACTGCAGTTTTTGCAGCTGACAAAGCTGTTTGTTAAGGAGTCAGCCCTTTTTTTTTTCTTCGCAACTTCAAGTAAGGTTGTACTTAAGCAAGAGATTAGAATTCAGCATTCACATGCAGGAAACATGATGGCAAAGCCACCAAAGATCTGTTGAGTTTCTAAATTTGGCAACTGTGGAAGTTTTTGGGGTCATGCACTGTGAAACATTAATCTGACTCATTGCTTCCTTCCTCTGCAGCCACTGTTAGTTTCCCTGCTTCTCTGCAGTGGTAAATGCGTCATGTGTAAATTTTACGTATGTTTGGAAGACAGCTGGCAGTTCTGTAGCAATATAATAGAATCCTCCTCACTTTATTTATATGAATATTACCCAATTAATACATGAAAAACTGTGATTGTGATGTTATATAAATATTGTGTAATATTAAGGAAACACCAAAAATTATTCAAACTCAGCCCAGTATCCCATCGAATTACATCCGTATTGGATAATTCGGCACCTCATGATTTACTTCCAGCGCAAATGCAGGAAGTAGTGTTCCCTACATGTAGTGAGGTAGGAAGTATGGGCGTGCAGGTTGGGTTGGAGGAGTGTGTAGCACATCTGACTTTCATGCAGGAAACCAAAGATTGTGTCCACTCACAGACTTGCAATTAAGCATGACCTCTCCCTAACCAAGTGTGCATCCTATCCTAATCTTTCCCCAAATTTAACCACACCATAATTGTCATGCAGAAAACGAGAATTGGAAAATGTTGGCATTGACGGTAAAAAACACTGTGGTTGAAGGTAAATCGGGGTTTTAAAAATCATCCAATATTGATGTTTTTGTCTGCGAGCTTGAAACCTCGCCTGTGATGTGAAATCAGGGGCCGATTTCAAGGCAATAAGAAACGTCTCAACTAAGCTTTGTTATGACTTGTCCTTGGGATTCACATCTAATTTTGCGCTCTTTTGTGATCCTCTTTCCAGATGGACCTGGAGCGCGCTGGTGTCGAGTCCAAGATTAGCGGTCACCCTTCATGCCTGTAACATCAAGAGCAAAACGGAGAACCCGACTCTGAATTGGTTTGGGATAAATCTGCATGTTAAACATAGGAGGCACAGTTTGTTAGGGTTGTTTTCATGTGTACGTCATGCACACTATTACACAACAACAGAAGAGAACATCATTTACATTAAAAGACTGCCTTTCGCTCTGTAGAGGCAACTTACCTTTATTCACCGGACACACTTTGAATGTTAACATGAGGTACATGTGTGGCGCAGTCATCAAATCGGCTGGATTGGTATGTCCATTGACCAAGAATCATGACTTATTTTGTTCGTTCGTTCATTGGTTGTTGGTCTTTGACCTAAATGTGTTCATTTGTTTACACAAAGGTGCACCTTGTATTTTCAGTTGAGGTAAAAGAAACGAATAATCTGACTGAATCACATATGCATGCACAATGATTTTGTTATGTATAATTTTATTTTGTTAAACCAGTGATAAGGGAAATTACAAGAGTGCACTCAGAGACAAAATAGCAACTGAATGTCTGTGAGGTGTCTTTCAAACCTTTGTAGCCTATCTTTCTATCTCTTAAGCACATGTCTTTAACCTTGCAGGCATCCCTGTAAAGTGCCATACATCTCAAAATACATGAATGGTATTTAAGCAGTGTTACAAAGTGTTAAACTCAACAATTCCCTTTAATATTTTCTCTCTTGGACAGCATGTAGTGTCCATTGTTGTGACCTGTCATTACCTGTGATTCCCAATATCACCACTGCTGATTAGATTACCTTCCCCAGATTTTCTGCTATCCTCAAATCTTCTACTGAATGAATGAATTGCTTTTTAAACTTTTTTTTTTTTCTTTCTCTTGTTGATGTCAGACAGGAAATGACTGGAACTGTTCTGACACAGATCTTTCCATGATCATAAGTCTATTGACTCTAAAAGTCAGATGAGTTGTAAGAAGGGTCTTGGCCTGCGCGAGAGACCAAAGACTCTCCCAATGATGAAGACGTGATGATGAATAGCTGAAATAGATGAGTTGGTATCCAAACTGCTGTGAGACAAACGTCAAAATCCACGGTGCAACTGGTGATGGATATGTGATTTGTATGACCTGATTTGTTTTTCATTTGTATGGTTATGCATATTTTAAGGCAGATTGTCAAAGTAAATTTCCGTGTTGTGTATATAGTCTGACATATTTAAGAATATTTGTTTAATACGTCTACCTGAGAACTGTTTTCAGATTGTCAGCCAAAGTCTTTTTGTGTCACTGTTATTGGATATTGTGGGTAGACTAGTGGGGTGAAATTTTTAGAAAAGTCTGGGCCGTAATAGCGAGCCCAAAGAAGGATTGGGTGTTTAGAGTAGATCTCTAGAACTCTTTGTTTTTGTTGTGTTCTGGGTGTTCTTCAGGCATATTTAAATGGTGGATAGTACAGGGAAAGTGGCAAGAATATAACGATTGTATTACTCATCCAAAGCCTTAGAATGTACCATCGGGTCAGCACAATGCAACATGCCATTTTGAACCATCCAGTTGCCTAATCCACGCCATATTAACACACACAGAGCACTATGTAACTGTCACTTTTTTTTTTTTTTTTTTGTCTGAGTTTTTCTTAACTTTCTTGTAGTTTTTTTCTTTAGAGTGTTTTGTTTCATTTTGTTTGGATGATATTTTGATATTTAGTTCAGATTTTTAGTTCTGCTTATTATATTTATCTTTCTTATAATGAATATAAGGTAAAGTGTGTGTTTGTGTGTTCCTCATGCACAGTTTCCTGAAATTCCATGTAATGTTAATTTTAGTATGATTATGATTGTAAACACAATATTTTCTACGTTATGCATATTGTTGAACTGTATGCATATTGTTCATTTCTCTAGTCTTTTTGTGTTCTTTGAACAAAGATGTTTTATATGAGTATCTAACAGTGATGAAATAATAGAACAGAGAGGCTAAGTTGTCACTGTGGCAACCGTCGCCGATAACCGAGTAATATTTTAATGATTGTAAGGTTTGTAACTAGTCATATAAGAAAAAAAAAGACTATTATAAAAAATCTAGTTCTTAGATGTTTAGAGTAAAGATGTTATTTTCTACTGTATCCATTTCAAATAGTAACTATTGTTTTAATATTTTTACTCTCCCTGGAAATTGGGCCATGTTGGAAAACAAGCTGCATATTTGATCACTTTTTCGGGGGCGTTGCTGGCGGGGTCAGGTGAACGTGGTGAGTAGAGAAGTGAGTCTGCACACTCATCTCTTACTCAGCCAACTGCAAACAACAAGGGTGGGGTGGGGAATCTTGAGGCGATAAAGGTGATAAAGGTTGACTTTTTTGCACTTCTGTACATAGTCAAAAAAGAGAGAATCATGTATATTGAGATCTTATTTTGAATAAAAAAAAAATAATGTCTATAATGACAAGGAATTTTGCTAGGATAACAAAAAAATCTTATGAAAGGCTGAACAAAATTGCTTGCATCAAAAGGGCACTGAGTTCTCACTCTCCTACCCCTTTCAGAAAAGGCCAAGTGTTGCTCTTCTTTTTTGTCAGCAGCTTGTAGTTTGCCAGGTAACCTTCCGGAGGAGGCTTCCACTAACCTCCAGCGTAAGGGCCTGACTGGGTTTGTCTGGTCCCCTAACCTGCCTGTACTGACAGGTCTGTGTGTCATGGCCACGCCCTCCCAGGCCCAACCAATCACAACACGTCCTGTCTCTTTACTTTACTCAGAGAGGAATGCATGTTAAAGGAAATACATATACCGTTTAAAAAAAAAAAAAATCACGACACAGTAATATTGAATAAGAAAACATGTTACACAGAAAGATGTATTTACAGTATACAATATTCTATCAATGTAATGGAATAAAATATATATAAAAAATACAAAAATAGAATAGTGGTTTATTTAAAAAAAAAAAAGATTCCTGAGACTATACTCACAAAAGTTTCACCACTTGGAGAGTTAAAATACATGCAACACAAACACCATAGCTATAAGTATGTTCTTTATGTTTATGTAAGCTGTGCTTCTAGTAGATGAAACTGACCAAACAGGAATGTAGTTCAACATCAGGCAGAATTTAAGTAAACTGATAATTTGCTTTGTGGTTTGGTCATGAACTCGTTAGTATGGAGTTTTGTCCTGATCATCTTTCGTCATCTCTCATCTCCTACAAGCACGCATGCTTACGTTTTATGATATGATGTAAACTGAACTTTTTTCGTTTGTTGTTTGTTTTCTCTGCTTGTAGTGCTAATATGATGTATTCTGTCTTCTGCTGCAGTTTGTTTCTGCTTGTTTAACTGTCCCAGGCCCCCTGAAAGGATGTGTCATGTTTGCACGCTGGCCACCTCCTCTGAAAAGCACTTGTAGTGAACACCACGGATTGCCACAGTCTAAAGCCATAAAATATAATCTCATCAGAATGAAACGTGTGTGAAGAAACCAGAAAGGAAAAAGAGGTGGGAAATTGCTGGTTGGAACATGTTTGCAGCGGTTATATTAACAACAACATCATGTAATAATTGAAGTCGTGAATGTAGTTGATATAACCTGTGGTGTGCTGTGCCAACTTTGATGGATGTGTGCGGTTTAGTTGGCACATTTTTTCACGGGGCCTGCATTGCTATATTTGATTCTTGCTGTTATGAATTTAAAAAACGAAATAAAAATTTACAAATGAACTGAAGAAACTGCTGAAGATGCATTATTTCATCTGTGTGGGTTGTAGCTAAAGGTTGTTCTGTCTAACAAAGGAATAGTTTGACATTTTGGGACATACACTTTCTAGCCGAGAGTAAGATAAGGTCAATGCTACTCTCATGTCTGTCTGTTCAATATGAAGCTGGAGCCAGCACCCGGTTAGCTTAGATTAGCATAAAGACTGGAAGAAGGGGGAAACAGCTAGTCGGGCTGTGTCCAAAAATCTTCCTACCAGCACCTGTACAGCTCACTAATTAACATGTTATATCGTTTGTTCCATAATCCAGTGACTGCACACAGTAATTCTGTGCAAAAATGCATTTAAATGTTTTATATGAAGCTTATGAGGCTGAGTTAGTCATATCAGGTGGATATCTGCCACATTTACAGTCTTTTTAGCATAAAATTCCTTCTTTGTGGTTCCTCAGACAGTGTTTTCCAGTTGACCTGCGGTGGAAGTATAGTAACAAAAAGAGGGACTTTCTACTAATTTGGATGGCTGAAGCTTCATATTAGCTTGAGATAAACTTTTAATTACATTTTTGCACAGGAGGAGGAATGTGGATTTTGGCCTCAATCACTTACATTGTGAGTGCATTATGAAGGGATCTTCTGATGGCCAGTATGAACAGGAGGAATGACTGTGGCAAGAAAAAAAAACCTGTTTCAATATCCATTCGGGCACCTGACTGTTGTTATAAGACAGACTTGAAAAATTGCGAACCCGTCCTTTAACTTCTTGGAGTCTTGTCATCAATGAGAGGTTACCAGACAACCAGTGGAGACTCCAAGGAGCCACTGGCCAAGAAACAGTCCCACACATAAACCCCCCCATAACCTCTCATCTAACTCTCGTTGATGTTCAACTATTTCTTTAAACAAAGGCAACATTGCACTAGTAACCAATAACCAGTAAGCAGGAAAACAAGGACAGTGATGCCACATAACACAAAGCCAATGAGCTGATGAAAAGTCATCACCTTAATAACAATGCTGTGTCTGAATAAGCCAACATATTAAAAAGGAATATCTGCATCTGAGAAGAGGTCAAGAACCTACAGAGCTGGAGCCGGGACAACAGCCTCGTTCTCAACCCAAAGAAAACAAAATAACTGATATTGGACTTCAGCAGACTGAAACATAACAGCCACAATCCCCTCAGCATCAACAGTGAGAGGGTGGAGGCAGTCCAGTGCTTCAAATACCTTGGGAGACCACATCAGCCAGGATCTCGCATGGTCCATCATCACAACAGCGATGGCCTGCCGAGAAAGGTCTTCAGAGGCTTCACTTCCTGAGGTGCCTGAAGAAAGCACTGTGTTATATCTCAACCACCCGGACTGTTTATTAGTCATCTTACCTCTCCTCAAGTGCAATAATGGAATTATTTATCAACCAATGTGACTGTTCATTTATTTATTTCATCCTCTCCCTTAACTATAATCTGTTCTGTGCAATATATCTTAAAGTACAATAATCTGTTCTACGTAATATTTCTTCAAACTGCTGCACTAATACTGTAGCTCCACTTGCTCCCAGTAACATTTGACTTTCTTTCTGTGTATATACAGTATTTCGTTCCTATTTTATATTTTTTTGTGTCTTATACTGTATAGTGTCCATATTTTTAATAGTTTTTATTCTTAATTAGGCATCTATAGGCTTGCTCCAAATGACGTCATTGTATTTGAACAGTGACAATAACGTATCTTATCTGAAATGATCAATTTAAATCATCTAAATCTCATTTTTGCAGTAACTTATCTTACAAACATCAACATTAGTCCAACATGTCACAGATATATTTTACATGTTTTCAGTGCCCTCAGTGACTCTGCATCAATTTTGCTATTCATTTTTGTATCTCCACACATTGTGCACCAATTTGTCCTAGCTACTGGAGCTTCTAATTAGGAGCAACGATTTTAATTGTGGTAGAAATGTATGCCTCATTTCTTTTACAGTCATGAATTGATACGCTGATAAAATCTGACTGAGAATGTGATTCAATTTAGATCCAATCCTTTTTTAAAAAGAAGTCAATTAAGCCAGTGGGACGAGGGATTCCTTGAAAAAGGTTGAGGTTATTCATTCTGCTATAATTCAGCTATATAATACAGCGTGTACACACAATGTGAAGATTGAAGTCGGCATTTAACATTTAAAATGACACATCCTTCAATTTAAGCCACTCCTGTGTCCTTGGCACAGGTGTTATGAGTTCATTTGGCTGATCAGACCTCTTGATTAGGTTGAAGTGTAGTCTAATCAGCCAGAATGATTGAAAACACACGTGCAGCTTTGCAGGAGCTTTAACGTTTGATGTCTTTATGCAGAGGTAAGGTGTCCCTCTCTAGAATAAAATAGAAACCATGCTGCTTGTTCCAGGATGTGATGCACAGTACAGCCACCAGATGGCACCATTTCTTTGTCTATTTGGACTCACAGTTCAGCAGTGACAGCACAGTGTAACTGCATCATCACCTGTTTGTCCATTATCGGAGCTATATACATATGAAATAATTGCATATGTATTCTTGAATCATATAAGCATTTCAAAAGGCTGATGAGACAGAGTCCTGGTGCTCTGATTGCGCCTGGTTTAATAGGGACAGCTGTCAGAGAAAATGATCTCATCTATCCATCCAACCATCTATCCGTGGTTGGATGGATAGATGGGATTTTACCTCTGAAACTTGGAGGTGGTGAGGTATTGGAGGGGTTGCCAACACACAGCTTGAGTTGTTGAGGAAATGTTGACTAAGGGAGCATTAACAGGAAGATGCAGGCCATTATCCCTAATGTATTATTTCCTTCCTCTCCGACTTTTACGTCAGATTATCTGCTTGGGGGAAAAAAAAATCATTAAATTACCTCAAATTACAGAAAAGTGTGGACTGCGGCTATGAGACTAAACTGCGGTTTAGTCCCATAGTTTCTTTTTCATATTCAATCTCACTCCTCTCTCTCACCCCTTGTCTTCTTGCACAACTGTTTTGGCTCTCTCTCCTCCTTCACTCTGTCACCAGCTTCCTCCGCCTTGTCTCTTTCCTTCCATCTCTTTTCCTCCCAGCTTTCGCCCCTTCCTTTCCCTCTCGCATCTCTCTTTCCTCCCTTCCCCTTCCCGCCATCTCTCTGTCCAGAGGCGTTAGCGGCAGACTGTGTCATGTGGGGACTTAATGAAGCAGTGCTGATCCAATAATGGCAGCTTCTGTTGCCCGCCTCACAAAGTATGATGTATGACCTCATGTCCGCGACACGTCATGAATCTCACTTACCACTGCCCCCATCGACATGCCTGGTTTTTCAATTAGGCTACCCTTAAAACAACAGAGAAGGCTGAATGTGTGAGGGTGGTTCTCTCTCTCTCTCTCTCTCTCTCTCTCTCTCTCTCTCTCTCTGTGTGTGTGTGTGTGTGTGTGTGTGTGTGTGTGTATAGAGAGATTGCATCCCCAGTCAAGTTGTCTTGTGTGCGAAGGGGAAAAAATGAAAGGAAGACTTGCACTGTGAGCCGTAAGTGTCCATTAATACACAATAAATGTCATTTAATGAATTACCTCTCAGGGGAGGAAAATACTGAGAAATACAATCAAAATTTAAACACTTCTATTTAGATACAGACAAAACTGTGATGTGGGATGTCTTTTCAATTAAGGGATAGGATAAGCAGTTGAATTTAATGTGTGCTTTTCTCAACTGACCCCATGATGGACTAATGTTCTGACCCCATTATAGAAGGCATAATGAGAAAAAAAAAAGAGGGAGGGAGGTGAGAATGGAAAGCAGAGGAAGAGAGCGTGAAACAGGAGAGGGAAAGAAAGACGAGAATGAGTCTTTAACTCATGGGGACTAGGAGGTGGCAGGAGGTGCAATAGTGAGATATGAGCGCATAAAAAAATAATCACGATGTGTTTTCTTTGAGATCAGAGATGAACAACAGATCAGAGACGACAGTCGTCACGAGGGGTTTAATGTGCAAACAAACAGAGACAGACAGGTAATTCCGCGCTTGATACGCGATGATCAAAAAAGATGACGGCTCTATCTTCTTCACTCTTCGACACCTTTGCATCAAATTAATCATTTCATTATTTTTATACGCACCTATCCTCCGCACCCTTGACTTCAAACCTCTTTGCTGTCACTGCCTCACTGTTATGGCACCTGTCTGCTGAGTCACCACTTGACTTTCACTGAGTGCTACTTGGAGCATGGCTCAAACATCCAATTTTTTTAGGGTGTATGTGTGGAGTGCGTGTGTGTGCACGCATGCGTCCAGGTGTATGCGGTTACAGTAAGTGTGTTTGTGCGTGTATGTATATCTGTTTACAGTAAGTGTCCGTGAATGTTTTCCTGCGCTGATGGAAAAAGAGAGTGGGAGCTGCAGCAGATTAGTCTAATCACATCTCCTTCTGGAAGAGGAGACGTATCGATCCGGCCGGTTGAAGTCCATCACAGAATTTAACACCAGCCGCATAAAACAATAACAGGCCTGTGATTTTGTTGTGTTTTGATGGAGTTAAATTGCTGAATACTGTTGGAAGACAGTGTCCGTACCATTTAGTCATGGCTTCTATTTCAGCTACACTTTTTATAGTCAGAAGCAACTCAACTGTACTGAAAGTTCGGGTATCTTCAAACTTGCCAGTGTTGCCGCTGACATTTCACACTTTGTTGGCCAATTGATGGCAAGTTCCTGGAGTTGAAATTGAAATTTTCAACTATAACAGTTAAAGAGGACGTCCTTAACACACCATTAGTTTTGGCTGCTGTGAAGCTTGAACAGAAGAGGTGCATTAGCAGTTCTCAGAAGGCTATACATTCATAGACCAAGTTCTTTAAAGAGGGGGCTCCTGAATTGGCTTCTGTATCTTGCATGGTGGGGACACAAGGAGTCATAGACTGCATATAAAGATGGACCTAGCGAGGTGTGACGTCACCCGTTGGTTTGCATTGGAGCTGGTTTGAAGGTACATTGGCTTCAGCCTCAATCTGTGGGAGATGCTGTTTGGAAGGAGTCCAACAATACCTTGTCGGCCCAATGGCAACTGATGGATTTCACAAATTTGCACAACACATGCTCATCTATTAAAGTTACAGTAGTATTGATTGACACATTTGAAGACACAAAAATGTATCTGTTCTATGACATGAATGACTGATGGACACTGTGTGCACATTTTTCTCTGTTATTTTACCAGACTGTTACTGTCAGCGCCGTCCCAGCTTCCAAATTAGTGCGGTGGGGAAACTCATCTTCGTCCTGGACACCTTTCCAAAAAGCAGGAGCTCTATGTAGCAATATATAGTTCTTCTTATTCTTCAGTATGAGTGAAGCTCAGATCCATAGTTATACAACTATAAAGTAAAAAATCTTTAGTTTAAAAGCTGCTCCTGCCCCCTCTTGGAACAAACAACTTATGCTTTCCATCAGTCTGATAATGTATGAAGGTATAGATGTGCATGGCCTCTATTTTAAGCATCGCTTGCAGTACTGTGCAGAGGGAGTTTTTATACCTCTATTTATAGTTTGCAATGCTTCCATTATCATCATTGGGAGTGCAACCATAAGTGGCCAGTGGAAGTTACAGCCAAGGCTGTATTTACTGTAAATTAAATGCTACAAAACAATCTTTCTTTCCTTTTTATGCCCCGCAGTGGGAATAATGCTCATTTGCAAAAGACTTGTGAAAGTCACAGAAGACTTGGCATGTCTGATTTAAATCTTATTCAAATTTAATTAAAATGAATGATGCAGTAAATAGTTAGACTACTACCTTTAAACTACAATCAGAACACCACACATCATTTTCAGGCGTATGGCGTGACCTTGAGACTCTGAAAATCCGCTCACTAAATTGAGCGGATTTTCAGATTACAGTTTACTGAATATTTTAGCTCTTAGATAGTGGAAGGGGGTACATAACAACTGGCAGGACATCTTGCTGACAGAATATGGGTCACACGAAGAGGGTACTGAGGGCACAGCTGTACCCAGAAATGAACGGCCACTATTCACATGGTGACAGGATGTCCCTCTGCGTTACGTGTAGCACACAAAGACGGGAATAAAGGAAAGCGAGAGGAGGTCAGGGAAGGCATGACGTAGATCCTATTAACATACCGTAAAATATCCTTTATTGTGAGTTAATTAGCCAGTCGTTTGTCTTTATAGGACTGTGGTGCTATTTGAGGACGAATGAAACAGCAGCCCACAGAGAATGAGAGCCGTGTACAGAGAGAGACAAAGCCTAAAGAAAGATCCCACTGTGATACCAGAGCCCACAGGAAGAAAGGGGGGAAAAATCTGTTGTAACAGCTGTGGTGTAAGCTAAACTTCATTTTTGTGACAAGACTCTGTGGACAGCTAGGAGGATGAAGTGGAGAATTGCATCAAGTCACAGCGTCACCCTCAAGCATGTGAAGCTGGGGAGGGGAGGAGTGAGGAGGTGGGGATCACCCTTTCAATCCAAAGACAGACTGTTTGAAGCTTTAATGTAAATCTGCACTTCGGGGCAGACCGAGTGTAAATCAGTATGCTGCTTGTGTATGCACGTGTATGCGTGTAATAGCCTACCCGTAATCCATCCCTCTCATTAGTGAGTTTCTTCATTTCCTTCTCTCTTTTTCTCCCTCACTCTTCCTTATCTCTCCCATCTCTGCCACCCGTGTTAAACTCATAAAGCAGCCTGTTCACCGAGGCTATCACCAAGCTATCGGCACAGCGACGATTGGCATCTAAATCACCTGTGGTGTAATTAATTCACAGTGATTTAGGAAGAGTGAGAAGGGCCTATTGCTGAGACAGGCAGTTTGGCGTATAAGGCTTCAGTGCAGCCCTCCCCTTCACCCAGTGTCTCGTCTCAGTCTGCTTTACAGAGATCAAATCTGTAATGGTTGCATTATGTGCTGTATTTACATTTTAACAAATTAATTATTCCAGTGCTGGTTCTGTAACAGCCACTTTCCTGAAAAAGCATCAGCTTCTTCCCCACTGGGCTTCTTGTAGGGTTTTCTTAAATTAATTGTTCGACATACTGGGAAATACACTTATTCACTTTTTTTTTGAGCTTAGTGTAAAGGCTGGAAACAGAGGGAAAGTGGGGGAAACAGCTAGCTTGGCTCTGTCCAAAGGTTAAAAAAAAGTTTTTGTACGGATGACAAAAAAAAAACCCAAGATATTATGTGTGAATTAATGAGATTCAGATGTGCAGGTAGGTGGATTTTCTTTACCTTTAGATAGATCCAGGCTAGCTGTTTCCCCCTGTTTCCAGTCTTTGTGCTAAGCTAAGCTAAGTTAAACTAAGCTAAGCTAGTCGCCTCCTGGCTCCGGCTTCATATTGAATGGACAGATATGACAGAGGTATCAATCTTCTCATCAAACTCTCAGCAAGAAAGCAAATAACTGTATTTCCCAAATATTTCTTCAACATACATGTTCATCTCTTCAGGCAGGCCCTTATGCCACATTTCATTACACATGTTTCCCAGTGTGAAGGTACTACATCATTCTTAAATTTAACTTTAAACTTTTTGGAAACAAACAGAAAAGAGGAAATGTTTGTGTCTTTTATACAAAAGATAGCAATCAAAGTACAAGAGATTTTTCATTTTCCTTTGCTTAGATTTGTCCTTTTTTTTCTCCCTTGGATTTCCACAGCATGAAGCGCTATTTCCCCCCTGAAATAAGGTCTTATCAGGTCGACGCTATATTTACACACTTGATATATGTTTTAAAACCCACAAGAGGTCAAAATGCAGAGATAAATAGTGAGTCGCTGTTTTATCTAGCGCCTGTCAGTCTAATTTCTCTGCTATTTCCTGTGCCTGTGCCCAACCCACCACCGTGCTCCTCCATGTGACCCTCAGCCTGAGTGTATTCATGTAGGCAGGTAAACCTGAGGCAAGCAGATTCTGATGTACCAGCATGTGAATAATTCTCAGTAACACTGTGAATCACACAGACACTTTATCACACAAGAATAAACATCTGCTCAGGAGGCCCTATTTTTATCTGAGCCACTGTTGGATTCAGGCCCCCCCCCTTTTTTGAAATCAATCTTATTTCGATCAGTCGTTATATTTGCCAACCGATTATAAATTAGCCAATAATAACACGCCAGTTGGTGGAGCAAAGTGTTTTCAAGTTGTACTGACTTCCTCCTGTAATCCTTTCTGTCACCTTATTAGGCTTGGAAAAATGGTGCTCGCCAGACCATAGAGCTATCTAATAGGAAGTTAAAAAAGTAGCATCACAGTTTTTTGGTTAAATGGGTCTGAGAAAGTACAAGGGGGTAAAGGCTGAAGAATGCAGGAAGGAGGGGGAAACAGAAATATTAATCTCCTAAAAGCTACTGTAGGGGAGAAAGTTGAGCAACTAGAGGCAATATAGGCTACAGCTGTTGTTGTCCGAACTCAAGAAGGTAATTACTGAGGTAATTCTCAGGCTAAAATATTTTTTTTTACCCTACACATGACTGCACAGATGAAGTCATGACCTCCAGGATAGCTGCTGTTCCACTACCTTTTGTAACTGAAACAATGATAAATGAGCATATACAGTTTTAGCAAGAAACCATGATTCATTTGTTGTCATGCCAAGAGCCTACAGTTCCAATGAAAATGTACCAGCCTTCACCTGAAGTGTTGTTTTTCCAACTTTTTAGCTGTAATCTTTATGCTGTTATGATGTCGGGTGTCTATGATAAACATGCTCAAAGGTGAACATATGTAAAATGCTCCCTGAAAGTCAAAAGTCCAGGCTTCAGCCTGGTGTGAGTGCTTTGTTTTCAATGTTATCTCTACTTCCTCATCGAACTGACATCAGATCGCAGACAGCTGTCTGTTCTTTAGTCTTTGTTGCTAAGGTTGTTCCATGGGTTGTTCACATTGTCTACTCACATATTCTGGATCAGATTTGGGCTCGAACATGTACAGATGTATTTGAGAAATTTCCATTTCAAGTAAAGAACAAGAAAAGGAAGTGTTTGTTTTTTATGTAGCCTATGGAAATGCCTGGCCCAACGGAGTGAACCTCTCGACAAACTGTTGAGCAGGGTTATGTTAGCCTATAAGTATATAAGGATTTTTACTCATTTGTGTTATTACACATGTGCTTTTGAAAGGGGTTTTCTTACTGGTTGAACAGAACCTGGAAGTTCTCGATAACTTTCAAGAGTGAGAGACGGTTAAAAGTTAACCCTAAACATCAAATTATTTTTCTCTCTTGTTCCTCAGTTTGAACCTGACTCTCAGCCTGCTCCTCCTCATCTGCAATTAAATGCCTCAGAACTCCCATGGTGCACTGCCGCCTTCCTGTCCTTTTCTTTGCCTCCAATAACAAGAAAGGATGGATTGTTTCATTCTTGGCGCTCCCTTCTCCCCCAGATGTAACACACTGTTGCTTCCTTTCTCTTTTCATATCTGTCAGTTTTCCCTCTGTTTTGTGCTCTATATTCAGAGCCTCGTCCTCCCTCTGCTTCTCTTTTATTCATTCACCCGTTGTTCCCTCTCTCTGTCACTAATGCTTCCCGTTGTCACATCTCTCTTCTCCCTATGTGCTGTCCCTTCATCTGCCTTTTAAGTCTTCCTCCCTCCTGTGCTTCATCCATCTCTCTCTCTCTCTCCTGTCAGGGTGCAGAATATTGATAACCGGCACTCTGTCAAGGAGAGACCCTTAAATGCAACGCCTGAAAAACCTCCACAACGTGGCAGCTGATGTTTCCCTTTTTCTATCTCAGGCATCGAATCAAGACTTGCTTTAATTGGCAAGCTGCCTTGCCATTTCATGTCACACTTATGGTGTGTGCGACCGCAACCATTAATTGTTTCTCGTTTTTTATAATGGCAGAGGTGCGCAGTAAAACACTGTTGTGTTAATTAAGAAAATAAACTGAAAAAGAAGAGCATGTGAGTGAGTCAAAGCTTTGGAATGTGGTTAATCAGCTGCAATTTCCTGAGAAAATGTTAGGGAGTACAACATTGCATTGCTGGTATGCATGCATGAATACAAGTGTGTGTGTTTGTGCGTGCGTGTGAGAGAGAACTGCATCATGCCATTCCACTTCTACTCGTCATTCGCTCATATTTGTTTGTTTTTTTTCTTCCTGTCTTCCTCTCCCTTTCTCTCTTTTGCCAAGACTGTGTGTCATGGCTGCCAAATGTGCTCCAACACATCTTGGCATGTTTAGACTCGCCAGTTTACACACCATACAGTAGATCCCGCTCTGAGAAATGATTTACTGCTCACATTTTGAGCATTGTCTCAAATAAAGCATACATTAATCAAGCATACAGTATTATTTTCAACCACGCCAAATTGCTCGTAAAATGCACAACCTTGTTCGCTTTTCACTCTGAATGTTCAGCAATTTTACGGTGGATTGGTTGCCTAATGGGAAAAGTTTGACAAAGTCGTTTTCTCCCCTCTTTTCTCCCTTCCATCCATTTGTCAGAGCCGTCTTTCATCATTGGGATTTATTCCATTAAGGATTTAGTGAATTAGAGCCGTTCAGATTATGGTTCACAGACAGGATGATAATGTTAATGTTGTGAGGTACTATACGTTCAGATGGTGCCATTCATTCACTCATTTGCCTTCCTTTGCACAAAGTAGGATATTTCACCGAAGCACTTAGACACAAATATACACACAGTTACGGCTCCTTTCCACTCAGCACTACCACAGGCCCGTAGTATATGTTGTGTGAAAATGGAAGCTGTCCAGTGAATATAGGATTAAAATCTAATTCAGTTATGTTTTTTTGGCAGAGTGTAGATCGATGTGGGGCTCTCCTAGAAAGATAATGTACATCCTGTATGTCTCACCAAGCTCCTAAGTCTTTATGAGTCAGCATTAGCCCAACTATAAGGCCACACAAAGAGCTTTACGCTAATGTGCACCATTAGCTCCTACTCTTTCACCCCCACTTTGCGCTAAGCATCTCGCCATCTTGGCATCTCAGCATCCTTGTTTCCAGCCGCCGGGGCAACAAATTGAGTAACAGAAAACCCTTTCCATTAGACGACAACATTGCTACCCTGCTTTCCGCTCCATCCATCCATCCATCCGTCCATCCATCCATCCGCATTCCTTACATTTGACACTTTGGACCTCCACTTTGGAAATGTTTCATTATTTGACCGGACACCTCTCATAAATCAGGTTAAGTGCCTAGTTTCATTCTGTTTTTACAGCTTCACTGTCGCAAATTGGGTTTAGAAATGTGCTTGTTTTTTCACCTTAAGTCAAAACGGTTGTTCCTCGGTGTAAATGAAATATAAAATAAAATGAGATTTCAGTCTGGCAGTGGGGAGCCCTCAGGCAGACTTGAGATCATTTTTGAATATTGAGAGATAATGATCGTGTAGGTAATAAAAGTGCCCCTCCCACCCTACCTGACTGTGGTTACTATTATTGTACTTGTAACTTACAGAAGTCAGTTTAATTTCCACTTGTTATCTGCCCTTAGGATAAGTCTGGCAATATTCTATGTTTTTCCTTTTGTCAACAAATCCCATGAAAAGACCAAAACCAACAATGAACCGATCCTACTAACTAACTAAGTATTGCCACTAAGTATACTTAGTATTCTTTATAGACCTTTATTGTTTTCTAAAAACTATTAAAAACACATCAGTGAGCCACACTGCTGTACTGGGTGACATGGTGGGCACTGTAGTTTATTTAAGGTCAATCCCACATACTTGTAAATACTGGAGCACTAAATGTGT
Source organism: Scomberomorus guttatus (assembly GCA_038419695.1). NCBI lineage: Eukaryota > Metazoa > Chordata > Actinopteri > Scombriformes > Scombridae > Scomberomorus > Scomberomorus guttatus. Next base: position 12,772,374 of record CM076451.1, on the reverse strand, counting down.
ATTAATCTACATCTGAAAGTAGTCCCCAACAAATGCACTATTTATTCCTGTTTGAATAACGTTCCAGCTGCCCAACTGTTTTAGGGAAGTACTAAGCCTTTTTCTTTTAAATGAAACTTTTATAACGTTGGTAGGAACAAATGGGCTTGGGACTGTGTATATCAGACAGGGCAGGGCAGACAAACACATTGTTGATTTTGCTCTTTTAAAGGGATTTGCTGACACTGTGGAATATGGACAGACTTATCCCTTAAAAAGTAAGTTGTTCAAAGCCTGTCACTCGTGCAGGATCTGGCCACGGTTTACTGTGCATTTCAGTTTAAATATGGTTTCATCATCCTCCCCTATTAACTGAATGTCAGTGCTTGCATTTTCAGAACCAGTAAGGGAATCAAGCCTGCTTATGTAATTTATGCAGAGTTCTTGAATATAAACTTTCAGATATCTCCAAACGAAAATCATTTCCAACTTGCCAACAAATAAAAATTGTCCCCTTGCCCCCAAAATAATATAGATTTTGTAGGACATTATGAGTAGTATAAAGTTATTGGAAGGAGTAACACTACCTACCTACTGTATATATTTGGGTCTTCTATTTTTTAGTGCTTCCTCAAAGATGTGTTAAAATGATATTTCTCCCCAAACCCATTTGTGCCTTAATTACATTTACTCCATTAGGAAGTTCACTTCCTTAATTGCCAGTGGACTTACTCTCATCTCCTGGAAGCCCTTACTTACTTACTTACTTACTTACTTATTTTTGCCTGACTATATTTATCTACCTAAACTTGTATGCAGGCTCCTGCTGCTACCATTACGCATTCTTATGGGCATTCACATTTATTTTCAATAATCAGTCTCAATTGGATCTGTTAGGAGATAGCTGACAGGCTGGATACTGTGGGGTTAGTGCAGATGGGATGAGAAGGTATTTGTCAGAATATAAAGTATACACAATCTTGATTCTTTGTGTACATTTTCATTTACTTGTTGTCTTTTATGTAAGTAAACATCCTGTCTATTTTCACATGTAAAATTGTGAACAGAAACCGATAAAAAAAAAACTGTCAAAAGGAATGTTGTGTGCACATGTGAGCATTTGTGTTCACTTCTGACTCTGTGTAATGAATGTGTGTTGACTTGGTGACATAAACATAAACTCTATGATCTGGTTGTTTGAGGTCCAGAAGGATCTCATTTTGCCTTTATAAGGATGAGGAGAAAGAAGAATGATGCAGGAAAATAAACAAGTGAAAAAAAGCAATGCATTAAACCTTTGGACGGTATATGAGACTCGGTTGAATGCAACCAAAGTGGAGGAACTGCTAGAAATTAAGGTCAGCGGATATCATTAGCGTTTTTTATTGGAAAAGCTGAACTGGTGCATCACATTTTACAAAGAAATTATTTTTCTGGTGTGTGTGACCTAGGAGAAGAAACTACAATGAGTATGAAAAATACCAATCTGGGATTCAAAGTGTGTTTTTATTTTAATATATTTTGATCCGATTTTGGCAGAAAAACGTGATAACAATGTTTAACAGGCTGTGATTGGTCGAGATTACTTACACGCATTTGCTTTTCTGGGCACAACTATCAAATTGTATTCACATCACAGTCTCCTTGCAAAAATGCACAAATACCAGCCACACTTTGACTCACTCCACTGTAAAAGGTCTGGCAGAATGGTGGCCAGGGAACTACATTACTGTGGTATTTACACAGAACGGACACACTGACCTTCTCCCTGCTTGATAGAAAGCCTCTGTGCCATTCAGCTGCATTGATCAGATTAGAGAAAAGTCGGTTGCTTAATGTGGAACAGCGAAAGCAAACGATACCTTGCCATTTGGTTAAGATTGACAAATATCAGATTTGAGAAATGCAGATGGAGTGATACGAATGTGCAAAGAGAAGAAAGATGAAAAGAAGGAGAGAAGGTGGAGCGGGAGGCTCCATGTGGGGTTGGTCATAAGGTTTAGCCTGTTGATCACAGTTGCAGTCAGAGGAGCCCTGGGGAGCAGCTGACCTTTGTGTGTATGTGTGTGTGGGAACACACCTGAGCTGTTTACTGAAAAACGAAAGACTTAACTGACCTTTCTTTTAAGGTCTGTTCTGTGCGGATGCTAGTTCTCTGGTAATCATATCAGGAGAGCAGGAGTTTATTGGTGCGTTAGATGAGTAACAAATGTCACTGAAAATTTGTCAAGGTTACTCTGAGAATGCGTCTACAAGTACATCAAACTCTGTCTTTAAACCTGCATTAATTGATTCATTGGGGGCAGTGGAAATATGCTGTAAACTATCACTGACATACAGTAATATCACCTTTTTATAGTATGTTGATATGGTTGAACATGTTAGCAAATAGTTGCCTATTTACACATTCAGCAGATACCCTACGGAGCAATGCAAGCATTGATTTGGGCTTGTGTTTGATTCCACCTGGCATATCTAGGTCCTACTGACCTTATGCGTTTTAGCACCAAGGAAGTTCTCAGCATCTGTAATCTTGTCTCTCTGGGCTATGTCATGTTGTGTACATTGACATCTGCCGCTCGCGATCACATTGTTCCTACCTTGCAACGGAGCCGAGCTGAAAGACTGTGAGACCTTCTTCTGCAGCAGTCTGACAAACACTGAGCGTTATTTTCAGAGTGGCACTCATTAGCTAATTTCTCCCACACAGCACCTGGATCAACTTGTCATGCTGGCTGCTCAGAATGTGTTGGCATTTGTGTTTTATGTATTTATAACAGTTGTTTACCAAATGAGTCTCCGCTTTGCACACAGAGCGCAAAGTGGAGACTCATTAGGTTAGTTACACTATTAGACTACCCAGTCTAGTTTTGTTTGTTTCATGAGGCTTTTTACTAAAGTTAATTATTCAAACTTATGTTATCAATAAAATGTAACTGCAGCAGCTTTAAAAAAAAAGTTTCTTTCTGTGATTACAAAGATAGTCCTATGAAATGAATGATGGGAGATATCATTTATCTTGAGGAATTCACTGAGAATAAACACACTGCACCCCTCATGAAATAAGAATCATAATAGTTTTCATACAGCTGCTACAGTGTACACTGACTTGTTTAGAAAAGACATGAATTGTAGAATGAGTTTATATCCACAAGGATTAAACAGATCATCACTGAACGTCCTTACTTATTCATTCTACATGTTTACACTGTATTTTCTCTCGTCTTTTAAACGTCAGACTCCCATCAGGACTCACATTAACTTGAGTATGTTAAACTGAGTTTCAATATATGTTATAAATTTTATGCTTTGATTTCAAATATTCAAGATTAAAAAATGTCAACACTGGGAACACAAGCCCTGCTCACTACTTCAAACATGACATTAACATTTTTGACAGCTGACGCACTGTGATATAACTATGTATGGTAGCGAGTTTGTTGCCAAGTGAGCCAGGCAGTGTCATTACAGCAAGAGTCCCACAGGGAAAGAGACAGCCAGGCTATCAGACGTGCTATTACTGGAAATTTAGGTAAATGTTTCAGTACTCCCAGGCTCTCAAAACAAGTGGCTGGCAAAATAGAGGCCAGTAGTAATGGGTGTTTAGGCTGGAAACACAGAACAAGCATGGGAAAATACAGGCAGGCAGTTGAGAGTTTCAATGCGGGTAAAGCTCTCATTCCACATTCAAGTCGGCTCCTCTTCAGGCGTTCGTTCGGGGGAAGGGAGCAGGGAATGTGGATGTTCATCTGAAGCATATAAGGATGAACGCAAGGGAGAGGAACATAAAAGAGGAAGCAGAACAGTGTGGAGTGATGCGGAGTGACAGAAAAAGAGAGGCAAAAACAGAATTAATTATTTTCCAGCTTCGTCTGGTGGACGGCTGATAAGAAAGATCAATACCAGCAGAGATGCTCATCTGAATCACGCATGCGTTGTGTGTGGTGGTCTTCTTATGGGAATGTGATGAGCCTGGAATTGGACGAAGTAAAATAAAGAAGCCATGAATTGAATAGAACAATTTTATATACATAAAAGAGAGAGAGAGAGATGGACACAAAGAGAGACAAAGAAAATAAATGAATGGAGAAACAGAGAAGGAGCTTAAGAGATAGTGAGGATTTTACCAGCAAAGAGGAAAAAATAATTTTCCCCAAAAATCCACTAACTTGTCAAATTAGATTTCCCTAATGAGACAGATGCATGAAGAGCGCTAATGCCAGTTAGCGTCTGATTTCCATCGCTCAGAGACCCGGTTAGACCACAGTTAATGAGAATGACACGAGCAAGAAACACTGTTAGCCGTCCTGACTCAGATGGTGATTGGGTTGTCAGAGGAGCCAGCGAAGCGGCATGTAAAGAAATACAGGTCAAGACCTGAGACAAATAGATTTTCCCTTCTGTGCTTTACACTTGTCATTATGATTACATCTGGGACATGAGAAGTGTTATTACGTCCAATCACTTTAAGAGATTTCAGCAATGGGACTAAATCCGCTGGTGCAGCTGAGAAACAACAGGACCCAATAGGCTTGTTAGAGTTAAGAATCAGTTGTAAAGCTCTTCAGTTGTATCTCTCAAGTAATGACATGTTTTAAAGTGTCTGCAATAATGTCATGCTTCTCTGTGCACTCATTTTGCTTTTCACACACTTGAGACCAAATGAGGCAGCGGCTAGGATGTTTTGGACCAGAAGGCAGTGATCCACACGTTGCCTTCCAGTCCTCCACTGAGTGGGTGGATTGGAGCTGCAGAAGGTAATTTCAGCTGTGTCCTTATCTAACTCCACACCTGGAAGCATGTGCAGGGTAACGCTGCTCTCGCAGACATGGATTGGTTCTGACTGGGAACACCTGCTGGGACAGCAGGGTAACTGAGAGTCGAGCCAGGTTTATCCATAAATCATTTTCAACATGCAGCACTGTTACAGTGTGTTTTGCATTTCAATGAAGACAACATTGACTCAGTTGTTCCTCTATTTGTCTTCATTTGCAAACTTTTGAATTTTCTGTATGACTTTGTTCTTCACGTTATTATTAGTTACTTGTACTAGCTGTTGTCTGACCTTCTCTCCCCTCTCCCCTATTTCAGCATTTATTCCACGACAACAGGGCAAACTCCATCAAATGAGGAAGATCAACTGATATGAATAAAAGCTCCAATTGCTAAATTGACCTTGAAGTGATTTATTTTTATATCACTTACGTTGTATTGAAAAGTCCAGGACTTTCTATTTCCAGGTCTCTATTGTATCATGTGTATCTTATGATACATCGCTTTTATGTAAGTATTGTGTCAGTTGTTACAGGTATAACTGATTTTTGATTGGTTGTTGCAGCCCTGGCCTGTAAAGATGATGATATTTTTGTATTGTAAGTTTAATGCCTGACAAAGATCTATAACCAAAACACTGCTGACAGGACAGTATGTGAGGAAGTTACTACTTTCCTTTGAATTCATCCTTCTGTTCACCTGCCGACTAGTGTGCATTCGCCAATATTCAATAAAGGTAACAGGGAAGTAGTAATAAAAACATACATAAACGTAAGGGGAAGAAACAAGAGAACAATACGTCTGTGGTTTTGAGAAAAAATATCTATACTTTAGACATTAACATAACACAGCAGCTCCTCTGACAGGTTAAGGTACACTGACCTTGCCCGTGTTAGTGCTTAATACATTTAAATTAATCTTACAGTGCACGTCCAGCCGTGCCCAATATGTCTCTGTCCCTGTCAGCCTCTGGGGCAGAAAATGGAGGTCAGAGCCAAACAGAATAGGGTCCTTGGCAGAAAATGTAATGGCAGGTGCAGAGAGCATGTCTTAACTTTGCTCATCCTGCCTTGAGACTTTAAATTTTGCATCCTTGCCTTTCAAGTAACGTCTGTCTTACACGACGACACGCAGGGCAGGTTTGACACAGATATGACAGATAAGAGTAAGCAAATGCAACTCTACTATGTTTTAGGAATGAGTTTATACAGTCACAAAATTGCCTGAAGAACTCTGTTTTGACTGGAGCCTTTGCCTCGCTGCCAACAGCTACACACTTGCTGTGTTCACGCTGCACAGAAAGGATAAATTACAAGGGGCAAATTCCATCACTGTCTGTGTTTTGGCAGATGTATACTGTTAAATATCTTGAACTGATTACGTGCTAATGTTGCCATGCTGCCAGTTTCCAAAAGAGGGATACTCAAGTTAGCCTCAGAGAATCTTTACAACTATTTAAACCTCCACACCTATTAGTGTGGAGCAGCGTAATGAGAGCTAAAACTGTTCAAAATGCTCCTCCGTTTTTACATCATTTCTCTAAGATGTTCTTCTCTCTGTCACGCAGATACACTGTAATTGAGACCTCACACTTTTGATTTAATAGTTTGCTTTCTTGACATGTGAGAAGACAGTTCACATCATCAAAACTATATCTGCAACTTGCCTAATATCCTCTAATGGACCATAATGTACATCTACCAAGTTCATGGTGGACATTTATTCTCTGTTTTATTAATATCACCCATTAGATTATTGCTACAACCTTGGCTATCTGCACTTTCCACCATTTTTAAGATATTTGGCATCACAGCTTAATTAACTTAACCTTTGGCTCCCTCCCTCCACGACCCCAATCCCTTCTCTATTCTCCACCATCCTCCCTCTGTCTGCTGTCTCTGCCAGTGTCTGCTTTGCCCTTGACCGCGTGTTGCACACATCAAGCCGTCTGTCTCAGCCTTTTAGGAGACACAAAATGACCATCTTGATGTAGAAAACAGTAATTTCTTGTTTGTATGCTCCAGCCCCGTCTAGCCTTCTCCTTTTTTTGAGCTTTAATCAATGTCTTTATTGGGCCCTAACTCCTCTGGATTGACAGCCAGTGGGGAGGAATCATGCAAAATGTGAATTGTAATCACAAAGCCATTACCATGACATATCACTTTAGTCCATTATGGCTCTGCCTACTTCCCATTTTAATGACAATACATGATTTGCTTCTCAACACATACCCCAAATCACTATTTCCAAAGTGATATGTGGCCTAATATTCCATCTGTTCCTTGAATTTCTAACTGAAACAGCAGTAGTGTTATTACTAAACCCTATGGTAAATATCTGCATCTAAGGCATAATATTATTAACTTGCGCAAATCTGCACAGTTGAAATCTTGATCCCCGGATATAATCTGTGTATTATATGGGATCCGTACCTTCTTATAGCCCAGGTCAAATCTCCTAAGTGTCCAATTGGAGGAGGAAGGAATAGAAAGAGCGCGTTTAGAAACGGGAAGCAGCTCACTGGTTTTGTGTGGTGCGCACCTCCCCTCTCTGTAGCGCAAGAGCCTCCTCTAATTCCTGCTCTTCATGCCAGAGCCTGCAGCTGTCTCTGTTGCGTCCCACCGCCGCTGTTGTGGGAAAATCGTCGCCCCTGCATGACTAACCGACGGGAGACTTTTTTTTTTCCCTCCCTTGAAGTGACAGAGCGAACCCGAACGATCGCAACTTTTAAACAATTCCCAACAGTTAGGAGACTGAATGAAGACACCTGACAGCTCGTAACGCCCTGTCCGTGTGTTGACTGAAATTTTTGCAACTGTGAAGACTATAGGAATGTGGAATACAAGTGTATCTCAGCGGTGAGTGTTGTAATGCGTTTGTCATTCCTGTCTCACTCTAGTATTTGTTGGATTGCGCGTAGACGTTCCGCAAAAATAAGTGTGTTTTCCTTGTCTGTGCACGACTGGTTTGGAATGCAAATTATCATCATTATTTACATTAAACACCTACAGCATGCAGCAACAGATCAGTCACATTTTTAATCTGTTATTTTCGGTCTAAGAATGCATTTAAATACCAAAAAAAAATGAGCTTAAACATAAAAAGTGTTTCATCTGCTCGTCCCTCTCATGCAGTAAAAGGACCTGCCTCTGCCCCTGACACCATGACCACAGACCTGAACTTGACCTCCCTGCTGAATGTGACAGATCTCCACAATCACACAAGAGGATGTTCTCTCACCAAGACAGGTTTTCAGTTCTACTACCTGCCCACCGTCTACATCATGGTCTTCATCACGGGGCTGGTGGGTAACAGCCTGGCCATTTGGATGTTTGTGTGCCACATGAGACCCTGGAGCAGCATCTCTGTCTACATGTTCAACCTGGCTCTGGCTGATTTCTGCTACGTCCTGTCTTTGCCCTTCCTCATCTTCTACTACTTCAACAAGACCGACTGGATATTCGGCGATGTTCTGTGTCGACTGCAGCGATTCATTTTTCACGTGAATCTGTACGGGAGCATTTTGTTTCTGACCTGCATCAGTGTTCACAGGTACTCCGGGGTGGTGCACCCGCTCAAGTCTCTGGGTCGACTGAAGAAGAAAAATGCGGTTATTACCAGCGCGTTGGTGTGGGCGGTGGTTGTTGTAGGCATCTCCCCCATCCTTTACTATTCCAGGACCGGCTTGAAGCGCAATGCAACCATTTGTTATGACACCACCACTGAGGATGAGTTACCAGGTTATTTTATCTACAGCATGACTTTGACTGTGTTTGGGTTCTGCGTCCCTTTTATTATCATATTTTGCTGCTATGGCATGATTGTCAAAGCGTTAATCTGCAATGACATGAACAATGCGCATCTGCGGCAGAAATCTATCCACCTGGTTATCATCGTTCTCGCAGTCTTCGCCGTCTCCTACCTGCCTTTCCATGTAATGAAGAACCTCAACATGAGGGCCAGGCTATACTTCCAGAGCCCTGACATGTGCGATTTTAATAACCGCGTCTACGCCACCTACCAGGTGACGCGGGGGCTGGCCAGCCTCAACAGCTGTGTGGATCCTATTCTTTACTTCCTGGCCGGAGATACCTTCCGGAGGAAGCTGTCACGGGCCACTAAAAAGCCCTCCAAGAAGGGGGACAATGTCCTTCAGTCCAAGAGCGAGGAGACGGCGCTCAACAGCCTGGCTGAGTATGTGGAGAATGGGGACCGCAGGATGTGACAGGGCACAGAGGTGGCCTCTGTGTGCCTAGTCATGGCTGTGGATTTGAGAAATATTTCTTTATTAGCTCTAGAAACCACAATGGGCCTGGAATTGAATAAGTAAATGCACTGTGTGGACTGAAGGCTGTGTGTAAAATGTAATGAGATGATGGTTTATAGAACTGTAGGATAAATACTCCATTTAACCCTGTGATAACCATCGGTCACTTGCAGCCTGTCGATGTCAATAAACTATTGTACTGTATTGTTCTGAACATGTATTGTGCTATAAATGTTAGAGCCATCACTCTTCATTCGTACTGAGTAGTTCATGTTGTTTAAACTTTGGACAAAATGAACGTTATGATCAGCCAAGCCGGGGGGGGGGGAATAGGTTTCCCTACAGGCAATAACGGCCTGTTCATCAATTTGTTCAGGAAAAATAGGACTGAGAATGGATAGCACCTTCTGCAGCCACCGAGCTGATGCTTAATCAATAGCTATTAAGCAGGTGAGAGCTTGTGGTTAAGGAAGTGTACTTGGGATGGCTTTTAGAGGAAAAAAGTAAATGCACTGAACCTGACATTGCTGCATGGATGTGTCGTGCAGACATTGTAATGCACTATGACTGGGGGACTCTCTGCTCAGAGGGCTACCTATCACTCCTCGTTTCGTTCTCCATCTATTACTGACTGGGCGAGGAATGTGGTCGAACAATTTTTCATTTTGACGGTTCTGAGGTTAAGGTCTGCAACGCCTCTATTACCACAGTCTTTCTCAACATGTTAACCTGTTCTCCACAGAAAAAAAATTAGAAGATAAGACTTAACAGTATTTTGTGTATATGATACTACGATGAATGAAAGGCGTACTGTACAGGATGTTGTGACGTTCCAGGATAGTTTGTGTTGTTAACTGTTTTGTTCAAATCACTAATTCCAACCTTTTACTGCATGAGTCAAGTATCAAAATACTATCAGTGAAACACTGATTTACCACAGCTGGTTCTAACTACACAAGTGCAACATAGAGAATAATAGCTTTTAAATGAGCAGAACGGACACACGCACTCAATCACCTGCTTTGTGACTCCATCAACATATTGAAGACTTGTTTATATGAGATACCTCAAAGTAAATACTGCACTGTGCTTGTGTGTTGACAGGTAATCATTTTTTGTTTTGTATCTGTTGTAATCATTCTGGAGAAATGATTGTGGCGCTCTCTCAGTATATTTTACCCTGGACTACATAGATGTTTGATGTCTGTACTAATATACCTTTGTAAATCTGTAACGTGGCTGTCTATTGTCAAGAAGGGAAGAGAATCACCTGTACAGGATATCTGGGGCCACTTGTATCTTTGTCAATAAATTTTTATATTTAAAACAAGTGAGAAAATGTAATAAGAATTCTTTTCAGATGGTGGCCAATTTTAAATCCCTGATAGCATTAATGTCACCTTACTCATACCAGCTGTTCTTAGTTAAGTGTGTACACTATGATTGAATGCACACTGTTGACTATAGAGACTTGCATGCAGAGTTCTGTCTTCCCCGCTGCTGCTCCTCCTCTCTCCCCGCACTGCTGTTGACTTTCTCTTTCAACATGGCCAGGAGGAAGCGAGCGGACGAGGGAGGAATAAAGAGTGGCACCTTTTTCTTCTGGCTTATCCTAAAACGGCTTTTGTGTCCCTCACAATGGCGTGAGGTTATTGATGCAGACAGGGGTGTGAGGCTGTCGCCAGGACCCCAGGGTTTCTCAGTACTGTGGGCACAGGAAACCGACCAACCTTCTTTCTCCAAGCAGGGCCCATGAATACAAACGGCTTTTGATTTCCTAGTTTTGAGGTGCATAGCTGGCCTTGGCAAATATATGTGTGTTTGCATGTGTATGTGTGTCTCTGTGTTAGAAAGCCTGAAGGCAATGGAGACCTTATTCAAGTAGGTGGCTGTTTTAGCCGTTATTTCTGTTTGTTGGGGACTGGTTATTGTTTCTTTGTTGAAAGGAGCCACTGTGTCATGCACATGGACCACAGGGGTATTAATATGTATGTATATCTGTCTATTTGTGGGAAATATAACCGCTCTGCTGTGTGTACATGTGATTAGATGAAAGGAAGGGTAGATACAGCCAACGCCAAATCTCAAGCCAAGTCAGTGCTGTTGAGCTTGAGTGTCAAATCTTGACTTGCAGAAAGTTGGGACGCTTGCCAGTATCTTTTCCCTCCCTTCTCAGCCACCTTTCACCTCTTTTCTCTCACATCTTCCTCGCTTTATTCTGAATACAGAAAAAAAAAGGTTTTCTTCACCGCATTTCCTCACCTTCATATTATTTGAAGAAGCGTTGGGAAGAAAGTGAACGTGAACATGGCAGTTACAAAGTTTGTATGTGTGTGTTTCCTAAGGACACTGTTGGTGGCGGGAGGGGCCTGGAGGGTAATCACAGTCAGGACAGCTAAACCAAAACACTGAACTTTGTTCTTGGAGATTTACAGTGGGAGCACAGGAGATTTACAGCGATGGCACAACCACATCCATCATGGGGGCACCATCTGCTTGAGCCAAAAACTACCGCTAACTACACAAAAACCAAATGTAATCAAAATGTCAGCGTGTGGTCCTTGGTGAGTAACTTATGACTCAAACAATCATGGGGCGGCATGATCACAGTGATGTGTGGCTACGTTGCAAATTCCAGCGAGTCCATTGACACCACGTGACATCACTGTAAAAAACACGAGGCAATATAAACTCCTATAAACACAATGTCCCACACTGCTGCTGCTGCATTATTAGCCAATCATGCACTTCTGATGTTTACATCATAACAACATTACACCTCTGCATAATGCTTTTTTGCAACGAGCAGTACTTGGAGGAAAAACATTTGCGCTATTGAGACTGTGTGCAGAGCCCTGCCCAGTGTGTGTTTGTACATAACACAGTGCCCATTTGTCAAAAGAAGTCAAAGAAGCATTTTACAACTGAGTAAACACATTAGATAAATATTTTGTTCACCTGCTCTCAGTTACAACACCACACTGTTGCACTTTAGTATTAACATGTGTTTGCTCATTCCAGTCATGCATCACCCTACCACCCAACCCAGCACCAGAGCACTCATGGAGTGTTATTGCACTTATATGGTAATGTCAGGGCTCTAATGACATCCTTTTTGACTTAAGCTTTGTAAAATAAAACACAGGAAATTGTCGCATCAACCGCAGAGGTAAGGATAGCTCACACCTCGCTGACAGTCAAAATACTTGTGGAAGGATTCAGGCTGTTGATGCATGCTCAATGCAAACAAGTGTGCCCGTGTATGTGTGTGTGTGTCTATGTTGTTCATCACACATCACAGATAAAACTCTGGCGGGCAGGTAATCGACTTGCCAACCAAAAATCACCAACCCATGAAAGAAAGCATGCAGTTGCATACGCATTTATAATCAAATAGGTTAAAAACAGTTTTATAGGCTTGATGCAAGACGCTATCAGAGACTTAATCATCATATTATTGCTGCTGAACCTGACCGTAAATATGTGAAGGTCGGATGATAAATGTAATCGTTTTATAGATGATTATGTTTCCATCCTCCATAGGAATGTGTTTACGTGCCAACCTGTCTTCCTAGTTTTCGCTGTGCATGTCAACGTGTGTGTTTGCGTGTATTTTAGTAGGAGGAATTAAAAAGTAATCTTAACTTCATTTTGCATGTCAGTAAATACGCAGTCATGTAACTCAGCCCAGATAACCGTTAGGTGTATTTTTATATTCTGTCTCTCGGTGCCTCTTCTTTTACAGGTTTCGTTTCCTCTCGTAGCATTTTTCCTTTCTGTTCCCCTAAAAAGCAGCTGGAGGGACAAGAAGTGTTACATCCTCAACACTATGTGTAACTAAGTAAAGATGCTAAATAAAGGTGATTTACATAGAAAAACAGGCTCGTAAAAAAAAAACACGAGCAACAGAAATAACATCAACAAAAAAAGCAAAACATAAGTTAAGAAAAGCAAGGGAATATAGGTGAGGCAGTCGAATCGGATGATCTGATAGCGACCATCCATTTTGTTGTGTTCATACGTCTGCATCTACAGTGCCTCTGTCCACACCAATACTGCCAAGATGGCAACATACAGTATATATAGCTATGCAGCATGAATGATAGGCTATCAGAAAAACAGATGACCTGGGGCGTGGCTGCTTTTGACAGTGAAAGCCATTTGAAATGAGACTGCCGTGAGTGTCTTTGGGGCAATATGCTTACAGTCACCTCTGGAGTTGTCTCTGCCTCCTTTGCCCCCCCCCCCCCCATGAAATGATTTCACTTTCATCATGTTGTCAGACATACATGCAAGTGTGTTAAAGCCAATTATAGGCTTTGATCTAATACTTGTATGGACAAGTAAAAACAAAATGAGAAACGCTCTTCTTGCTTTGTTACTGCACAGATGGTGTAAGCATAACAGAGAACAGGAGCTCATCATTTTGATCTCTATCAGTTACTGTAAAGTCATGCCTTAAGTAAGCCATGCAATGACTGCTGCCAGTAACAATAATGTTAAGACTGGAATTGTATATAAGATGTGCAAGGATTAGATGGAACTGGAAGAACAAGTGGGAGAGGGCGTATGAGACGAAGCGCACGCTGTCACATTTTGGCTGTCATAAGGTTTATGATCAATATCTCTGCAGCCACTCCTGTCTGGCTTCTTGTTGATTTTCTGCCGCTTCTTGGCACTGTCATCGATCAACTGGAACGATCGGTTTACTGGCTGACATCCACAAACTTACGTCTTTGATTTCATACAATGGGGGTCACAGTGATCTGTCAAGCAGTTTAACCCCCAACTGAAAGGAAGATGTCTAGAAGTGGTTTGGTCAGTTTTGGACAAAAAATTCTGCGGGTTTCATGTAATATATACAGTACATATAGAGAAGGCAAAGCTGATGCTGTTTCAAATTTAACAGATATCAGATGATGCAGTTTTGCAAATAGACCGACACAGCTGGGAGACAAGAGCGTTGTCAGACAGAGCGCAGACGGGCTGGCCTGTCTGATAAGAGTTATGAGATTGGAAGTGTAGCTTTGAAATGAACGGAGGTTAAATAAAAGGGTGCCCGCTGCTTGGGAAGGATAGGGAAGAGACAAGATAAGGCAAGGTGTGAGAATAAGAAGCTGAGAGCTACAGTGATACCAAATGTGCTGTTGGCATAGTAAAAAGGCTGCAGGAGAAAAAGAAAGAAGCACTGATTTTTTTTTTGTATATCCAAACACACACTGAAATAAATGGAAGAAAGTGTGTTATTGTATTGTTGTAAAATTAATTTCTTAATCCTAAATCACAATAAAAAAATACCTCTATCATGAGGCCACAAAAAAGTGGTAAGTAAAAAAGCTTCAAGAAATGCTTCTTATTAAATCATAAAACGATTCACCCACAGGTGAGTCAGATTAAAATTAATACCAAGGGCCATGCTGGGAGACTGTCCTGTGAAGACAACAAGTAAAAAAGTTCACTAGCAAGAACCACGCCACAACAATATGTCATTTCAAGATTTTAATGGACATTCTGGAGGTATTGGATGTTGAGAACAGATGAATGGATGTAAAGGGGAGGGGTGAAGGTGGAAGGAGTATGTCGTCTGTTAGGCTGGTCTGGGAGGATGTACTGTAGACCGGACGGAGGGAGACTCAGCGTGGGGGTTCCATCTCGGGCGTGTTTCCACCCGAGATGATTACAGGCCCCCAGACAGTACCTTGAATGAGATGTGGTAGAGGTATGCAATGGATTGGATAGGAAGGGATGAGGGGAGGAGGGAAGAGAGGATGAAAGGATGTAGGTAGGGATGAACAGAGGTAGGGATGAAGTAGGAAGGTGAATGGATGAAGGGGAGAGAAAGGGAGGGTGGGTCGATAAATCTGAGACAAACAGGGAAGGATGAGTTGACCAGGCTTGTGATTAGAGGTGTAGTTGAGGCATGGCCCTGCTCCTGAACCTAAGTTAACTAGTTAACTTCATTTGTAAAACTATTGTAAAGGATGATGAGCTATGCACTCCACTCCAATGCTTTTATTAGCTGGCAACCAGTCAGTCTGCCCAGCTGCCCTTCTGCAGGGATGATAAATCTCTTAAAACCAAAAGTTTATGTACTGGTAGATTACATCCACTGCTCCATATTCGCAGTGTGTCAGCGTGTGTGTTGCAGAGAGTGAGAATAAGCGTGTGGGTATGAAACGGAAGGGAACAAGAACTTTGGAGCAAGCTGTGTGTAGGCATATCTATATATACAGCGGGTGAATAATGGAAATGTAGGCCAAATATAACCATATAAGTAAGAAGCAAGGTCATCGTTTGCCTCCACAGCTTCACTCCTCCTCACCACTTTTGGTTTGCTGTCATGCTCGTCCTGAGCTGTGTGTGGTGGGGAAAGAAAGCCTCTGTTTCATGTAAGGGATTAGGAGATCTCCACACACCCTGTGCTGCAGCCTCCCATGAAGATTCATTTTTGTTTAGATCGGATTTGGAATAGTGCTCGATGAAACCACTCTCGAGTGTGTTCAGCTGTGTTACCATTATTATCTTAAAGGGCCATCTTAAAGAAATCACTTGAAACTGAAGAAGTGATTGCATGTCCTATGAATTGACCATTACATGACCCCACAGAGCAATCGTCAGTTTGTAATGACACTAGCAAAATTGCTTCCAAAACCATCACTGGTTTTATGATAGTGTTTAGAGAGACTCAAGATCAAGGCTTTAGCCAAGATTTTATACAAACTGAGGTCACGAGTTCAAATTTCTGCAGTGCAACACTAAACCCTGTAAGAAATGTTGACGAGTCACCAAGAAATGTCTAAAAATTTCAGATTTTTGGTCACATTTTGTTTGTTGTCTATACGCTATATCTCCATATACGATGATCTAAACACTGTCTTATACACTCCCAGGTGAAGGCTTTATTTTATTAAAATGTGTGTAATATTTGTTGCCACTAACAGTCAAATCAAAAATATCAAAACTATCAGCCTTTTAAAATCCTTCATGTGTAATTTGTGTACAGTGTAAACGCTTCCTCGGGTCATTAAACCAGAATCAAATCAAATCAAATCAAATTCCCAGAGATAATCCAGAGGACATGACCTGGACGTGTAGGCAACATGAGCGCCAATCGAAATCCCTAAAACAATCCCTGTAATTTTTTAAATGTTTTGCTCCAATTGTCAAAAAGAGGCAAATGTGCATCAGAACTTATATCCTCTAATAAAGCTGTTGTTGCTGTTGGTGTTTATTTTATCTTCCCACACGAGCATTAACACTTCTCTGTCTATATCTCAGAATCTTTTAAGAGGCCACAGCTCATAATTTCCAGTGGATGTTCTGTTCCAAATGCTCACATCTTATGGCATTCAAATCATTTCTTGCATGTTGAATCTAAGGTGAAAAGATTGTTGTTAAATAAGTCAAAACATTTCCTTGCAGGTGTTTGTTCAAACTTTGTGGTTATTCGCTGGAAAGCCAGAATCCACAGCTGCACTCTGTTGCACATTTAACAATAAATACCCATGTGTTTCCTTTCCTGCTGCTTGCAGACTGCAGGGAAACATGTAGAATGTAACAACTTTGTTTTTTTTTTTTTTTATCATGTATGTTAATTAAAAACAAACAAACCAAAAAAATGCATCACTTCCTCTGCAGCATTTTTTTTTGTCCACATTGTAGATCAGAACAGGCAATTCTGAAGGTCTGACATCCTGGAGGAGTCAACTGGTTAAACATTAAAAGTAAAACATTTTAACATCATATAAAACTTTAATGCAAACTTATTTTACATAATTACACAACTGATAAAACCTTGAAGTATTAGTGATGGTCGTAAAAATCCTTTACAATCTAATTAACAACTGCAGCTTTGAAAATTCACACACCACTGAAGTGATAGCTGATCTTTTTTAAAGCTGACACATGGTTCTAATTGGCATTTAACAATGTCTTTGTAATTGTGATTTAACTACTTCAAACTTAATCACTTCAAAGTTTCATTTTGTGCTTTCCTTATTTTGTCACTCGTCCCCTCTCTGCATACTGTACTCTGTGTGTGTGTGTGTGTGTGTGTGTGTGCTGTACTCCTGCACATGCACACTGATGAACTCAATTACGTCATGTGCTCTGCATCCTGTTCTGGCCTGTGATTGTTAATGATCCACCACAGATAAAGCTTCGTATTCAAGGATCCAGCCTCCCGTGGGAGGTGTTTTCATACCTCATTAGGCAGCAATACGCCTTGCATGCTTAGCAGGTGACTGCCAGGTGTTTGGTTCTTTTATTGCTGCTGCACTATTGGTTTGGGTGTGTTTAAAGCCTTAAAAATGTATCAAGGGAAGGTCTTGTCATTCTCCATAAAATCCAAATCACGATAAGATTTTGTCAGCTTCCTAGCGCAGAAATTAAGTCATCCTGCAAATGAGAAAATGCTACATAATATAAAATAAAACAAATGTTATTTCCTCTCTTTTATTTGATATCTAACATTAGATGTGCTTTGATTTCATATTTTGCTAAGAGACTTGCACGTTCTCTTTTTTTTCTCTGCGAACTGTACTTTGAATTCTGCAGGCACACATATATGCATTCACAAATATTAACAGCCACGCACAACCGCCTCCATTATCTATTAATTGAAAGAGACGATCAGCAGTGAAGTGCATTCTCCACTCAAGAAAATAGCTGACACAACAGTTTGCCCTCCAAAGCTGCTGCACTAACACCTACACACATCTAGAGAGCGAGAGTTAATCAAAGAAAGACACCAAAACAGCCTGACAAAACGAAATTTGTATTTTTTATATCCAGCACCTACTTTGCGTTACCAATTTCGCCTCTAACCTCTTCTTCTTGACCATAAATCCTCCCCTTCCCTGACCTCCCATGATTAGTTGCTCTCTCTCCAGACACCTCCCCTTCCCATTTCTCCTTTCCTCTTTTCTCTTCCCCTCCAGCCTCGTTGTTCAGATTCTATTATCCTGTGCTGCTTGGCTGCCTCACCCTATTAATTCCTAGCAGTTCAGTGTGTGTGTGTGTGTGTGTGTGTGTGTGTGTGTACATGCACGCACACACTGAAAACATGTACATAGGTATTGAGAATGCACACATATGCACTGAAAATGTGCACATACACACTGAAAATTTTCACATCCCACCACCTTCACACACAGCAGGGTATAGGCTATTTGTGTATGTGGGTATATGAGTCACAGGAAGGCAGCTGGAGTTTTAAATCTACACCTTCCTGTTGCAATGGAAAAAAAAAACTTCATGGACAGTAGCAATCTAGTATGGATTGGATGCAGTGCACGACATGGACGAAAAAATCATAAATTTCGTCAATATTAGCAGTAACCCATGGTTGATCACAGGCTAAAAGGCCTTCCTGTTACATTGAAACAACTTCCTGGCGCACTGAAATTATTTTACATGCACGCACTCAGATACCCCCCCACACACACACACAAGTAACCTATATCCCGCTGTGTGTGAAGGTGGTGGGGTGTGAAAAATTTCACGTGCGCATTGAATTTTTGGAGCCAGAAGTGACCATATTTGGACGAGAGGGTGGAATTGACCCTAATGCTGGCTGCTAGCTGCTAGCTTGGTTAGCATGGTGCGTTTACAGTCTGGTTAACTGGCTAATTTTCGCTAGCAAAAAACAGGCTTAAAACCATTAAAACAAAATGTACTTACCGGAAAAAACTAAACATCCGACTCCTTGGAGGGTCTTTTAGTGCAACCAAACACTGAACACTTTACTTAGGCGACCAAAATGTTACAATTGAACTGAAAACACACTGAAATAGCGACAGCTACGCCTATACTCTGTGAATCTGGGGTTACGCCATGGTTACATTACCTAACCAACACTGTCGCCGTGGTAGCGACTTGCCTGTGACTACACCCACCTGACACTCAAAGGGGCCACATCCTTAATTATGCATAACTTTACACCTTAATAAAATTTAAATAGGCGAGTAAAGTTGGGCATGCAGACACATGCACCAAACCACATATAAACACAAACACACACAGAGACACACACACACACACACACACATTTACCTTGTGCGGGTGCCCTGTGAATATTTTGTCTGGAGGGGTTTGTCTGTCTGGCTAAAAGGCCAAGGTTGTGTCACTCTCAGTGGATTGAGAGAAGTGAAACGGGGATGTAGTGAAAAACGGCTGAAAGTGATGAGCTTAAAAAGGAGCTGTGGACCATTAAAGAGGAATATAATTGTGAAACTACCGTTGGTGACCTTAACGGCTTACAACACAACTTTGACAGCTAAGACACCAGTTACTGTAATGTGTGTGTAATAGATATTGCTGCATGAAATATTTTCTACACTGGTTGCAGGTCTTTTGCTTATTCTGTGCACAAAATTTTGTTTTCTCTGTCTGTGCTTCCCCTCTGGGCTAAAACATGCGTGTGTGTCTATATGCTTGTGTGTGTGTGTGTGTGTGTGTGTGTGTGTAAGCTGATCCACTTGTCCTGGATTCCCTGCTAAACTTAGCCAAGTGACTGTGGTCATGATTGAGTGGTCATCAGCATGGATCAGTGAGCGGGTTCTTGACCGTGGCCGAGCACTTTTGTCTGCAGCAGGCCTCACTACCTGTTGCCTCAGCCTGCTGATCTCGCACCGCGTGAGCTCACCGATCAGAAGAATATTGATCCAGCAGTAGACAGCGGTGGGCAGCTTCACTGTGACTCACAGAGGCTTGGCTTCTAGACAGCAGGCTTAAGGTCAAGTTCACAATAATGCAGATACTTTTTAAATAAATCATTTTTTGGCCTTTCATTCATGCTAAGTCTGAGTTGTTGACCACTAAAAATTAATCTCTTTAAAAATGCTCTTGAAAGTGGATGCATTTAGAGATTCAAGTTTAACGTTTTAGTGCAGCAAGGAAGACTAACTTTTAAGAAAATGCTGACATATGATTACTACATGACCAACCTTTCAACTTAGTGAAAGCTTCTTGAGTGCTTGAGTGGTGTCTGCCGTGCAAGTACCTGCTCTCTTGAGACAGGAAAATGGGATAGCTGCTATTAGTTCTTTGGAACCATTTGTCAACAAACTATGGTAGCCATTGCCTTCAGGGGCGAAGGAACATGTTATCCAGTGCAAAGGTGTGGCTCATTTATGTGTTTTGAATACTTGCTGAACAAGAACAGAGGTCTATGGCACAGAGGAATACAATATATCAGACTTTGGATACACACATACTTGGAAGTAGGATGAGTTCATTGATTTGATTTGGCTTTGCACATGAGATTGGTTGAGATTTGATAAGAAAAATATAGAAAATTACCAGCCTAAAGAGTGGTTTAATAAATTATATCAATAAACCCACAAAGCTGCAGCCAGCCTTCGTTATAATTAATCAAATAACTGAGTTATACTCATGCTGATTGGTGGTAGCAATGATGCACTATTTTCACACAGTCTTTATGATTAAGACAATATGGTTATGATGTGGTTGAAAGCTCTGGAAAAAGCAAGTAAGTGGACCCTACGTTGGGATTGTTTTGTCAAACTACTATTTCAGGACAGATGAGAAGTCCTAAACGTGCCATGAATAAAATCACATAAGCTACTGAACTTGCATCTCCATGAAAACTGAGGAAACGCCATCTGCAGATAAGGACCATGCACTAGGGTTAAAAGCTCTGGAAAAGACTCGTTCTGTAAGTGGACCTTGAGTTAGGATTGTTTTGTCCAACTATTATTTTATGGTTTGCTCACAGCCATTAAGCTTAAAGAAGACAGAAGAAAGAAGAGATGTAAGGATACTTCATGTAGTTTTGCCATTTTAGAGTGAACGGCAAAGAAAATCTAAAAGGTTGAAGAGACATCTTATGACACACAAATGTCATTTTCTTATTACAGTGGACATGTCCTAAATGCCATTCCAGCACATACTGTACTGGCAGCAGGCAGTCTTATATAAGGTGAGAAATCAGTGGCTTTATTTTTGTCTGTTGGAAGTCATGCATGAAACCCCAGTAGACCTCAGCACCTTTCCAATTCCAGTTCCTATTTAGTACTGATTGTGTCTGTGTGGAGTGGGTTAGAGAAGTGCCCCCCCCCCCACACACACACATACACATTCACATACACACACCTCCTATTTTAATGGCTGAATTGCTCCCATTGTATTTCCGGCAGCAGTAATTACATTGCTGCTGGGTTTCCGTCATTTCTCTTTGGCCACAACACTGAAGCGTGGACATCACATTCAACAGAATGTCATCTTGTTATTACAAGAATTTTCACATCTGGCTGAGTACTTTACAAATGTGCTGCAGCCTCCCTCCCGAGGCAACCTTGAAGCTGCAAACCAGGAAAAATACGAACCTCCCCATCAGCCTCAGTGAGGAAGTGAGAATGTCAGACCCCTCTCTGTGATGATGAGGGTTACTGTGACTCTCAACCGTAAACTTTAACCCCCAGCAGTCAACTGTACTGGACTGGATAGAACTGTATGTATTATTAATGATGGCCAAATTCCACACATGAAAGGCTGGCATTGTGGGCTGGATGAAAGACCCTGTGTCTACTCTCTCGCTGTCACCCTGTTTCTTTCTATTTGCTGCTTCTTCTTTCATTTCCCCACTCTCCTCTTGTCTTACATCATGTATTCTCTCGCTCTCTGTTTTTCTTTAATTCATTCTGTGATCAGTTTGGTTGAAAAGCCGTATGCCACAATGTCAATGACTGAGACTCGATCGGTTTCTCCCCAGAATGTTCTTGCTTTGTGAGTGAACATAATGACGTTTGACTGAAGACAGTAGCCTTTTGTCCTCCGTTTGAACAATATGACATTCTCATCTAGAAAGATGTCAATAGAAAATCCTCTTCTCGCTTAGTTATATTTTTTCAGAATTGTGAAGCTGTGTTGTTTATTCAATAAAACAAGTTCAATCACAATCACCCATTAGTCACTTCTTATGTGAACTCCAATCAATTTTCATGAGAAATTCTGATTTTCAGTGTGAAGTCACCAGTTCTGAGCTCATGCAAGACGTTTCAGGGGACTCACATGGTTGGATGTAAGTCTGCTGCTCTCTGCTGGAAAATACGCCTCATTGCAGAAAAGAGAGGCAAAACATAATCTCTCTGTTCCTGTGGTTGCCAAACTTTTTCACCTGAATAGAGTCCTGAGGGGAAAAACTCTCCAGTATGTCAAGATCAAATGCAAAGATTAGATAACATCAGAGAAAACAAAATGTGTGCAGTTGAAAATATTTTTTTTCTTATTTCCTACTTTGTAGATCATATCGCAACCCCTCATATTGATCCAGCAACCCCCCCAGTTTGAGAAAAACTGCTCTATTCTGCAAATCCACTATCAAGTCTTTGGTTTTATCTCTATTTTAAAGGCTGTGTTTTGTAGCCTGCTGGTGGCTCAGTAACTGTGACAGCATCAGTTTGAATCTGGCCCAGAACATCTGCCACTCCTCTCAATCTTTCCCATCTGCTTTTCACATCATTAGCGCACTATGTGCAAAGTGCCAAAAACTGTAATGCATAGAAAAAAATGTTGTCAGCTTGCTCAAACTCTCTCTACGTGATGAAGATGAGATGTGGTTGGAAAAAGCAAAAAAAGTTTACTTTGTGTTGATATCATTTTTTCAAACTACAACTTCCAAGGCTAATTTTTAAAAAAAAAAATATTTCATCTAACCCAGGCTACACTGATAGGTTAAATGCTGCTGTTCTGCTTTTCAAGGGGAGATAGTAAAAAAAAAAAAAGACCTAACAACCCTTGACAGTCTTACATTATAATACATAATAGGTAACACTTGGGAACCTTAATGTATAATACATAGTTGTCAATTTTTTATAGCTGTTAAGCCTCATCACAAGATGGCTATGGAAAGCATTTTATTTACACTGTGCTCCAATGTTATTGAAATGATGAATGGACATCGTCCACCATCTGAATAATTCATAAATCAAAACATACACTTTGCCACAGAGGATGGGGGGAAATACAAACTATGAGGGATTATTTCAAGGTCAGGAGGCTATCAACAGTACATCCCAACAAAATAAAGTCTTTCCCCTTTGAAATTACAGCCTAAAAACGTGTTGTTTGAAAGTCCCTGTGGGATGAAATGAAAATGTTGGAGGGGACTAATCTCTGTCATTAATTAGCACAGTGTTCTCAGACATTTTAATTAGTCTACAGTCACTCTCACAGGACCAGGAGTGAGGATTAAAGCGACCTGTCGCTGTACATCTTATTGTGTTGTTGTAGATGTTAACGTTTTCCTGAATAGATCACACCGGGGCAGTCGTCGGGCTGTTTCGGGCTATTTCAATTAGAGCATGCTGGGGATGATATGAGATGAAAGTGGTATTAGGTGAGAAGCAATAAGCCAAGGCCCCCTGGTAAAGGTTATAAGGGAAGTTTTAGATTAAGAAAGTTTTAGGAAAGTTTTAGGAATGCAAACACAGCAGAATACTGTCATGTTTAAGAGACATATCTTTCTTTTCACGTGACATGATTGTAAAATAAAAGGTTCAAAGACTTAGTACACTATAGCACTAACCCTACCGCTTATTACACTAACAAAAGATGAACTGGCTATATGTAAATGTCGTAGTGATAAACCTTCAGATAATTATGCTTTGCAGTTCCCATCAGCTCTACAGTGTTTCTTTGAATTAATTATTTTGGTTTTAAAGCCCATAACTTAAATGTTTGGTTCACTCTCATCAGTGTTGTTTACAGGCGCTGCAGGGGGCTGTTTTCAGTGGAAAAACTTGTGGTGTGCTACATGCCCAGCGTCAAAGCCAGATCAAATCAAGTCAGTTTTTATTTGTATAGTGCAATATCACAAATCAGAAATTTGCCTCTGAGCGCTTTACAATCAGTACAGCTTATAACATCCTCTATCCTTTGACCCTCGATTCAAATCAGGAACCCCCCCTCAGAAACCTCAGGAAGAGTAGAGGTTGGACTTATATGTAATTAAGGTTGTGTACAGAATAGACCAAGATAGCAAAAATTTAAAAAAACAGGCAGACAAAACTGTAGATAAGTTGATAAAATATACACTATGACTAGGATTGGGAGGGCAAGGAGGAACTGCCAGGTGCCGCCAAATAGAGATAGGACCTGAGTCACATGACCTCCTGTCACCATGGAGACCTGGAAAAAAAAAGATAGTCCCCTCAGGAGTTAGTGGAGAACAAAAAGGAGATGGAATATTTGATTTATACTCCACAGGTAGCCAGAAACATGACTCCAAACAGGTGCTAATATTGCTCCATATCTGTTGGGTATGTAAATTGGCAACCGTTAGCCAACAAGTTCACAATATCAACTTAAAAGGTGTAATTGTGTGTCAGTGTTGTGTCTACAGCTTTGGCCAAAAATCAGCAGGTTTAAAGTTTTAAAGATTCAGATTTTGATACAATACTCACATGATCATGTACTGTTTACACTGAAAGAGTTCATCCACGAAACTCTTTCTATGTCGCTGTGATCATTCACCAGAAGCTGTTCTGAGTTAGCCAGTGCACAAGGGTATCTACCAAAGTTACAGTTTGATTATGTACTTTTTGATCTGAAAGTCCCTGTTTGTGTCACACCAGACATCTTGCTAAGCTGCAGTGGAGGGACAGTTTATGTATGGGCATGTTGTCATTGTTTTTAAGATACAGTAGAATTTTAAAAATCTGAATCTATCCTTTGAGAGTCTCATATTTATATAGATGTACAGGTTTAAAAAAAGGTTATTTAATACAGCCTGAGCACCTGTTGCAGCATTATCTGTACTATAGGTTCTTAAACACTGCTGGATCCTGTTATTACTAGCATCAAGGGAGCTTTTTATTCACTGTCAATTATCTCCCATCAAATGTGTGTGTGTATATATATGTGTGTATGAGAGAGAGAGAAAAGTATATTAGCGCATACAGTATAAGAAGACTAGTTAGAGTCAGGCCAGAAGTGCTCAACACCATAGCAACTGTGTGAAAAGCCACACATCACCATCACCATCAGCTGCATCACCAGCTCTTTGTTAGTTTTGTTTTGGGGAATTTACCTAAGGGGGTGGGGGTGGGGGGGGCATACCATTACTTGACAAAATGACCATGTCTATCTAATTATCAGTGGCGTGTGAAAATAAACTCCACAGTTCTCTGACAGGGCAGCCTGGTCCTTATACTCAGGGTGATCACTCTCACAGATGTGACAATCCACATCACAAGGCTCTGTAGGTCACGTTACCCTCACACCCCATGGGGCAGAGCGCTGATTCTTTGTATAGGCTTTGACTTGTTGTTTCTTAATGGGATTTGGGGAGGGGGCTGGCTGCAGGCAACTTGGGAAGCCCACATGACAAGCCAATCCACATGTTTCACCTACGGTCACCTAAAACCAATCCTAAATCAAAGTCCTCTGAATGTGCGTTTGCGTCTTGTGCTTCCATCTGTGTGTAGGTGTATGATAATATTAGTGTGTGAACACGCGTGACATATTCTTTAAACTTAAGCAATCACATACTGACTGATAGATTTCCTCCTCCATTCACGGGCCTAACCGCACTGTTTTGTATCGCTGTTGGTGATTTGTGGATGAATTAAAATTCTATTGATTCAGCAGAGTTTCCCCAGCCATCCCTCGGGGTGATGAGGTCACGACTGTGGTTTAATCATCACTGCGCTGCGCTGACGGGCATTGATTGGAAACAGTGGTTATTTCATAATGAGCTTGTACTCTCCCGCACGCACACACAAACAGGCAAATGTGATGACTTAAATAATTTCATTATAAAGTTATTAGATAGTGCGGTTTCCACTCAGATTAAACATCACACCACAAGTCCTGAGTTGTGGATAACTTCCAGATTTGGAAAAAGTTCAAGAAAGAGAACAAACAACTTTCCTTCCTGGTAGGTCTGACAGCAGCAGTGTGGTTCAGAATAACATAAGTCAGAACAAGGATATTAAGATAAATCTGGTGCAGGGTTGCATCAACAAACAAAATACACACATATGAGGGTCTGAACATGCAAGACAAAAGCTAATAATGTGTCATGTGGTGTCATGCTTCATGATAGACGGAGTGGTGATGTGAGTCACTTCCTCCTCACTGATCTTATGTCATTCAGGATATTTTTTAACATGTGTGCTACATTACAAACATAGGAATATCTTAACTCCTCGTTTCCCCCTTAAATTCAAAAATATTCTAGATGTCATTTTTACAAAATTTCCTTGTGATTCAATTTGCTTGACATATTTGGTGTCTTTGAAAATATGGAGTTTCATGAGTTTGTAACCCAGAGTTGAAGAAGAAGTGAAGAAAATCACAGACCCTATTGTATTTGGAGGGTTAAGCAGAAGCTTGTAGCAGATTGGCATTTCCAGTAAGTTGTATGAGAATGAGTCAAGCAGTAGTAAGCCCAAGGATCAGCGATGTCGAAACTAAGGTGTGGCAGGTCTGCGTGGGTACTGAAGGCAGCTGACTGTGCGATAACAGCCGCACTGCACCTTTAACTCAGCACTGGAGCGTATTTATTTGAGTGACGTGGGACGCAGACTGCGTGCTCAGTGTGGGCAGGAAGCACAGAGAGCGCACAGCCAAGCTCAAGCTAGCTAGATGTAGCAAGAACTGTACCGGAAATCACATAGCTCGCTTTCAAAAGAGTATAATTATCACGCTCAAATAAGTGTTCTCCACAAGAATACGTAAAATAACAACATATTTGTAAATCTGTTTGTGGATGGTTGTATCAAAAAATATAGTGGGGCTGTATCTAGATAGAGTTTGCGTGATACGTTGAGTCAGTCGACTTTTATTTGAAAGCTACCGCCGGAAGTGTTGTTTTTCCGTTACGGCTGACTTGACTGTGGCAAAGAGAGCAACGAGCGCACGGTGGCTACTTGAACGAAAACGGGGGGAAGCTTGCACAAGAACCGGCTGGGCTGTCGTTGGGGACTCAACATGCCACAATACAAATGCTGAGTGTGGGTCCGAAGAACCGTATTTACCTCCTGAGCGGCGATAGTTGACGGCCACGCCCCGTATCCACCGACCGGAGCCCGTACAAAACTGCTGGCGGAGGCGCAACGGTGAGCGGTTTGAAACCCAGCAGGGCGGCTAGCGGGTTCACAGCGGAGAGGAAGCAGGAGTGTCGGCTCTTTGGTGAACCATGAGAGAGTACAAAGTGGTGGTTCTCGGGTCCGGAGGGGTCGGTAAATCCGCACTCACCGTCCAATTCGTGACGGGATCCTTCATAGAGAAATACGACCCCACGATAGAGGATTTCTACAGGAAGGAGATCGAGGTGGACTCCTCTCCGTCCGTCCTGGAGATCCTGGACACGGCGGGGACCGAGCAGTTCGCCTCCATGCGAGACTTGTACATCAAAAACGGGCAGGGTTTCATCCTGGTCTACAGCCTGGTGAACCAGCAGAGCTTCCAGGACATCAAGCCGATGAGGGATCAGATCATTCGGGTGAAACGGTACGAGAGGGTGCCGATGATTCTGGTTGGAAACAAAGTGGACCTGGAGGGGGAGAGGGAGGTCTCGTCCGGTGAGGGGAAGGCACTGGCGGACGACTGGAACTGCCCGTTCATGGAAACTTCAGCCAAAAATAAAACCTCGGTGGACGAACTGTTTGCAGAGATAGTCCGACAGATGAACTATGCCTCAACACCAAATGGCGACGATCAGTGCTGTTCGTCTTGTGTCATTCTTTAAGAAAAAGGACAGCCTTAAAAGTTTTATTCTTTGCTCGGTTTTAAGTTTGCAATGGTAAGTTGACCCACCATACAGTGAAAACGAAAAGCTGACACCGTTTCATAAAGTGACACAGAACCAGTGATAATGAACTTGTTATTGAAATCCTGTCTATTTTTAAGTATAATGTAGTGAATAGCTTAATACTAGACGCATGATCAACTTTTATTTCCAACATGTAGCCCTCAGTAGTTCAGTGCCAATGTTGTTCATATGAGTTCAATATTAGTTTAGCTGGTAACCTACATTAGGACACTTGCAGTCTATTGTTTTGCTAAGCATATTGGGGAAGTGTCTGACTCATTTGCAGAACTGGAAGGGCAAGTTATGGCTGACTTAATTAGTTTTACAAAGATAGTGGTTGAATCTTTACACCTACAGTTTGGAGTTGCATTTTCCAGAATGAGGTTAAGAGGAGTCGGGAGATTCCAAAGTTCCTGTATGGCCTACATTCAGGGATCAGTGAGTCAGTTTTTGTTGAGTCGAGCCTAAAATTAGCCCGAAAAAGCACTGTTTTTCTTCATCTTTTTTTCGAAGAGGTCGCTTCAGTTCATTCACGACTCTTCTTCTTATCTCTTGTTTTGTGGCAGTGTGTTGCAGCAAGTGTGTACTGTTGAGCTCTTCTTCGTGTGTCTCACCCTGGCCTTGGAGGAAAATAAAGGGAGGAATGCTGCAGGGGGAAGAGAGGAGGAGGAGGAGGAGGAGGAAGGGAGCAACTGAGACAGAGGGAGGGGTCCACTCTTCAGGAATTCTGCTGGGTTGGAGTATCTTTGCTGCACGATGTGTCCGCCATTGATGTCAACACAGTGTCAGATCCAGAGTTTCAGCAACAACCCCCCCCCACCCCACCCCCAACCCCCACCAGTTCCAACTGTACTCACAACTGGAACTAAACCCCAATGGAGAAGATATGGAGAGCAACACTTAGAGACACTCATAAATGGATATTTCTGTATAAGAAGAAGACAGAGAGTATATTTTGTTAAACAACTGCACAGTCTGGGGCGGGTAAAGTTTTGGGGAATATCTCTGCCTAACCCATATTGGAGCAATGCTCCACAACTCTCCAAACCGTATTTTTTTTTTTTTTCCAAAGTCAAAAGAAATCCACACCACTTATCTGCTGGTGGAGTAATGTGACGAGTGCCACTTTTTTCTTCATCTTCTCTTTGAGTGTGTGAGAGGACCTTAACTGAAGTGACATGGGGACGGTGACCCGATTGCCCTTGTGTCGAGTGCCTTTCCAAAACAAATCAGCTATTCAGATTTAGTGCCAACCTACATGTATCACCAAAAGAACCTTTCAACATGGCAATCCACAAACTAGTGAACTGTTCTTCTGGATAATCTCATGGGGTGGAGGCTGAAAAAAAAAAAAACTACAATAGGCTTTTTGTTAATGGAATGGCGGTTTTCTGTATGTTTTTACGTTGGCCTTTTTGAAGTCTAAAAAGGTGTTCAATTTGCAATGTCTGCTTGGTCTGGCCAAACCTATATCTTGAAATGCACAGGTACTGGAACCCCCTAGACATGACAACAGCACCAAACGCTTACCTTCCAGACCACTTAAATCAAAGGAATTCTGTTTGTTCTGTTTATTTTGTCATTGTTTTTAGCAGGAAATGTGATGATGTACCATTGACAAATCTAACCTGATTGTAAGTTTAATTTCAGGCCAGCCCTTTAACTGTGGGCTGTCTGTTTAAAAAAACAAAAAAAAGAACAAAAAAAAAAAAAAACAAGACTTTTAATACAAATTGCATTTTTTAAAAAAGAAACCAGACTGTGTTTTCTCTTTGTTGACATCTGCTTATTATATTATTTCACCATAATGGCTTACTGCCAGATTGCTGAGTTTAAACAAGGTTATCGTGCAAGTTTATCATGGCTTAAACACCAGTTGCACATCAATTCTATAAATCAATATGTTTGGATTCACACAAATGACTGGTCTACTGTAAATACCCATTGTAATATAGTAGTAATTGTTCATTTGTGTGTATAAGTTGCAGTAACTTGACTTACCCCCAAAACCCAAGTTTACATGAGTTATGTCCCGTAACTCATGAATTATATGAGTTGTTTGATCGTGGAAGATGTGTGGTATCCCACATGTTAACAGGAAGTAGGTGTACAATAGGAAAATGCTGCTACTTTGTTGGTGTTTGTTGAGTTTTATGTGACAAATTTACTGGTCTTTATGCAAGCTGGTGTTGGGCATGACATAAAAGCCATGTTGCCCCAAAAATCAGATTTCTGCTTGCCTAACTGTATCACTCTTTTTTTTTTTTTTAATTCTCAAAACACAAACTTTCCATGTGGTTAACGCTGTGACCACTGTGGTGCAAAATCAAAAGCTGAAAGAAAACAGACTGAGGTGTATACACGGTGTGAATAGTTTGAAGAAGAGATGAGGAACTCGCCGCTGTTAGTCTCTGCTAGCATGGTGTTTACATGACCCTGCTAATAATCTAAGCATCGCTCACTCTGGTTATTTTCAGGTTATTTGAGCGCAACTCCCCGACCGTCAGGAATATGTGCAAAGGTGATTGCAGAGTATGAGATTGATGAGATTTATCATTCTTGCCTCTTTGATGAACCTTAACTGTATCACTGTATCAACCTTACCAACAAAACTGATGAAGGCACCTCTACCTACTCATCATCCACACATACCTTAACAGACAAGGCCGGGCTCTGCAGCTCCAGAGAAATGTCTCTTTTAGCTGTGTGGGTGTAGTAGCTTTTTTTCAGCCCAGGGCTTCAACCTGGGTGCAGCATGTGTGGGTGTAGTGGTGTGATGTGGAGAAGGCTAGTATGACTGAGCAAGCCCCGCTCTGCTTGTGTTTACCTATGGGGATTACCTAGCCCCGGCTGGCTGGTCGACCGCAGAATGGCTTGGGGTGGAAAGAGTAAACAAACACAAGGCGAGCTTCACATAGAGTCCAGTCTTTCAGAGAGTAGATATTCAAGCTGTCCGTACGTATGTTGCGGTATGTGCTGTGTGCGTCTTATGAGTGAGCGTATGTGTCTCTGCCTGTCACTGTCCTGCACAGGCTCAAACCTCTGTGTGGGACTGTGTAGGTTTGGGTATCTGTGCTTGTTAGCCAGTGTAAGCAATGGTATCATGTATTCTTTGGCTTTGCCTGCACCATGTGTATATGGGGCATGTGGAGGTCGGGGTATAGGGGTGTGTGTTTTGGGGAAGTAATTCAATATTGAATATTGCATCCAACAGGTGTGATCATTAGAGCTGGTTACAATCAATATCGCCACTATATTTAAAAAATATGTTCCTAATAATTGTATATCTATATTATATAGCAAATGTATAAATCACAAAGTAATCAAATTAATGTATTGCAATGAAATGAAACTTAAATGACTAATCATGCCCTTTTTTTAATTACAATTTGCTTAAAATAGTTAAATTAGACTTAAGAGTTATGTAAAATGACAACACAATATGTTCTTATCATCATAATACAATTTAACTGAAAGTTAAGCAATAATAGTGAATTATTACCCAGCCTTAACGTACATATACGTCATTTTTTTATATGCCCATTCTTGCTGTGTGTGAGAGTACGCACAAAAACTATGTTTCTCTTTTCTACGTTTGCATTTGGTTCCTGTGTTCTGTGCAGATGTGCTTGTATGACTGTCGGCAGCCGATCTCAGATCACTGCTACATCTGCTGTGGCTAGTTTACAATAGTGCTACCAACAGTATGTGAAGTCGAGGCTAATGGCATGTTTCCTTGTGTAATTAGATCTGAACAGAGCTGAAGTCGAACTCTGCCTTAAAATAATATAGTTAAACTGGTGGTTGATGAGCGGGAGAGGAGTTATTATAGCTATGCCCCAGATACTGTAAATGTACACCCCATCTTCAACTGCTGCGCAGCTTCAGCCTCTTGCTGTGGTATAAACATCTGATAGCAGAAGAATTTGCCCTTTGGAGAGAAAGTGGCCCGTCATGTTCCTGTTTCTTTTTATCTGTCGCTTTCTAAGGTCCCTTATTTCTTATTTTATCTTTTTTTACACAACTCAGCACCATTTTGATCTCTTTGTGATTATGAGATTTATTAGTTTCAGCCTGATTATGTTTCAGTATGTTGCCACATTTTTGCATTCGTCAACTGCAGTTTTTTTTTTTTTTTTTTTTATTTCAAGGAATTTAATTAGGCTATTTTTAAACCCATTGGTTTCAGTTGCAGCCAACAGGAAATCAGCCATGTTCAGGTTTACAGATGGCCTGGCTTGTCAGTGGTTGCTGGTCATGGGAGCCGGTCATGTGACGTGGTTGCCATGGTTAAGGGGGGGTTGGGATGTGGTATGGCTGCTCAGGGTGGCCTCGTGACCTATTGGGAGTTCAGTCACTGCTGGAATGGTGACTGTAAGAGAGGAGGGTGTCGGTCTGTTTGATCGTCTTTCTCTTAGTTGCCACAAATATACATTTTCTTTGCTCATGATGACAGGAGATGTGCTTTGTACTTCTAAAGCCAATTTCTGCAATCTAGAGAGACTTGCAGAGGCAGATTTTGCAGCTCTATTTAAATAATTTCCTTCCTTAGTTACATTCAACTAAATATTGATTTCTTAATGATTAAGATAAGGGTTAAGTGCGTTGCACAGATGCAAGTACTGTGTTTTGCTGTTGGAAGCAGTTGCACTGACAGGAAGTGTTGCTACAGAGCCAGTGAGAGTGGGTGGTGTGTGTTTGCATTTTTACATGGGACTTAATCACTATATAGGCTCCTTGCTGAATTACAGGCTTCTCTTTCTCTCCCAGCGTCATCATGCTATTTTTGAGGCTATGTTGTGTTCAAGAGTGTGGTTTTGGCTTTTTTTTTTTTTTTTCTTGGTAGATGTGCTGTTGTACTGTATCTATCCAAAGCAGCACGCTCTCTGAAATTCTTTTGACTCTATTAGCCTTTCTTTCTCTACTGTTCTTTGTTTTGACACATCAAATTATTTGACACTCATGCCTGTGACAGTCCCTGCATTGAATTTATATGCAACAGGGTAGTTTTTTTGTTTGTTTGTGTGTGTGTGTGTGTGTCAGTGCCGTTTCTTTTTGTGCTGGGCATTACCATAACAACACCGGAATAACCATTGGCTCCCTGTTTGTCTTCCCCTCGAAGGCTGAATGAGCTTTGTTTTTTCTGTGTCGTTCACTCACACATGAACACACACACACACCGCAGTTAACTTGTGTTGTGCACATTTAAACACACTGCCGTTTAGATTCCTGCAGCATTCCAACATAAAGACTTTGTCCAGACACAAACAGGAGAGGCATCATTCACCTCCTCTCAGTTCCTGCACAGCAACAGTGGGCTGGGTTAGACCTGACGGTTCCCTTTTAATTACCCAGTTGTTGTTTAATCCATACAGCTTTATCATATCCTTTGACCACGTTGCAACTTGAACAGCGATATCTTGCAATCGCATCGGCGGTAGATTGTGAGAGATCTAAATATGTAGATTTTGCGGAAGAATCTATCTGAAAAGTTGTGGGGCGTTCCTCTTTTTTTTCTCTGTACAGAAGCGTGGGCTTAATAGGTAAACAGTATATGTCTGCTGGACTGAGTAAGCATAGCAAGAGTCAGTTAGCCTTTCCCGAATCCTCAGTAAGAGCTAAAATGTCATGACTGATCATCGATCAGTCTCTTCATTCAGCTCTCTCTGTAAATCCAGGAGTGGCCCTCTCACTCTGAGCTAACTGTGCCGAGATGGGAATGCCCCGGAATTCCTCTCATTCCTGTCATTCCTTGAACTGTAATGTCTGGACATGTCTTTAGCCTGAACTGAAAGAGCGATGGAAGAGGGGGAGAAAGTTGGGATATGACAAGGAGGGTTTGCACAGCAGTGGTATATTTGTGTTCTTTTTGCTTAAATTCATGAATTTGACCTTATTTTCCTTATATGTCTGATCGGAAATGACTTTTCCTTGTTTTTCCAACCTTCCTTGTTTTAGTCCTGCCTGATCCCATCTCTGATAGGAACCAAGAGAATGGGATCAGTGGTGAGAGCGTAAGAGGAATATTTCTAGGAACACAGAGGTAGAGAGAGAGATAGAGAGAGAGTGAGCAGCGGAGATAAAGGATAAAAGAGAGAGTGCAGGGTTTGTCTAAACAGGCCTCCAGACACCGCCCCACTGTGTCACAAGATGGATCCCACTGGGCACACAATCAAACTGCTCTTTATACCCATCTTTAGATAATCATAGCACAGTTGCCTTGGTTCGCACCAGAGCTCGATCTGAAAAGGAAACTAGGCCAAAGGAGCCAGTCAGACAGTTACTAGCAGCGTCCCCTGTTTGGATTAATAGCTTTTGTTCACTTGGTGTCAGTGAGGACAAGTAATGCTTAAGGACCCAATTTGTAATTGAACTCGGTTATAATCAGTGTTTTAATTATGATGGGAAAAATCAGGTCATTAAGTGTGTGTGGAGGCATGGCAGACTGCAATTTGATCTCTCTGTATAGGTATAATTAAATATATAATTAGTATCTTGAGCCGCCTGGATGAATTCTCAAATTTATAGGCTATTAAGATCTTCAGCAACATCTAGCGTGGTGTTACCTTTGGTCTGAGTGAGTCATGCGCTGTCAGTCACTCTAAGGCAGGCTTCAGATGTAGCTCCTGAGGTCTGGGTGTGGTTTCTCCACTTGAACGACAGGCTAGCTTTTCTGCCAGAGGACTTACAAGAAGCGAAGAGTCTTAAACATTTCCTTGTAGTTTGTTTTTCGTGACTGTTGGATCATATGCCCACATCAGATGTCTAAGCGATGCACTGAGTCACATGTTGAAAAAGGAAGAAGATATAGAGTAGTTTAGATCTGACCGTGCTATTTGTGTGAGTTCAGAGGGTTCGAGTGAAACCGCAGAAGAGCCAAGTTAGAGTTTTTAAACTTGCGTGATAATGCTCGAGGAGTTGTTTTTTTGTAATATAATAATACCCACACCCCGTAACCACTGCCACCACCACCACAGGGTGGTCTCAGGGCACCGTCAGCAACAGAGCAGCACCTCTGTATCTGGATTGGGTTGCACCAGCTATTCATAAATCTATTAGTTTGTGTGTAAAGCCCTTCCTATAGTAGCTACTAGCTAGTTTGACACTAGTGGTTTATTCAAGTGGGTTGCTGCATTAAAACTGCAAACTTAAAGAGACTATAATCAATACTGTTATGTATATCAATCAAATAACCATGTGTAATGTGAATGTCACCTGACTCTGCAGTTTCCCTCAGCTCCACTGAGCTTTATAGCATCTTTCAGCTCATTGTTTTAGTTTTCCGGCCTGCAACTACTGTCTACTACTGGTTCACTCTCACTGTTTTCATAGTGTCGTGTTTCGGCTGCAGCAGGCAGCTGTTTTTCAAGAGAAAAAACACTAAAACTCCACTGTACACTACCTGCCCAGCCCCAAACAGCAGGCAAAGTTAGCAACTAGCTGGTGAACATATTGAAGCATTTAGCAGCTCAGGAGCAAAAAATGTTGCTCGGGAGTGAGTGGAGGCAAACACAGCTCCAAAAGAATGCTAATGTTTCTCCGTATCTGCTGGATGTGTAAGTAGGCAACTGTATACACACAAGTCTGCCATGTCAGCTTAAAAGGAGATAATTACATAATTAAACTGCATTTTGCGTTATAAGTAGGCTACGTTTGAGCTCACAAACAGCCGGTGTAACTGTGTCTTTCTATGGACACTTCAGCAGGGCAGGATGCTTGATCTGAGAGCGTTGGCCTTCTGTTGAAAGAAATCTGTCTTCACTCACTACATTATTCTGCTTCCTCAGTCTTCAGCACTGTAAATCAAACTGAACCCGTACATTTTTCACACTTGCATAAACTTGCAATTGGCTTTCAGTTTCATCTTCCTGCCCTCCTTTCTCTTCCATCCCCCCATCTGGCAGATCTGTGCTCACAAGAGGGTTTGTGGCATCCTCCTCCAGGGCCTAACGCCGGGTCACGTGACTACCACCCACCACCCTGGCGTTGCCCTCCTGTCACCACGACAACTTCAGCATTCATGCCGTGACATCCGTGACCTTCCTCCCCCATTTGCAATCCCATTTCTTTTCCTCATTCCATCATCTTTTTCCCCTTCCTCTACTGGTGACTGTTCTCGTCATTACTCCATACCCTGTGATCTCCTGCCACCTTTTTCTTCTAATTTACGTCGTTATGCCTTTCTAGGTGTTTGTCGTTTTGTGCCTTTTTCTGAACTTCCGAACTCTGACTTGATGGGTCGAGAAACGAAGAGGCTTTTAGATTGCTATCATGTCTGTGTTTTTATTTAGTTATATACTCTTCTTCTCTCTTTGTACGTTCCCTCCCCCAGTTAAGAGTCCGGATTAATCATCAAACTTTTCTCCTCCTGAGGCAGGTTTACGCAACATCTCTTTCATAACCTGAGCAACGAAGGGAGCAGAGAACCTTGTGGGAGAGAGCAACCACAAAAAGAAGAGCTTAAGTTTTCATGTATAGTGAGAAGTATGTCCCTTTACTGTCTTATTTTGTGAGCTCTAAGAATATATCTGTTGTCATCTCATCGTTATTTATCTTCCTTTCAGTTTGTAGGGAAGGATAGTGATGATGTCTCCCACCACTGGCCTTATTTTCACATAATATTGAACTTATTTTAACATCTTTAAATCAATTAAACACAATTTTGCGTTGATTTGATCTACTAATCAACCAGGAGACCAGCTTAAGGAGACTTATTTCTTCAGAATTTGTGGGCTTATTATTATTGCTCTCAACACATTCCAAACAGTGTGTAGATATAATACAAAAATATTCAGTAGATAAACAAAGCCCTTAAAAGGAGCAGAAAAAGAAAAACTCTGGGAAAGTTTTGTAAAGCTGCAAAATTTTTAAGAAGTTTATATAAAAATGTTATTTGTACATAGTGTTTGTATATATCACAACAGTTTGTTGTGATTTTTAGAGTTGCGCAATTATCAGCCAAGGTGTCAGATCAGGTTTATTTACCTTTCGGAAATATTCTCCAAATATGGTTCTGGCAGGAAGTGTGCCCTGACAAATCAGTGTGTGTTGTACAGCTGACTTTACCCCATAAAATTATAGATGAGCCCCACCCAGAATGCCAAAGTATCTGTCTCACACTGCAGAAGGAAGTGAGCATGACAGTGCAGTAGTCAGAAACAAACATTAATTCCTCAGGCCAAATCACTGTTAACACCCAACACCAGGTTATTACCACATGAGTCACACATCTCTTTCATTTTCGTTGAAACCGCTGTGATATTTTTATGCTGACAAGGTGCAGTGTGTGTGCGCATGCAATCATACCAGCACGTAGTTGCTCATTGTTCCCACATGTAGGGAGCATAATGGTCATACATGAAGCTGTCATTATAGTCAATATGTTATCTTAAAGATATAGAAGATGCCCTAGATATGACCCGCCACACTGAATTGATTTCTGGGAATTTTGGAGAGACAAGGCTCTGAGGAAATTGCTCATATCCTGTGTGGAGCTATGGAAGAGGAAGTCTCCTGTGACACTGGGAATCTCCAGTCTATTGACCTACATCTCTGGCTCTGGATCCTGCCGCACTATGAGGGGCCTACCAGCACTTTTGTTGTACAATATATAGTTTACACAAATGAAAGTTTGAATTGCAAGTCACAGTTGTGATGTCAGTAACTGGAGAATGTGTTGCAGTGCTTATACTTAAACAGCTCAACATCTTGGGAAATATGCTTATTTGCTTTATTGCTGAGAGTTAGATGAGAAGATCGACACACCTTAGTTTTTGTACAGATAAAACAAACTAGATAAAATGTGTTAATTTGTGATCTTTAGAGGTGCTGGTAGGCTAGCTGCTTCCAGTCAAGCTTAACTACCCGGTCATAATTTGCATCGCCATTTTGAAACATTTTGAAACCTTTGTTTACATCACCTAGCAGTCTTTTTCTTCGCCTTTTGCTGGTGCATTGCCGCACTTCTTATCACCACCGATCTTTAATCAGTGGAATAGAGGAAAGCTGTCAACATGAACGTGTTTGTCCTTGTGTGTATGCACCCACTCATCAGAACATTGCTCCATTGTGGTGCTGGCAGTCAAATATTCCACACATTACGTTTAAGGTGCTTAAATCTGTCAGTGTGAAAATCTCAAACCAGATTGGGTACAATTGTAGAACTGGGGAAGTAGTAGGGTTTGTGTGTGTGTGTGCGTGTGTGTGTGTGTGTGTTATCCAATTTGATACCTCTGTATAGCTATTTTCCATTTCCTGCATTATGACAGATCACAGTTTCAGTGGTACGATCTAACTTGGCCAGTATCTGCCTGTGAAAATCACACCCAGTCCTGCTCACTTTTTTTTTTTCTGTAAAAGGAGGTGTCAAAATTATATTTGAAGCTTATCTTTGCTCATATGCAAATATCTTGCTAGGCTTCATGCACAATAAGATAACTGAAAAGCAGGTCGGAGCTGCGCATACAGTAAATATAGACCTCACTGCTCCAGACTAATTTGTTGATCAGTGGGTGTCCTGCTGCTGAGATTTCAGTGTGGCCTGTGGGCTTTTACAGAAAGAAAACTCCACTAGGATAGATAAAATATATACCCCCTGGAGATACATTATTTCATCGCAGGCACTGAAATCAAAAGCATAAAAAACCCACTGTTCCCTGAGAAGATTGCACACTGACTGACTTCTTGTTGAGCTACAGTCTTGGACTGGATGCAACAGTTCTGCTAAAAGAAGTTACTACGGGCAACACATAGCCTTCAGTATCACTCCATATAAACGGCACAAAGTACAACACATGGTAGTGTCCACCATAATACTTGTCACATGTGTCATGTGATGTGAGACTGAATGGTGTTCAGTGTTGGTGATCAGTGTGCTGACAGGAAGGAAGGGTGTCTCCATCTAAGACTTCCTGTCCTGCTGTGTGACTCAGTGTCGGTTCTTGTGCTGCTCTTTTCCTTTTCCCTTCACTCTTCTCTTCCTCCCTGCTCCAGGGCATACCCATGTCCATCCTCATTCACTTCTCTGACACACATTTTTCCTCATTTACTTTATTAGCTTTTGTTATACCATCAACTGTCCACAAGCTGAACAGTCAACATGCCATTGACTACAAGAAGCTCCTTGCTACAAGAGTCATTTTTATATCTTACAACTCCAGGTTTTTGAACCTGTTTTTTCTTTAAATTAATAGTTTGACATTTTGGGAAATAAGATCATTTTCTTTCTCCCAGAGAGTTATATGAGAAAATCTATACCTCTCTGATATCTGTATGGTAAATCTGAAGCTACCGTCAGCAGCCAGTTAGCTTAGCTTAGCACAAAGACTGGAAACAGTGGGAAACAGCTAGCCTGGCTCTGTGCAAAGGTAGAAAAATCCACCCAACAGCACCTCAAAAGCTAAATTTTAGTAATTTGTTTAATCCTTACAAAAAACACAGTTTAAAAACTTCATTCAGCTTCAGGAAGTCACTGCTCCCA
Source organism: Scomberomorus guttatus (assembly GCA_038419695.1). Classification (NCBI taxonomy): domain Eukaryota; kingdom Metazoa; phylum Chordata; class Actinopteri; order Scombriformes; family Scombridae; genus Scomberomorus; species Scomberomorus guttatus. The sequence goes on along the minus strand of CM076451.1, from coordinate 12,733,098 downwards.
TCCAAGACAAATACAGACATACAGACATAACCCACCTCAAAACTGTAACATAATTTTTACACTTTGTGTTTCGTACGGGTTAAACAGACAAGATATAATGTGTTGATTAGTAAGCATGGATTTTTTTTTTACCATCAAACAAAGCTAGGCTAGCTGTTCCCTGTTTCCAGTCTTTATGCTGAGCTAAACTTGCCAGCTGCTAGATCATGCTTCATATTTACCGTACAAAAATGAGAGTGGTATCAATCTTCTCATTCAACTCTTGGCAAGAAGGGAATAAGCATATCTGTATTAGACTCCATGAATGCCAAGCAAATCCATAATACAGTATGTTTTCAAAGCTTTAATCCACATGTGCTACATGCCAATTTATGTGATAATCCTCCGGATAATTACTTAAACCTAACCGCAACCCCTGACACATTTGATCTTTAATATCTTGATTGCCTCCCCTGATCCTGTTAAGAGTCTATCAATTTGGAGCTGTGAGTTGACTCCAATCATGATAATACTGATTGATATCAGGGATGTTTATTGTCAGTTGTAATGAGATGTCTTCCAATTAGGGAGGTGAGAAAAAGTAATCATTGCAGAAACAGTCCATCTAAAACACTATAAAACAACTCAATGAAGAAGATTGAACAGATGAATGCACCTGTAAAAGAGAGAAAAAGTGTCGTGGACCAGCTGGAGATACAGAAGAAGAAGGGAAGGTAGAGAGCACACAGGACTGTGAGGGTCGAGACGAGGCCACGCCGCAGGTCTCTCATTCAGGCTAATGCCATTAGTTTCACCGTGCAGGCGGATCATATGACACGCAGTCATTACTGCTCTTTATTTATTTACCCTGGCACACGCACACACACATAAATTCCACCATGTCACATATCCTGTGGAGCTGGTTTCCTCAAACAAACCCCCGTAGCCTTGAAGCCAGAAAAATAACTTTCCAAACACATGCATGGACTCAGTAATGACACCTTTCCTAGAGTGTGTCGCTCAGCTCTGAATGCTTGTTACATGCTGACGGTCTGCATCCCCCTTCCTCCTTGTTCCTGTTTCTTCTTCTTTCCGTTCATGGATCTCCAGCCTCTGGGCTTGCCTTGTCATGTCATCTCGGGGTGTGTAAGCCTCCAGACCATATGGGCTCTGACAGGCTTAGTGGACCTCCAGCCAGCCCCCCTTGGAGGGCCTGCTGTTTGAGGGGAATTCAGGGGCATTTTGTTATCTTTTCAGCTGCTTCAAACTTCCTGTCAGGAGAATTTGAAAAAAAAAAAAAAGTAATCTTTCCACCCCTCTCTTCTCCTCTGTCTGGTTGTGTTTAAGCCCAGACGTTTTGCATAATTGTTAGCAAATATAATTATTTGCTCGCCACTGTGCAGCGTTTGCTTGTTGTGTAATTATTATTTGGTTTGTGATCTGTGGATCTCAGCAATCCAGGATGGGCAGATGGCTCTATCTTGCCCACCAATGACTCTCTGTCTTGCTCTTCCTCCTCTTCCTCTCCATCACATTTTGTTTTCACGCTCACATGTCTGTGTTCCTGTGTGAGCCTATGTGGCTTTGTGTCTGAGTGTGTGTGTGTGTGTGTGTGTGTGTGTGTGTGTGTGTGTGTGTGTTGTTTTAGGAAATCTACTCTGTGGACCATATGGTACAACACTGCCTGCTGGGCAAAGATAAATCCCGCATGCAAAGGCAGCAGAGACACCAGTATACACACACACACACACACACACACACACACATGCTCCACATAATTAGCCCAACCTCACTATCATGTACTTGTATTGTGCAATGTAATTAGTCTGCACCTTCACGTCTGTTGTTGTATAACAGTGATACCCAACAGGCCTGTCTTGTGCTCATCTGTCAGTCTCTCTGCTCCCCTCTCTGTCTTCGACTCTTCATCATCCTCCTCCTCCTCCTCCTCGGCTGATTTGCTTTCTACCCGCCTGTCTATACTTGTCTACATCTTATGCTTTCCATGTTCCTCCGAAGCAACGTGCCCCGAGCCTACCTGAGTCATCAGGCCTTTCCTGAGCCACAACGCAGAACTCAACTCATACCTTCTTCCCACACATCCAACTACCCATATGGAAGTTTGTCTATCTACTGTGGGCTCAGAAAGCTATGCATTCTCGCTCTGTCTCTCCTTTTTCAGCTTCTCCCTCTGACTTATTCTCTCTCTCTCCATTTCTCTGACTAATATATGTATTTATACAGTTTCAACTCTTGCATAAAAAGCACCAAACCAGTGGGTTTGCATGTTTTATCCCATTTACTACAAACATATATTCTTTACATTACAGCTTAAATATAAAATCAGTTAAAATGACCTAAAAACTAATTTGAGCTGTTATCTATCACAATAAACATCAAGTCCGCATTCTTGTTTTTGGTACATTACCATTGTGTGGTATTGCAGTTTAAAGAATAATTCCTTTTTTACAACTAGGGACTTATTTTCATTGTTTCATTTCTATCTGATCCGATTGCTTAAAGGAAGGCTGGGGGCAAGGGACACAGCAGTCAGATGATTATACAGGTTAAACAAACTTATTTGGAACAGAAAACAAGGAAGAAAAAAATGTTTTCCTGTTAAATTAACATTTTGGCTGCACTAACTTTTGGTTTTATCCCTAAAAGTGGTTTAGATGACCCGGCTAAACTGTTTGCTTGTTGACAACCTGTCCAGTTGTCTGACTGCTCGAGTTTTTACCCCTCGGGCTTTGTTGTTGTTCTTGTGTTCCCAAATCATTACAGTACAATGGCATCATAACTGCTAGAAATGATGTCCAAAATTATGAAAATAACAAGTAATAAATAGAAATTATCCTTTAAATGCAGATGAAATAAGATTAAGAAAAGTCTGCACCGCATTATCATGCAACAATACTGCAATACTGGTAAAAATGAAGGCAGACTCACACTAATTGCAAGGTTTTAAAGCCTGCTAATTGATTTTCATACCATATGAAATTGACTGGAAACCAATTGCTTTGTGGAAAGGTTTAGAAAGAAATCCAAAAAATGTTTAATGCAGCATGTGTTTGAAAAATATCCTTTCACCTGTTCAGTTTATGCGTGTTGCTGTCTGTGTGGCTGTTTGTCTGTCTGTGATTTAGACCTGCATAGACTTGCAGCAGAGCCAGACAGTATAAAAAGGGAAGGTCGCTGGAATCAAAGTACTCCAAAGCTCCCACGCTTCTCCTCTAGTCAGGCTTTCTCTCTCGGATTAGACAGATCACATAAAACCATTTACCTCGGTGTCTCTGCACACCGGGGTAAACAATGAAACATGGTGTTTTCTTTAGAAATGTGGGGAGAGACACATTGTAAACCCCTTTGGCATAAATCCTCCACCCCCACTGCATCTTGTGCCACAATGTCTGCTAACTGTCTAACGCGGTAACATGGATGAGGGCACAGCTGGAAGAGAAATGGGAAGAGACTTACAAAGAGAGGGGCGGTGAAGGAGACGAGGCAGTTGGAAGCTGGTTAAGTGGGACTGTTTTTGACTGTTTTTGATGTGTTTCAGCCAGTCAAACGGATACAAGAAGAGGAACGAAGTGAGAGACAGACACACGGGGACGGGGAGGGGAGGTTAAGAATAAAGAGATGGGCACAGGAACAAAAGCAACGGCATTTAATATAAAACAGAATTTCAGAGGTAGCCTGCTAGCTTAGTCACCATGACAACAACACACTTAAACCAGCATTTAATTGGTGCTGTTTGCACTTGTCTGTTGTATCTCCATCCACTCCCTCAGTGTACAGTATATAATTACACTGTGATTTGAGGGTATCATGTACCAGCACAAACCTGCCTACAGTATGGTATATATCATTGTCTTTGGTTTGTAATGTAATACTGTAATATGGATTAATTTAATGAGACTTCACATCAGATCAAACTCACCAAAATGATAACTAACCATTAAATACAAAGGTCAGGAACACAGTGCCATGTACTCTTCAGTATATACTGAATTATATATTTCCTTGACCAGAGACAGTTTAAGGATATAAGAGTGCAATGTGAGTGTAATTTGAGAGCAATTAGAGTCTGTAGATGACTCAGTAGATGATAGGTGATATAATTCAGTTGCAAGCTCCTTGAAAAGTCAGATAAAGCAGATTGTTAGTAAAGATACTAAGGTTCCATGTAAGGATAGGGAGAGTACATGTTTGCACTAACTTGTACTTGCATGTTTGAGTGTCTCACATTCACCTCACGTCCTATTAAACTCCTAAAGGCTGCTGTTAAAGTTTAGCACTCTGCTTATTTTCTAGCAAATTTGAGCTCAGTGGAGACTTTGTTTGAATGCTTGGCCTACAGGCAACCTTTACATAGTGTTTCCTGTCTCTTGCGTCATACACATACAATTTGCATGTACTAGTAACAAGCAATTAAGATCTAAGCAATCAGGGAAGATATTCTTGTAGGGGTTTGCTCGTAGAGAAGGTGGTGTGATGCACAGGTCTGACTCGAGGCTTTGCGCACAAAATCCAACTCAGGCAAGCTTTAAACAGAAGAGGATGTTTTTGGTTCTTGACATTTTGCTTCAAGCATGTCTAGCCTTCAACCTCCGTCTAATCATCCTTTCTTCAGATTTCAATGTCAGTATTTGGTGTAATAACTGTTCCAAGACGTGCACACTCCAAAACATTTGGGAAAACTGAGGAGGAAAATTTAAGAGCAAGCTTCAGGCGATGGTACCGTGGTTGGCAAACAGCAATTTACTGTTTCTTAAGGTGCAACGCTCTGAATGTGTCTCTCAGGCTCCACATGGGTTATTTGTCTATTTTCAGAGAACTGTAGGCGGTAAAGAGCAAGTATTCAAGCCAGGACAAGATAGAGATATTCTCTTAAGAATGTAACAGCTGCAGTGACAGAAAGGTACAAGCAGAAGGAGAGGACAATAAACGATTAAGAATCACGGTTCATTTGGATTGATTGAGTCAGTGGATAGATTGGTTGCTAACGTGCAGGATTACTTTATAGGCCAATAAATACAAATAGCAAACAAAGGTAAAGACTGTTCTTGTATAGCTTCAATATTAAATCCTCTCATAGACCAACAGGTAAAACACTATTATGTGTGTATTTTTTAAATATATTGATATTTTTTCCCTAGATCTGTGATTTGTTTGGAAACCTAATTTTCCCGTAGCATGGAGCTCAGTGGAGAAATTAGCAGAGATGAGGAGAAAGTTGCAACCGTTTATCAAAAACATACAGTAGGTGTTTTGATGTAAAAACACCCAGACTCAGCTGTGCATTCCTGTGAAGTGAATTCATTCCCCATGCCTCCTGGGACACACACACACACACACACACACACACTGCAGAGTTTTGTAGCTGTGTCTGAGCCTGCAGTTGATAAGATAGGGTTGGGTTACACGGCTTGCAGGCAGATACTATTGTAGCCGTTGACAGGAAACTGAAACGGGGTGGGATGGTGCAGCTTCAAAACCGCATGCCTGTTTGTGTCTATGTGTGTATGGTGCTTGTTTGAACGTTTGACCTCTCCCCCCCTGTCAAACGCTGGCCAAATGGTTCCCCAAATTCACTTTTGTCCCTTGATGAATGCTTCTTCTCAATCGTGCACTGAGTGGGCTTCTTGTGCTCTGTGTGAACGAGCGTGTTTGCTCCCAAAAAAAAAAGAGTAAAGAGAGAGGAACCATACTGTAGTTCAGTCTGCATTCTGCCATTTGGCCACCAGACGGGACAGTGGGGCGACTGTACTAGCTGGCACTATTGTATTCTGGTGAATAAGGGCCCTGTCATGGACCCACAAACACACTGACCTAACTCTGTTTTCCAAGTCACAGGGTTCAAGTGCTGTGTTGTGTATTATTAATAATATAGGCACATGTGATTTTCAGATATTTCACGTGTGAAAAATCTAATTTAAGAAATAATGTTTAGCACATTTCACATTTGATAAATTCACATACAGGCACATTTCATTTTTGGAATTTTCAAATGGGAAAATGTGAATTTGGGCTTTCTTTGTGACAATTGCATATTAGGTACACCTTGCTAAAACTAATACAGTCTAATACAAAAGTCCAGCAATAAATCCCACCTTCATGAAGATTTTAATGTTCACTTTTTGTTGAAACTGTTTCAGAGCTGTGTTGATTTAACTTTATGGTCATTTTGTGGTGCTGTTGAATTTTATTGTGTTATACTGACAGTTGTTTACCCTCATAGATATAACATTATATAACAGTAGTTTTAGTTACCTGTACCTGATAAACTGGAAACTGACAGTGTAATTTAAATAGAACACAGGCTCCCCAGGCTCTGGGGAATTATAATGAGTATATTTTTTAAATTTTATTATATAAAAATGATTGAGAAAATAACCAACAGATTAATCTATAATGAACAATAGTTGCAGCCCAAGAAACCAGGACTGAAAAATGTGTGATAATCCATAAAGTCTGCCTGTTAGACATAGAATTGCATTACCTTTCTGTGGTAGTGAAAACAGCACAAAAAATGAAATCATTTGTCCTATAATATGATATGAATTCAAAGGTTTTGATCCATTCTAACTGAAGGTTTCTCAGATATTCACTGTAAAAATATACAGTGAGTCAAAGTGAATAAAATCATTTGAATGTGAATGTCAGAAGAACTGAGGAAAAGCAAAGTGGTTTTCCAAATATCTCAGGAATTTATACCATAACATCAAACCACAATTATCTTAACTCCCAGTAATAGAGTGACAAACCAAGAGGAGGACATTGGATACACGAAGAAACAAAGTTCTACTCTTTCTGCAGATTTGACAAAATATGGAATAACACTGCCTAAAATGTTCAAGTTGCTAAGACTGATCCATGGTTACTGTCAGACCAAGAGCTGGGTGCATTGAATCTATTACTACCTTTATTTCAGGGGCATCAGTGGGCAAAATGAATCCTGCGGCCTGTTTTTTTTTTTATACAGTTTTCAAATTCAGTTTGAGATGTGAACGGGTGTCATGGTGAAGTGTTCCATTAGTCTGTCGGGGTCACAGTCAAATAGCTCGTCTAGGAGAGGAGGCTCTCCTCCAATGTGCCATCCTTACAGAGGGAGAGAGAGATAAAGGAGGGGTTAGCTGAGTGTGGATAGATGACTCACAGTGTGTAGGAGCAGGAAAATAGATTAGAGTCCTCTGAACCCTCAGGCTTTTTATTTTATCTCCCATTGCAAAAGAATGAAAGAAAAATACAAAAATAAGGACAAGAAAGACTGTTGCTTATAGCACGTTAACATGACAGCAGAAAGCCATCTATCTATTTATCTATCTATCTATCTATCTATCTATCTATCTATCTAGACTAAATATTTGTTTTCTGGTTGCCTTCCTCTGTCTCTCCGCTCCTGCGTAGGCGTGTAAAGTGTCAGTTAACAGAGCTTTTACATTGTTCTGAGATGAAGTGGAAGCATTTGCACAACTCAAATTATGTGACTGACATAAAGCAAGATGAGGCATATGCAAGCACTGGGACAAATGGTATAATAAATGTGATCAGCAGTGATATTTTCATATAAATAAATGTTGGTTATGTTGCTGTCAGATATAAAATAATGGTTTAAACAAAGGGGCGCTCCATTGATTTTACATGTCAAAGTCAATTTACCAGTTGCTGGGAGTACTGTACAGCCTGTGAAAACAGTTGTATAATGTCTCCTGTGGCTCTGGAGGAGCTTATCAAGTGACATCGACTGGGTGTCTCAGCTTTCTACTTGGAGACTACGTATCTTCAGAAAGCCCAATTCAATCCGGCAGTGTGCAGTTTGAAAGACGTGGGTGTACCCTGCATCATCACAGGTATATTGGAAGTTAGAAGTTATCTTTATGTTTAATGTCGTGGCTCCACTTTAATCCTTCTCTTTCAACTCCCTCAGTGTTATGGAAATGTAATACTAATGGGATGGAGTACCCCTTTAACAGCACATATCAGGAATGGCTTCTCCATGAAGATTTCTCTTGTATAATGCATATGAAGTGATCATCTTGTGTGTGTGTGTGACTGCCTTATGTTTAGCATAAACAGAGGTACAATTCAGTAGTGAACATGAGAGGTGATAGCCACCTTGGCTGAACAAACCAAGAGGGAAACACTTGGGGACTCCTACAGAAAATACATTTATTGTCTTATTTGTCTTATTTATTTGGATCCTAGCTGTTACCAGCGCAACAGCTACTGTTCTGTGTATGCACAGCCATAAATACATGTATTTAGATATAAAACAGGTAATAAAATAGAATAAAAAACATACAGTACTAGTTTGTAATATAGTAAGCAGGAATACAACATACACACTGCACTCGAATGTCCATAACAACCCTGTCTTCAAAAAAAAAAATAGAATAATGAGCTTCCCTACAAACTAAATAAACACTGTACCAGTCAGAATCGTTTTAGATCTATCTTTGACACATAAGGAAACTCTTCATGTTCTTTCCATGACCCAGAAGGTTGTGGATGAGCGATCTTATTCATTGTCACTTGGCTTATTCCTTGTAAAGATTATTCTTGAGAAAGGACTGTTTGTGTGTTTTAGAGCACGTATTTCCTCAGAAGGAGATTCATATAGGGGATTGGTGTCAGTGATTTCTTTGGCAGGACAATACAAAGACATGATATCTGTGTTTGAAATCACTTCCTATTTGCTACCTAGTGCACTATATTTACTTTATGCCATTTTATATTAGTGTCTGACTTCTCAGTGTCAATTTTATGCTCTATATAGCGCCCTCAAAAATGCCAGCAATGAAATGAAAAATGTTTATTTAATATCCCAATAATATTTCATTGATATAGCTTTGATAGATAAAAAAAAGATTACAGTCATGCAACACTACACCTGTCTTCTGACCGAGAAGTTGCAAAAACAAAAAGAAAACCAGAATCTTATGGTCTACCGCTTTAACCGTAAAGACATGAGCTCACTTCTTTCACCGATGAGCTCATGCTGCAGTGTCTTTGTTCACTCATGGCCAAGATTGCTTCTTTTGAAAACCCCATTCTACCTGTTCCTCACCGTGCTGAATTGAAATTTTTCGACCATTCGCCAATCTCACAGATATCCCTCTATTGCATTAGTCACACTGCAGTGGAGGGCGTAAATTTGTTAGTAATGTCAGTCTGTATGCCCTGGTGATATCATTGTTTTTGTAGAGGCAAGCCATCTTAAATCATTTAGCTATTGTAGATGTCTTCAGCACCCTGCAGACTTTGATTATGTGACAGTGACTTCATACAGTTTCAAAGTGTGCGCGCTGTGTCAATGCCTCCCGCAGGGTATTTCCAGAAAATCACATTTGCAGAAGGACAGAGAAAATTTCCGCTGCGTTGCCTTCATAATGTGTCACAAGTGCTGTGAAGCACTGACATAGTGGTGAGTGTCATGTCTCTCCCCGAGCTGTTGTTTGTGTGTATTTTTTTTTTTTTTGGTCACAAGGTTTATGTGCGTATATGTGACGAAACATGCATGAACTTTTGGCAGAAAAAAATGAATAGAGACAGGAATTTAGCCTGAGAGGAAGATAATGTGCATAGATGAGAGAGGGAAGGGATGCTGCCAAATTTGTCAGCAGCAGACGTGGCATGTTGGACGGAACTGTCATTCAGCGGTATTCTGGGCCGCTCAGGAACACAGGATCTACGGCGAGCTGAGAGGTGTGGGAGGGAAGACTGACAAGAGACAGAGAGGAGGGATCTAATCAGAGAGCCTCTCTGTATTATGACTGACTGACAGGACAGTGAGGTGTTTGAGATGGATGTATATGTGTGTGTTGAGCATGTTGTGTACTCATGTCAAACAGATGAGAATTGTCAAACTGGATGATATATATATTTTTCTACTTCTAAATGAGAACGCGCGCGCTGTGGTAGGATTGAAAAGAGCAATTTTGCCTCTCTACAAATAGAAGCGCACATTCACAGCTTCTTCAACTGCAGCCACTTTTGTGAGCTCATATTGTTCCTAGTGGCATGCGTCAATGATAATCAACTTCAATTGGCTTTGACTCACGACCTTGTCACTGAGCAGTAGAGAGAGAAAGAGGAAAAGAAGAAATACGGAGGGAAAAAAAAAACATGTAACTGCTATGAAGATGGCTGAGGAAACTGGGGTGGAAGAGGACTGAAATAGCCTTTGGCGCAGTATGACTAAGACTTTAATTGCAGAGGGACAGAGATGTGGCCCTTTATTGTGTGTGTGTGTGTGTGTGTGTGTGTGTGTATGTGTGCTGTGTGCAAAGTGTAGCTGTTTCCTTGTTTATGTTCAATACAAAGATAACACTTATCATGCATTTTTGAGAAAATTAGTTTAATGACTGTTTCTTCTCTGATTTACCTGTCAGCTGGTTCACAGCTTGTGTGTGTGTGTGCGTGTCTGCGTGTGTGTGTGTTTTGTTCACATCCTCCGAGGCTAAATTGCTGTCGTTGTTTGCCAACCTACCGTCCAAACACACACTTTACATTACACCTACATTCCTGCTTCCTCTGTCTCTTTCACACTTTCTCCCTACACAAATAACATTTTTCTGATGTGATTAGCACCAAAAACAGCATCTTCCTCTCTCCCTCCTTGCATCTCATGTCCTCTTTGCTTTGCTTCAGCTCCTACATTAGACTTTCTTCCACCAGATGACTCAAACTGAAGCTGCAGGGGAAATGGCAAGTCTGTTGTTGCGTCCTGTGTGTGTGTGTATGTGTGTGTGAGTGAAAAGACAGAGAGGTGTGATCCTTGGGACTTGTGTTTTGGCTGTAGTGAATCCCAAAGGTAAGCAATTACCCTTCAGCCTAATATTGCTAATGGGTCTCAGTTGATACAGCTATTTACTTAAAATACAATCATGAATCAGTGGATGCAGGGAGAACTCTGCTGAGGATTCATCAGTTAATCAGTTGTCAGTGAATACTTTGCTTTACAGTTTTGGTGAAGCTCTATCACCTCTCGCCAGCAGAGTGAGGAAAATGCAGTAGGAAGTGAATGGGATTGTCACCCGCTCACACACAAACACACGTTTCACAATTTCTTTCCCACAGTGACACACTCAACTCCGCTTCATAGTTATCGGGAGGAAGTGATGCTATCACCTCTTCCTGCTGGAGTGTTGGGTTTGTTTGTCCTTCTGGTGTCTGTGTATGTAGTGTATATGTACAGCATGTGAGCTCATGTGCTTATATGGGTGTGTCTCAGTGTGACATTTGGATGAAATCCTCTTTATTGTACATTGATGTATATGAAGTTCAATCAGTCAATCATTTGTGACGTCTTCGATCCGAAGGTTGGCTTTCATGGTCCTCCAACTGTTTCTCTTCTCAGCCTTTATCTCTTGAATTGTTCATATCTTCTTTCGCCGCTCCATCTTTATGTAATCAAGCCACATTATGTGTTGTCTTCCCACTCCTTGTTTCCCTTCAATCATCATCATCAGCCTCCCACTGTACCTTTTCAGAATGTGCTCCGCAAACTCAAACGTTCCCTCTGCAATCTTCTTCATAAAATACCTGTCTTCTCCCACCAGCTCCAGAACCTTATCATCTGACATAAATCTTCTCCACCTGATCTTGAGCTTTCTCCTGTAGCACCTTATCTCAAATGCATTTATCCTTCTTTTTGCTTCCCCTGTCAGTGTCAATGTAAGAACAGAACAGATATAGGTTTCAATGATCTTTTTCTTTACTGTGATGTTGCTTTTCAGAAGTTCTTTATTCTCCAAGAAAGCTATGTTTGCTTGTCCAATTCTGCATTTAATTTCCTCCAGACATCTTCCATTTTCGTAGAGCCAACTTCCCAGGTATTTGTATTTGTGCACTTGCTCTAATTCTGAATCCTCCAGTTTAATTTCGATCTTCTCAAGTAAATTATTTGTTGATTTGTTGAATTAAGTGTTGACCGTCTGACCGTCCATCCAGGAAACCGCTGGAGGCCTGACTTGTTTTTGTTGTTTTTTAACCACCCTGGAATTGGCTCACAACTAAATAAGCATTTTTGATTGGCCGATGTTAGCTCTACCTGCTCACTACTGCTTTTATTCAAAGCCAGCATGTCCACAACACTAATAAATCAACAATATGAACCATTAAAATAAAACAATCAACAATGTGAATCATTAAAACATCCTTTTTTCATCTTAGGAATATCGCCAAAGTCAGACCTTTTTTAACTCAGAAAGATGCTGAAATGTTCATTCACGCTTTTATTACTACCCCGTTTAGACTATAGTAATTCCTTTTTACTGGATTTCCTAATAAGTCTATAAGAAAACTACAGCTAATTCAGTTTAAGACACTGCACTGGCTACCTGTATCTTTTAGAATTGATCTTCAAGTTCTTTTACTTGTTTATAAAGCTTTAAATGACCTTGTTCCTCCCTACATCAGAGATTTTCTTTCATGTTATGTTCCAGCCAGATCACTAAGGTCCTCCACCACTTTTTCTTCTAAATGTTCTTTATGTGTCCCATAAAAGTACCGGTGAGGCTGTCGTCTGTTTTTATGCCCTTAAACTGTGGAACACACTGCCTCTGGATATTAGAACGGAAAGCTCGCTGTATTTTTAAAAGGAAATTAAATAATTTGGCTTTTAATTTGCAGTAACGTAATAGCCTTAGGTTTTCAGTTTTAATCATTGGTTTTATATTATTTTATCCCCAGTGTTTATTTTATTTTATCGACCTTTACATTTTTAACATTTGTTGTTGTTTTATTGTTGTCTATTTTTGTTTTTATTTTTTGTTTGTTTTAATCTTGCTATGTGAAGCACTTTGGGCTGCATGTTTGTATGAAAGGAGCAAAGTAAAGACCAGAATAGAAACTATACATTAAGGTAAAGATAAGATGTGATTTCAAACAGAGCCCAGGAATGCTTCACTGTCTTCATTCGCCAACGGAACCAACCAACCCTGTTACGTAGGCAATGACATGACTCCAAAATGGCGGCTCGCTAGCTAGATAGCTAGAAGTTACAACAATAAACTTGTCATATCTGTGGTTTTTAAACTTTGGTTTTTAACTTTTTAAAATCTGATTTTAGGCAAGGTTTTTCTAATGTATTTGGGCACAACCAGTGTCCCCTTTAACACAAAGAACAACTAAGGCTCATTAGTTTTGCAGGTATTGGTATGGTCATAACCAAAGTATTGGATAATTGAAATTTTGATCTGATTATGGCGCTAGAAGAAAAGTTAAGGGATCACCAAAGTTATTATAATTCATCCTGTAGGGGACACAAATATACACATGACATTTCATGATAATCCATCCAATAGTTGATGGATTATCATGAAATGTCATGATAATTCATCAACTGCAAATGTTGACTTCATGGTGGCACTTGAAGAAAAGTCAAGGGATCACCAAAGTCATTAGGCTTCATCCTCAGGGAACCATGAACATCTGTACCAACTGTAATGGCAATCAATCCAATAGTTGTTAAGATATTTAAGTCTGGACCAAAGTGGTGGACTAATTGACTGACATTTGTATCCCTAGATCCATCCAACAGATACTCACTGACTGACTGAATCTCACAGCTTAATGACGATGCCGTAGGCCCACAAAGACACCTGGTGGCAGGGCTCTTACCTTCTGTTCTCACACCAGCTTATCCTCGCATAAACTTTGCCCAGAGTGGCCCCAGGCTCTGTGGCCCTGGTCTTCTGCAGGTTTGGAGAAGGTTTGGGTCACTGCACCGTGCGAGGGGAGATTTCAGTTTTATTTAATTAAAGGGTTCGTTAAGCAGCTTTGAGAACAGTAATTAGTTGACATGATGGGTTCACTGGAGCGGAGGGGGGCGATGGGGGATTCATAAGGAGTGGACTTGGGGGTTCAGGATGAGTCAGCAGCAGCAGCAGGAGGAGGGGTGGCAGAGTGGTAGGGGGGCACATGGTGCAAAGACAACAGAAGGCCCCCTAACAGAGAAGCTGGGACAAGAGACCAGACTGCATCACTTCATGGATAGAACTTAAATCAAATCTTCTTAGTGCATTTTTGTGTGTTGATTAAGGTATGGTCTTATTTATTTTACATATTTATTTATTGCAATATGTTATGTCCTGTGTAGTGTGTTTCTGTGCCCTTTGTTCCTCGTTTCAGGGAGCTTAGTTTTACATCTAGCACCATTTAGCACAGAAATATGTCTCAATTTCTCCTGGATGGAAATTTTTATAATCATTTCTGCACATTAAAATTGCTCAAAAATAATATTTATATTTGGCTCCGTGAGTACTAATCTTTATGTGTCTGGGGTAATAAAGCTATTTTCTTTAGATTCCATAGAGTCCCATTATCACTCTTACTGTTAAAACCTATTTCAAATTGCAAAATCAATGGCAACATAATAAGCTCCACAGGGACATATAACACATAATAATAACACTTTGAGATTACAATTCATAAAATACAGTGCAGTCAGTGGACTATTGCATCATTTGTATTTCTGTCTTGTTCAGTTTTACAGCAAGTGCTTGTTTTAGTCTCATTTCTTTTGTTGATCACAGGGACAGAGCTGATCAGTTAGTGTAGTGTATTGATTTTAGGAGGAGAGAAACACAGATATAGGGGAGCTGCAGCGTGGATAATTGCGTGTACCGAATGCCTCACAAATGTTACGCTAGGACTTACATTGGCTGAAAAATGCAAAATGTATTTATCCTACTATATGCTGAGACAGGAATATATTCTGATGGTCTTTAGGGAAATGGCTCATTCAAAAGGGAAAAATAACACATTTGAAACATCATAAAATGTGAATTTAAGGATCTGCATGTGTGTTTCTGTCACTACTGTCCTGCTCTTTTTCTTTTCTCCCTCTGAATACGCCCTCTACTGGTTTAAATGGGCAGTATATCAGCTGGATGGGTAATATTTCTTAACCATCCTGCACAACTATTAGAAAATCTGATCCAAACATAAAGCTGCCATAACAGGCCTGTGACAACCACGCTCACGTTGGCCCTTACACTTACACTGCCGTGAATCTAAAACTCATGTGAATTATCTCCAAACAAACGCAGCCGCCAACTCCAGCTTTGATCTAATTCTGCTTTCTCAATGCATGCCCGGTAGTGCATATCTCAATGCCACATCGACTGAAACATGCCACACATGATGACATCATCATCCTGGGGCAAAGCGCCAATGAGAACCCATGGGGGGGAGTCAATCACGGGTCATTGCAATAATGTCAACCAATCAGCGCGAGCAGAAAGGCCCGTAACCATGGTGATTAGCCTGGGTTCAAATAGTGTATGTGTGGCAGATGCCCCCTGTGTTGGCTCCATATGCACTTGTACATACATAGACTGGCCCGCTGCATTAATCCTATACTGTGGGTGTATGCATGAAGGCACACAGAGCTCTTATCAACATGGGACACTGAGGTGAACTCACTCACACCACCACACACACAATAATTAGCTGTTGTCCTAGTTCTGTAACATATAATGTGATCCATGCATGTATCAGCTATGCCTTTTCTCCAGCTTCTAATACATCTTCTGTTTAGTACACAGCTTCTTTTTTTTTTCAGCCATTGTAACTTAACTATGGTAATTACGGTCGTTAGGTCTCTTCTGCATTGTTCTCCGAGAGGATGGATGAGGAGACGTGTGGGTGGCAGTGAAGGGTGAGGGGAGGGGAGGCAAGGACACCGAGCAAACGGCAGTGCTGAGTAGGAGAAGTACAATGGGCTGTGAGTCAGAGGAAAAATGGGAGAGAGGAGCGAGAGAGAGGTTTGCTGAGAAAAGGTCAGTGTGTGGAGGGCTTTTTTACAGTAAAATGCCAGAAGACTGAGAATGCACAGGAATGTTGTACTGCTGTACATGCTATCTCTCTGTTGTATGGCTTTAATGTTCATAGCTGATTAGGTGGGACACAGGCAGGTGACTCATGATGCACAGAGGAGAGGAGCTCAACATGAACATGTATTAAATGACCGTGAATTTCTATATCCAGAATACATTTAAATAGCTTGTGTTTGACATGTAATGGGTATTTTAATGCAAAGTGCTTCTCTTTACAGTTTGCTGCGACAAAACTTTTTGACTTCTTGTCTTTCCTGCTTCTTCATTCACTATTCATCATCAATCATCTGACCCCTGCATTCCCAACTCCTGAGACTGCACACGTTGTGTCTGTGGCTGAGTTATCTGAATTATATGCTACACTACTTTGCACACCCAGCACCAAAACAGACACCACAGTCATCCAAGCTATTCACAGCTCGGACTTCTTTCCCAGCGTCTCCCTCTTCTCACCTTTTATCAAGCACAGATTCAGTTGTCTCTATCAGATGGACACAAAGCAGTCCAGCACCATATGTGACCACATTCCAGGTCAGACACCATCATGATTAGATATATCTGTTTTTTTTTTGCTGATGTATTTTGCACACATTTTTGTGGTAACCATGCACATAGTTTCAGTTTAATTTGTCCAAGTTCTTGAGATAACCATCTCTGAGCTTTCTGCCTCCACCTTTATATGGAGATGAATGTAATTTAATTTGCAGTGCTCACAGTGTACTTGCTACGCTGGATAATCCACACACCTTATTTGTGGATAGTAGTCATTGGAACTATTTTTTAAATCGAAGAACTACTCCCTATGAAATCTGTTGAAAGTGTGTTCTTTAGATTTTATAGGACACTATTACTGCTGTTAATATTTATATTTCTTTAATACTGTGAGCACTGCAAATGTAATTCAAATCACCCTCACTGTACTGGGGCAGAAGCAGAAACAAATATCTTGAAACCTCCAGAGGTTGGTGAGAAAAAATGTGTTTAATTTGATGGTGAAATGACTCTTTAATGGTCCTAAAAGAAGTGAAACCTCCCACTTGGACTGAAACAAATACACCTGTTCGCACTGACTCTTGTGTCTTCACTCACAAGAAACAGGTTTACAGTACTTTCATTGAAAAGAAGGAATCTTAACTGAAGGCATTTCAAATTAGATTTTTCCTTGTATCTAAAACAAGATTTCAAAACAAAGCAAACCACTGCAGAGATGTCTTTACAGCAGAGTGCGACACAGTTTAATGCAAATGCACCCAACAGCAGCGGACACTAGTTTAAAGACAAAAGAATGAAATTTGAGCATTTTCTTGTTTATTTGTTTCTTTCAACAAGGATCTGAATCAGGGACTGCTGCTATATGACCACACTATTTGCGGTACATTATGACAGGAATATCATATCTTCATGGATTAACTAAGTTGCTGTGAGCAGTGGAGCAGAGCTGTCTTAGAAAGGAAACCACCCATCAGGGACTGCATTTTCATTAAAGTTTATTCATGGAAGGTCAGCAGGGCAGCTAGTTTATAGTCCACCTGCAGTCGATAGCTGAGATGAATCAATTGAGCTTTGAAAATAAACTGTAGATCCCTTAGATATGTAGACTAGATGCCTCTGTATGACTTAAATGCTTTGTTGAATTAGCATGCAGAATGCCAGGGTTCACAATGAAAGCTTTTTCCTTTCTCTTCTCTTTGTGTTTTTCTCCAGAAATATGACTTCACCAGATAAACTGGTTCATCTGCCCTGGCCACTGAGGTTTAACTCTGTGAGAATATGTCTGCTTTCAGAGCAGCTCATCCCGTCAGCAAATATTTGCTTTAGCTGAAAATCCAATCCGTGACAGTGCAGATAATTATACCATTAAAGCCCATATCTCAACACGTCTCCCTCGCACTACACACCACCTCAGTTACTTACCTGTTTGATGAAGACATTTCGGTTCTTAAGTACAAATAATAAGTTCAAAACACAAAACAGCAATCAGCAATCAGATATTCCCCTATAGATTTTCTAAAATCTTGGTTTCTGGTGTATTCATATCTATCTCATCAATTTTGTCTTCCCTGATATACTATTGGGATGTCAGGTCGCCCAGTCACTGTCACTACCTTGAACTTTATTCAACTTAACTTTGCTGCGCAGACTTTGTTCAGACAAGCAAAAGCCAGCACAGGCAGACCAACCCATGCCTTATCAATCTTTGATGTGTGGAAGAATAATGACAGATGAAGATATGTGGAGAACCTGGAGGGATAAGCTCAGTCTATAAGAGCTTATAGCCTGCCTCCTCTGTAGCAAGGATTTAAAGTTTTTCTTCTTCTAAAACTCCAAACAGAAAAGAGAAACCCATAATTGCTCCTTACATTCCCTACCTTTTGTCCCCCTCTTCCTTTTTTTTTTGTTCTACTCCACTGATCCATTGAGGGAGTTTGTTTTTTGTCGCCTCACAAAGAATCAGAGTTAGGGTCGGTAACAGAAAAGCTCGGTGATTCATTGTCTCTTCATCAAAGCGGATGCTCGTTGTCACAGGGGGCTTAATTCTGTGCCTTCCAGTCGGAGGTGACTGTCTTAGTCTTTTTAAACCAAACAACATGAGGAAACATATAGCTCTTTTAAACAATACAACAGGATAGGCTGCTGCACTTCCTCTATAGAACATAATGAGGATTGTCAAACCACAAGCATCACACACGTCTCTGCGATGAATACTGGAGCTTTAAAATGTTGCGGCAAGTGATATACAATACTATACAAACAACTTTATTAATCCTACTGAGGGCAATTTGCTTGGAGCAGCTTGTTGTACACAAAACACAGTAAAAAAAAAAAAAAGAATATATAGACTATATATAAAAGCCCACCAGGAAGCTAAATGTGGAATAAAATCTATAAATGATTTTAATCAATAGACTTGATAAACATAATAAAAAGATGAGATAAAACATTCACCAAAAATGGCAATAGTAAAACCCAGGGAGCATTTAGTAGTCAAATTGAAGAGCGAATGACTGATTTAGAATAGCAGTTAGCTTTACAAGCAGGTAAAACATAACGATGCAACAGAGGAAATTCACTTGCAAGAACATTTCCAGAAGAAGCCAAAATATTTGCTGCTTTCTGGAGGAATTGTTGGCCGCAAAAAGAATTCAGGTTTCTTTGTTTCACTCCGGTGATCTTTGAACAGTGCTGTTCAGGCTGTTTCTTACTGTTTGTCTTTTACTGCAAGGCTGTAAAACTCAGGAGACTCTCAATAAAAGATTGATAAAAACGACAGACGATTAGAGGACTGACAGAAAGGGAATGTGATGAAATAACGATTATGATAACGATGTTCATTTGAATTATCATAATGATAGTTATGATAATGATGTTCATTTGAATTTTCTTGATTAATGCATTGGTGTTAATGTTTGCAAGTGGTTTATACAAGAATATTGCTGTCAACTTGTGCGGGATTAGTTTGGTAATGTTTCATACATAACTGATATCCATCAAGAAGGAAGAAGACCATGTTTGTAATGTATTTACAAGTGGAAAAGAAATCACAATAATAAATGAATGATGACGCACATTAAAAAGTCTATTCCTCGCCTGTGTTTTTTTCACCCTCCCCATTACATATATATATACATTATATCCTTTTTGTCTGTCTGTGTCACTGTGTCTGTAATGTATGTTTGTGCTGTGGATGACATTTGTTTAGTCCTATAAACTATTTACTCAGCTGACCCTCCCACCTCAAACACCTTGTCCACCTGCTGTCTGCCTAAAAAGCGTGATGATACACTACTCACCACAACATTTCATTTCTGTTTCTATAACAACTGGATGTCTCAGTTACTCTGCAACATGTCAGACCGATGAAAATGGAGCCATATTTGTGTGTGTTTTTAGACTGCAGTCATAGAGAGCATAGTGATGGATCACCTGTGACAAGTGTGCAAATAATTTGCACTTCAGTTAAACATACTACCAAATTTGTAGGATGATATTCCCAAAGCCATCCTCAGTACTTTCATATTACCAGTAGTGATGGTACGTTGGTAACCATGGCAATCACGCCCCTTAGTGGTCAAATAGGTGAAATACTGGCGCACGAGAGCCATATGGTGGCGCACTATCCATACAACGTGTTAAAAATATGTGTACAAAATGATTAAAAACACGTTGCATTACAGCCTGTTCAGTCATTTACCCGTAAAATCCATTGTAAACATCCAATTTTGAGTTTTTGTGCGAGCGGTTAATCTGAGTCATTTGTTTTAGATATTGGAGCGAGGTTATTATATAATTTAATGAGAACATTTTGTCACACACAGTATTTCACAATCTTACATTTTTTAGTGATGCATGAAATAACCACTGCCACAACAAGTTGCACAACACAGATTCTTATTAGAGCAGGAATGAAAAAACTATAAATCCTTCAAGATCCCCCCACATACTCAATCTTTTTTTAGAAGCATCTACAAATGTCACTGCAAAACAGCTTAAATAGACAAATCGTGGATTGTAAAAGACATGACCGGACACACCAGCCTGTATAGAAATAGGCTATTTTGGGAATATAGTTAGAAGTGCAATGATTTCCTGCCAATTCACTCTAAGTTTTACGCAGCACACTCACATATACTGCTCGGCATTTTTGTGAAATCAGTCACCACATTTGATTTTGATTTTCTCACCGGTATGTGCCTGTTGCAATTGCACCACAATAACACACGATGGCGCACGACAGCAACAGGTCCATTCAGAGGCCCAATATTAATACTGTCTGTGCGAGAGTACAACAGACAGTATGTCGGAATATTTTAAAATTTAAAGTATCTGAAGGCATACAGTGAAAAGCATAAACTCTCTGGGGCAAATAATATGATAATATAGGCCAATTTGTAGATCTCATGTCATCGATGACAGTCAAAATTAATCTCATGAACAACTTAATTGTAAACTTAAATGGGTCGCTTGGACCCTTTGTCCCGTCCGGATTCCACTTACGAGAAGTGCTGAGGCGAGTTCATGAGAAATTTGGAGAGGTGTTGTTCGCTTCTGCTTTCTGCTCCTGCTCCCCTCCTCCTCCTCCTCCTCCTCCTCCCTCTCCTTCCCTCCTGCTCATAGAAACTCCTCAGCTCAGTCAGCAGCGCTTCAAACGCGCGCACGGGTTTCCTGTCGGTCACAGTTTACTCTGCGGCTCCAACTCTGGCTTCACAAACCTAATTTGGCTTCGATACCATGCTGGATTAAGCCTATTAACTTTTGTTGAGATTTGTTTTCCAACGGCGCAGGTACAATGAGCGCATTCTGCAACAGATCGACTGATTAGAGGTAAGTTCACAACAGCTAAAAACAAGTTTCTTCTTCAGCTTGAATCAGAAACTGTTTTCTCTACTGTAAAGAAAGTAACATCTAATTGTGAAGGCTAGTGAATTTGCATGGACACAAACATCAGAGCAAAAGTGATTAATTTAAAAACAATACTACTGTGGCAGTGGACCCATTGTTTCCCTTTTTGAATATTACAGTGATTACTCAACACAACTATCCTGTCAGCTTTGTGCTTGTAATTAGGGCATCTCACCACACTGAACATACACAAAAGGATTATGAGCTGTGTTCACTGGCTTCTGTTCTGCACAAACCTTTCCCCCTTATGTGTTTCTTAAATTTAGCTGCCATTTTCTGCACCGAATCCCCGTTAATGAGTAAACTTTGGGAATTTGGACACTGCACTGAGCTCTTTGATACTTATTGGTACTCCTCTCTCTCTCTGTTTACCCTTAGGGGTGAGATCAGTTCTCTGCAGGGCAGCGGTGTTTGCACTGTGACCTGTAGGTTGTGACACAGATAGTGAAGAGGACACAGACACTTGAGGACCATGGATTTCGGCAACGACGTGGATCTGTCCAACAATAATATCACTCCTTTGTGGAAACGCCGCACAGACTCAAACAAACCCAAACCACGACCCCTCAGCTACCACATAAATGGGGTAATGACGACGGACTTCCCTGTGGAGGACAACAAGGGCTCCTTTACCTTGAGCCAACCTGCTGAGAGACTGGTGGTCACACCTCCGTGTTCGGACAAGAACACTGCGGTGTTGAAGCATGTTTTACACAAGCCCTCCAGAAAATCCAGAGTTGTTCGAAGCATCAGCATCGGACACCTCTCCAACGGACGCTTCTCCCTGTCCAAATTTAGGTCTGAGGATAGCAGATCAGCCTCACTGGACAACAGGGTGTGCAATGGTGAATGTGACAGGGATAAAACCAGTAATGGAGTGGCAGTTTGGCCTGACAAGCATCTCCAGGATCCCCAAAAAGTCATGTCCAGTCCCTTCAGTCTGAGCTTGGAGAAAAACAAGATAGCCTTTGGGTTGTCCTCACCTGAGGCTGCTTCTCTTAACAATTCCTCTCCTGTCCTGTGTCCTCCACACACCCCAAATAACAACAGCTGTAACCACAACCACCATGAACTATCCTCCCTTTCATCTGCATCCAGCCCGTCTCCTCCTGCCCGCCGTACCCCTACCCCTTCCCACAGCTCCACCTCAAGCATCCCCTCTCTCTCTTCACTCAACTCCTCAGACCCTCCGACCCCACGCTCCCCGTCGCCAGCAGACAGTAGGCAGACTCTCCTCAGACAGTCCTCATCCTCGTCTGCCTCCTCACAAGACACCAGGCATGCCTCTTCCCCCTCCTCCATGTCCTGCACCTCACCCTCTCCCTCTCTTTCCCCATCTATCTCTCCCTCTCCTTCCATCGTCCTCAGTACCCACAGCCCAGCTGCCCTGAAGATGGGCACCAATCAACTCATTCCTAAGGGCTTAGCGTCGGATATTCGGCAGAGCAAGACACCTACTTCTGGGCCACAAGGCCATGGTTTGGCAGGGTTTCTGGGGCTGGATACTTCCAAGCGAGCATTGAAAGCCCGCAGCATGGTGGAGACAGGAAGCTACTTCTGTACAGGAGGGGGACGTGGTGAGGGGACAGATGCGGAGGGTGAGAGCCCAGGGACACTAAGGAGAGGACTGAGGAGTACATCCTATAGGAAGGCTGTTGTGAGTGGAGTTGATCTTGAGGCCCCATCCATAGATTCCGAGGCTCATCGGCTCTCCCAGCCTGTCATTAAAGGACTAGAAGGGAATAATCTGGATTCCACAGATAGTCCAGGCAGTCCTGGCACTGCCAAGCCTGCCAGCCCTAGTACACCCAAACTCTCCAGCCCTGGGACACCCAAACTCTCCAGCCCTGGGACACCCAAGCTCTCCAGTCCTGGGACACCCAAGCTCTCCAGTCCTGGGACACCCAAACTCTCCAGTCCTGGGACACCCAAACTCTCCAGCCCTGGGACACCCAAACTCTCCAGTCCTGGGACACCCAAACTTGCCAGCCCTCGGACAGAAAAACAAGCAAGCCCTGGGACAGAAAAACCTACCAGCACTGGGAAAAACAAGGTGGGTAAAACTTGGTGTGCTCAAAAAACAGTGTCATAAATACAATTTAAAAAATGACCAGTTTCGACCTGAACCCTGATGCGTAAAGGTCAGATGTTTGCTTTTTTGTACATGTTTACATGGACTTGCCAATTAATTTGAGGATTCATCTGAAGATTGATGAAGTTGAAGTTGTTGAACTCGGCGATAAATGTGAATGGTAAATGTAAATATTTGTGAATTTAGGAATTACATTTTCTTTGTCTTTGCTGTATCAGAGTTAGATTTTTCAGCTCACTTATTCATGTATATTTAATCGTGTATGTGCACAAAGATTGCTACGACGTGGACTTTCAGCATGGGGGAGGGTGGGGGGGGGTGGTAAAGTTCACATTGTAAAATTACAACACAGGCGAAGTATTATGGAACAAGCTTCGCAGCAGCAGAGAACAAGACCTTACCAGGAAACAATTAATGTGGTTGTTGGGAGACATTATGTAATGCGACTCCATGCCCACACACACACACACACACACACACACAATGGCTCTGCAATTAGACAGGGGTCAGTGAAGGAGGTCACCAGAAAGGGCAGGGATAGGTCATGGACAGGTGACAGAGGCACACACTCCTGTTTCATTTGAAGTTTGTGTGTCTTTTTTTTTTCAGAATCCAGATAAGAAAGTTTTGACCACTCAGCGGACTTTTGACAGTGAGGGTGAGAACCTTTCTGTATTATTTTTTCATCACACTTTTTCCTTCATTTTACTTTTTACGTGGTCTCTGTCTCTTTCTCAAACATTGTTTCTTCCTTTTTTTGGCTTTAAAAACTTCACAATTATGGATCTCTCTGTAAATTATGTCATCTCTCTGTGTGTTTCAGAGGAGGAGCTGTACCAGAACTACCAGGAGAAGGCCTTACATAATGATTCAGATGAAGATGCCGATTCCAGAGAACCCAAACCTGACAACGGCATCGTGGTGCAGTACAGACCCATACGCACCTCCTGGAGCCAGCTCAGTGTGGTGTGTAGTCAGACATTACACACACACACACACACACACACACACACACACACACACACACACAGAGTTTTATCTTTCTCTGCTCTCTCTCTACATCCAGTACACAGACAAATATACAGTAAACTCTGCTGTGGAGGGTTGGAATGCTAGTGCTCTAAAGAATGCTGTCATATCCAGTTTGGCCACAGTCCATACCCATCCTCCCTCTGTTTCTGCCTTCCTCTGCCCCTCACTCTGTTTAGCTGGGAGTACGGGAACATTTCGTCAAGGACAGGGTGGGCAGGGAGGCAGACAGTCAGCCAGACCTGCAGGAAGTCTTGGAAGCACTGCTGGGCCTGATGCCAGTGTGTTGGCAAACTCCACAGATTTGTCAGCCTTAAAATATGCTTAAAATGCTGCCTCCAGACAGAAGGCTCTGCATTACATAATATAGTTAGGTATTGGATGGAGGGATAGAGGGATATAGAGGAAGGGAATGAGCTAATTTAGTTTTCTACTTAGGCATTCACATCTGTTTGTTTACTTGTTGAGGAGGGAAAGCGAGGGAGCAAAAACAGGCGAGAGGATAGATGGAGGCAATCAGGATTAATTCTGAAATTGCTGGGCAGAGAATGATATGCACACAGACTCTAATAAACTGGAAATTAGATTGAAACTGGAGAACATTTAATGCATTTCTTTTATCCATTTTGTTATTGTGCATGTCAGCAAAACGCAGAGCTGAACTGAGCAAGAATCTGACATTGCCTGGCTGACCAGGACAATCCCAAAATCGGCTCCCTTTTTCCTCAAGTGTGACTGTGTTTTGCCAGACGGTACGCAACGTAACGCTGTGGGATTGATCCGTAACGTTCAAATTACTGATGAAGTGATGGCATGACGTTGTAAATGTTCTGGTCTGACGGTAAATAAGCATAGTTCCAGTGAAGCCAAGAACCAGATATGCAAGTTATCATAATGTTTATCTGACCTTTCCATCAGGTCTCCTCTCACTCAGCCCCTCCCTTCTCCTGCTGTCCCTGTAGCACCTTTTGTCATTTAGGGTTTGGAGACAAGCTGCAACTCAGAATCCCTAATATTAACAGGAATTACTGCTTTTAGTTTCAGAAGGTGGAGTTAAGGTACCACCTCACATGGCGCTAATGTCTGAGTAATGTTTGCCTGAAGTTTTGGTTGTTTTGTTATACTTAAAACAAGGAGACAAGGATTCAAGCTTCAACAAAAGGATGGTATGAATTGCTATTGAATAACAATATTTAATTGATTGTGTTTCAGCTACACCCAGTGAAACTGCAAAGCAGGGTAAAGTTCAGTTGGCTACTGTGACACTAAAAACAGCCTTTTAGTGATAGCTGGTCTTGCTGATATCGTGGATTATTGGTTTGGAAGAAGGGAAAGTAGGAGCGAGAAATAATCAAACATAATTATGTGTGAGAGGAATGCAAAGGAAGAACCACAAGAGATTTTTTGTCTGCTGCAGGTTTGTTTGTTTTCGGTGTTTGCCGAGGGCTGCAGGGCAGATACTAGAGAGAAGGAAGGCTCCTTCAGGAGCAGTATCACTTCCTTGTGCCTTTTATACCAAAATAGGATGAGAAGGAAGTGGAAGTAAGGAAAGATGATCTTCTCCCTGCATGTGTGATCTGATTAGGTATAAGGTGAATGTGCCCCAGGTCATGTAGGTTATATTTTGTGAAACATGAGATTCAACCGCACCTTCACTCCTGAACTCTGAGAAAGCCGCAGCCTGATTAATTCAATAGCACTCCACACCCAGTCTATTCCAAAAGATTGCTTTGTTTTAATATTACTCAAACATCTCCGGATAAAATCACACCAGCCACATACATACCAACACGCACATACACTTTCTGTATGCTTTCAGCCAAATTACACATTTTAAAAATGAGCACAAGAGCTGCCAATTTTACCTTTAGAGTTCTGTGGAGAAGTTCCAATTTCAACTCTCGCCATGTGGCCTCTTTATTCAATGAAAGTCTTTCTTTTCCCGTTTTCTACAACTTCATTGGCTCCCTGTTCAGTGTGGTATGCAAAGTGCTCATGTATTTGTGTGTAGGGACAACAGTTGTGCACAAACACAAACACACACACACCCGTGCTATAAATGCAAATGGCCCCTGACCTGAGAAAACCTCAGGGTAGTCAAACATGTGTTACCTTTTGTTTTTGCTTTTCAAACTTTTTTTTTTTTTTTTTTCTCACAAATTGTGTTTTCTGTTTAGGTAAAGAAAAGTGGCCTGTCTGAACGGATGAGTCAGGAGGAACGCAAAAGACAGGAGGTATGAATTATATGTTACGCTTAATTTGGTTCACAGTGGTTTGGCCCTCATGAGTATAATCTAACTTTGGGACACATACAAGCCATGTTAAGCGTTACCAAGCTTTGGGGGGAGTATAGCTGTCCATTCTCTGTAAACTCCACTAGACCAATAAAAAACCCATTAAATGAGTACAGCAGGAAACATGCTTCACAGTCGATTATATCTTTAAAGTAAGTGTACCGTGAAGGGGAGGAGAAGCACAAATATTCACCTGAGTCATATTAAGAATGACGAAACTGATGATTAGAAACTCTGATTTGATTGACAGGTTGACGTAACTTTCTGTTAGGTATTGTTTTAATAGCACGTCAAACATAGTAGAGAACAGGCAGCAGCGAGTGAGTCAGAACCCAGCGGGGTCACCGAATAACACAAAGTCACAAATTGATTGAAAACTGACTGAAAACTGTATATCGTAAATAAAACACAAACATGAATAGTCCCCTCATCTCTATCTCTACATCTTCACTGTCTTGCTTTCCCCTGTCTCTCTCTCTCTCTCGACCTTCATTAGGCCATCTTTGAGGTGATCTCTTCAGAGCACTCCTACCTCCACAGTCTGGAGATCCTGATCCGCATGTTCAAAAACTCGGCAGAGCTCAGCGATGCCATGACCAAGACTGAACACCACCACCTTTTCTCGAACATCACTGATGTCTGTGAGGCTAGCAAAAAGTAAGTGTTACATGTAGATTTGTTTATAGGACTTTTTCCCTAATAATGCGTCCGTGTTTGTGGGATTTGGTTTTGCTTAATGAGCTGGATAATTCTTCACTTAACTGCAATTAACAGTTGGTAGACCGCACTTCCTTCCGTGCGAGGTGTATCTGTACACAGCATTTACTCATTCTTTCAGCCTGACGTTCTACCTTCAGTCAGAGTTGTTTTCAGAGTGTGAGGGATTGTAGGCGGGCAGCTCTTTTCTGGTCGTATGTGGGGGTCACGTGTTGATTGACAGAGAACAGAGCCTGGGAAGAAGCGATGGGCAATGAAAGAACAAAAGAACAATTTAGCTTAATTACAGTTGCATTGTCAACATGAACATTCCTCGCTGCTTGAGGGAGCTCAACAGCAGGCTGGATGTGTCTGTTTGTTTGTTTTTTATAGGTGTCTTGATGTAAACGTGATTGTTCCTATGACCCCTCTGAGTTTTTGTGTCCGTCATGATTTATAGTGTGTGCATGTGGATTGTTTAATGACATCCATGACCAGGTAACTATGAACTTCTAAGAATCATTTAAACTGATGGAAACACTCATGCATGCATTACAGGCCATGAAAGTTGAGACTGGTTGAAACTGTGCTGCCTCAGTGATTACTGTGTTGGATCAGGCTCCATTATTTCTACAAATAATTGACAGGAGAATTTCTGACCCTGACCTTAGTATGTTCTTTCTTTGGTTTAACTATGGTATCATTTCTCCTGTTTTTTCTTTAATGATATTACTATTCAGTATGATAATGGCCTCTGGTGCAGCTATGATGTAATTGTTCAATGTGAGAATATTCTCAGGTTCTTCTTAAAGGTCAGTATTCATTATGATAATGGCCCCTGAGTCGCTGTTCACTGTGGCTGCAGTCTTAGGACTGCACAGTCCAAGGTTTACAGTCTTCTCACACTTTCCCTCTCCCTTAGCTCCAGGTTGGCTGAACCTACTCTGCCAACAAGTTGTTACTGATTTTTTTCAGGTTTATTCTGAAAGAAAAACAGAGTTGATATCACAACTGTGAATTGAGGTCAAGGCAGAGTAACATTTTGATATACAATAGAGAATTGTGACACGCAGCAGCGTAGCCAAGTCGAATCCAGTGAGCGGTCTGAAGATAACCCTGCGCTCTAATTTTAAAATGTGGCCCCTTAACCAAGGGGCGTGCTGCAAACTCTGAGGTCAATAAATCTAAGTGTGAAATGAGGTTAAGCTAGTCTTGGTCTTTCTGTTGCCTAGGGTTTAAGTTTACACAGGGCTAAACAATGTAAGAATGAAAAGACTTAAGACCATTTACTGAGATTTCATTTTATCATCTGTACAAGTCAAGGTGTGTGTGTGTGTGTGTGTGTGTGTGTGTGTGTGCATACATGCAGAGCTTTCACAGCTTCCCCTTGTGCAACTGTTCATGACATTTGCTCAAGGATGCCATGTCAGGATGGCAGCCCCCTCCTTAGAGAGATCTCACCTCTTGTATACAGTATGTGATTTGATATATATATGACTTATATCCATTATCAGGAGAGAAATTTTACTCCTCATTTCCGCAGCTTATTAGTTAGCAGATTGCGTCTGCATATTCATTTTACGGCTTATTTCCACTTTGCATGAATGTGGCTATGTGTAAATTCCTCCCTGTGTTCAGACATGCTGTAGCCCCTCTTTCTTCTCATTCCTATTCACAGGCCACACACTTTAATACAATACTTTACCCTCCCCACCTAAATACTCAGCCCCGCATAGCTCCAGGGAGGAGAGTGGACGGCAGAGAGACGTAGAGAAAGCAGATCATAGGATATAAAATGGCCTGTAGCTCTGGTTAAACAAGATGTTTTACTTGAAACAGATAGTCAAGCTTTGAGTTTACCCTCTCAAGGAAAATAGCAGGAATATCACTCCACCTGCAGGCTTCTGTGTTTGATAGTGAGTGGGAGGTCTGCAGAGTTTTTTTTTTACATGCAGGTATGTTACTGATTGTATTTCAGCCTCAGGATATGACATACCTCATTTACTACCATAACATACATTATAATTGCAACAACATACTGCAATTGAGAGGTAAACTGCAACACAGAGTGCATATCCCTGAAGGAGCATGCATTTTGTATTCAGCCCATTTTTTTCACAACCATGTCACCCTGATTTAACTCCTCTCCCTCAACCTCCTCCCTCATGATGATAACATGCTGTTATTGGGGTCAGTAAGTTTTTTTTTTTTTCCCCCCAGGAGAGAGCGCGGCCTGTACTTGAGCATCCTTGACCTGAGTTAGGATATAGGCCAGAGGAGAGGGCAACATGTGTGTGTGTGTTTTCTCTTATCCTGTGTGCTCATGCCCTCATTAGGAAGGTTACAGTTCAGAGAGCACTGGGTCAGGCATGGACACAAAAAGCATTGTTTCCCATAGATAGTCACAGCACAGTGTGTGTGCAGCGTAGGGTGGGGTGGGGTGGTTTTGGGGGTACTAGAGGTGCTTTTGCAGATGAGCTCAAACTCCGTCCAACTGGTCAAGGTCAGCGTCCTGTGTCTGTGCGACACCTTCCTGTTTGTCACCTTGGATCACACATGCAAAAACACTTACTCGCTTGAAGTTGGCCATGTGGCGTGCCGTTAAACCGGCCATCTGGTGGTGCTCAGGAAGAGGAAAAGCCTCTGTGTTATGGTTAATGGTAGGCTATATCTATTTTAAGTGGCATGGAGTTCCTCTTTTGTGATCTTACAGCAGGTTCAGAAGAAAGGTGTTGGCAGCGCTTCCTGCCCTGCTGACTCTGTATCTGTCATTGTATCCTATATTTTCCCCAGTGTGGGTTGACTCCTGATTGATGTTTCCGACTGAAGCTGTCGCCGTGAATGGCATGAATCGCTGACATACTAACCCTTATTTATTTACCGCCACTCCTGTGTTTAGGTTTTTTAAGGAACTGGAGGAAAAACACCAGCAGAACATAGTGATCGACGACATCAGCGACATCTTTTGCAAGCATGCACAGTCCAACTTTGATCCTTACGTCACCTACTGCTCCAATGAGGTCTACCAGCAGAGAACCCTGCAGAGGCTGGTGTGAGTGACCTCTCAAACACACGCTATCTTTTCTGGATTTGATCCAACATGACTGTTCTGACACTTTGAACAGGGGAGTTTGCTCTTCCTCCCGCTCATTTTTTCCTCTCTCTTTCTGCGTATCATCAAGTTACTCCTCTCTCCAATTGCCCATGCCCCCCTCTCACTTCTCCCCTTGCAGGTCCAAGAATCCAGCTTTTAAGGAGGTGCTGACCAGAATAGAGGGCCACCCAGACTGCAGGAACCTCCCCATGATCTCCTTCCTCATCCTGCCCATGCAGAGGATCACTCGCCTGCCCCTGCTCATGGATGTGAGTGCATTCAAAACATACAGTAGCATGAGCTTTAGAATTACAAGACTTTGACTCTTGCACAACAGTTTGTTTATTCATACTGCCCAAACTAACTATACACAGGGCGTGTTCTCCTTCTGCCGTTCAACTTACTAACCTCAGAGATGTTTGTGTGACCTTACATCATTCCTTCATGTTCTTAACTGATTTAACTTCTCTTTCTTCCTTTTTAATGGTTTTTCTCCTTTAGTTTCATGCTTCCTTTGGCACCACATTATTCTGTCCCTACTGTGCCTCCCCCTCTTCCTCTCTCTTGCCCTACTTTTATCCGCCTCTCTCTCCCATCTTCTGTGTCTCCCAAGGGACTCTGGGGGTTTATGCTTGTACACTTGGAGGCTTTTGGATCCTGAGAAAGTTTGGTTTCAATTCATTTCTTCCCACAGCTTCCTTTTAGGCATTAATATTTTATTAGGCTTTTATAGAGTATAGTGTACTTTGAATTGACGCCTGCATGGGCGCAATAAATTGTTGTGGGTCTTTGTGCATTAATACATTTTAAGTGGGTTTTTTTTTTTTTTAAGGTATAAGTCAGTGTGACTGATTTGTGCCCTGACCCCATCTTTTGCAGACAATTTGTCAGAAGACACCGAAAGACTCTGCACAATATGAAGAATGTAAGAAGGCTTTACAAGCAGTCAGCAAGGTCAGTGGATTTAGTCACAATGTTATATATTGATGAGGTATTTGGGGCAAAAACAGTTGATTTCTTGCCCCTCTTGTCCTTATTAAATTTGAGCAAATCAATCACTGACAGTATCTTTGTGTGTGTGTGTGTGTGTGTGTGTGTGTGTTTGAGCAGGTAGTCAGAAAGTGTAATGAAGGAGCTCGCACAATGGAGAGAACAGAGATGATGTATACCATCAACTCTCAGCTGGACTTCAAGATCAAGGTATGGATGACCTGAAATACATCAAACTGATACGCACATGCGTTCTGGTTATTATACATCTGGTTAACAACTGATTATGTAATTAACTTATGTAAAACATGGCCTAATGCAGTCATGCAATGACGTGTTCACACATGCAGATGTAGTAATACAACGTAGTGTGCACAGCACCGAGTGTCTGTACACATAATGCACACAAAGCTTGGCAGGCTCAAGCGTCTCTTAGTGTGGGAAATAGCTGTTGGCACATTTGGGATTAACAGATGTCTTCCAAACATATTTTTGTCTGCATAGCCAGCTGTTCACACGTGCACACGCACAAATTGTGATTAAGCATTTCCTGACAGCACCAACATTACAGACATTTCAAATGACTTGACTCAATGTTTCCTTTCTTCTTGCGTCCCTCCAGCCTTTCCCCCTGGTCTCATCATCCAGGTGGATGGTGAAGAGAGGGGAGCTGACGGCCTTCGTGGAGGACACGAAGGCCGTCAGTATTATCTTCCTCAAGCGGACGTCACGGCAACAGGTCTATTTCTTCCTCTTCAACGACGTCCTCATTGTCACTAGAAAGAAGAGGTAAGCCTATCGAGGATTTCAGCAAACTGTCGGACAGTGTTCTGACATGTTGAGGGTTAAAGTGTAACCATGAGCTCTTAGTTTTCAACGTGTGTGAGTGTATGAACTGCAAAGGCCAAGTTCCTAAGAATGGGGTGTGTGATATTGTCCTCTCTATTTGAACTTGTCTCGGAATATGAGCCTGTTCAGTTGAAAAACAATTGAAATACGGGAAATGACAACAATAAAACCGAGGCTCACAGTCACCGTGTGGGGTCGTTATCAGCAGGGTGGAGAAGATTTTAGAAAACTGAGAGGGATTGGCACCCGCAGATGCACTGTGCAATCAGACTGATCTTCCACAATGCCCCCCATCTGCTTCCACACTGCCCCACCCTCTGGGTGTGTTTATTAAGCTGAACAGGTGCAGTTACCTGAACTTGCTGCGACTTGGCATTATGAATCTGGGCCTGTTTTTCTGAATGTTGTCAAGGTTTCAACATGTCCCAGTGCCGTGAATCACCGAAAGCTAGTAGAGCTGCTCATTGTCAATCCTGTCAGTGTGTCGGCTGCCCCCTCCCTCCCCCGCCCCAATGTTTCCTCTCGTTTGAGGCAACACTATGAAGAAAGCCATAAAGAGGACTTCCTTGAAATGATGTGGTTTTCATTTGTGTGCGTTTAGTGCGGCTGTGCACATACAAGTGTGTCTATTTTTGCCAAAAAAATCCCTTCCCGTTCATCTCCCACTCTGTCTGGAACTGATTGTCCCGTGACTCGCAGACTCAGAATTCCTAAGAATCATTTAAAAAAGAAAAAAAAAAAAAAAAAAAGGAAAGAAACATTCCATATGATATTTTTCTGGGAATCTGATCCGGGACAGCAGACTCCAGCAGTGTGTGGTGTCAGGCCTGTGTTTGGAAGAGTGATTTGGGAAAGGGTGTGCTACGGAATCAGAGTGTGTATCCGTGCGTGTGTTTGAATGAGAGAAGCTGTTATAATATTGGTTTGTACTGCGGGGAGTGCTGGAGCCGTGCTGTGGCACGCTACTCTACTGCACTCCATCTGCAGTAATCAAAACAAAAACACACCAGGGGTACACAGGGCTAGCCAGGCACCGCCAGGTCACAAACCTCCTAGACATAATGGTATAATAGCTCTTTCCCTTGTCATTATGACTTGGATTGTGTGGGGGAGATGGTGTACAATCACCACACTTTGTTGCCAAATGCAATAATCTTGTGTGCCTGAATCCTTTCAGTTTCTTTTTGTCTATTTTTTTTCATTAACGTCTAGGAATACATTCAAAACCAGAAGGAAGGGGTGAAAAGGTCAAAGCAACAGCACTTACACAGAGGAGGAAAAACATACCTATGACCTTAGAATATTTTCTGTTTTACAGGCCTGTATTTCACTAATGTGTGTGATAGCCGGTGTTACTTAATTGTGGCTCCTACAAGGTTAGTAGGCTGTCTGTGGTTGGGGTTCAATAGCATTTCATTGAATCTGAATCTAGTATTGTACTGTCTCTTTTTATCAAATTTGTTAAAAGCTAGACCAAAAAAAAAACTTAATAAACTACAAACGCAACTCGGAAAAAGTTGGGATAGTATGCAAATAAATAAAGAAAGCAGTGATTTCTAAATTTACTTTGACTTTTATTTCATTGCAGACAGTATGAACACAAGATATTCCATGTTTTGTCTGGTCAACTTCATTTAATTTGTAAATATACATCCATTCCTGACGTGCAGGCCTGCAGCACATTCCAAAAAAAGTTGGCACGGGGGCGATTTAGGGCTTAGTAATGAGGTAAAATAATTAAATAATGATGTGATTTGAAACAGGTGATGTCAACAGGTGATTGTAATCAAAAAGCAAACAAAAGCAGCATCCAGGCCTAGGAGCAAAGATGGGCCGAGGCACGCCAGTTTGCCAACAAATGGCGTGAGAAAATTATTGAAATGTTTAAAAACAATGTTCCTCAAACAAAGATAGGAAGGGATTTGGATATTTCACCCTCTACGGTGCATAACATAATTAAAAGATTCAAGGAATCTGGCGGAATTTCAGCGTCTAAAGGGCAAGGGCACAAGCCTAATCTGAATAACTGTGATCTCAGATCCCTCAGACGGCACTGCATCAAGAACCATCATTCATCTATAACCAATATAACCACACGGGCTCAGGATTACTTTGGCAAACCTTTGTCAAACCAATACGTAGTTACATCCACAAATGCCAGTTAAAACTTTACTATGCCAAAAGGAATCCTTTTGTTTACCGTGTCCAGAAGTGCCATTGACTTCTCTGGGATGGACCATCACACAGTGGAAACGTGTATTGTGGTCAGAAGAATCAGTATATCAGGTCTTTTTTGGAAGAAATGGACGCTGTGTGCTCCAGACCAAAGAAGAAAAGGACCATCCAGACATTTCAATTTTAACAACTTTTCCTTATTTGGGGTTGTATAATTCAAAGCGGAAACATTTAGTCAGTTAATTGTAAATCATTACAATTTTTTGTATTGACAGAAAATTAAACAGCAACTATTTTGATAATCGTTAAAGTAATTTTTTAAGCAGAAAAAGCAAAAATATTCACTGGTCTCAGTTTCTCAAATGTTAATATTTGCTGTTAGTAAATTGAATATCTTTGGATTTTGGACTGTTGGTCAGACAATACAAGACATTTGAAGACGTCCCCTTGGACTCTGAGTAATTAATCAAGTCCTCAAGAAAATAATCATCAGATTAATCAACATGGAAAATAATCATAAGTTTGACATTCAAAGATCTAAACCTCCGTTTTTGTTAGTACATTGCCCTTTTGCTAATTATAAAACGGAGAGAAGATAAACGATTCAATAAGAGATTTGTTAGACTCTGAGGATAACAAATCTGCTTATTTTGTTAACTTTGAACTGGATCCAAAATGGAGCTGGTTATTGGAAACCAAACCCCATGTCAGACTGGGCTATTGTCACGCAGTGGGAAAGTGTTGAGCTGCTGCACTCTGGCTCACAGGAACACTTACATAACACTCCACAGTCCACACCAGCTGGCTCCTCTCTCATCTTCACCCCCCCCCCCCCCCCCTTTTTTTTTCCTGTGTGATGCTGGGCATCATCTAAACATTCAGTATTGTTGAGGTTTTCATTGCTCTCTTTTTTCCCTTTGTTTTTTTTCTCCTCACTTTCCCTTTTCTTTTTGGTAGTCATAACCCAGCGGGTCTTTTGTCAGTCCTTTTTGTATGCGTGCAAGTCTGTAATCCCAACACTTTCTGTTTTAGTTTTTTTCCTCCCTCTGTTTGTTTCACCGTGCCATAGTCTCAACACTTTGCACCAGGATATTTTTCTCTAACCATGTGTGCGCGCATGTCTCGACTCCATGCTTGACTTGGAGTCCTATCTCGGCATCGTCTAATCTGAAGATTTGTGTTAGCTCAGCCTGTGTGCTGTAGAACTGGTTGTACACTGGTTGGATGGTAGCTAGCACAGATGTGATGACGTGTGGTAGATGCCTGTGCTATCTTGAACAGCTGTGTTATTTTCATTCCAGACAGTTTGTGTGTTTGTTTCAGTGTAA
This sequence comes from Scomberomorus guttatus, assembly GCA_038419695.1. NCBI lineage: Eukaryota > Metazoa > Chordata > Actinopteri > Scombriformes > Scombridae > Scomberomorus > Scomberomorus guttatus. The sequence goes on along the minus strand of CM076451.1, from coordinate 12,697,327 downwards.
GAAGCTGGTGATCAAGCCACACTAAATAGGGTTTCTTTCACCTATTATTTCAGTTTTTAGTGACTGTGTCCCAGATTTTGACATAGGACCTGCCAACTATTTCCTACCTTCATTCCTCTATTTAATAATAATCCAACACTGTATCTTCACCCACCCACATATGCAATAACTCACCCGACAAACATGCAGATTCCCCACCCATCCCATCCCATTCCCCAGTGTCATGCAAATGGCATTCCAGGCATTTTACCAGTAGGGCTGTCAGGAGCAAAATTCAGTAAGCATTCCTGTGTTACAAATATACTTCAAGACTTTTACTCCCACGTAAGCTTTGGACAGGAACTGTGATAAATATCTTGTTTAGTAAAGCTGATTGAAAATTAAGTTAAGGGAGTAGTTCGACATTTGGTGAAATACGCTTTTTTTGCCGAGAATTAGATGAGAAGATCAATACCATGCTTGTGCATTCAATATGAAGCGGGGGTCAGCAGCTGGTTAGCTTATAGCTTAGTATGAAGACTGAAAACAGAGTGAAATAGGTAGCCTGGATCTGTCCCAGGGTATATCCCTCTACCAGCACCTCTAGCACTCATTAATTAACATTAGATCTTGTTTATTTCAGCTGTACAAGTACAAAAATGACAATTTGTGGTTTTATGAGGGGGCACTAGAGCCTGTCTCGCTGTTTGCACCTGTTGCCAGACTTTATGCTAAGCTAAACTGCTCCACCTTCATATTTGATGCAGAGAGCAGTTTGTGGTTACAGTTGAATGCAGCTTGAGCACGTACCGTTTCTTTTTCTGTTTTAATCTGCTCTTTCTTTCCTCTCAACTCCCTCAGCCTTTATCTGATTTGCCTCTCCTTGTACTTTCTTTCTCCTCTTCTAAGAAGTCTAGTTGGTTGTGGGCAATGGGCTTAACTTGATTGATTGGTGGACAATAGGTAGTTGATGGGTAACAGTTAAACCTTGTTGAGAACCTCCTGACCGTGACTTCAACCAGTCGTGACCTCAAAGTCCATAGTCTTTGTGTGTGAGTGAAAGGGAGAAGACAGTAAGAAATGAACAGTTACACTGTTCACTCCTGTTTGTTTAAGTGATACCTTTGTCTCTGCTCGTGTATGTGTGTGTACAGCATGAATGCCTACTCCAATGGACATGTTGGCTTACAAGAATCTTCCAGTAGCTTCTCAGCTTGGCTGCTGTTTCAGTCACTGATAAAACACATGTGGGCTTGACTTAAGCTTCTGTTCTTCCGAGCACTATGAAAACACACACACATTCCTTTTCCCCTAGTTTATGCTGCATTAAAGGTCCCATGTTTCACAATTGGCTCCAGATGTTTCTAACTAACTGTGTGTACTGTTAGGCGTGGATGGGGTCATGCTCAGGTAAAGGTACTACTGGGAAATGTAGGCATACTAAAGAAACCAGGTGGCAGCATGTGATTTAGCGTAAAGCTATGTAGACGGCTTAATGTTTTTGACTTTTGACTGGCACATAATCTGAGACATAATGCCACAGCTGATTTATTAGTTCAGGTGAATTTGATTAACCCCACGGTCTTTAGCCTCTCAGGGGTGTAATTGCTGAGGGACCAAGAAACTAGAGCTCTCCTGAAAACTCAACTTTAAATTTGTGAGTGAGTGAATGGATGGTGTATTGTGTACAAAATAACAATCATGTGTATTTCAAATTTAGTTTCTACTTTGGCAAATTTTCCAAACAAATATTTGAGGATTTGCTCTGAATTAATTAGCAATAACAAAAAAATCTCCTGAGACACATGACCAATAATGAATGTTGCCATGGCAGATATTAGTTTCATCAAACATCATATAAACATGTTGTTTAAATATAATAAAAACAACAACATAGTATATTTTTATTAAAGCCCCAGTTTGTGAGTGGTGTGCCATGTCCATGTCAGGGCAGTAACAGGAATGCAGACTGTAGCTGGGTCAGGACGCATTACACCAGTTGTCAATTGGGGCTTTCTACAGACCATAACCATTACAACCACAAATAAACCATTACAATGCTTAAAAATGGACAAACCTTTGATTAAATCATAATCTGAATTTGAATCCACAATTGTATAAATAACAACCTGCCAAATTATTTGGACCAGACCTACAGGATATGTATACTTTCTCTTGAAATTACACTGTTAAATGTCATGGTCGAATTTGTTTTTTCCATCTGTGTTGGCTGGTGGGATACAGTCCGGGGAGCGGTGTTTTTGTTCATTTGACTGTCAAATTTAGTTCTCCGCTGAAGCAATAGTATAAGAGCTTGTATAGTGATAACATTCAGTCTGTATCTTACAGCATACAGTAACCACACTGATGTAGCTGTACAGCTCTATATGTGTTTGTGGATTGCAATAGGAGAACTGTTATTTTCTCTCAGTCTGAATGCTCTCAGTTAAGGTCACCTTAATGATGGTTTGCAGGATGTGAAAATAATTCTCATTTTTCTTCCCTAATTAAGCAACAACAAATATTCACTTCTCATACATCAAAGCCTCAATCACCAAAAACATATGTCCCAATAAATCTGACTTGATTTGAAATTGGGTGATTGGCCATTAATTATGAGCAGTGATGCCATCTTAAACACATGACGTGAAATATCATTAAAGCTTTCTCCCTCTCTGTGTCTCTCAGTGAGGAGAGCTACTCTGTGATAGACTACGCTCTCAGGGACCAGATCTGGGTGGGTTCCTGCCAGCCCGAGGATCTCAACCTGTCACCGGTCAGAAGCACCGCCAGCATGCTGAGCTCACGGCAGGCCGGCGCCAACCATCTCTTCCGACTGCGTTTCCGTAGCAACCACTCCGGCGAAAAGGTGCCCATGATCCTGGGGACGGAGTTGCTGTGAGTACTTCACTGTGTAACCTTTTGTCCCTCCTAAAGGCACTTTGTGTTTCATTTACATTTATAGTTACAGATTTACGAGATCTGCTGTGAAACAACAGGTTAAAAATATTTTCCTCTTACACAACCTTGCATCTTTTTACATACATATTTATAGGCTAAGGCACTCATAACACATGATGTTTCCAGTCAAGCAAAGTCCTTTTGTAGTCTAATAGAAGACAGCAGAGTGAGTCTCAATCTTTCTATGTCTGATGGCTTGTCTCTGTAAGAAATAGCTCAGGTCCTTCTCTGTTCCCTGAAACTAATTCCTACTCCCTTATCTTCCCTTGATGCACTCTAACATGCTTTTAAACGTGAAGTAAGAAAATCCCTTTACCCCGCTCTCCTTAGCTCTTGTTTCTTTGTCTCATTACAGGTCACAGGGATATTTTGTTACATCTCTTCTCAAAGAATGGCTTTAGCCTCACTGCTTGTTGTTAATGTCACCTAGGAAATGGAGTTTGTTAGTCTGTTACAGTCATTGTGTCTGCAGTCGTACTTTAATGTAGACCGGCTGTTCCAGAGATAATTGTTTTGTTGACTGAGCGTCTTCCAACCCAGTCATCAATTCTGGGGAAAGCAACTTCCTTTGTTTTAAGTCAACTGTTTGTAACTGAAATATGTTGCATGTGCGGTGTAAATGATTACTCACACATCTGACCTAGATATAGAGTCAGCTGGTTTGAAGTTTCTTGATCTTGATTCATGCCTTTTGGCTGTGTTGGTAAAGCTCAAACTAAACCCCCAATCCCATCTCTTGTTGTACGGCAAATAGACTGAAAAGCGGTGTTGTTTAGATAGATTATATAACCCACACAAACAAAGAGGACCTGTCATATATTGGGCTACATACAGGGTTTATTTGTTCGAGTTAGCATTTGCAAATGAACGTACACACACACATACACAAATATACACACACTGTTTTCACTGTAATTATTTGCTGTGGTTCGAGGCTTTGTTATGGAGTATTTTCATATGCAGAGAGCCTGTTCCTCCTCATTCCTCTGTAGTTTTAGAACCTCCCTTTGCATTCTCATTACAGAAGCTGTGGTTGTTAGCTTCACTGTACAAAACACTGGGTATAAATGGCTCTTAAGTCCTTTCTATCTTTTTTTCTAGCCTTCTTCTAGGATAACACCAGTGACTCTTAAGTACATATTGTTATTTTGCCACACATATACATATTATATTACATATTATACATATTTGTCACTAGGGGTGTAAGGATTTAATCCAGAGGAGTTTCAGCTTCAGGTAATAGAGAGGATTGATGTGATGATATTTAAACGTGTTAACTTCGGTACTATTTCAAAGAAAAATAATTACTTTCAAAGCAGAAGAAAGTAAGCCACAAAACAGCGGAACAGAAACTGAAATATGCCTTTTAATGAACTGAAACACCTTAATGTGTTAACTAAGGTAAAACAGATAAACAGCTTTCCAACTTCAAATCTACACCAAGACCCTTACACATCACCTACCTTTCTTGCCTATTTGATCCATTTGTAGCCCCTCATAAAAAGGTTGCATGTCTATAAGTTGTAAACAATAGTTGAAGCATGATTTTTTTTTTCCATCTCAAATTGTCATCTGAATATTTTTTTAGAGGCCTGAATATGGAAAACCATATAGAATTTCACAAGACAAAAGTTAAGATGAAAGAAACGTCATTTTATTTAGCAGAAGTCAATTTTAAATTATTTTCTACACATTTTTATAATTTAACGATTTTCTCATGACCCTTTAAATTAATGCTTTGCGCCTTGTGGGGGCCCCGACTCACAGGTTGGTAAACACTCACCTGCTGTACATCTTCTATTCACAATTGTGTGTGTTTGCCCTATAGCTATCAAAAAATAATAGTTGAAAAGTAGCTCGGACCACTGATATTGGTTATTAGCTATTGACAAAGTGACTGAGGTAATAGTGTTAAGTGTGACGGCACTGGGCCTGTGTAGGAGGCGTTCAGAGTGACATGACTTCAAAGTGCTGCCCGCTCAGCCTTTAGAGACTGCCCATGTATACATGAGGGGGTCTCTTCTAACTGCCCCCTCTGTCTAGTGTGTGTGTGTGTTGTTCTGGAAAGCCCCTAGACTACCTCCTTTGATAGCTGGGGTTTGGGGCCCTAGGCTGAGATGTAATGGTGTGTGTGTGTGGTGCTCCACTCACTGTAATACTGAATGAGCTGACGAGAGGACACCCTGGCAACTGTCCATTGTTACAGTGGTTGCTAGGCATTGTTTAAGCAGTTGCCTAGCAGCAGCCCATTTTTAAGCGGGCTGTTTCCCACGACTATCCCTCCCCCCACGCCCGTTACTTCACTCTCCCGGACCCTCCTTCATCATGCTGTGTCTCATCTTTTAGATGGCAGCCAGTGTCTGCTCTTTGTTTTTGATGACCAGAGAATAACTTCTTCTTCCTCCGTCCATTCATCCCAATTTAGTGAAACCAACATGACACATGGAAGCGGTGATACATTAGCCAGCCTCGTTTGGCCCTTTATAAAAGTTAAATGAAGTAGAGCGGACAATAAGGAGTATTGAGGCTTTCTCAGAAATTGCTAAAAGGGTGGAAAGTACAGCTGCAAGTAATGGTTTTCATTATTAATTAAGCTACTGATTATTTTTGACTTATTACTTAATTGTGATGTAAAATCCCAGAGGCCCATGTGCTCTCTTCAGATTGCTTCTTTTGATGGAACAGTCCATTAGTATTGTTTTCATTATTGATTAATCTGTTGATTTGCTGAACCAGCAAATGTTTGACTTTTTCGCTTGATATATGACTTAAACAATTGATCAATGATCACAATCACTGATTCATTTTCTGTTGAACTAATCAATTAATCAACCAATCATTTAGTAGAGAGTAGAGAGATTAGTAGCGATGTAGTAACTAAAGAAATGTGTTTACTATGATTACCGTGTGTTGTTTTGTGACATATTTTGTATTACTACAAAACATAAGGTTAGAATTTCATGAAACTAGGTGATATGTTACACACTTAATATGAAGATACTCACACAGTGAATGGACACGGGATAAGAAAGGACAGTCAGCTGATTTCTTTTTGCCCTCAAACTTCAGAAGGCAAAGATGCGTGTCTACTTCGTACATGATTTCTCTGTAAATAAGTGTGGGAGCAGCATGTGCATCAGTGGTGCTCGTGAATAATACCAGAAAACAAGTGGCTGTATTGCACACACTTGCGGATATTGTCCACTACACCACTGAATTTAAGTGCAGCTCAAGTCGGGTTCCAATGTGAAATTCCACACATTCTGATTGAAGGCGGGTCTGTGTTTTTCTGTGGAAATGAAATGTAGAAATGGGCTTTTTCTCATGGTGGTCACTGTAGGTGTTCCTGCTTTCAGTTCCATTTGTTCTCTACCTGCTGACGGTTTACCTGTGCCTATGTGTTGAGGTCTGAGAAATAAACAGCTATAGTAGACTGATCTTTGACCGCAGCAGTGACAAGATAAGTCAGGAATTCGGACAGACAACTGGATTGGAGATGGCACAAGGACGCCTGTGTGACTGGTGTCTCTCTGGCATCGTTTGTGATTCTCTTCTTTTCTGTCTCTATCTTCTTACTTTTCTGTGTATCCTTTTGTTTGGTGTGCGCATGTCAGCGCGTCTTCCCCATGACCCTGATGTTGTGCCCTGTCCAGCGAGTCAGTGAATAGTGCTTCTCTATTAGTGGAACAGAGCGCCTACAGAAGTCTGCAGCAAAACAGTTCTGTTAGTCAGATATGCAGCTATAACACAAAGCAGCACTGGTTACATAACCGGCCCAAACGGAGGAGGGAGCCTGTACCTCTGTTGCACACTTTGGCATTTTTTTTCACTCTGTCTGCTTTCGTTTATGTGATTGTTTTTTTTTTTTTTATTTTCTTACTAGTTCTGCTTTCGTTTATGATAACGGGAAGCTTGCTGATGGGAATTGTTCCATCTGCCTGGGAGTTTCCCTGGCTGGAGTAGGAATTGTACCCGAATACTACTGACCTGTGGTTAAGTGAAAACAAGGGAGGGATTCGGTTGAGGGTAAACAAACTGATAGAAGGGAACAGACGGTTAGGAGGAAAGGGGAAGATGAAACTGAAATGAGATGAAAAACAGTGGTGATTTTAAGTTGGCAGAGGAAGGAAGGTTAGAAAAAGGCTGTCATCACTCTTTATCTGTGTGTGTGTGAAAGAAGTTTTACAGTGCAGCAAGGCCTCTTTTCAGAGGTGAAACAAGAACCTCTGACAATGGATTTATGATGCTTAGCATTCACTTGCTCTTTGGGATGAATGGTTAAAGGCAGAAAGAGCTTTACTATCATGAATAGACTGATCCTGCACAGGCTCGTAGTCCTCTACAGGGGAAAGGGGCGATCGCCTGCTGTTTGTGCATATGCAGTACTCACATGCCTGCATGTAAACACATTCATGCAATTTTTTTTTTTTTTTTTTTACCTGAACCTCTTTTGGTATGTGCCTTGCATTCCACAGATAACCATTAAGTGCCTCTCAAACACATGCGGTTGCCTGTTTGGGTGAGCTAAATAAATGGAATGACTGTGCATTCATAGTTCAGATAAAGTATTTCAGCTGTTTTAGCATGAGAAGGCGAGCTGTCATGATGGTGTGTTTCGCCTTTTGCGCATGTGTGTTCAGCTGTTAAGAGCAGCGATTATCAGCTGCCTTTCCCACAGAGCAGCTCAGATGATAACAAAACTTAAACATTCAACACAGATATGTAACCTATCAAAGTGCATTATTTCTCCCACACTTGTGTACTATGTATTCACTTGATTATCATTTATCTTATGTAAGTTTACTCTCATAGATGTCCAGTCTCTTAGTGACCACACTTTCAGTCTGTAAGGTGGGCAGAAAGCTTAGATTCATCAGCAGTCACAGTTAGAGCTGCAATGATTAGTCGTCAAAAAAAAAAAGAAAAGTCAAAATTCTCTGATTCCAGCTTCTCAAATGGGAATATTTTCTGATTTATTTAGTCTTTTATGAATATCCTTGAATTACAGACTGTTGCTCGGGACAAAAGTAGACATTTGATGACCTCCTCACAGACTTTATTATACAGAATAAAAATGTAATAAAATATGGGTAAAATAGGTAGTTCATGTGTTTCAATAAACAGTGATGGAATATAACTACTCCATTACATTTTAGGGGGAAATATTGTACTTGTTATTCTACTACATTTATGTCACAGCTATAGTTACTAGCTCTTTTTCAATTTTTTTTTTTTTTTTTATCTCCGCCAGGCGTAAAATCCTCTAAGCCTTTTTTTGTAGGCAATTATGAGCATTAATGTGCAGAGCTACATAAAAACTTGCTGCGCCTGCTTGTCAGGGACTAATGTGGATGTGATGGTGCCTGCCAACAATGTTAGTTTCTTTTTTTTTTTTCATTTTTAAGCTGCGCTAAGGACGTCTAATTGTGCTAATTGCTGAATGTAAGCATGCTAACACGCTAAACTAAAACAGTGAATATGGTAACCATTCTAGCTGGTTACCATAAAAGAAATTGCTGATTTCACTTGACGAGTGAGTGATTATTTCTGTCCTGAAATGTGATCCCAGGATTTTTTTTTAAATGGCAGGTGATGTTGAACACATCAAAAGGAACCAAAGAGAGGTGATTGGTCTGTAAAATGTATCATTCAACTCCAAAGGTCATCCAGTACGTAATATTCCCCTGTGGGTACAAATTGATCAAGTTAATGATTTAATTCAAAGTAATGGTTATATTTGTTTATGGCGATTTTATAATGAACCATTGGTTTTTTTATGGATGACGTGACTCGGTATTTTACAGCTTTTGAAAAGGATCCAAAGTGTACAATGGGAACATGTTGATGAGGTCTGACTCATGGGACTTGCCCGTTGGAGGTCCATATGAGGCCGTTGTGAAGAGGCTCCGCACAAATGCCGTTCCCAGCCTGTGAATGTCTTTGCATGTTGTATCCATCTGCATGATCCAGGCCACCGGTGCTGAGTCACTGAGGGCCTCAATAACCCCCTATGGTTCATTTCCTGAACCCCCTTCATCTCTCCCTCTCTGGCTCTAAATCCTCACCTCTCTTCAGTCCTAGCTGAGAACAGGTGAAATGAGAGATAGAGTTTCGTGGAATCTGACCTGTGTGACTCCACCCACTGCTTTTTTTTTCCCCATGCCAAGCACACAAGAGCGAAAGAAAGCAAAAGCATGTCTGTCCCCTCCTGAGAATCAGCCTTTGTACTTGTTCTCCTCAGTTCTCTCCGACTGAAAATACACCTCTGTTCTCTCATTGACAGAGGACAGAAAGGGTTGGGAGGGAAGGCAAAACTTGCCGGGCAACTAAATTATCCATTTGCCTCAATAGCCTGTCAAGTATTTTGTGTATGCAAGCCCCTTATATTTCTTGGTCTAGTTTGATATCTCTGAATGTCTTCCGTGGCTGTGTATGTTCACAAAAACAGCTGTGACAAAGCATTGTCCACACCTGTAACACAAAATCAAAAGAATTAAGCTCCTTCAAATGATATGTGAGGCGAGCAACTCCCACAGTTTGTCTAGTAAGACTTTCGAGTGTATTTAGAATTCCTTTAGTGCCAGAAAAGTTTACTAACTTTACCACTACGTTTGTGTGTTTTTAGGAATGAGCGTGCTCGATGGATCAGTGCTCTGGGCCAGAATGTCAACAATAAGAGGAGTCAGGACAGAACCAGTGAGTTGTGCATCAAAACATTCACACACACACACACGCACTTCTCAAACGAGGCTCATTGACCTCTCTTTTTAAGCCTATTGCACCACCTTGTGGTTGTTGGTTAGAACTTTTTTAAGCTCAGATTGATTTCTCAAGAAATTTGCCTGTTAATTCAGATATCCTGAAATATGACCAGTGCAATTTATCTGAAGTGATTTATGGATTTGTGTCTGTGTCGTTTTTAGATGCCATGCAGATGGAGGTGATCAGAACTTACACAGCCAAGCAGCCAGACGAGTTGTCCCTACAGGTGGCTGATGTGGTGTTAGTCTCGCAGACTGCAGAAGATGGTACGTCAGCTCTCAGAGCCTCTCTTGCCTTTTATCGCTCGGTCTTGTTCTCTCTCTACAGCTTCACTTTTCCACCTTCCTGTTTCAACTGTGTCCTTTCATCATGCACTTTTATACGCCCTCTGTCTCCTTCTCAGTACCTATCTTTCTCACCTAATGGGCCCTGATAACCGTTTTGAAGATGTGGTTTTAAGCCTAAACAAAAACACAAACACACAGAGGCCACAGGTCATTTCCCTTTTGGTTATTATGGCAACAGACAGCATTGAGCATCAAAAACAAAGAGTCTATAATAAGTAACACAACACATGCCTCAGTTTTCATGCATCAATACAATTTCTCCTTTTAGGCTGGTATGAGGGAGAGCGACTGCGTGACGGAGAGAGGGGATGGTTCCTCGCGGAGTGTGCCGAGCCAATCACATGCCAGGCCACCATTGAGCGCAACATGCAGAGGATGGACCGCCTGCAGGGGCTGGAGACTAATGTGTGAGCCGGATGAGCTGGGCTACTTAACCCACGGAGGGTTTTTCTTGACTGTTAGTGACTCCTTGACACACCAGTGACCTGCCTTTCTAAGCAGTGAGCCCAGACAAATGAGTTCAGTAATGGTATCAGTGACCTGCCTTCAGGGACCGAGTTGGCCAGTATGGGAGCTGCGTGGCTGCTTGGCTCGCTCTTTTACAGCGGGATACAGATGGAGCTGTAATTCGGACCTCTGCTTGGTGTCTACTAAATAGCAGGCATGCTGTTTCAAAGCAACAGCGGGATCTGTCACACTCATTAATTCCCCGGTTGGTTAGAAAAACTTCACACCCACTGCCAAAGTCACCGTTTTCAACACCCAGCTACATAACAAGTGTTGGTATGAAATTTGTAATTTTTAAAATTTTTTCAAACATATTTTTTTAGCGTGTAAGTGACGTGCAATGTACTAAGTGAGACTACAGTACCGGTATAGGAGGTATAGTGTGCCAGCTCTGTTAATGAGGCTCAGGTCGTATGATTAGGAGCTTTGTCAATAATGTAACTGTAAGGATGTTGATTGTAAAAGTGATAATAAGCCAAGATGGTAGGATTGGCAGCTTCTTTACAGTGTGTGGGTGTGTAGTGTAACATCTGATGGCAAGTGAAACTATTACAATATTTACAGGAAAATACAATATGGTTTATGTTTAGCTGCAAAAGAAAAAAAAAGTGCCATTTGTCTGAAGCCCAAGGCACTTTGTGTAAATAGAATAAGACATAATTAATTGTATAATATCACATGATTACAGTCATCTGGGAGTTATAACCTCATATGTCATCCCTGGGTTAAGCAGAGGGGCCAAGTATCTGTTTTCTACCTCGCTGTTTGTTACCAGTTAATGTCACCGTCATGAATCAGACTCTGCATTTATGTCAGAGATGCCATTATTCTCTCCATCCACTCAATGATTTGGACAGCCTGAAATATCACACACACACTTGATGCCAGCCAGAGGTGTGTATATATAAATACCCCCCATACGATTTATATGTGTGATGTTACAAAGGCAAGCTGAAATTAATTTGTGTGTGTGCTGACGGTGAGACCAGGAGAGACAAGCGGCCCTGCCCGGCTCTGCTTTTAATGTGATTGTCCAGTGAGTCATCTTTTTAGTGTTACCTAGCTAAAGGAAATGAATGACTTGGTCAGTGTGGTGATAACGCCATCTATCAAGCCCACTGCTCTGGCTCTGGCCCAAATGACAACCACATACTGTCGAGCTACACAGAGCGAGGTATGACGGTAGCGAGCAGAGCACCCTGCAGGATGGACATGTCTGTTTAGACTCTTGAGAGACGAGGCTTTGCATTTGCACTCAGGGAAAATTAGCTATGTGATACCACACATCTAAGCATGAAGTGATCTTTATTTCAATCATTTCCTCTCCTTGTAACTATTGTAAATCACCTGTGTACATGTAAATATGTAAAACAGAACACACAGAATTGTGACATGTATGTTTTCCTAAATACAGATTTATATGCAGAAACTTGCTTATTCAACCATATATATTTTAATCAGACACTATTAATAAAAGCTTAATTGCTTGGGGTCTATCATGTGTTCTGAATGATCAATATGCCATCTCTTTTTCCTGAGGACCACTGCCAGATAAACCAAGGAAAATAACTACTTTTATTCCTTCAGTAACACTTGGAACAGTAAATCAGCCCGGCACTCTCTAGACATTCGCTACAGATTAATCAGAAATATGCGTATATCCTGGTGCCAGACGCACTTTTTCAGAGATATTTATGGAGATACTGTGTGCTGCTGAAGGTTTACAACTACGCAGGTCTTCATTCCAACCAGATATTACCCAGGTGATTTTAGTGATTGATCTCTCAAAGCACAGAACAAATGGTGTTCTTCCATCAAAGAACAGATGATGGTCTGCCATCATAACACTAGCAATATTTCAAGGTAACCGTTATCACTCTGTTTTTGAATTCTTATATTTCAGCCAAACCAGAAATCTACAAACTAAACAATAAACAAAACAGCCAATAAGTGCTTTACAACATGGATTGGTCCTTGCAAAAATGACCAAATAGGCAAAAAAAATGAATAATAGCAGTCATTCAAGTGCATAACATTTTCCAGTCCTCTTGCACCCTGTGTTTGGCCTTCAGGGGCACCCAGGGAGCACTAAATTTTCAGCCAAGCCGCTGGTTATAAATATCCCAACTAACCTCCTGTGTCCTCCTCCAAGGATGTACTCAGTCATTTCAGAGGCTCCTCTCTTCACGGCCGGCCAAAAACCTGGCCACGTCTAATCATCGTCGTCGTCATCATCGTCATTGAAGTAAACGTGTTGTCCTCTCGGGGCAGACGCCCACGTTCTGCCGTAGCCCTTAGTGCTGCCTGCAGGCTTCTCCTGGGTGGTGATGAGGTCTATGATGGCTGTGATGACAGCACAGTCTTTGGACTGACGGTTTTGCCAGTCCACAGGAGCAGGGTTACGGATCTTCTCCTCCAGCAGAGAATCCAGCTCTCTCTTTAGACTCTGGAAAAGAAGCAAAAAAAAAAAAAATCATGTAAAATTAACCTTGACTGAGCTTTGTTGCTATTGTGAGCTATGCGTGCAACCTCATGTACCTTGACAAGGTGAGCGATGCGTGCCGGTGATCTGAAGACGATCCACTGGTCCACTGCGATGGTCTCCTGGTCCTCGTCTTTCTGGATGGTGATGTCGCCTCCAAAGAACAGCAGGGAGAACGGGGACACCTCAGTGCAATCGTACAGGAAAATCTGAAGACACACACACACACACAGAAAGAGGTCGCTAACACACATCAACAGGAGTATTACAACAAACACGCTAACACACTCGGCGACAGGGAGCAGCATCATTATGACACACCGTGCCCGATAGCTATGCTGTGGTGTGGGCTGAAAGTGTCCCATTAGTGACGAGAAGCTGTGTGAGTTTGAAATGTGTTTTTGTGCCTCCAGTGCTGGGAGAAATGTCATCTTGCCCTGTCTGCAAATCTCACTAATGTGTTACACTCTTCTCTTACTCTTTTCCTCCCTGTGTTAAACTGACAGTTGCTTATGTAGAGTAGTTTGACTATTGATACCCAAAAGTAAAAATTGTCAAGTTTTCCTAAGAAAAAAAAGTGAGTAGACATTTTTCACAAATTATTGAACATTCTAAACACTGCAGACAGGAAATAGCAGAAATAATCTATGTAATGCACTGATCTATATGCAAAACAAATAAATAAAGACTACATAAGCAACAGACTCAGGTCAAACAAAACCCATTTTATTTTTTGAAGGTGACAGAAGTGTTGAAAACTAGCGTCAGAGCGAGGCAGAGAAAGGTGAAGGCAGTGGGTAGGAGACATGGGGAAAAAAAGAAGCAAGGAGAGAGCAGGGACAACTTCTTCTGCCCCATGAATGTGTAATGTAACGGACCACCAGGGGCAAGTGCGTCAGAGGAGATAAAGTTTAACGTCATCCCTCTCTTTCTTTCTTTTTTTTCCTTTCTACAGCCCTGGTCGTCTGCTTCTGTCTCTCTCAGTAAACAAATGACCTTGACAATCTTGCACTCAGAATACCTTTTATAATAAACGCAAACACAGAATTGTGCACAAAACCGCTTGCACACTACAAGAAAGAAAAAAAAAAGCATTTAATGGTGGCAATTATGATGGCGAAATCCAGCAAAAACACTTTTCTTCATAAAGACAAAGGCAGCAAAGTGAGAGACAAAGGCGCAGGCAGCAATCAGAGAGGACATGAAAGGTGTTTTTCTGCAGAATGGTAACATTCACAAAGAGAGAGAGCACAGAAAGAACAAAGACAGATAGATGGAAGGGAGGGAGGGGAAATTGGGAGTGTGAAGAGGGGCAAAAAAAGAAAAAAAAGAGATAGGAAGAGAGAGGGTGGCAGTCAGGGAGCCGCATTGACCGTTTTGCCCCCCCCCCCACCTCTTATATTGTGTCTGGAAGCTTTGAAGCACAAGAGCCTTTGAGATAGAGTTGAAAGGCGGCGTTTTAATCAAATATTCATTCACTGTAAAGCTGGTGTGGCACCGCTGCCAACCTTTAACCACTGGTTCTTCTTTCCACTCACATGCACCCTTCAGAGGGACAGAGCAACATGCACTCAAGTGTAAAAACACAAAACATTCATGCAGCAGAGTTAAAGCACGGCATAAAAGTGATTGGTGCATGTGTTGTATTGTATTTCCCTCCAGATTACTCACACTGCTCGTTCTCATCTTTAGGTGATAGATAAGCCATGTATAGTTGAACTCGGTCTCTTCATAATTGACAGATTTCGGGTGGATACACACCTTTCCGTCAGCCTGGGTGTACACCTTAACCCTGAGAAAGATAAGATGTTAGAGTATGTGTGTCTGTGTGTCAGTAGGATTGAGTATATTGGTAAAAATCACATTCCTGACACTTCAACAACTGACACAAGAGAAAACTTTATGACAGCTGAAGCTGGAAAAAAGTGATGTTTTGCCAGCAGAAACAAAAAAAGACAACAGAACTTTTTCTCTCTTCTCGAGGATGAAATATGATACTACAGTTTCATAAAAGGTGCTTTAGAATCTGTGGAGAGACCTGAAACAATTAAGTGATGAATTGATTAGTTGATAGGCAGAAAATTTATCTGCAACAATTTTGATAATCAATTAATTCTTTAGGTAAATTATCAAGAAAAATGCCAAATGTCAACTTTCAACTGGTGGCCAGACAAAACAAGGAATTTTAAGTTGTCACCTTCCAAGAAATATGTGCAGGGCATTTTTTTTTTACTCTTTTCTGACATTTTATGGACTAATTTACAGACTGATTTAAAAAAAACCTGTAGATTAATCAATAATAAAAATAATCTTTAGTTGCTACCATAGTTGGAAAAAAATAGCAGAATCTCAACAAACTTAAACACATTCCCATGACTGCCACCATGCAGTATTATGGTGAAGCTTTCTAATTATTAAGATACATTTCAACATGCTACAGAGACATTATTGCATTGTATAATTTCTACCAATATGTATGCACATGTTGTCACCCAAATTTTGTGCAAATTCATTATCACCAGGATAAATTCTGTTAAAATGAATCTCTAAAAAGAACCCATCAGGTGCTTTTGGCTTCATCCGAAGCTGCTAATATGATGCACAAAGAATGCCTCATGCCACTTTGGCATGGAGGGTATCAAAGCAAAATTGTGATGCCATTAGCAAATCATCTCTTACATGAAAGTAACACTGTGTTCCAAATTCCTGCCTGTCAGGCAGACGACACCGACTGCTTGACTGCAGGGAACAAGCTGCTTGTACCAGACAGCTGTCTGATTTAGCAGCAAAACAAACAAAAAGTGCTTCATTGAGCAACAAATTCATTAAATACTGC
Organism: Scomberomorus guttatus; assembly: GCA_038419695.1. Classification (NCBI taxonomy): domain Eukaryota; kingdom Metazoa; phylum Chordata; class Actinopteri; order Scombriformes; family Scombridae; genus Scomberomorus; species Scomberomorus guttatus. The sequence continues at coordinate 12,681,453 of CM076451.1, read as the reverse complement.
AAAGAAAACTTACAGCTGGCATCACAACTGCTGAGAATTACTTATGAAGAGGAAATGACCCTGGCAATTTCACCTTGCAATTAGGTCTAAAGCTGTCATGGAGACAAGACAAAAGTGACAGCCTTAATGTGAGTGAGTATATGTGTGTGTGTGTGTGTGTTTGGGGGGGGGGGGGGTCTGTCTCCCTGTTGCGTGCGTCTGTCTTTTGCACACAGGTCACAGCCGCTGCCTATGACAGCTGCCTGAGGGCACTTTTATGATGACTGCATTGATCTTCAGCTGCAAAAGCATCTCTGTTTTTCGACAATTTTCCTAACACAGTCTCTGCACAGCTTCAGGTAATTGTCACAGGACCCTTACAGAACTCTTACCCGAGATGATGAGATATTGTAGTGTGAAGGCCATTTTTCGGTCTAGAGATCGATAAGAATGATTGTGCACTTCTCTATCTTGTGGTCTTCAGCCTTTTCCTGTCTGTCATTGCTCATTTCTCTCTTTGAATTGGTGAGACTCACCCGGGCCTCTTTTTGCTGTGAGATGGTCTGATCATGGCCACCTTTGGGTATAGACCGGCTACAATCACTGCCTTGATTAACTTCTCATTGTCTGAGGAGAGAAGTTAGAGAAAGAAAACATCATATTTTAGCACAGTTCCATAACCTGACGTCTTTTTTGTCAGATAGCCGAATTGCACTTCAACAACTCATCTTAGTTACCCGAGTTGACGTTAGATTTGGGGTCTTTAGGGTCCTTGCTGCTGACAAAGCCTGCATTCATTAGATGTTCAGTAAACTGACCCTTCATGTTGTGCAGCATCTGAAAGATAACGGCTAAATTACTTAGAAAAAAGACAGAAGACACAAGTCAAACTCCAAAAGTGATCATGGACAACCCTGGGTTTTATTGTCAAAGCACATCAGTGTATAGCTCAGCACAGCACTTACAATCAGCCCGGCTCACCTGGAGTGTATTGGCAGACAGGAAATTGTCCCAGCAGTACTCCCTCTCATACCTAGAACCACGCTGTTTCGCTTCCTCCCAACCCTAACAAATCAGTGGGTGATAAATGAAGACAGGATCAATTCATACAGCAGAGAGATAAAAGCAAATTGACAGATTTTTTTTTCTTTTTTACCTGGAAGGCATTGACAATTGTGAGGTGGTCACTCTTGGAGTTTCTAGACAGGGTCCTTCTCCTCATGTCTGCCATCTTCTCTTTACCCTAAGAGAGGTGCAGATGCATAAAAGAAAATATCTTCAAGATCAACATTGCAGCAAACAAGTCAGAAGGTGCAGTAGAGTGCAGCAATGTGATGAAATGTGCATGTGTGTTGCAGCTGACATAAGCTTTCGTGTCTGTGAAATCAGTGCCCTACCAGGGGTATGAAGAAAGGGTCTTTGAAGCTGAGTGAAGCAGCAATGGTGAGTACAGGGTCGAGGCAGCCCAACAGAGCTCCGAACAGGATGAGTTTTCCGATGTGAGGCTCCACAGGCAGACGAGCCAGGTGGAAACCCAGCGCTGTGAGATTCTCTGAACGGTCCAAGGCGTTCTAACACACAATGTAGTCACAAAAAGAAAATGCATGCACGTTTAGTCATCTTATGCTCAACACAAGGTGTTGATTGCATAACATAGCAACAGGTTAATAAAGGCAAGGCTATTGAGAAAGACTGATGTGTTGGGTCTTACTTTTAAACATGTTATCATTTTTAAGGCTTTCGGGAGCATTACTGTCAGATTCAATTACTGCTTCCTCCATTGATTTTTAATGTGTTTTTAACTATATCATAAAAAAAGTTTTATCTTCCTAAAGCTTCTAATAAGTACTGATTTCTCTGTTGGCCCCAAGTTTTTTTCCAACCTCTCTCCTCTAGAAGTAAGCTACAAAATAGCGCCCTTCAAATTAGTACATTTGTTGTCTGGCCCAAAACATCGGCAAGGATAATGCTGGCTGACAGGAGACCTTGAGTTCACTTGCTCAGATCAAAGGATAATCTCTCTACCAAAAATACTACCATTTCCCAGCTAGCACTTACTGGAACTTTAGATTTTTTGTAAAAACAGTTAATTACTATTATTGGTTTGTGTCCTTAAACATGTTTTGAAATGGTTTTGATTGCTCTTTATTCTTTCTTACCAGGTCTATCAGGTTCTTGATGGCTAGATTGACAGCCTTTTCAGTGGGAGGGTCCAGAGCTTTTTCCAGGAATCGAGCTATAAACCCGAGCTTCAATATCTAGACAGAAAATATCACATTAGATTACAATGATCACTGATGAACAGCATTTTTTGCATTAATTGTCCTTCCATTAGTCTAAGTGCTTGTTATTTGTGGCCAATTGTGGATAACACAAGAAGTGCATAGATATAGTTAGCTACACACTGTACACACTGTATGATGTTTGGTCATATTATTGTTGACAAGATGTATCTTGACAAACAACCCACACTGTGTGGAGTTAACCACATTAACATTCTTCCCTCAGTGCTCCGCTGTCCACAGGTACTATGAATATCCACATTCTCTAAATATGTATTCACTCTCACATCAAAAAGAGATTTTCAAACAAATCAAACATCTACCTGTTGCAAACTGAAGAGTAAAAAAGCGACCGCATTTCTATATCTGACTAATAGGTTGGTGTTGAAGTGTTTGTGCATTAGAGAGTTTGCTCTGGGTTAGCATGCTGTCAGTGTTTTTCTCGCACATTAAGGACAGACTGATGCATTAGTCCGCCTCTCACCCACTAGCTTCAAAAACCACATTACACACATACTCAAATACATCCAGCCGAAGCTAGTGGAAGACGCACACTCAAACACACATATTCTATAAAGTCACTGGTGAGAACAATCATTGCAAACACTAGATCTGAGTGAACTTTGGCTTAATGTTCCATTAGCATGCGTTGAAATATGTGTGAGTGGAGTATGAGGATTTAAAAAGAGAAAGCTGAAAGAGTAGGGGGGGGGGGGGGATCGTGAGCAATCAAAGAAGAAAGCGGCTGTTCATGTAATAGAACGAGACCCAAAAGAGGAGCAATTGTTGTCTGCGAAAAAAAAAAGAGAGAAAGGGATAGAGCAAGGGGGCATGAGTCAGCCTAGGATATTCAACCCTAGTTCTCATTAGGCAGGAAAGCCTGTAATTCAACAAAAGACAGCAGCGCTGTCCTCGTTTGTCCCCGCACTCACAAAAATCATTCATAGCAATCTTGTCCTCATCTCAACCTCTCAAGCCAACACTTTCTCTCTCTCTGTCAGACTGTCAACCTCTTTTCCTCCATATACACAACCTTGATCTGCAAGCAGAGCTCCTCCAGTGGTGTCCTCATGATTTCGGGTAATTGATAGGCATCCAGCAGGCTGGCCCTGAGACCATTGTACAGATGATAGCACTTCCCTGGACACACTCTATATAAATGCAGAGAAGAAGAGAGTGGGGGACAAGAAGAAAAGAAAGGTTATGTGTTATGTCAGTCCTGTGAAAAGGGCTTAATTCAAAATCAATGGGGTGAAACTGCCCTCAGTAAGAAGCTCCTGCTAATTGGGCCTTGCTCCACTTTGATGGCAGAGCTAGGTAAAAGAACAGACGTCTCGAGTCACAGACTGGAAATAACCTCAGAGAGACTACACTTTGCCTTTCTCTGTGCTTACACATGGGGAGGCAGGAAGGAGTGGGCTGATGGGGAAGACTGATGGAGAGCTGAGATGACAAAAGGAAGGGAAAATAATCCTCCCAGATTAGTATCGCCTACCCAGAGGCGCTAATATACAGCGTGCCCTCATTATAAAAATATCCACAAATACCCCTGTGTTTAAACAAACACAAATACACACCTGCCGGCACGTCCTTTCCTCTGTTTGGCATTGGCCAGACTAACCCACTCGGCTGTCATAGTGCTGATGTTGTTGTTGGTGTCAAAGTTGGTTTCCTTAATCTTCCCTCCATCTATCACATACACAACGTCATCTATGGTGATGCTGTGAGGAAGAGTTTAGAGAGAGGGAGCGAGGGAGCGAGGGAGAGAAAGGAAAAGGAGATGGAATAAAGACCAAATCGGAGAGAAAAATACTTCAAAGCAGTCTGTCAAGAATGCTTAGCCAAGACTCACGCACACAGTCATTCAGAAGTAAAAATAAAATTGAGCTTTTTGGTAGGTTTAGAGTCTATATTTAGTGGAGTGATGTGAGGAGAGTGCAGACAGCTTCTTATAATTTGCCCAGTTTTGTGTGTGTGTGTGTGTGTGTGTGAGGCTCGGTGAAAACATTAACAAATTGCCTGTCACAGAGTCAGTGTGCTTCATCCAAGCCAATATGACAGTATTCATAATCAATTCACGAAATATGCTAATCAGTCCCATATCCCCTGTTTCTATTAATGACAGAGATCTGCTGCATTACAAGTGTACACAAAAACACACACACATACACGACTGAAAGTGTCATCACATTTTTTTTTTTCCTTTTTCCTCAACTTACATGAAACACAGAAACAAAACAGCCAAAAATAGATTTTCAAAGCAAGTAAGTACAAAGGCTGGACAACCCAAACACACACACACACACACACACACTGACATACCTGGTCTCAGCTATATTGGTAGCAATCACAATCTTTCTTACTCCAGGAGGAGGCCTTTTGAACACCTGAGAAGAGTGAAGGAGAAGAAAGATGAGACTTTTCTGATATTGAGAAGGGAATAAAGCAGGACATTTTTCAGAGACACAGAAAAAGGCACAGTCATCGAGACAAAGAGAGAGGCAGAAAATGCTGACCTGTGTCTGATTAACAGTCGGCATGAGGGAGTGCAAAGGGATGATAACGAACCGGTCTGAAACGCAACAGGGCACAGAAGAAAAACTCAAACAAAGTACCATTTGCAAACATGAGATACAACTGCAAGTGTGTAGAGCTGCATGATGTCTAAAAATATAACCATGAATATCCTGGTCTGAACAATGATTTGTATTAACCTGTAAGTCACTGGCACATACTCGCATCCACACTGTATATGTGTGTTACTATGTGTGTATACCTGATCGGAACATCTGCTGAGCCATGAGCAGGTCATTGAGGACTGCTGATGTTGTCCCAACCGGGCAGGAAGACCAAGATTGCTCCTTCCTGTCAGACAAAGAACATGACACAACACTTAGAAGCTGACAGACACACAAAAACCAGCAGGGCTTCAGCAGAAACGACGACAACAACAACAAGAAACAACCTGCCGACAGGAGCAAACAGTCATTAACTGGAGGAGCCTCGGCAACAACTGAGCCAAGAGAACGAGGTTCCCGTGCCCTCGGAAGAGCCGAGGCGAGGCAAATGGAGATGACTTGCCCTGGGCTCCAAACCTCCACATTCAGCCACACAATAGGCCCTGACATCCCCTGCCAACTTCTTCATTGCAACATGTTCCCGCTAGAGAACAGGCCCTGCTTCACATTACCACAGAGAGACACTTAGTTCTCTCGGTCAGCAAAGAAAGAAAACCAATTAGTCACCTGGGAAATATATAAACACACAAACACAAGCTGAGAAAACATCATCAGGATAACAGATGATTCTGGCTAATAGAGTTGGAGGTAGCCAATCTCTGCACATTCAGCTGTCTGACGATGCACTGCGAACGTAAACCTACAGTAGGTGTCATAAACAGTAAGAACATCACTTAGGAACAGGATACAGACACATATAAAATGAACAGGTAAAGATTCAGATTACAGACGTAGTTTCTAATATTCTAACAAACTATTTTCACCATGTCGACTAAACTGAATATTTAAGTGATTTACAGGTCAACAGATGCTTGCAGTTTACAGATGTGCAAATAAAGACAAATGCCATCCACATTACCAGATATACAGAGTGGATGTTCAAATTATTAGCTACTAACATTATTAGAGGTAAAACAAAGCAACAGGACATCTAAGAGGCTATTTTACACAAATATGAAGGCTACAATTCACGGCATACACACACAGAACCGATCCAATACGCCGGATCTGTATCTACGCAGATACTGACCTTGTTAAGCGGATCAGGTATCTGCCGTGATATGACAAATCCACACGGAGGACAGTTTCTTTGTTAATGTTATTATACAATTCAGTGTTTCCACAGGTAGTGGAAACACTGAATTGTATAATAACATCAGTCACAGCAGGCGGTTGACTCAAGTTTTTTGGGCCACATAAAGCTCTTACATAAAAATGATTCCAATGAGTTCCACACAGTGAGGTATACAGATTTTATGTTGGTTAAAATGAGAGCATTACTATCTGGTCCGTACTTAGTATTAGCAAATACCCTGAATTGAGATTTTGGAATGAGGAAAGAAGAAGTTGGATCGGTGCATCTCTACCTCATTTGTCCTGCCAATAATCTTTTAATAAGCATTGATATCAACTAAAGACAATAATTCTTAACTGTGAACTCTGGAAACCAGGGTCAAATCCAGGCTTTATGTTTGGTTTCAATTACCATCAGCGCAGTGAAGGTTTTGACAATGCTATGTCACCACATCAAAGTACTAAATTTAAATGAAATATTGTTCTCAGGATAATATCAGGGTGGTTTAAAATAAGCCACTCTTTAAAAAGGACTCATTTCCGGAGAGGAATGAAGAGGAGATGAAGAACAGACAAAAAAAGGTAGCTTCTGGGCCCTGAGCACCCCTGCCTTTTAATTAAAGGTAATTATTATTACCAGAGCTCAACCACTGACACCCACATGGGACTGCGTGTGCGTGTGCGTGTTAATGTCTGTGCATATGCATGTGTGTGAAAGTGACAGTGGGGAGAGAGAGAGAGAGATGCAGGCAGTACGCCTAGTTACAACCTAACAGAGACACATGTCCACACACATGCAGTACAGAGAGAGGCTCTAATTAATTCCAACTAAAAATCAAGTAGCAGCACAGTAAGCTATGTAGTGTTGGCTTACTATTTAGCACACACACATAGCCAGCCACACGCAAAGAAGTTGCACCCAGCAGGTGTTCATTAATGCCTACATGTCATCGCCCTAGGTGTCTAATCATAGACCCCTGCAACATAATTAACCAATCATCACAGTCGAAAGCCCGGCAGACGGCCTGTATCCTCGGCTCAGAACGCAGTCACAGCGAATCAGCCTGTTCCCTCTCGGCCCTTTGACAATGCCGCGGCGAATCAGCTGGTCTACTGGCTCAGGGTTGCCGTGACTGATAGAGATACGGCTTCATATGGAAAGGGATAATTATTCTGTCTCTCTGTGTTAGTCACTCCTCATTCTGGGCCTCTCTCTCTCTCTCTCTCTCTCTCTCTCTTCAGTTCCTCTCTCTTATATATGTTTTTTTTCCACAAACACAGCCACAAGCCAAACCAAAATAAACAAACCAAACTAGTTCCACTTCTCTTTGGAAAATAAAGGAAAAGTGAGTGTGTCATTTTTTTCCCCCCTTTCTTCTATTCTGGCACTTAATTTCCTCACAGCTTCTCCTCACCCTCATTATTCTCCTCCTCACAAGACTTACAAAAACACAATGATTGTGGATTTACTAGTGACAATAGGGTACAATGAATGTGATATTCTGTTCTATTGTGCAGCTCTGTCCACGCACATGTTGGCCCTGGCCTTTATGACTCTGTTACTAGAAAATACAATACAGCAATCGTACTGCACATTCAAATCTGAACAATCGCCAACTTTTTTGTTGAGCTTCAATTTGTCCGCACTAACAACTCCTGAAGTTGGAAATAGTTGGGTTTTGTTTAACCAGGCCTACTGAAAAAATAAAACACACAAGAGCACTTTCATTTGACTTTGATGACTCCACATTACTAAAGTCTTGATCTGAGCACTGAAATGACACAGACATAAAAACGAAGAAATTTAACAAGAACTGGAAAGAGAAAAAAGGGAATGGATGTGCATTGGGATAGCATCTGTTCGATCACTCATTAGCACGGATCTGCTGCCAGGATCTGTGTTATTTCCTCTGATCTAATGTTGCTCTGTGTTAAGAAGCTAGCCCTCCTGTTCCTTCCATCTGCTCTACCTAGGAATGCACTGTACTTCTCTCCTTTTGTCAGTTTCTGTGTCTGTGTCATCTATTCACATTTATTTGATCTGATCGCCACCGAGTCTCTCTGTCTAAGATCAAAATGTCTGGAGATTTTCAAGTCCAAGAACACAGATCTTAAAAATCTATAAGACAAGTTTTAGTGATACAATCATAGGCTACCTGGAAGCTCCATTTTCATCTCTGCAGACAAATGTACTTCATTAAAAAACAAATTTAAGACACTAGGACATTGCTGCTTTCAGATAACCAGACATACGAGGGGAAACTCACCTCCTCATTGAGCACAACATGGCGGATCAGTGCCATGATCAGCTCCAGGTCAATCTTCTCATCACTATCCAATATCTCCAGTGCCTCAATGGTCTTGTCAGAGTATCTGTAAAACATGGGACACAATAAACATGGTAGTATAACTGTCCCCTTCTTGCTCTGGCTGACACACATGGATTATGAAAGCAAGAGGTTTATATATTTTCAGACTGAGGTTTTTATCCTGGTGTTGTATAATGCGTCCATGAAAAAATGGATTTACTCATGCTTGACACAACAATTATTTGCTGTAAAACATAAACTCTAATGCCTCAGCCACTGGAAGCAACTAAACGTGTGTCACTTGTAATGATGCTTTTTCCATCAGCCATTAGAAACAACAGTTAACTACTTTGCTACAGATTCTTTAGTTTAAATTTATTACCTTTATTTCCCTGTTCAAATGCTCAATGATGAACAGCTGTGAATTGTTTTGTTACAGACAAAAGAAAAATTCCCAAATAAGGAATATTTCCCTTCCCTGGGCATTGCCTTTGATGTGTGATTGACAGGTCATTAATGAGCTTATTAGACTTGAGAGAATGGCGACTTGTCAACTGTTATGGTCCTTGCATTGTCACAATAAAAATTCTAGGCAACTTATTCCAAATCATTAAAAAAAATATTAGTAGTTCTGTAGTAGTTCTGTTGAATCATTTTTGTGTATATGAAGCATAAGTTGGTGTCATTTTTCAGGTATTGATATTCAGTCAGCACGAATATACTTTCCATTTGGTTACATGCGGGGCTGAATGTATCGCAGCTGCTCAAAAGCATTTTCAGTTGGACAAATGGATTTATTGTTGTGTGCAATAAAAAAAAGTCTGAATTATCTATGTTTTAGTAAATGCTTTGCACAGTACATGAAATACTGTATATAAAAAGGCATTAAAAAGCACAATAAACAACAATATAGAAAACTGATTATATAGCTTCATACGGATATAAGGTTCCATGTAGGGATGCACTATATTGGCTGGCTAATGGTATAAGCTCGTATATTACTTAATACAATAGTCTGATTAACAATAGAATAAATCAGCAACTGGTGAAGTGAGGGAGAACAGTGTTGAATGATGGAAACTGCCGAGGTTAAGTTACTAGTTTACATACAACAAACTGTCAGTATATAGAACTGACAGTGGTAAGGCATAGGTAAGAGTTCCTACTGTACTGGATATAGTCACAGTTGGCTAGTAAACTATTGAATGCTAAACAGGCCCTAACTTCACATTTGCCACTGAAGCCTGAATTTCACTTGGGCATCAAGGAGTTACTGTACCTGCATAAAGCGTAGGAAGGCAGTGTGGGCACATACAGTGTGGGAAGTGATCTATAGCTCTGCCAAGAGCTCTCCCCATCGGCTGTTGTAGTGCTTTCATTTAACAAGATTGCGGTGTTGTGTACTCAGGTGGTGTTGTGCCTGAATACATTTACAGAGCAGCAATAACTATGACAAAGAAGAGAGGGACTGCACTGCAAATAGCTGTACTAAATGAAGAAGAGCATTATTGAAAAGAGGATGACATCTCAAGATGAGCTGGTCTCCTTGAAAATGCTAAGGCAGTTGCAGGTGGGAAAGCAGCACTACAAAGATCCGAGGAGTTAAAAGTGGCAAAAGCAGTTCTTACAGTGTTTGTGTAGCCTGTGTAACCTCTATCTATAGTTACATTTTTGAAGAGGAGCACATAAGCTACAATGTTGTCTTTTACATATGTCAGACACTGCAGCCACCTATGGTGTAGGTGCAACACTTAAACGTAGATGTATAAATCAGTGTGTAAGTGACAACTATCAAAAGGTAAGGTGTTCAAAACCAATCACCCTGCTCCATAAACTGCTAGCAGATCAAAGCAGCATCCTTATACAGCTTTTAACATGCTCTGGTTTCAACTTTAAGTTCAAATCCACAAAGAAAAGGCAGTTTTATTCTTTTTATGTGAATGTCAAACAGCTAAAACCTCCTATTTCCCACCTAAACAAAACATCTATCAACCTGGCAGCTACTTCGCCAATTTAACTACCCTGCTGTACTCTCCAACTCACCTGCTCTGTAGTGTGCGTGCATAACAAGGCCAGCTCTCCTTGTATTCAGCCTCTTTCTCCTCCTTCTCAGGTCTGGTGTTGCGTCCCTGCCAAAAGCCTCTTTTCCAGGAGGGGCGACGGTCCTGATTCTGGGGACAATACCTGGCAGAGAGACACCAACAGGCTTACATAATACCCCAGTTTAGGATGGTAGTGGTTCCATCTGAATTAGCGTATACTTATGTGTATTTGGGAGCAGTGCTGTTCTACCTGGTCATCTCCACAACATCCTCAAGCAGGAACTCCTCCACTGGGAAAGTCAAGCCGGGGATGTGGATCATTGGACACTTGTCTAAAGGATTTTGACACAACGGAAGGAGGAAGGAGGAAAACAATGAATCCAACAGGAATTATTTGGTCTTCTTACAATACATAATATGCAACATAACATCTTTGCTAAGACAAATTTGGCTTGTCATTTCTAAGGTGTATACCAAAATATTTAGAGAACTTCTCTGCGTTGAGCGTGGCACTCATGAGGATGACCTTGAGGTCATCTCGGAGGTTGAGCAGTTCCTTCACAATGACGAGCAAAACATCAGATTGCAGGCTTCTCTCGTGGATCTCGTCTAAAACCAAGTGGCTGATACTGGACAGCAATCTGACGGGGCGACAGAACATAACACAAAGTAAACAAGACAGAACGTACATACAAAGAATACAGCAAATGATGTTATAACTATGACAACTAACGAGAAATGCTGTTATTAGTTTACATATTACATATTCTGTATACACATTCCCTTGTAGTTAAGTCTGTTATCATTGGTATTTCAACGAGATTTTTAACATTAAATTCTGTGCTTATCTGAGTAGCGCTGGTCTGTAATAATAAATGAGTTAACTGGGTCTCGGGGCTGAAAGGGTTAATGCATTACTAATGTGATGGCTAGTCACACAGAAACTGACAAGCGTAAACATACTATACGGACTGTCATCTTTTAAGCCAGCTGCTGTGTAAACATAAGTTAATGCCAAAAAGTTGCAGCATTTCGTCAGTGTACTGTAGTCCTGAAATGACTCACTAGTCATGTCACTTCTGGATGAGCATGAACCCAGACAACAAGAAAAGCTGGCGCTCTCACTTAGTCTCTGTGGTTTTTCTGAAGACACTCAGAATGCAAGGATGAGCATGCAGGGATGAGTCAACAGAAGCTGCGTGTGTGTGTGTGTGTGTGTTGATTTTCTCTGCCTATGAGAATGGGGACCCATACTAATGCTTCTTCCACAGACAGTAGAGTCAACCACAAATCAATGGGGATAAAGCAGAGTGACACAGAGGGAATAAGAGAGTAGAAGAAGGACAGCTGGAGCAGAGACAGAGAGGAAAAGCAGGAGAAGAAAACACTGGAAGAAGGTGTGATGAGGATGAAGATGAGGAAGCAGGGATGGGGGGAGACTCACGGGTCTGAGCGAAGCCACTGAAGAATAATGCCTGTTGTACAGTACAGGACCGAACCTTGTCTCCGTGGTAACCGGCTGAAAAATAAGGGGGAAAAAAAAAAGATGTTTTTTACTTTATATTTCCCAAATGACACAAATCAAGACAGAGTACAAAGTCCAGGCAACGGCTGCTAAAATGAGGTTCTGGATTCTCTGTTAATTTTCTTACATATATGTATGTGATTTTTACAGACTCCATTGTCTTTTCTGTATTTCTGTCTCCACCCTCCTTTTCCATTTCTGGATAAAGCAGCAACATCTTGATGCTCACCCTGTAGAAAGTTATGTACATAAAGCTGAGATGGATGCTGCTATAAAATGTTGTTTATACAGAAAATGCTTTCCGATAAGTACTGTAATTGGTCGTAATAGGCACTTGTATCCACGCTGCCTTTATATCATACTTTGCATAAGTAACAGTCAGTGCTGAAAAGTTTATCAAATGATCAGCAATCGTGAGATGACTTCTCATTTATTTTAAACCCAAAGCCTCTCTTATGGCACATCTGAAAAAACGTATTTCACTGACAACTGAACCACATTAAAGGCTTTGTTGCATAACTGACAAGTGTGATATTTCCAACAACTCATTTCAGGCAAAAACAACACCAATAACAATGAAATAATATTTTATAAACAGAATATTTCACAACATGAAAAAACAGAATTATAGAAATCAAAACATTACACAGTGACACATAAAATATGGGCCTAATTAAGCCTCACTGATAAGCAGATTGCAGCTAAATTGCAGCAATGATACAACAAAATATACTGTATATGACAAAGACAATCAATAATAAGAGAGTGATAAAAGCAATTAATCTTAAAACAAAACTTAAGTATGTTTTAAATCTTAGAATTAAAAGAAATTACAGAAGGAATTAGTCAGTTTGTTCAGCAGTGATGAGGCCACACTGGAACAAAATCCAGTCCTCGTTTTGAGTAAAAATTTATTAAAAAATTTCTTTGAAGCTAAGATGAAGCCTCACTTGTTTTTCCAGCACAATATTAATCAGTGATCATCAGTCAACTACATCGATTTTAAATTTCACTGGCAACCAGCTGAAATAGGGCTACTATCATCAAAAAGGTGACAAACGTTATCTGTCATCTCTGGTTGTTTATGGCAGTTTTCAAATCTCATAGCTGAGAAAGATTATTATGAATCAAATTAACATAATTTACTCCAAACTGTTTCCTACTGTGTGTTTATTATAACCACTCATCATTTACACTTTAACAGCACCAGAGAGAAAACATTTAATTCACTGCATTAACTCAGTTGTGAAGACTAATAGACTGGTTCCCTACAAATGTAACAAATGAAGTTAGAAAAGACAAGATTAAATGTTTTCTGGCCAAAATGAATCCAGACTGTTTTTAAAGAATTTGACTACCTACTGAGAGACTAGGGGAAAAATAAAGAGCCGGAGCTCTGGTTTTTCAAGAGTGCGGTAGTGTGTACTTTTTTTATTAGTTGCTTTGTGGGGGTGCTGGAGCATCAATAGAAGCTGAACAAAGCTTGAGTTACAAATTGCCATTTTTTTCCATATACCCACTGAGAGACATCCATGGTCTTTATCAGTGACAGTGACAGTGGGCACTGACAGCACCGCAGTATGAATAAAGCTCAAAAAGATGCCTTTCTAAAGTGACTAGACTTTAAGTTTTTTGAGACAAACATAGGCTGTATATTGTTTTTCTCCCTTAATGAGAGCTACGAACCAAAACTTCAGCAACTTGCAACATGCAACTAAAGAAAAAATAGCACCAAATAAAAAGATATGTGGAATAAAATTGGAAAATTGTCTTAAATTCACAGACTAGAAGACTGTTATTTGTCCCATTTCTTTGACAGTCTGTAATCATTTTCTTTTTCCATCTTTTTACTTCTCATCTCCTGTATCAGTCTCCCTTCATGTCATGCCCAAATTGCCTTTTCCCCCTTTACTGCATCTATCTTATACTTTATACTCTGCTGAATATAATTCACTTCAGACTGCTGCAGCTTTTTGTCTCCTTTCCTCTCACTCGGTCTGCATTCTGCTCAAGGGATTTCTCCTATAGCTTAGTCCAACTCTTTCTGCGCACGTGGTCTCAGATGGTGATTCCCATCTACTAATTCTTATATTTCCTGTCCTTCAAAAAGAAAAAAAACTAATTTCCTGCAGTAATGATTCATCACACGTATTTCCTATATCCATCTCAATTCAACCCATCCATCAAGAAAACCAAATAAGACACAGTCTCTATACATGGATCAGGCCTTTGTAGTTTATGTCAAATGTGACTTCATGTGTATGAATACAGAAAAAAAATACATTAGGAGTTACATCTATTTTTTTTCTGAAGACCAAGAATTTAACATAATCCTTAGCAGGGATATCTGGACCAAGAAAATCTATAGGCCACCAAATCAAGTTTAAAGCAGGGCTTTGAGGGAATGAAACAGACTATTCATGCTTTTTGCTATGAAACATACACAACACTTTAAGCTGTCCCATCACCAATGTCACCACCCCACACCGGCTCTGATTTACTGAGTTGTTTGTCCAACCACAGAAAAAGCAACACAGGAAAGCAACATCAGACCTTTACAGAGAGGCTGGATCTACAAAATGTTTGACATTTCTACTTTTAAAAAATTACTTATATCATTAACCGATTATCAAAACAGCTGATTTTCTGACCATGGACTGATTAGCCAATGGTTTCAATTCTAGAGGGAAAAGAAGCAAGCTCTGGAATACCTGCAGCCCCTTCATTTCATAAAAAAATAAGCCATCAGCAACCCAAAAACAATCATGAATCAACTCTTCGGAAAGTCTCGTGTTACCTTCACACTTGGCTTAAATTGCCAGTCATTTTAAATTGTAGGGTATTTCTGTTGGTGCTGAAACATACAGTTCCTGCATTTTATGCATGAACATACGTTATGCATAAAAATACTTCCTTACCTCTGCAGGCGGATTTGGTAACCACAAGAATTTCCATTCCCAACACTTTCTGCCCTCTCTGCTGCTACACGTTCTGCTACCTGTGAGGAGGCACACACATACAGGCATTTCAAAGCACAGTCAGCACCATGAAAATAACCATCTAATCTATATAACTGGTGGAGGAAAAGACAAATGCATTGCATATACACAAACTCAAAGCCACATCCACCCTTAGCATGCACACACCCACACATACTCCAACACAGTCAGATCTGAAAAGCTGGAGAGCACATACGGAGATGGCACTGATTCGACGAGGCTGCGTGCAAACCACCCGACACATTGAGCCCATGCCGCGGTTGATATGGTCGTCTAGGATGAACTGGGTAACCTGGGTGGTCTTTCCACACCCTGTCTCCCCACTCACAACCAGGACACGGTTAGAGTTGATCAGCTCCACCAGCTCCTGAGGATGGAACAAGATGAGAGACAGTGCAAGGATTATGGGATGTAAAGGAGGAAAAAGGGATGACGGAATTAAAATAAGACATCAGTTTTAAGCAGAAATTTTGCGATTCATTTTGAGGAGCAGTATTTACATATGGGATCAAAAACGTACCTCTTTCTTCCCATAAGATGGTAATTTTTCCCTGAATTTCTGAGAACAAGAATGAACAAACATTAGTAAACACTGGAAAAAAAAAATCAATAACATCAAAAGATGTGCTTAATCTTAATAATTTGATAATGGGAACAGCTTCTGCACACCCAAACAGCTCACAGCTCTTACGAAATTCTAATTATCACAGATGAGCACAGATTCTGTGAAGTAGTTCGGCAATAATTAATCAAATCCATAACTTAGTATACACTCATGGGAATCATAAGACGAGATGATAATATTGCAACACTGTGACAGACTAATCGTCTATGTACATTATTTTCTTTTAAATGATTTGCATATTTAAAGAATAGCATGATAATAGTCCTATGATTACTAAGATATTAATCCACCATATCACCCAGCATAATTCTGTAGTAGGGTCTAAAACACAACTTTTTTTCCTTTCCTTTTTATTTATTTAATGACCAGGATATAGACCATACATACCTGAAAGAGAACAAACAAAAACGTAGATCATAGATGTAAAAGTATACAGGAGGACAACAAATTGCTTACACATTGTGCACGAAAGGCTGTGAATAAAGAATTGTCATACCAAAGACCTGAGTAATTGTTCTGTGGCTGGTAGGAGAGGTGGAAGAAATCAGCTATTAATAAATTCCAGAAAGGGAGACCAAGACTTTTGAAATGAATACTAATTAGTTGTGATTTATGGAAAGTTTGGATCTATTTTTCCGGTTGAGAAGAATAACCTTTTTAGCTATTGTTAGGGATGTTAAAATGAAAGGTTTAAGGTGTGTATGAATGTGGATGGAGGAGAGATCACCTAGTAAGCAAAGGGAGATACTGAACTATACTGTACTAAAACATAACTAATTTTTATATCTGTAATGGTAAACATTTGTTAACCTGTGAATGTCTGACCGTTTAATTATAGTATTGTTGTATTGTTATTAAGGCCGTTATGTGTACGCCTTAATGACCTATTTTTCAAACAGAGATTGCTATATTTTGACCATATCACCTTATCATATCAAAATATCGATAGGTGGAATATCAAACCAAGGATGAACATCTAGCCCAGTGGATATTTTCATATCAGCAGGCACATTATAAACTAACTTAATTCAACATAAATGGTCATAGAAATGCCACCAAAGCACTACTTAAGCCTGAAAACTGGATGGATGTCACTCATTATACTCACCAGCATTTCTTTGTACTTTGGATCCGATTTCATCCTCTGCAGATCTCTCTTTAAGTAGTCATCCTGTGAACTATCTCTGACTACCTCCTGAAATAAGAACTCCAGATCCTTGTCTTTCATTCTCAGTTTCTCTTTCTCCTCCTCCTGCTGCTGCTCGTCTTCATCCCACCTGTCAGGGGTCTCATCTTTAGCAACTGCCTGAGAGAAGTAACTAATAGAAAACAGTAAAGGGGGAGATCAGTAAACAGCGTAAATAATCCACAATGTAGTTGTTCACCAGACAATATTGGCTGTTCTGCTGTCATTGGCATAGAGAACCATCCAAAGACTATATTTTAGGAACAGGTCAAGTTGGTTTTGGCATCTGGTTTGCTGGCATAGTTACCGTTGTGATTTATGAGTTGCTTTCTTCTGCACCGCATTAATATCTTCCTCTTCATCCTCAGATTTGATCTTATGTTTATCTTCTTCAGGCAGCTCCCCATCAAAGTAACTGCATACATAGGCCATAGATGTATTAATTAATTAAGTCAAATCTGTGTCAGCAAACACATCTGGTAAAATAAGACACTCTAAGCACTTTAATCCTATCTAGCTTTTCTGGTACAGTAGAAATTACATAGTACACCAAGTTTTAAAAGGAAAAGCTATGCAAGCTGTTCTCACCAATGACCACTTCTGTTTGCAGATGTATGCCAGTTGTCAGACGTAGAGGCTCTGGAATCCCTGCCGACTCTCTCCGGACCAGGCTGGTCATTCTGGACTGAGTTAAGCAGCTTGGTAATCTGCTGCTCTCTGGCCTCATCCATCTGGACCACCGCTCGCTGCACAGAGATATGGAAAGGGGAGAGTTAACCATAACTTGACATTTAGCTCAAGTGCCTGACTTAATGTGATACCAAGGCTTGCTTTGAGGCAATGTTTCCAAATTTCATTTTATCCCGCACATTGCTGCTGTCATCTGAAAACTTCATAATTCCACATTTGGTATTTTTTTGTATTTTAGTGACATATTTTCTGGTTCCATTAGTCCTCTATGATTGTAAACTGAATATCTTTGGGTTGTAGACTGCTGGTTGGGACATAACATCATGACATCATATTTTAGGTTGCATCTTGGACTATGGGAAACTTGAAACTATGGGAAGTGATGGACATTTTTCACCATTTTCTGACATTTTATAGGCCAAACGTGTTTTGTTTGTGCTAAATATAGTGCATGTTTCAGCTTTTTTATACTTGACAAGTTTAACCGATTGAGTGTGTGATGATGGTCTTTTTGAAAGTACTATTTCTGAGTTTAATCGAACTTATAACACAATCCTACTCGACTCCAGCCTGTTGGGAAAGCAATCCGGCGCTTCTATGCTACACCTGAGACCAACTCCTTCTGCTCCACCCCAACCGCTCACCTGCTCTCCAACTACCAAGAGAACTGTGGGTGAGTGGAACTGTGAGTGGACATTGAAACCATCTCACAGGTCTCCTCGTACAAATACCTTGGTCTTTTTGTTGATAGTTCGCTGACCTGGAGCACGCATGTTGATGGTCTTTGTAGCAGAATACAACAAAGTCTCATGGTGTTGATCAGACGTTTATGGTAGTCTTTTATCAGGCGGTCTTCGAGAGCCTAATTAGATACGGCATCACGGCTTGGTTTGGTAACCTCTCTGTGCAACTGAAGTCCAAACTGGTCTGACTTATGCAGACTGCATGGAAGATAATAGGTGTAAGACAGCATCCATCCCTGCAGTCTACCTACAAACAGGCTGTTCTGAGGCAAGCCAACAAGGTAATAACTGACCCACTTAGTACCACTACTGCCAGTACCACATTGTCAACTGAATAGATTTAAAAACTCTTTTATCCTGACATTTTTACTTATCTATTGATGATTTACCAGCTGTAGCACCTTTCTATACTTTTTTCTGTACTATAGGTTTTTAATCTATTTAAAACCAGTGTTATGTTGTTTTTTCTGTCTTTTTTACTGCATGTTTTATTATTATGTTCTTAGATGTTTCTTGTTCCTTGCAGCTGTCTTACCCTGTCTTTCATTTATGTAGAATGTTTTTTATGGATGCAGCATGGGTGGAAGCCTGATCCAAATTTTAATGTGGGACAATAAAGTGAATCTTGAATCTTGGCTTACTCGACGGGAAAGTGACGGTCACCTTACTTACTTTGTGTCTGCTGAAGGCTCTAAATAGTTTCTAAAAGAGCTACAACCTGCAGTCACAGACACTCATGTGCAAGAGCATGAAAACTTAACGGTGCATACCGATCTCCGGTCAGCCTGTTTCCTCCTCACGGCTCCATATTTTGCGTACCACAGACCAATCTCACGGCCCTTCAGGTGGGGCGGAGGACGTTCCCGTTGTCCACCACCTCCTCCTTGGTCCTGGTCAAAGTTGGAGCTGTGCCCTCTCGACCCTCCTCCTCCTCCTCTGTCCCATCTTTCTCTGCTACCATCTCTATACCCTCCTCGACCTCCTCTTCTGCCTCTTCTCCCACCTCCACCACCATATCCATAACTCATACCGCCGTCAGAAACAAGCGGCAGTAGCACGAAATTACGCAATTATGTCAGAATATCCGTTAATCAGCAAATAACGATGTATTGAGTCTATTTGCTAAACGTTATTTTAGCCTGTAGCTGTTGTATGGATTTGTGGAGCAGAGACCGGAGTTAGAGCATATGACGCCACAGCTACGAGGTGAACGTTACCGACAGTTCATTACTCAACAACTACATGCACTTTTTAAAATGCTGCCCCGATAATTCACCCATAAAACAGCAACACTGAGATGCTGCTGTCAAGATGTAGGCTAACAGTTACTATGCTCGTTTCTATCCGGCATGTCGCACAGTTTCGATGTCAGAACTTTCAGTTGCTGGAAACTGACGTCACGGTCTGTGATTGGTTATTCGCATTCAAGTCTCCACAACACACACTCTGGTTGTCTTGTGAGGAACCTTAAAGTCTTTTTAATGATTTTTTTAAAATAATGTTTAGCGAAAACAGACTTTGTAATATTGTCAGTACATGTTGTGGTCTTCACATTGATGTTGATATAAACAACCGAATCTCATATCACCATGGCAACGGGTAAATAAAAGGCAGAGCCTCCATTTTAATCCAGTGGATGTAGAGATATTAATGCATGTGTATGTGGACTGTGCACATTTATCTTTAATAAAAAAAGAGCCTGAGTCAGAGTGGGGAAAAGTGTCAATAAGTTAACGCAATAAAGTTTTATTCAGTGTTATGTGTATCAGGCTATAGCCTACATTACATTTTAAATATATTTGTTCACCTTTAATCTGACCAGGGCAAATGACAGAGGCAGGAATTGAAGATGAAAAATATAGTTAACGATTTAAAAATATATATAGATCACAAAGAGACATGATTGTAAACTCACAGTCTGATCCAGTAATAATGTTTTTGGTGATTTGCACTTGAAAAAGCATCAAGGTTAAAATGCAATAGATTTTAAAATTTTAGACATCTATTTGTATCTTGGCTCAACAGCATTCAGTGGTGCTCACTCAGAAATATTTACATATAATCTCCAATATTATAGGAATTATATTCCATCAGTGCAACCAATCACATCATGAGTGATAGAGATAATTATTCATTGATCCCACCTAAAGCTTCATACTGTTTTTGTTTTTTTTATTATTTCAACTGAGATTACACATTATGTGCAATAAACATTTCAGTGCAGGAGCATCTTTAACAAACTGACAGCTGTCTTAAGTGCACAGACAGTGTTATAAAAGAAGGACATGCAGAGGTTTTCTTCTGAGCTGAGTGTGAATTCACCCTGTGTGATACGTGAATGTGAGGGCAAAAATCGATACACGCTTTGATACAGACTGAATGAATGTGGAAATGAAACAGCATGTCTGGCTCTGAGGGGAGGGAGGAGCCAGAGAGAAACTCTGGGTTTGTTGAAGAAAACCTGCCAGCAGTTTAAGCTCACAGAGTAAGTTACCATGGTAACTGACCCAGAGTTTAAGTTACTCTCTTTCTGGAACTGAAAACCCAGAGTTTCCCAGGGTGAACAGATTCAGAGTTTTCACTAAACCCGCTTTCTGGAATGCACCCCTTTTCTTGTTTCACAAAATGCATACAGCTTTATGATAGACAATGCAATAAAAAGGTCATTAGAGTGAGTTTTAAAAGCATTAACAACACATCTCCTTAATAAGAGGTTTGATGTTGAGCTTATAAGTGCATATTTTGCAAAGCTGATTTTTTTTTCAAAATATTAATTATTGATGTGCCCAAAACCATAAAAACTAAAAAGTGACTCTCTAGAATAGTAATTTGCTTTTTTGACAAAAAAAAGATTGAATATCTTGTAAACAATGTGGTGTTGCTTGCAAAATATTATTTACATAATGGAGATTTTACAAGTTACCTCCTGTTTTTGAAGTGATTACAAATTATATTATGTATGTAACATAACATAACACATATAACATGTATATATGGTATGCTGCTGTATTCTAGTGTCTGTTGGATTTCTGTACAAAGTTAATCAAACAGAGGAACTGTTCCAACTATTCATTCCCCAAACATTATCCATGGCATTACCCTTGAAACTCTAATCCTACTTATAATCAATAGTCAGACTCTCATTTTGAGCTTGGTGACCCTTAGGAGGCAAGAATGGGAGAAATAAAAACAAACAAAAAAAACCCATGAATTTTTAAAAGTCCTCAGGCAAAAACTCCAGTTTGGCAAACATATGCACACTGACAGTCTGTGTTGTCAATGTGACTAGCTCATCCTGCTCACAGCTCCATGAAGCATCAGGGAATGACCTGTTGTCTGGTTGTCTGGGCCTTAAAGGTTACAGCCAAATGAAAAAGATCTACCCTGACTGCTATAGACTGTATCATCTCAAGGGTTTCTGGCTCCACTGTATTATGGTCATTGTGGTGAATATCACCTATCAGCAGCTTCAAAGCAATTTCCTCACATTCATAAAAACTCTTTTCGTCTGTTGAAAAATGTGATGCTAATTTATCTGAAGAATAGTGATCTATCACCCCCTGAAAATTCATAAACCCACGATACACTGGATTAATAACAGTAACAATTAGACAATAACAACATGTCTGAAAACAACAAGGCAATGCTGAAGATAGTGAGACGCATTTAACAGTTAACAGATTATTTTCAATCAATAATTGGTTCTGCTTTGTTGTTATTTCAGAATTTTGTGGTGGTTGGCAATTACAGTGTGCTCTCATTTCTCTTCTTCACCCTTCACTGACTCTGTTTGTTTTTGAACGTTCACATTTTCAGCAAAATATCTAATTGGATTGTACTCAGCAGTCTCTAGTTTTAAATTAGCTGGAATATTAAATGAGTAAAGATGTGTTTGTTACATTTCTGTCTGTCGTCTCCCCCCCTTCTCTCCCTCTGTCTTTGTCTTACAAATTAAAAACCTATATACACCCTATTAGTGCCATGAAGCACATGGGAGAGAATAGAAAGAGGGATGAAAGGTGTGAGGCAGTCATTCATGGGGGTTTGTACATGACGCTCATGAGAGCTTGCAGAATAGATCCATCCCTAAAGCTCTGTGTCCCTGCCATGACACATTATGCATCACCACTTTTAAATGAACTTCTTTTAATACACTCTCCTGCCGGGTTGTCAATGATACAGACGAGAATATGATACGGCTCATTTTATAATCAGTGAAATGAAAAGTTGCGCAGCGTGTCCATTTTCATAATGTTATCCACATTTTGTAATTAAGGAAATCCAGCTGCACACACAGGCAACAACATAGATACCATGGAAGAAAATAATTTCCGGAGCTTAGAAAATGTATTCGTCTGGATAAATTGAATTATTTATTGTCTCTTTGTGTGATAGATAAGCCCTATTTATTTAATTTATGTGAACACTTTGTTTTCATCAGCTTTCTCACATTACATCTGGCTCTGTACATCTGGCTCTGTTTTTAAAAATGAAAAATTTTGACAGAAATTTATTTAGTCTTGGAGCAGGGCTCAGTATGAAAAATATATAGAAATCACCCATGATCGAATAAACTTTGTTTGCTTGCACTGTCGGTGACTCACAGCATTTCTCCTCAGCTGCCAATACTGTTCTTTTATCTGTGTCATTATTTTGATACGTGTGATCACTATCAATATCTCACCCGGCTGCTCCAAGGAGAAAGGGTGAAGGATTGAAAATGAGTTGGAGTCAGAGAGTAAGCAGAGCGGGAAAATAGTGGAGAAGGAAGAGAGTAAAAGTAAAAAGAAAAAAGGCATAGAATTAAGCTGATATGTGTGAGGTGGGAGAGAAATACAAGAGAGCCACTTGAGTGGTAGAGGGGGTGTGAAAACAGAAGGACATGAGGGGAGAGGGGACTGTTTCATATGCTCTGATCCCCCTCCCCCTATTCCTCTCAGCCGTGGTGCAGATTCTCTCTGCACACCTTGGTTTCATAACCTCAGGGCTACCTGTGATATATACAAATAATCTCTGACTATAATGAATCATTTAACCAAGATGAAAAAGGGTCACATTTTAACATAGGTTGTTTTTTCTCCTCCTCTAGCTTTAGCTTACATTATCAATAATGCATAATGTACTCATTGAAGGTGCATGTGTTGATCTAGAGGTTTCAAGCAGTGCCAAAGATGGAGGCTTTACCTGCACCTTCTGATTATACTTCAGCATAATCAGAGGTTGTGAGTGGGAGTTGAAAGTCCTTGGATCAGAAAGAAATTGTAAAAACATCAGGAGAGGCCACAGCCTTTGATAATAACAGTTTTTGTATTATTTTATTTATTTTGTTTTTGGTACCATATGCTCTTTATCTCCATCTTCTCTCCTGCTTTCCTACTATTTGCTTTTCTGTCTTTATCCCTCTACTCTCCCACCACAAAGACTGTATCTCTGAATGTCACACAGAGAAAATATAATAAATTATTTGTAAGGTAATGTAAGCAACCTAAAACACAAGAAAATTCAATGTCTTTACAGCTGATTTCACCTCATTGTATGTACCGATAAGAGCACAATAAAAAAAAAATCATACAACCGCTGTGATCAGTCACATCATCCAATGATGGTTGCAAACTATGTAGGTCAGTCTTTTAAGTAGATAATTATTGCGCTATGTGTGTGCGTTCTGTATCAGTCCAGATGGTTGACATATGGTTGAATGAGTAAACATGCAGACTTGTACAGCTGATGTGTAATCCATAATTCTCACAAACAGGGCAAATAACAGTTTATTGATCAACATGGTTTATGAGGACGTTTGACTAGAAGCTGAACAGATCCTGTTTAAGAGTGGGATAAGCAGATGATCGAGTTACTTCCACTCTGTTAGGCTGCAGAGACTCTCTGCTCGGCTGAAAACCTTTGGCACCATTAACAGCTGAAATGGTTTATGTTCATTTTAAGAGCATGACATTGAATACAACTTTACATTCATTATGACTCATACAGCTGTACATTATTTTCTTATATATTTTTGCCCAGGAGCACTCGAAATAGAAATGCATTGCATTCGTGTTGGAGGCAATTTTCTTTAACGACAACATTCTTCAGGAGGAACATGTTGATAAAGTGGGCTTGCTAAAGGACAATTCGAAAGCCTGCAAATGAAGTCCACAAAGTGCTGATGATGTGTTCAAAATCAACTGCACAAACAACAGACATATAAAAGACACCATCATAAAACAAATGTAAATAAATATATATTCTAAAATTAGTCTATTATAACTATTTTACTGTTTGTATACACACACGTACATGTAAATGTGCATATAAGTAATGATGGATATACTGACATCTGTGAAAGAGAATAAAGATTTACTGTATATGCTTCTGACAAATGTTCACAGTCCATGTAACCATTAAAAATGGTAGTGAAATATACAATACTATATATATGAAAATTTGATTCCAGTCCTGAATTTATGCACGCATTAGATAGAAACTGAGAGGCTCCGGTGGCACACTGATTAGATGGGCAGTGAACTGAGCAAGAGATGATCCCCCAAAGTGGCTCTGGAATGTACATTCATATGCTGCATACTGTCGAAAAATATGCACACTGTCACTCATTTAAATTGCACTGAATCTGCACGAAGCAGAAGACTGCCCTGCATAAGTATCCCCTCAACCTCTTCAATAATCACTTGCACTTTCCCACAAAAGCTTGCCTCTTCTTTCCTTCTTCTGTCGTTTTGCTTTTCTCCTGTTTTAGATTTCCAGCATGGATAGTGGTATCTCTCTCTCTCTCTCTGTCATTTGATTGTAGCAACATTAATTGTGTAATACACAATAGACACGCAGCAGCAGGTGAAAAGGAAAACACACCACAATTCTAATAAAATATAAGCAGAATAAACGTATTCTTATAAGGGAAACATACAGTATGAACACTTTTGGCGGGCTGACACCACAAAGCTCTCACACAATCAGTACCCTCATCCTTATAGGGAAGGCTACTTTAGTATGCAAAACACAACACACAACGACACACACAGGGATGAGTCAGACACATGGGTCAGGTGACCCCTCCCCTCACAGCTGAGTCATTGGTGACGTAGTCTCGAGGAGCAGCTTCATGTCAGACATGTGACCGAAACGTGGCCCCTCCTTTTCCACGTCTAAGTTAATTTTCTCTCTTGCTGTATCTGTTTTATGATGACAGGCTGCCATATGGTGAAAAGTCTTGGCAGGAATACAGATTCTCTGCTGGAGCACTGTTTCTTTCTCCCACTCTCCCCTTCCTTTGGCTCCGTCTCTCTCTGTCTCTCTCTCTCTTGTTTAACTCAATTTAATACTATATTCTTTTACAGCCTAATCTATCTCTATCCTCTCTACAGACAGGTGATGTGTACATGTGTTCTCATGAAGCTATCTGAAGAGGAAGTACAAGAGTAGGCAAACAGACTATTATAACAGTCTTAAGCTAAGTCTCAATTTGGGTCACCTGTCTGTTCTATTAGAGTGTCAATCAGAAAGAAGTAAATATGGAATGATTAGGAAATTTGTCTACTATCCATTGCTGTCAGAGCTCTCTTAACGTCTGAGAGCCACTTTCTTGTCCTGTGCTGTCACTCTTCCATGTCCCCAGCTTGCTTTCTGTAGGCCTCATTGAGCAGCTGTATCTCCTCACGATATCCCGAGCTTCCCTGCGTCTGTCGCCGGCTGTTCTGCCGGTGGGCCTCCACAGTGTCAGGTATAGTGATGTTGATGGTCTCTGCTTCTGGGTTGCCGCTGCTGGGGATGAGCAGAGAGTAAGAAGCTGTCTCTCCAAGGTCGCAAGAGACAAAGCGGTTTTCTCTTCGCGAGTAACGCAGCGACGGCGAGCGAGCGTGGGTGGAGGACTGGCTGATGTTGGAGATGATAGAGACACTGTCCATGGCCTCCTCGTTGTCACAGATCTCCAGAACCTCCAGGTGGATTTTGACATTGGTGTCCCCGACACCAGCTCCGATGCCCATTCCGATTTCCATACCCATCCCTATGCTGCTGACATTCACGTCTCCAGTCTGGCCTCCTGATCCTGGGTCATCTGCACTGGGCTCATGGCCAACTGATTTGGAGCGGTACACTTCCACCTTTAAGGCAGAAGGAGATTAATAATACAATTAAACATAAACAGTGTGGGGTCACAATATAATTCAACATCATATTTTTTTTGTGAAACTCAAATTTTCATTCAATAAACCCAATTTCACTACAGGGATCATTACTGTCTGATCATATTCTGTCTTGATAGTTTATACATGTTTAATTTTATTTTATGTCCCATGCCAAATCCTCCCACTGATTTGTTATAAAGCTAATTAATTAACTATATCTTCCATTTATGTTTTCCCCCAAATGCCAACAGGCAATTTAGTGATCGAGACTTTTAGAAGAGTGGGACAAAACTTATGCCAACTCAATAAAATGTATTAAGTTTCTGCAAATCAATTGTTATAATTGACAGTAATTGTTGTAAGTGACGCTGAATAACTTAAAGGAATAGTTCTAAATTTTGGGAAATATTTACTTTTAGCTATTAGCTTAGCTTAGCATAAAGACTGTAGTCGGGGAAACAGCTAGCCTGGCTCTGTTCAATACTAACAAATCTGAAGCTCACTAATTAATTTAGCATGTTATACCTTGTTTCTTTAATCCATGCACAAGCTGAGATGTAAAAACAACAGGCTGTGGTTTTATGGGGACAAATGGCCAAGAAATAGTTATAGCATGTAACTCCCTGTAAAACCACAATGCTTTTTTGTACATGGTTTAAACCAGACTGGCTGTCTTCCCCTGTCTTCATGCTAAACTAAGCTAATTGTCTCCTGGTTCTAGTTTCATGGTTAATGCACATATAGACATAAGAGTGGTGTTCTTTTCATCCTGCTCTTGGCAAGATAGCGTATCTCCCAAAATGTTGAACTATTCCTTTAATGAATTGCTCAAAATGAACAAGAACTCCTTGCTGAAAAAAAACGCATTGAGTGCTGTTACCTTCTTGGCATTGTTGGGGGAGATTTTGAGTCCATCACTGCTGACTTCATATGTTGAGAGAGAGAGGGTCTTTCCTGTGGGTGCTTGCAGAGATACGGTGCCTTGGAAGGCGCACAGTGGGATTGACAGACCTGATGACCGCTACATAGGAAAAACAAAAAAATAATCGCACACAATTACTATTATACTATATAATCGACTAATGCTTCACATCAACTGCAAGATCCTTTTGCATCTTCTTCCCTCTGTTCAAAACTAATTGAGTTTAGATTGTGTCTGTGGTGTCAAGGCCAGGGAGATGAATGTGTTGACCAACCATTTCCATCCTGAGAGTTAATGAGGCTTACATGTGAGAAACCTGTCAACAGCGGTTTGCTGGTAAAATGAGATGTTAGGGCTCTGTGGGTTTCAGGTTCACAGAAAAAGATGTCGTTATTATGGAATGATCTATACGATGATTTAGCTGTTATCAGAATTTTTAAAAATTAATCAGAATAATATAATTTCAGCGTGTAAAGCATTAATCCGCCTTCTTCAGGGTTTTCCTATTAGTTAGGTATCTTTTTTATAATATAATTTATATCACTCATCTTTTCATCATATTTCATATTTTCTAATAATATTTTATATTGTTTTCATAGTGGCAGTAATATGCATATTAGAAAATGCATATTGCTGGCAGGGGAAAGGAGGAGCATCCTGCGGTGCGACAGCAGGGAGAGTGTGGCAGGTCTCATTAAGCCCTCTAAATTATTTAGATTAGTTCAATGTAATGATCTGATTGTGACTATGACGCACAATAGAAACAAAGAGGATGTCAATCTCTTATCCTCCCTGACTCTGTGTTGAGAGAGAGAGAGAGAGGGAGAGAGAGAGACTGCGACTTGTAGCTGAAAACACATTGTCAAGTAAATCAAATAATGCTTAGAACCCATCAACGTGGGGAGTACATTGATGGATGTGTGTGTGTGTGTGTTCTGGGTATTTTCTGTCTTGTGTAATATTACAAATGCTGCAGCTCTCAAGAAGGCAAACATTTCTATTGTGCATTTCTTTTCCACTATTGTTTTTTAGCCACACTAGCGCTATGGCTCCTTTGTGATGTCAGTCAGATGGTAGACCCTTTTGGTTCACACTAAAATATCTCAACAAGTTCTGCATGGATTGCCAATTTGCACTAATATATTGTACATGATGCCTAGAGGATGAATCCTATTGATTTTGGTGTTCCCCTGAATGTTCATCTGTTCAGTGCTAATTAGCAAATGTTAGCATGATAACACGTTAAAGATCCCCTCCAGACATGTCTTAAGATATATAAAAAATGCTTGGAATAATAATGTCTGATCAAGGTCAGGTGTTTACATTATGCATTTAAAATATATTAATGTATTATCATTGGATATATGTAATGCAGATGCATTTGTGAGACCACATTGCAGAAATTAACTTTTTGCAGTATGAGTCTCACATGATTGGCTTTTAAAAAGTCAGAAGACAATCAGTCTATAGAGAAATTCCTGCATACAGGTCCAGGCAGAAGCACAGGTCTTGGAGCCTCTCAGATTTCCCCGTCGTATCTATTGACAGCACTCATGATCATGTTGTTGTTAAACCTACAGTGTAGAACTTTTACATATAAATTAATGTCCATTACATTCAAGCCCTTGCCAAATAAGTTCACACAATGCTGATCACCGCCAGGTAAATCTCTCAGTATTTCACAGTATACTGAAGTTTTTTAATCTGGTGTTGGGTTTGACATTCCTGTGCTGGCTGGGTGAATGCATACTGCACATGATCTTTGGGCAGAGATGTTGTGATGTGATGTATGTCCACAACAATGGAAGATGTATCTAAAGAAGGTCATGTGTGTTACATGGCGGATATTGTGATGTATGAAGGAAAAGACTGCCTTAAGAAAGAAAGGTCGAATAGTGCCTCGAGCTGACGTGTTCTATTTAATGGTTATACTACAGTTCATGTACTGTCTAAAATACTATAAGAGAGACTTTCTGACTCTGCTTGGGGGTCCATTCAGCTCACACAGGCTGATGGTCCCACTTTGTACACAAGGTGAGAATTAAACCTCTGAAAGAAATATCTCTGGTGTGAAGTCCTACATATTATTACATTATTATGTAATAATTATTATTACATAATTACCATGACAAGGGGGACTTTAAACTAAGAGGGAGAACATGGTAAACATTATACTTGCTAAACATCAGCATGCTAGCGTTGCCATGATGAGCATGTTAGCACACCGTAGCAGCTGCTGTAAACTCTTTTTGTACCTATAATACAGGAATGAAAGTAACAACAAAAACCACCTATTTTATATGAGCAACAGTACTAGCTGTAAGTATGCATTATTGATGCCTACATGTCCTGGCGTGCAGTATTGATTCTGGGTTTATAATTTTTCTCTCTATTCAAAATCAATTGCTGTTTCATTCTCCACCTTGCAGCCTTTTTTGTGAGAAAAGCATCTATTTACATTTGCGGATGTATTCTCAGAAGGGTAAACGGGTTTAAGTTCCTTACATCTGAATGCACATTAGATCTCCATTTCCCCTTAGGGAGTGCACTTGCGAACGCGCCCCCAGCTTGTGCTTGCTAAGAGAGAGTATAAAGTCACAGAGAGGGTAAAGATGTCTTTAAGCTCTAATTCCACCTCTCCCTGTGGATGCTGAAGGCCAGAAGGGCGGACAGTAAAGAGGAGAAACGCTGGGTAATGACATTTAGCCTGCTAACGAGGAACAAAACACAGCACAGAAACACTATAAATCAAAAACTATTTAGCTGTCATCTATTGTGTTATACAGCATGTGTGTGTGTGTGTTATGTGTGCTTTTATGCCCATGGGGAGAGGGGGAGGTTGCTGTATCTGTCTAGCTTAATGTTTGTATTTTTTGTCATTTCTGTTTTGTTGTGTGTATATATGTGTGTGTGTTTGTATATGCAGTGTCTGGTTGCACATACTATTAACGTGTATCTGCTGACCCCAGTCAATGACTATGCCTACGGGAACATACTGTAATATACAGTTTGCTGCTAAGAAACTGGCAAGTAGGACACAAACACACACACTCACACACACACAAGCCAACAGTGAGCATCTTCAGCTTATACATGATGCAAAGTGAGTGCCAAAGCCAAGCAGTAGATGCATGCTCCATGGATTTTCCACCCTCTGGTGATTTTCAACCCAAAACATTTCAGATTTATGAGTAGGGCAGAGACAGAGAGGAAGAGAGACAGAGTGCGTGCATGTGTTTGTGTGTGTGCACATGTATGCATGCATGTTTAAACATCTGTTAATGTCCTAGTTTGTTTTGTGAGTTTACAATGAGCTCATAGTGTTATTGTTCTGAAAAACTCACAATTACTGCGCTGTCAGTTTCAGAGGTAACGCCTGTGGCTGCACGGCTGTTTCTCTGGAACAGAACGAGGTTGTTCTCTCATCTACATCTGGTATCTCCAATGCCAGGATATATTAATCATTAAGCCTTTGCTGGTTTGTCCTTGTTTAACAATTCAATTGGATCCAGTGAAACACAGAGAGAATTAAGCTTTTGGTATTACAAGAGCACAGGATGTCAACTGCAAAGAAAGAAATGGATTAAATATGGAATAGGGAATAGTGGCTCATATGCTCTTAGCAAACTGTCTTGAGCCAAGTTGTTTACCTGTAGTGCTCTTTGGCTTGCATCAGTTGGATAGAGCAAGTATTGAGTGATTGAGAAAATCATAAATTTATAAGCACAACTTTGGGTTTTGACAGACAGACATAACAACACTGCACACAAAATATGTGTTAATATGTAGATACAGTAGATGTGTTTGATGAAGTGTGAGTGGATTGTTTAAAACATGGATTCTGTTTAATTTTTCATTCAGTTATCGTTCCAAATCACAAGTATGCACAAAGAACACTGACACATAGGGGTGCTTAAAACCCAAAATACCACAAGACTAATTCAATGAATAGAGCTCAGCCTTGTGAGCTGGTCTCAGAGTATCTGTGGAGCAGCAATGAATGAATATTTGGTTTTGAAAGACTGGCTGACATTTGTTACTAAAATGGTAGGCTGCTGATAGTATCTTGATCAATTGCTCTGTTAGTCAGAATCCATTGAGGCGTAGCACAGATAAAGATATGCAGAGAGAGAGGAGAGGAGAGGAGAGGAGAGGAGAGGAGAGAGGATTTTAACAATTTTATCTATATCACATGCACAGCTCCCAGTTTGTCAGCTTGATTATAAAAAGGCATATTCACGGATGCGGAAAAAACCCCACAGAGACACAAACCAACAAACAGAAAGTCAGACAGGCTTTCGGACAACAAAAATGCACAAATATGCCCACACTTCCAGCTGTGTGTATCTCTATTCCTCTGGCCTACCACAACAGATTACAGGGGCACAGCAATAAATGGCATTTAATTTCCTTCTGAACAAAATCTAAACACAGAAAGGGAGATTGAATATCCATCTATTTTATGGTCCTGAGTCACTAATCACTCATAAACGATCACCTCTAGAGTACGTATGTTGCATGCTAATGCAGTAATTGTTTGACTAGTTTAAAAAAGCAACAGGGCCGAGGGTGAGTGTGGAAAAATTAATTAATGCCAGCCATAAACCACAAAATGACAGATACAAATGACTTCATTTAATGGTTCAACATCAGCCTAATAAACTGACTGCTCTGGATCGTGATGTACCTGTCTTGGTGTTCTCTCTGATTTACTCCTGCACCACTCCCAGTCTGTCAGCTCGATTTTGCGACACTCCTCGTGCGACAGCCTCCTCTCCGACCCCTCGAACACCGATGACGTGTCAGTGAGATTGTGATCCTGCTCCCGGTGATGAGAAGGCAGGGAAGGGACACAGCGGAAGTCATCATCATCTCCGTGGTTCTCATGTGGGAGTGAGGGACAATCAGCCAACGCCTCTCCTCCACCGGCCACAGCTTCCAGCAGGAGGTCTGCATGGGAGGAGCTGTCCACAGGGCATGTGGTGCTGAAATCAAAATTGGGCCCCAAGCTGGAGAGGCCACCACTCTCTAGGGCATCGAGGCGGGTGTTAGGGAAGTCACAGTTAAAGAGGCTGTGATAGGCCGGGGTCTCAATGGGTGGACTGTGATGAGACATGGTGGCATGGGACAACTTATACACTCCATAGCCTTGTTGGAAGGAAAGGTTGAACTCAAATTTTCTTTTCATCACTGTGAAGAAAGTAATTGAGAACAATTAAATTACACCCTCAATTTAAAAAACAGAAGTCGGCTGTATATCACATTTGGAAATTGGTTTAGAATACACTTGGTTGCTCATTGTTAGTAAATTTGGATCATTTCTTGGTACCTGAGGGTTCCTGCGTTGGATCCCGTTTGCAGTTAATGAAGCAGCCACATGGCATGTGAATCCAGCGCTCAGACAGCACGAACAACGGAGTGACCGCAGGGGCAAGCAAAGTGAGAAAGAAGCTCAGAGTCTCCAGGGATGAGCTGCGTGCATTCACTGCATGGCGCACCAGCACCAAAGTCTGTGAATGAAAGGGAAAGGGGGAATTAATTCACTGAGGTGTCATTGATTCAGTATGCATGAGGATGTGGGGGTAGGGAAACTCATGAATGAAAACAAATTACACAGATCCTTCATCCATACTGGGCTTTTTTTCGCTTTTGCTTTTTATTTTTCTGTGTTGTCGTTCAGTCAAAATGCAAAATGATTAGACAGTTGCACTATTGTCTTGTGTATGGGTGAACTAAAATTGAATAAATCTAAAAATATATGCGTACACTTCTATAACGAGAGTATTCCTTTATAAGTAGTGTTTATTTGACTCGGTCATTGTGCCGCAGCAACAGGTGCAGCATTGTTCTTTTATTGACCTCCAAAGCTTTCTAGAAAAATGTTATACCTGTAAATGCAAACACAGACACAAATGAAAGAAATCTGAAAGGGAAACCTTCTTAGGCAAGACATGCCTGTCTAGACTTTAAAAAACAATAAAATTATTCACACCTAGCAAAGGAAAGCTCATTATGAATTGTTCAGTTGTATTTACTGTGTTTCTGAGCAGCTTGGACATTTTCTGTATTAATCATCTCCAGAGCTTTTCTCATTGTTGCAAGTTTGAAATGCCAATTCTGTTTGCCCATCATTGTCTGCTGGCTGAGCAGAATTTATCAACCAAACTTCTTTTTTTTTGTTTGTTTGAGCAGAACAAACGCTGTTTGGCAGTTATGCAAAATATTTCACAATACAATGAATGCTGCTCTTAAGGTTTTAGCAGTAAAGCCTGCCAACTGACGGCCTTCAGGGAATGTTAATTTAATGGGACACTGGTTGTAACTAAAGATCATTTTTAAGAAAACTTTCAATGAAATCACAATGAGATGTCTTAATGGTTTTAAAACTCTGAAAGTCAATTGATTAATTGTCTCATAAAATACAATTCCCAAAGTTGGTGAAAGAATTTTAAAAGAGTAATACATTTCTTTTCTGACTTACAGACTTTTTGTTCACTTCCTGTTACTTTATCCACAGCATAAACTTACAGGTCATAGCCACACAAACAGCAAGCAAAATGGTGGCCTAATGTTTGATTTGGGTATGACAATGTTTAGTAATGTTGGGGTACCTCAAAGGCCCAAACAT
Source organism: Scomberomorus guttatus (assembly GCA_038419695.1). NCBI lineage: Eukaryota > Metazoa > Chordata > Actinopteri > Scombriformes > Scombridae > Scomberomorus > Scomberomorus guttatus. The sequence goes on along the minus strand of CM076451.1, from coordinate 12,647,573 downwards.
TTGTTTTCAGTTGGCTGCAGGCCCTTTTCTCAGGATACTCTGAGTTTGTATAGACTGCACATCTCTTTGTTGCACCTGTCTTTTGGCTAAAATACAGTTGGTTGACCCAAGAAAATCTGCAGCATAGTTCCACTCATCTTTGGCATCACAGGCTCAAATTGGCCAAAATAACACAAACAAGCAAGAATAGTTGGACAGGGCTTTCTGTCTGATCCTGTTTTTCTTGAAAAAAAGTGAAAGTTATTCCAATATGATAAGACACTTCTACTGGATTTGCAATGTAGTTTCAGGATTTTTCTACAAACAAATGTCATTGAAAGATACATTTAAACCAAAAAAAATCTTGAGACGAGTAGATTTCCAATGGAAATAAGTATAAACATAACTTAACTGGTAGATGTCAGCTGCCAGAAAAGCTTATTAGATTAAACGGTTTGGGTGTGTCAAAATGGCACAGCTATTTATAAAAGTTATGGCTGTTGCTTTTGACGTAGTATGTGCTTTTGCCACGCTGCTTACCATCATTGGCATCCATAAAATAACTCGGACAACCGCCAGTATCATGGAGAAGCGCTTTTGTGCAAACACCACTGGTGTGTCCCCGACAGCTGCTGTCCTCTGCCCGCTGACAGACACTGGGGACAGACCGCTGTTCTCTTTCTCCCTGAGCTCCGACCCTGTCCCGCATGAACTTGGGCTCAGCTCGTTGTAGGCACCGAAACTTTTGTTCAGACTGTCCCGGGAGAAGGACTGGAGATCGCAGAGGGGAGCAGATCCACTCAGCCCCCTCGCCATCTCCATATAGCTCGGGTACAGTAAAGTCCTCTGGGGCTCTCGGGAGCACAGCAGCTGGTAGGTGAGGGGGATAAAGAAAAACAGCAAGCCGCAGAAACACAGGGAATATAAAGAGAAAAGCAGCAGGATGTACAAACTGTCGCTCTCTGGGAAACAACCAAGAGAGGCCGGCGTAAAGCTGCCCCAGCCGCACAAAGGTAACACACTGACGGCCAGGCTGACCGCCCACACACCGGCTATGGCCCACATCACTCTCAAGGGCCGGCGGACAGACTGGAGCACTCCAAATCTCTTTGTGACATAAAAAGTGTAGGCTGCTATTAGACAGGCCTTCATATTGCTTGAAACACCCTGGAACACGTACAGAAGTCCGGATAAAGTGCACAGGCTGCCCGACCCTCCACCTCCATCCCTCTCCCATTGTAGGAGCATGAACATGGAGAGAGGGACCACACTGAGCAGGTCGTCCACCGACATGGAAGCCACAATGAGACACAGGGAGGTTTTTCTCCTCATCCGGAGGAGAGAGAGGAGCGAATACACCCCTCCGACAAAGGTAGCAGCCGCGATGGTTACGCACAAGCCGAAAAGCAGCAGGCGAATTTGCCTCTCCACCTCCGAGGGGTCTGTCTGCTCGTAGGTGGTCGTGGAAAGGTAGCTCTGGTTGGGCGCCGGGGAGCTTAGGTGCGTCGTGGACATTTTCAGTGAATGAACTTTGTCTTCTCTATCTCTTTTGGCACTTTTAATTGGTTAAATCTGACTCATTCGCCTTTAAAGTTTACCGCGCTGCAAAGATGTGAGGAAGGCACAACATGCGCCGCATCTTTAAAAAATTGGACAATAGAGATGAGAGAGAGACATAGCTCAACATCCTTCTCCGATCCAACAGGGAACGCACGCGTAACCAAAGCTTTCCGGTCCTTTGGATGTGGAGCCTCCGGGTTCAGTGCTGGCAGGCACTTCTGTTCACCGTTCAAACCGCGCAACCAGGGCACTTCTTGTTTCCAGCTGCTGATTTACGCGCTGTCGTCATCACCGTTTCCTCTCGCGGCAGTCATTTGGGGTTGGGCCAAACGCTGGCAACTACTACAGTGGCTGTGTGGAACTGGTCTTATGCATCAGGCTGCGTTTTCGTTTGTGCCTTGGCTCGACGCTTACCTCAGGTTATGCCAAATACTTCCATTGGCCCCCACCCTCAGTGGGGGGCAATGTCAGCTGTTGTTAATTGTCCCTCTGAATAAGGCACATTTAACAACAACTGAATACAAATGAGAAAAATAAGCTATTATGGGTTTTTTTCTTGCCAATGCAGATTTGTGTTTGTGTGTAAGAAGCCCATCAGTTTGAGGTTAATTACATTTGGAAACCAAAAGAATCGTCTACAGGGACAGGCAATGTTTTTGCCAGCCAGTTTCAGCAGATTGGCTTTCATTGTTCCATTTTCAAAACCTTTCCAGCGTAACAGAGTCAGGAAACTAAATGCCAAGCCGAGAATAATAAGGATAACGTAAATTAGATAAGGTTTGAGTGGTGTCCTGTGACCAGACTGAAAACAGTCAGACCAGTTTACTGTACATGTGCGTTTATGCATCTGTGTGTTTCACATCTGTCAGAGTGCAGCAGCCCTCATGAGGCAAGAGGACAAAGGACACATTGAAGGCAGCGAAGTGCTTTGAAAGAAAAGTTATATTTGCCTGACTCATCTGAGTGGACACTGACTTAACAGATTAATCTTGTTTGTCACCAGAGACATGTTTTAAACAATGATTTAATGAATGATTAAGTTGTAATTAAAACAGTTTGATAGTTTTATTAGATACAACACTAAAGCAGGTTAGGGGGATAACAATGGGAGATGCAACCAACTAAAGAAGAACCCCAATTAAACGCTATGTGACTCCGTGGCTGGCCAAAGGCAGATTAGTTAGTGTGAGCAAGCGTGGCACGCGTGTGTGCGTAAATCCTATACCCTGGTGTGGAAGTGGCCTTGTCTCGTCCTCCCCTGTGGTTTTCAAGGATTTTAAGGCTGAAGGACTTCCCAGTTTGTTTAGACGGTTCATGGGTGTCCATTAACCTCACAGCACTCCGTAGATAAAAATAATACTCAATATGTAGCTCAGTTTATCACTGGTGATAGATTTTTGGACTGGTGCCCTTTATGTAAATGCATGGATCTGCATGATGACAGTCCATGCTTATTTATTTACACTCCTCCATGTTGTTTTCAGTCATTCTGTGATATCATTACACAGTATCTGTGGATACAAACATGACTGTAAGTGCATCTGACTTCAGGGCTTGTAATTAAATTAGAGTTTGGGCTAAGTGACTTACAGCCATTCTAATGACTAGACTCTCTCTGGGGCCATGGGGACACAGTGAGGAACATAAGAGGACAAAACACAACCCACAAGGGTGTACACACACACACACACACACACACACAAACACACACACAGTCACACCAGCTGAGCTCAGCGTCACACATCAAGGTGACCTACTTTGTGTGTGTAAATGTGCATTTGTGCATATGCCGTGCAATAGTTTCTTCATGTGTGCATGTGAGATGGCACAAGGTGAGAGTGCAGCTGTATATTTTTTCCTAGGCATAAGTCCATAAGTGTAATGAAACATTATCTGAAGATGAAAAGCTATCTTTCTGTCAAAACATGTTCCCATCATCTTTTCATGGAGGAAAATGCATTTTATATTAAGGTAGATGAAGAGATGGAAAACATCACAGAAAAATATTCACCATATAAAAATTAAAAAAGGAGCTATGTGCAGTTTTAAATAATTTATTAAAATCCTTATTATGCAGAAAGTGTCAGTGTAGATGTGCAGCGTACAAACAAAACAGGCCATCTTATCAAATATTTGAAAATAAATATTAGTGATAGATCAAATCATTCTGGCAAAACACGTCCCACATGATCATCCATAATACATACATGCATTATAGATGTATAATGAGCTAATCTACATCTGAATAAGATGGGAAAGAAGAATATTTCCCAATGTTTCCCATATCACAAAGATTGCCTCACAGTGAAACTATCACACAAAACATACACTTTATTTGGTTACAGTTATGACAAATTTAAGAGTTCTCCATTGCTGTATGCCAAATCCAAAATGAAATAAAACATAAGTCTAGATAGTCGTTAAACTTGTCCCATTTAAATGGTAAAACTCTAGAGAGTGATCACATGTCAACAGTAGAATCACAAACAGAAACACTGCAGTGTGCTCTAGCTGTGAGATCCAAATGAAATTAGATCAAAAGAAAGATATTTCTCCATCTGCAGACGGACACACATCCAGATGTTCCTGCCTGCTGCTGCTGCTGCTGCTGCTGCTGCTGCATGATGCTCCAATGATAAACAGAGTTTACCCTGTGCAAACTTGTTTGGTAAACATTAACAGAATTCCCCATTACTTTTAGATTGTGGAGTCCTTTGTAGAGTGTTATGCCACATTAAATCTGGGAACTGAGGCCTGTTATGAGCGATATTGTTCTTGTGTTAACACAGAAAAGGTGTCTGCTAAAACCTGACATTTTAATTACAGTGTCTACTTTCATTACTTCAATAAACATTTGATGAAGGCTCATGAAGTCAAACCAAATTACATTAAAACTAATGAAGCGAGGGTTTTATTTGAGAATTGCAACCATCTTGCAACATCTAATAAATCATTAATTCATAATATTGCCTTGGAAATGAAAATGAAACCATGGGAATGCTATGAAATAAAACCTCATTGTGACTCTGTACTACAATTCATCTGGACCATAAAACGGAAGCAGCTAATCAAAGATAGATGACTATAATATGCTGTATACATTTCTTCCAAGTTCATTAATAATGTACTGTGCTACACATATGGATGTACATGTTTGCACAAATCACACCACCATTACTCTGTTGCTTACTGGCCTCTGGTGGTGCATCCTAAGTCCAGCAGAGCACAGTTCGTAACTTCAAATTGTAGAATTGATGGAGTGCCACCCCCCCCAACCCCCTCACTCTCTCTCTCTCCCCAAACACGAATCCACCCACACCTGCACGTACACGCACACACAAGGTTTAAGTGCATAATTATCCTAAGTCACATCAAATATTAATGAAACAGCACTTGACACTGAGATACAGAGACAGAAACAGAATGGAAGCTTATATTTGCATAAAAGAGAGAAGTAAAGCTGAATGAGGAAAGGGAGGATGAATAGTCAGTGCCATAAATTCATAATGACTCAATCTTAACTCTCTGCTGAGGGGCTCCTAGGGCTGCAGCATGCTAAGTATAGACAGTACATTGGGGTTCTTTAAGTGCTGTTTTGAGAATTAGATTAGACTTTGAGAACCAAAATCTATTTGATGTAGCAGAAAAAGAGCACAGTGCTGACAGATTTAAGTGCAGTACAAGTGAACACATGCACAGACAACAGGTCAAGCCTGAATTATTCAATATTATTTGTAGGGAGTTTATATCAAATGACTGCGTGTCATGAGAGACGGGTCACCCGTAGTGCAGAAATCACAGAAAACGTTCACCCATCTCTGCTGACAGAGCTATTTTTGCTCAGTGTTTTGGTTCAACATTTATTCAAAGTCTCATCACCTTTCTGCTCTCATCAAAAGCTCTGATAAACCCACTGTACCCTACCTGCCCAACACGAAACATTTCTGGAGCAGAACTGAGTATCTTGCCAAATCCAGCTAGACCAAAGCATATTTTGTTATGAGTTGGTGAACTCCAAAAAATGAGCTAAAAGAAGAATGAATATTAGGCGTATATTCATCGTGTTCATCATGTTCCTCTGTGTCTCCTGGATGTGAAAGTAGCCAACTGCTTGCTAACACATTAGCCATAATAAATTTAGTCTATAAGGCAGGTTGATGGTGTGTTTGCCTGCTTATTGTATAAAGCAAGCACCCCCTGCCATCCAAGACAATTAGCCAGTTGTTAACATATGAAAGGCTGCAGCACTAGGCAAGCCATCAACCAAAGCTCTAGCAGAACATGAGGTGTGAATTTTCTGATAATCTCTGCAATTATCTGCTAAACAGATGCATGCTACTTTTCTGGGAAGTTTGCCATCCACACAACCTAGATCCTCCTTTTTCTGCATATATCTGAGAAAAATGAGATTCTGCCTTAGTATACCAGCCCCACATTTTCCCAGATTCACTTCTTTTCAAACTGATTCATGATGCTTTAAATGACTATAATCTCTTAACGCAGTGTTCAGCTATCAGGGACATTCATTATAAATTGTGTTTTTGAAGTCAGTTTTATGTTTTATATTGACTGTTAAAGAAAGAAGCGTTTTAAAATATTAATGGGAAAAGGTTATATGATTTTCTTTTAGAAAGAGATCATTCATTCTCTTTAAAACAGTGTATCACTTTATTTCTCAAAGACACTCGCACAACACTATCAAATAACTCAAAATCACTTCTCAATGTAAAAATTAATTTGATATGTAAATTAAACTTGAACAGAAAAAAAATTCTACACACACGTGAACACACTAAACACTAAACAAGCAGACAGTTGGGAGATGAAGATTGATCTCTCAGTGATTATGAAACAGGAAAAATGGCACAATAGCTGTGCCAGTAACCACATGAATCTGAACTATGTGTTTTGAATTTGATGTGAAATAAAGTGTTTGAAGTGAATCGCTGAAACCAGAGGTTGATCAGATTTTTACAAAAATATAAATGTGTATTATTATCATTATTAATTCAGATTTGCATTTGCCAACAATAAGACTGAATTTGAAACTGAAATTTAATGATTACTTCTATTAAGTATTAAGTAAGAACTTCTAGTATTTCTAACAACACATAGCAGTTATTTTTTAAATTAAGCAGCATTTTTAATACTTTAATTTCAAATAAATTATAATGAAAATGTATGTTAAAATGTAATTTTCTACAGTTCAGATACAAATTAACTTTCACTATATACAAATTCAGAATGCGCAATTAAAAATTCACAGATATTCTTAATTTAAACATAAATACCAAATTTAATTCAGAAGAAAGGTTAAAATTTAGAAAATCCAAGCTCATTTGGCCACTGGCAGAACTCTTAATACCATATTTGGGCTTGAATACTTATTTGCACAGGTGTGTGCAATATGTCTGCACAAGTGCGTGCGCACCTGTAGGCTTAGCAACTCATGATATCTGTGAAAGTGTGTGAGTGTCTGTGTGTGCGCACGTGTGAGTGCTCACACAGGTCCAGACCTGTCATCTATAATACACGAGGTAATGTGTTTGAAGACCACATCTTTGAGCATCTTTCCATTACTTATTGATGCATTTATGACTTCAGGCCATTTAAGAATACAAACCAGCGGCAACAGATAAAGTTAACATGATGCTGAGTAAGAAATATAGAGAAATAATTTGTTTGTGTGGTTTGTGTGTGCCATTCCAAGCCAAGCCAGAATGACTGTCATAAAGTCATATCAGACCACATATAATTCTCAGCACCTGTTTCCAGGGAAACACTGGCTGGAGTTTATGGTCATACACAAACACCTTTTCTCTCCCTTCCTCTCTCTCTATATCGCTTTCTCCCTCGTTCTCACACATACCAACACCAAATTCTCTCACAGCTAATTGACTGAGTTTGAATATTTATTTTATACTTTTCCAAAAGGGTTGAAAAAGTAACTGATTCTGTATACTCTGCGAGAGGGTGACATCCTCAAACAGTAACCCAAACTGCATTACACATCAACCACAATGATTTTTAGGTGAAATGAGTGGGGGGATATCCAGCAGTAACAGTACCCATGGAAACTCTGAGCAAAACATTCACTGCCTACTTACGACATAACACTTGAAAAGAGATTTAGTTCAGAGCTGAGTTAGGCTGATTTGCATTTGCAGAGGAGCTGGAATAAACTGACATGATGCAGCTGTTAGAAAGGAAGCTGGTGAAAACAAGGACGGGGTCAACATGGCATTTGCGAGCCATGAACCATATCCCAACAAAATGGTTTCACTTTGGGAAAAGCAGAAGATATATAGTCTCAACCCAGTTCAAAACATATAGAAGATAGACAGCAACGTCAAAACACCACTTAAGGAAAAAAAAATCAGTTAGCCTTTAACTATTAGCTAGTGGTATCCCATCACCTTTACTGTATGTTTGTTTTTCTGTTAGTTTGTCACCCATCTGTATATTACAATAACCAAATATACTGTAAGCTAGTTATCCAGTGTGACTGTGTCAATGTAAATATGTATATGAGGATTAAAAAAAATACTTTTTTAGAGTTCTGCTTTCTCTGCCAGGTGTTATTCATGAACTAAAGGTCCATTTCAGCTAAAACTCAAAGCAGGTTGTCAGCTGTGTCAGTTATGTTAAAATAAAAAATAAGTGATGATGCTTTTTTAGTAACAAATAACTCATTATGTGCACCACTTTACTTAAAGGGGCACAAAAATATGAAACACTTTATGTATGTAATGAGGAAATAATGATGCTTCTTCTGTTACATGTAGCACCTGATTTAAATGTTATCGTTATTCAGAGACTACTATTTAATTATAAATCAGTTATTTCTTGATTTGTTCCTGTCTTTTTGTGTATCTTGTGTATTTTTCCACTACACAAAATTATTTTTTCTTACAGGTTACTGGCCAAATCGAGATATTTCTAGTTTTATTCAAATAAAACTGAAAAAAAAAATCACTATTTGTTTGAGTTTGTCACAAGACATGCATCGACTATGGAGGGGTCACATGAAGACATTGTTTTGTTTTAAGGGGTCATAAGTCAAAAAGGTTGGGAACCACTGCCTTCAACTGTCATCTGCTCACATAAAGTTTCTGATTTGTCCACCAGATGGACCTATTGCACTGAGGAAATGCTGGCCTGTGCAAGAGACCAGCTGTGGCCGGTCAAATATAGCCCCCGGGTAATGGATCACTCAGGAGGAAGCAGGTGTCCAACATATATTGCCTAAAGTCAGCATTAACTGAACATAACCAGAGCTAGACAACAATATAATGTCTCCAGAGACCCATATCTATTTTCATGAGTCTTGTTGCCATGCTATAGGTATGTGGGGACACTGGTGTTGCTCTGCAAGACCTGATAGCAGAGGATCCGGTGAGGCTTCAGGTGGGTCACTGCTCTAGTTCCATGGGCAGAGCAATCAACAAGGAATCTGACTGTGAAGAAATGTGGCAAATTAGCTCTCTGTTTCTTTTTTTTTACCATCTCCCTTCATGGTCTCCAAACCTCTATCCCAACAACCTGCACCACACTAATCAGCATAATGAATTCCTCCAGCATGCCTGACTTAATGAAATCAATTACTTTTAGAAGACAAGAAACCTGGCAAGAAAACAACCAGCCAAGAGTAATTTACCTGGACGGTTACAGAGAAGACATTAAGGTAAAACTAAGTAGCTTGACTGAGTGTTTATGTAGAGAAAGCTGATGATGACAAACTATAATTTGTTTTGTTTCTTATTAGAGTGAAAGACAGCATTAAGTGACAGAAGAGAGAGGGGCGATGAAAGGAGAGCGTAAAAAGGAGGTGACGTGACAAACCCATCTGTTTTTCTGTGTGTGTGTGTGCGTGTGCTTGTGTGCGTTTGCATATTAGCGGCTAGTTTCCCTTCGCTGCTCATGTGCATGGTGTGTGTATATTTCTACATTAATGAGCAGACTGGAGATTTTCATTAAGGCCCCATTAGTACCTTTTTTTCCCTCTGGGCACCATCTCACTGCACCACTCTCATTCATTCCTCTGATGCAATAACCAAAGAGAGGCAGACAGAGAGTGGTAACACTCTGTCTGACATGACATGGCTCACTGCTGCAGGAATTCAGTAAACTGCAATATATCTGACACCGCTTTCAGAATAAACTGGCTCTTTTGAACTCGATCATCAAATTGGGGATTTCAAAAAAAGGCAATCACTTTGAAATGAGAAGAAAGGCAAAGTGGTTAGAAGTAAATTATGGAATATGATTGTTCATTAACTTGTGCATTAAGCATTTTAACTTAAGAGCTAAATGTCTGAATTATCCAAAACAAATATGGGACTGATGTCTGGTTGAAAGGTTTCCTTGACTGATATCTGTGCACTAGTTTGGCTGTCATCCACACATTGCTGACAAGCATGGCTAGGCAAACTCTTAAAAACCTTTCAAGCAGACATGCTATCAAACTAGAGCGCTCTTCAAAACACAGTGGATGTGCAGCAACTCCCCAACAAGTCAACTGGCAGCAGATTTTATCTTGGGAAGTATGTTTTCAATCTTGGTCTTTCCAATCCAGTGCACATCTCAGACAGAGATGAGCAGTTTGAAAAATTTGGCTGGCGTAAAAAATCTTTCTTTTGAACATGACTAAAAATAACAAGTGTGTTTCACCACAGGGGGTTACAGCTAAGAGAGGATGTTGCTGTGCTTTCATTACAGAACATTAGAGGGCAGTGGCTTTACATAAAGCACCAAAGCGGCCTCCAGATCGACCAGAACCCTTTAAAATAGATTGGAGAGGTAGACAGGACTCAGTGAGAGTTAGAGTTAACCAGTCTCTGAACAGCCTGCTGTGTTTTTCACCTTCATGCTGCATTGACCTTATTTGCTGCATACATTTCTGTGTTATCATATGCTCACTCAATGCTGAAACATTGAGAGACAGGGAAAATACAAACACATACTAATAGTATTCTTGTGCATAGAGGGTGAAGGAGAAAATGAAAGATGGACAATTTGTCCAAGTCTGCACTGACTGTTCAAAGTCAGGTTGAGTAAAATGTTTCCTGTCAGAGAATTTAGGACAGAGGGGACGACAGAAGAGGAAATGGCGGGTGTAAACATAAATAGAAATGTAGGAATGTCAGCGGCGGTCGACAGATCATGTTAGTGTGTTAAGACAAATCTTGCTTGAAACGGTTAGAGGTCTGCTCACAGAAAACAGAACACCACACAAAGGTGACTACATAAGCCAGTGCTGTTGTTCTCGGGGACGTATGGCAGTTAGTCACACAACCCAAACCCAAATGTCACCACATTAACTCCCGGTGGTTCTCTGTGGACAAAAAGCTGTGTTGCCAATTAGTCTAGACATGTCTTACATTTAGATCAGTGACTGCTCTCAGTCATCTCCATCGTCAGTATAAAGGATTAGGGTGAATCCCGTCGTTACACCTGCATTATGTGCCTATATTACGCCATGCCCAGATTCCTCCTGAAACATGTCATGATGACAGAACAAATACAAAAGGTGCAAAGGAAGAGAATCTCTGTGGAAATCAAGTCGTTGCTACCTTAAAGACTGTAATTGAATAGATTTTTCACGTACCTATTCTAAAATCACTCAGGTATACTTTTCAAATATTGGTCTCAACTACTCCTGACAAATGACAAACATTACAGTGTAGCCTACATTTACTCACGCTGTCATGTCTAAATCAGAATGTTATTGCATGTCAACTTGCTTTCATTATCTTGTGCTTCTAAAGGGAAATAAAAAAAGACCCTTCTTCCAAGGAAAATATAGTCATAGTCAGGATGTCTCATCAGCACTTTCATAATGCCTGTATGTACTGGAAGCTACTTTGGTACCACTTCCTGATAAATCACCCTTTACAAAGGGTTTTAAAGTAGTAAGTAATGACTGTTGGTAACTCATGAACAGCTTAATATAGATTTTTTTTTTTTAAATTCAAGATGCTCTGCAGCCCTTTTCTGGAAGGTCATATGATCCAATCAGTTAAAGGGGTGCTTCACAATTTGGCAGCTTTTGATTAATGGTTTAAAGCTGATCTACAAAGCATTAGTTTGTATTAATTGAGAGCATTAATTGAGTCGATTAAGTCCGTACCTCTACTTAATTAGGATAGTCTGGGACGCTCTCCTTTGCTGCTTGTAGTACATTTCCACAGACACTGAGATGCAGGCAAAGTCACTCACACGTACACCAACCTCTGTCAGGTCATCTGTGTACTAAGACAAATTGTACAGTAGTGGAGCACCGTGGAGTGTTTTATCAGTCTTTGAGAGTGTGGCACTGAGGTGCCAGAGGGTAAGAGAACACACTCAGGAAAAGGCATGCTAAGTGGCCATGACAGATGAGAGCTATCTGAGAGCATTCTTCTGGGTCTCTTTCAGACCAATTCAGAAAAGCTTACACATGCATGAGCACAACAGCACACAAAAAAGCTGCACATACTGACAAATAATAAAAAAACAAACAAACAAAAACTCATTTGTGAAAAAAATGCATATTTATTATTATAATTATGAGCAAGAGAGCTGTTCAGAAGGTTTCAGGCTTCAGCTCAATGATAGCAAGGCTACATTTGGGACCACAGAGTATATGCAACTGAGACTGGCATAGTCTTCATAGCACAGCAGTCTAGTGCCTGGTACAGTGTGGAATCTGTGGCAATGCACAGATAACAAAATGCACTGCACTGGACTCTGAAAACTAGTGGAACTCAGTCCAAGACAAATGATCACACTAAGTCTGAGATCAAAGGTACTGTAGCAGCAATCAGCTTGACCTGCTCAACCTCCTGCTGTCAGCATGTGCGAGTCTTTGGAGGGACAGGGGCATGTGTCTAGGTGTGTGTGTGTGTGTGGATGTTTGTGGATTTGTGTATGTGCGCGCGCGTGTGTGTGTGTGTAAGAGAGAGACTGAGTAAACAAGGACATCTACTCTCATTGATGTGAGGCACCTGCCCAACTAATATCATCCAACTTCAGAGCAGCAGTTTGGATCTGAAGTTTTGGTCATACCTGCACCACCTATTGGCAAGAAAATTAACTGCAGCAGTAGTAGTTCGGAAGTGCAGGTTGTCAGATTATGTGGAACTAGACTGGCAACTAGACTCATATGCTGAATGCGAACAAGCACATTTGTGATACCATATGCCATGGTTGGATCCAAGGGTTGCAGAGGGGGAACAAGGTGAAAATACAATATAGACATATTACCACCTTATAAAGTTGTTATGTTGAGCGTGTTGGCAAATGTAACAGACATGGAGCAACATTATCATTCATTTGGAGTCATGTTTCTGACCATGTCATGAATGTAACTCCAATATTAACTCTCCACCAACTCCTGAGAAAAATGTTTCGCTCCTTAGCTGCTAAATGCTCCACTATTTTCACAAGCTAGTAGCTAGCTATGTCTGTCCGATGTTTGGTGCTAAGCAGGTAGTGGGTTTAAGAGAGCTTTTTCACTGAAAACAACATCCTGCTGTGTCTGGAAATCATGCTGATGAGAGTGATGAAAATGAACCAGAACACTGAAGTGGCAGGCCTTGACAGATGCTAAAATGCTCTGTAGAGCTGAGTGGGTGATAATTCTCTGTGGGTTCCTCTACTATGAGTAACCCCTTTCACATTACATAGTCATTTGATTCATTGTTAATGTGAAACATCCATCAGTACAAACGAATAAATAAACCTCTTAAAGTATCATAAAACATTGTAGGCACAATTGTGAAATATGGCTACATTTGCTGTTTGGACACACAAGACATTACAACTTTATACTGACTGAAAAAATGTATTTTGTCTTGGGAATCTGAATGAATTCAGCATGTACTGGCATGCAAGACAAAAAGGGTGGAGGTGGTGGGGAGGACTGCCTGGAGTAACAAAGAAACATAGAGAGGAAAATGGACACACTACAATGAGCATGATGAGGGCATAAGACTGCCACACATTTATGTGTTTAGTGTGTTGGAAATTTTCCATCAAGAGTACATCACAAAGGAGAATCTTAGTATTATGACTTTATCTGATCCACATGGCAGATTCTAACCTACCTGTCATTCCTTTCCATATCTTAAGATTCCTATAGATACCAATTCACCATGGCAAAGCAAGTGCGGGCAAGTGAAGAGGTTAGTAACTGATGAAAGGAAATGTCTCTTGAATTGTGACTTTGCTCATGACAGCTACTAAACTGATAATGATGCAGGTGAACACACAGGATGCAGGAGACGTGATGCACGTATACACAGGAAAGAAGAAAGAAAAGACATTTCACATGAAATTGGAGATGTTTTTGAGAATTTTATCGCAAACACAATTTCTGCACTACTTTTTGTTTTTCTTGTATTAATCACCTTCTGGCGACCAAAATCAACTCAGCTCACATTACAGGGACACACCTCCCATTTGGTGACAAAAGTCTGGTCCCCACAAAGTATAATCCATTAATGTTTTTGGGTTAATACGTGTTTTTTGGTTCAGGTTAGAGTTGGGATGAGACAAATAGTAGTTATGGTTAAGATAAGCCTCCAAGGGATTTATATAAGTAAATGCAATGTCCTCCCAAGTGACAAAAAGAAGATTGTGTGTGTGTGTGTGTGTGTGTGTGTGTGTATAAAGACAACTTTTGATCATCCCGTGCTTATATATTGCCTTTGCTTCTCATGTGTGCGCTTAGCTAATATTTTATCACACATTGTATTTCATACTGTGTCACATAAATCACTGAAGAGACTGCAAAGAGCAGTAATACCAGTGTCATGGAGCGCTGAAGTACAACAAAGAACCTTTGCTATTATATTGGAATTCTTTTTTAGGACACACTCAAAACATTATTTCCCTCCATCCAATTTCTCATGGATAACAGCAGTAAATAAAAAAAAAATCCCAAACGGTCTGTGCCAGTCTGGAAATATTAGTAAGTTGGCACTTTTAACCATTTTTCCTTTCATATCTCTCTTTCTGTCTGCTCTGTTCCTCTTCTTGCTGCTTCATGACCGGCACAAACCTCAGTCTGAAAGCCCCTCTCTCTGAGTGACAGCAGTGATGTTATTAATGTGTGTGTGTGTAGTATATGTGAGTCCTTGTCTGTGTGGGTGTGTTTGTATGGTTCTGTACTTTGGTGCTAGATTGTGTGTGTGTGTGGGTGTGTGGGTGTGTGTGTGTGTGTGTGTGTGTGTTTATGTGCACTGACTGTAGACTTTAAGCAGAACTGGACAGCCCTGCTTTTGCTGATAGGAGAGTTACTCTCCTGACAGGTCCTGAAGGGAGGTGCTGATAGAACAAACCATCTGAGTGACCTTGATCCAACCAAAGAGCCTTCATATCTCACTTCTTCTTACACCTATTATACATCAGTTGAGTTTGTGGTCTGATGAAAATGACTTCTGGAAATTGTGACAAACCTTCTGTTCTGCACTGACTTTGTGTGATTCACAGTCATACTGGAACTGTTTTTTATGTTTGCTATTTTGCAATACCGGTTTTCTGGAACACAGTTCTTCAGAGCATGGAAGAAGGTTGTAACATTCAATGTTAATTTGTACTAAAAACTACAAGGATGTGAATCATGTGAAATACAAAAATAAGTAAAATAAATTCCACAACTGTACAATTCACACCACGTCTTTCAAACCAGAGAGGGATGATTTGTGTTTAATTCACACTGACACAATGCATATGTTGCTACTTTACGTGTTTGTGCATCTGTATAACAGCGTTTGGCACTGGTTAAGTTTATTGAGAAATATTACAAGCCCTGAGGACCAATGTCAAGTGCATGTGTGTCTTTATATCTGGGTTTGTGTTGACACACAGCGTGCCTATTTTTGCAACAAAAGATGGTTTAATACCTGTGTCACCACGGGCACAGCGCATTTAAAATCCAATACTCTCTAGGAGTCCATAACATGCTGGGTTTACTGACAGCGAACAGAGCTCAAATGGCCAACAGAGAAGGGGGCGAGGGGTTTTATTTGAAGAGCACAGCAACAAAATGATGGAAAATATGATCACTGGAGGCAAATATGAACATTTTTCAGATGCACTGACAGACAGCTACTGAGAAAACGGCTGTCAGTTCAGCTCCAGATATTCAAAAGATGTACACACGCATCGAAATTCCACAGAGGGGAATCATGCGTTTCGTTATCAGAAACATTGAAACATCAGTGGTATAACGGGGTGACACTAGAGTAGGCTTGCATATGCATTTATCTTTTAAGTTTAGAGTACATAATTGACAATGGAGCCGTGAGGGGCGCATGCAGAGATGACGTCTACGGGCCAGATGAAATGGTTTTGGTAAAGTAAAAGCTATTTTTAGAGAAAAAAAAGAGGAAAAAAGTGTAATCTTCCAAACATTGCATAGTTGCCATGAAGTAAAGCTCATCTTTTACCAGATAAGTACTCCACCTTGGTTACAACATAGCTACATGGTAAAATGCACTGTACCTAAATATATAAATACACATCAGCAACCACAGCTTGTCAGAGGGCACGTGATTATGATCATACAGTCACTCATAATGATGACAACAAGTAGTCTCATCCGGTAAACTCCCTTAGCTTCACTGAAATGAGGTAATTTATTCTCTGCAGCTCCACTTACTTACACTGCAGTTTCATGCTAACTTTCACTTTCAGACTAAACATCCTCATGTGTTTGCAGAGTTAATTGCCCCGACAGAAGTGACCCTTTGGTGAACTTTAGTGTCTACCGGTAAAGAGAGCAGGAGCAAAAGGGCATGTGTAACTAAACAGTAACAAAACAGGGTGAGTGCATCAAAGTAAACATTTTTTTTTTTTGTTATGCGAGTCATTTCGCTATACTGTTCAAATGTGCATAGTCTAACCAACCACTAGTGGTACTTTAGAGTTACACATCACAGAGCAAGCAGACTTCTGTAAATAGGCCGACATTATATGATGCTGGTGATGGCCCTAATTTATCTGTGTAAAAGTGCAGAAAAGTCAGTTGTAAATGACAAGAATTAACTTGAGGATGATTTAGATGATGCTTCCATTTATGTGGTGCCTCAGTGGTTGATATGTATTGCTGTGTGAGGACAGTGTGTACAGCATTAAAGGAATTCATAAGCATGGTGAATTTCAGGTCCATAAAAGCGGGTAATTTGGATGTGAAGCTTTATTTGATGTTTAGGTTATAACCACTTTTTGAACAGTATTTCGATGACTATATTCCAGTGTGATGAATGCCTTGCCAACATACTGAAAGATACACATCGAAATGTTCCTGGAAAAGAGTTATTTGATAACTATGTCCGCCAGATTTAGCCTATAGCTCCAACCTTGACACGTAAAGTATTTGTCTTTTGACCTGCAAAGTACAGTATGCGTGTTTACTAAATCACATACTGACCGTATTTTAGCACATTGTCAAAGTGCAACCTGAATTAAAGAGATGGTATTTTTAACCTTCCCAACCATGGTTACAGTAAAATGGACATTTACACAGAATAAATCGAATCACACTCTAGCTAGTCATTTTTATTTAATGTATTTGGCAGCTCAAACAGCCTGACCTTACTGTATATCGAAATGACAGAGTGCAGCACTTGCATCAGCACATTTCCTGTAGCGAATAGAGCATCTTGATTTAAACAGGCACAGACAAATAAGTCAGTTAAGGGGGTTTATGTTGTTTTGTTTTAAATGATTTAAGAATGGTCTCCCAAAGGGGGCTGCAGGGGCCTCCATGGGACCTCACTACAAAAATGCAGACATTGTGTTGACCATAAATGCCCTGACCCTAGGATATTTAATAGCTGTTCATTGATCATTAACACACCACATTGCACTTTAAGTTAAGTTAATATAACCTGGATTTCGCTGTATACACATTCATACCTGACCACACAGTGTTTAGGATTAACACATCATTTTATCACACTGTTCACCTGAACCTGCGCCCTGGAGCTATTTAGACACCACTGGCAGCAAGTGCCGCTGACAGGGTCACTTCTAAACGCCGCCCTAACGGAGGAGGCAGCGACTCGGTAAACGGGGAACTTCAGAGGGCTACTTCACCGCCTCACTACAGTACATGTCATAGGCTGTATAAATATGGGCTCCCCCCCCTCTGTGGATCACACACTTGACCAATTGCGCCGCGCAAGAGTCTGATGGATCATTTGAATTCAACGATCCTCACTGGGTATGTGGTACAGTACAGGAGGTAGTTGTAGTGAAGGGTCTGTGCGTAAGTGTGCGTGTATGTGTGTGTGAGTGTGTGCGTGCGTGCGTGTGTGAATGTGCACTCCTAGAATAGAAAGCCAAAGCAAGAAGAAGGAGACGAAGAGAGGCGGGATCGGTTTGTGCCTTGTTGAAATCCAGGGTAAAGCAAATAGATCGTCTGTAACAGATCGATCAGCAGTTCGCGCTCCCTTTGTGGATTTGATGGATGTTTGATCAGTGGATGTGATGCCCATATATATCATCGACCGAAAATTTCCCGACACATCTGGTAAGTCGTTCACGCACCCTGAGCGCCTCTTATAACGTGGTGCCATCTGTGTGCGTGTCTGTCTTTGTGTGTGTGTATTGTTTTTTTTTTTTGTGCATGTGCGTGTGCGCGCGTCCCGGCTGGGTGATACGGGGCAGCTTGCACCAGTTGGTCATGCCACCCCCCTCGGAGTTCCCGACGTGCAACAGGAGATGAGGAGCTGGCACGCATTTAGCTGCGTCTTGCTCGGTTGCGAATGTGTGCTGCAGCTGAATATTTTTATCACTGGAGTTTTAACACCTTGTTGCATTTGGTTCAACCAGAAAACAATCAAATCTAATGTCATAGAATTCCTGCTGGGTTTCCTATTAAGTTACTTTGCAGTATTGATTCAGTGTATTCCAGTCCCTGGTGAGGGTGCTGTAACTTTGATGTTATATCCCGTTAAAAGTTATTTTCCTTATTCCATTCATGCTGATATGACAAAAACCAACAGGAAAGCAATTTAAAAGGTGGACTTCATTTCACCTAGATCACAGCACCTTTGGGCATCAAGTCTCCTCTCTCAAAATGATTTTAAAGTGATTTAGTCTTCAGTGTGCGGCTATAGGACCTGTGCTGAAATTCATATCCCAGTGAAGGTGTTATTTTAAGTTAAAGGAGGCCACATTACAGTACTTATTCAAACTCAATTTGGTACATGTTCATGGCTCACATGGATGTGGGTTGTA
The DNA here is from genome assembly GCA_038419695.1 of Scomberomorus guttatus. Taxonomy (NCBI): domain Eukaryota; kingdom Metazoa; phylum Chordata; class Actinopteri; order Scombriformes; family Scombridae; genus Scomberomorus; species Scomberomorus guttatus. The sequence continues at coordinate 12,628,805 of CM076451.1, read as the reverse complement.
AAAAAGTGACTTAATGGAGGTGGTCTATAGTGACTTATGTGTGCAGACACATGGGTGTTTTCAGGTGTCTCGGTGAATGATGGGTTTAATTTTGAAGGGGTTTGTGAGGTCTCACAAGACATGGGGACTGTTTATGTTTTCGATATATCACGACAGACTGACAGAGAGAGGAGACAGAGAGAAAGAGAGAGTTTTGACTTTTGGTACTCCTTTTATAAACCATTATCTTACAAACGCAGATGCGGGCTGTATATACCTTCCAAAACACACAAAAGAAAAACATCAGAGCCAAATTATAAAAAAGTTAAAAAAAACAGTGGCAGCGTACTGCTAGCAGCGAGAACATCAGGAGCAGAAATGACAGCTCACATAACAGATAAGTTACACACATATTCCTCCCTTACAGAGGAAACATCTTCAAAGGCATCAGTGTCATGCACGTACTGGCTAATAGTTACAGATTCTTTAATCGGCACAGAAGCAGTGAACAAGAGTTATCTGACTTTAAATGTGCATGTGTACAAATCCTAGTCCCAACAGAGTCATGAATACAAACACAGCAGTAAGGATACATATGAGTGATAGTGCATGAGAGACGAATACACTAATTGCTCCTTAAGATTCATACCTAACATGCCTCTGTGAGGAAGTCACTTAAACATGATTTACTACCTCTCAGTGTCCCGCTCCATCTTTGCATCTTTCTTCCCCCCCTCTGTGCTCGTGTTCCTTTTTGCACATTCTTTCACTTCGTGTCCCTTTTCCCTTTTGATACATTTCATTTCTTGGCATGCAACATGACGGGATTAGAGCAAATAATGTACACCCTCTGCAACACTGACATGCACACATGGTTTTATTAGAGCAGTGGGACTGCTGTCATAGTGATGTGTTTGCTTGCAGACAAAAAGAAAGAAAAGAGCAAAGCTGACTTTTTCTGCCCCCTCCTGCAGCCTGAGAGAGATTGTCAGAAAGTTCTGATTAATATATAATCTCAACTCTTTAATGCATCAATCATTAATTTTCCTCCCCATTCTCTGCCCCCTTGTGTCTTGCATATACTGCGTATAGAATCACATCTTTCAAACACAAACACTGCAAAAGGAAAGGTATCCATTACACGTAGGGCCACCACTCTCTTGTAGTAAATCTTATGACCCACAGTGAAGTCATGCATGCTGGAGTGCTAGTGTGGAGGGGGGAGAGCAGCCTGTAGGGAACTGTGGTTGCTGTGTACAATAATGGCTGATTACCAGGCTGGATAATGACTGTAACCAGGGAAGTTTACTTTACATTGCTCCATTGTTTGGCCTGATGTGGAATGAAAGGGTATTTGAGATCTAGCAGGACTGTGACTGTGTTTGATGCATGTGGATGTGTGAGAGAAGGTGATGTTGTGTGTCTGTGGCTTTCTACTTGTTCAAAGGACACTAAGAGACTTTGTCCTTTGGTCGTGCCGTGCTCTCATCTCAGCCAGCACGTAGAGAAGCCCGCCCATCTGCACAGGCGCCTCATGGCACCAGCCTGTAAAAGTGTGTGTGAGAGCATGGCTGTGGACATGTGTGTGTGTGTGCTTGTGTGCATGAGTGTATGTGTGTGCAGCGTTGGTAAGGGATCAAGGATTAATTGCCTTCAGAGATAGACTTAACTGCTTGTTACATGAACTTTGTAAAGTTCTCACTTGGCCCCAGAGAGGACAACAACACTGTATAGTGACGAGCAGAGGGAAGGTCTATCTTGTTTTCTGTTCTTCAGAGGTGTTTGTTTCTTTTTTTGTCTGGAGTGTACTGCCACTAGAGGGTAAGAACTTCCGTTGTTCTCACCTTTTGCTCCAAGACTGGTTAAAAAAATAATGTTTGTCTTTATTTTCTGATCACTGCCATGTGTCTTTTCCTTTTAAAGCCCACACCTATCTTGAGACTTAGAGTTTCTTTATTAAAATATAAGCTTTTTGCCCAATTAACTACTTAAACGATAAATCAGTTATCAGAATTGTTTCAAATTAATTTCCTGTGAACTGATTAATCGTTTCAGCTGTCCTTCTGTGGTTCTTCTCCTCTCAGGTGAGTTGATACAGCCGGCAGCTGAAGGAGGAGACCTAAGAATGACAGAGACCAACCCCCCCAAGTCGGCTAAGAAGCCCCGCTGGACCTCATTGGAGATCGGCCTCATTACAATCGTCTCCTTGCTCTTCATTGTCATCGTCGCCCTCATCATCCTCTTTGCAACACAGAAGACTGGTGAGTGCTGAATTTAAGGGTAGAGGGCTCTGCTGGACTGCTGATAGTGAAAAGTGAGAAATATCTGCAACACTGGGTGCCTGTTAGAAAAGATTTTCTCAAAACCATCTTCAGATTCACGTTGATGAATGTTTGATAAACCTGAGTGTGATCAAAAGAAATTCATCATGTAATTGAAAAATATGTCTGGGAGCCACTGAGCATTAAGGACATTCTTTATTTTTTCTGAAAGCGGACCTTTCAGAACTTTTGAAGATTGCCTTACTGAAACTGTCTGTGCACTGACTATCACTTCAAACTGAGTTCATGGTTAGTGGTAAGCATGAAGGAGTGCACTGAAGAACAGCATTTTGTTCAGGTGAATAAAGGACACTTGAGCTGTGTGCTTTTAAAGCATAGTGCAAAAGTACAACCATTGAGCCAAAAAGAAGAATGCAGTGTGCAAACTTCCTTTTTAGAATTTCTTTTGGATTGTCAGGAATTTGTATAAGACATTTACTATGCGCCTTAAAACACTGTGCGATTTCATATTTCAGACTTCTGTATAAATTATAAAGAAATGTGTGGCTTATATCTTGCTAAATTTCATCAATTCATTTATGACAAATGAAACCAACCGCCACCTACTCGTCATGAGAAAACAAAAGAATCTGATTCAGATCAATGTCACAGTATAAGTATCACGTGGGTTTTTTTAATCATTAAAGGGGACCTATTATGCTTTTCCTTATTTTCAGTCATATATATATAATGTTACAATGTCGCATATTCATATTAAACGTGGCCAAAGTGTCAAATAATGGGGTAAACGTATGTAGCAGTAATCCCTGTGAGCAGAAAGCACCAGCTTCAGACTGCTCTGAACACTCGGGCCAATGTCGTCTCTTGACGGATTTCTTTATAGGGTCACCTGTTCACTGCTCTGCTCCGCTAACATTATGGCATTTTTCCACTGTTTTGGGGGTAGTTACACCGAGCCATGACTCGAGTTGAGCTGGCACGCTGTGAGCGCTTTTCCATTACACAGCACTGCAAAGTAAAATAAGTAGTTTACCTGTTGGAAGTGTGCTGGTCGTCTGCAGCTCTTCATCAAACATCATCATCACTGTGGCTGTTTCTGCTTGTACTATTCCTCCCTGAATTATTTCTAACTGATCTGCTGAACAAAGAGCTCCAAACATCTGCATATCTTGTTTCAACCATTTTGTAGCGCCGCTAATGAAGCTCTGCTACTTTGGTGAGGGACATGTTTCATTTCCTGTAAAGTCTTCACAATAAAAGTCTCCTGTTATTTAGTAATTTAAAAGCTTTTAATATGAAGCAGTAAAGCAGAAAATGTTGGGTTTACATCGGTGATAACACGACTCTGATACGTCTGGCCCTCAGCAGGCTTCTGGACAACTGGATTTTAGAACAATTAGAACAGAGTGGACTCATTGGGAGGGGGGCCTTAAAGAGACAGGAGCTAAGACTGCCTGTTAAGAGACAGAGGCTGAACTGAGGGGCTGCATACAGGGCCAATATAAGATACATAGTTTTTTGAACTGTGAATCATGCAAAGCTACTCTAGTGGAGTCCAATATAAATATAAATATAAATAGAGAGCTGGAAATGAGCATAATATTTCCCCTTTAATATCCTGACTGATGCTTACTTGCTCGCTTTTTGTAAAATTGTATTAAACTGGTTCTCAGAAATAACACAAGGCCTGTGTTACGAAACATGATGAGAAGTTTTATTAAGTCCAAGGATGACTGATTGCTGTACTGCAGTAAAAGAAAAGCTATCTACTAGTATTTCATTAACATTAATAAACAGCTTATTTATACATCTAAAGATTAATTATTGACAAAATGGAACAAGTTTGAAGTTCAGCGAGTGAAGAACACGACTCCTGACAGATAAGTCAATCTAATTGCGTTTAATGATACATAAAACTGGCTGGGTTGGCATATGTACAGTAGCAGTTTGTGTTGAGCTAATATTATCTTTGGCAGTCTTGTGCTTGATTAATGTGTAAGCTGCCATGTCAGGAAAATGAGAAAGTTTAAAGTCCCCCTGCACTCAAAAATGTGTTTTTCTTCTTGTTACTACAGTTGGATGTTTCAGCTTCACAGTGTAGAATGATGTATGTGCAGAGTTTGACACTGGAAGGCTGCTTTCACATTCATCTGCTGAAAGCGGAAAGTTTCTCTGTGCTCATTGAAAATACGATTTTAAGGGGTGGGCCTATAAGCATGATTTGTCACTTCACAAATAGTTTTGAAACCAGTCCCGGACCAATACTCAACTTACACAAGTGTGATGTGGAAACTTGAAGCCTACAGTGCACAAACACTGAGAATGGACTTTTCAGTGAAGTAGGAGACATCTTGTGTCCAGCATCTTAACTCTTGAAATTAAACATATTTTATATTCACAGATTCTGGATTTTTAATGAGGTAGAAGGAGTAGATGCCCTTTTTAGGATTTTAATGGGGGAATGATAATTTTTTGTGGAAAAAAAACCTATCAGACACACATTATTGCCCCAAGCAGAGTATTTTTGTATGTCTTAATACATGTCTAGAGAGGATCTTTAATGACTTTGTCTGCGTTTATATCTGTGTGTTCACTCACCTGTGTGCACATCATGCATTCACACATAACACACGAAGTTCACATGACAGATGTGTGACAGCGTGTGTGCTTGTGTTAGTACATGTCAGATTCAGTTTGATTTACAGTTATAAACCTAAATTATTCCTGATAGAGTGAAGGAAATACTTCTAAGCAGTTGTAAGTTTGAGAAGAATGAGACAGAAAGAATTATGGGAAGAAGGAAACAGGAGGAAGAGAATGTGTATTTGACATAATGACTGATGACTGCAAAAACCTCACTGAGTGATGATTTGTTTTACATTTTCCTGTAGATGGAATCTGCACCACGGCTGACTGCACACAGTCAGGTAAGCATTGCGTGTGTTTGTTTGTGCATTCGCTTTAATGTCTTACTCTGAAGGCTTTGATTTTTTCTCAGAGGAGGACAGAATAGGAAAATTTTGAATGCAGCAGAAGCCCAGAGACTTCAACTGTGAATATGTTGCCTCTGAGTCAAAACTGTGTTCAAATCAGAAACAGTCCTGATCAGTAGAAACATGCTGCAGAGAGTTATTGTCCTTGGATCACCTCTGAGCAATTGTAGGCCTACAAGAGAAGTTGAACAAATTGTAATGGCTACGTAAGTGTATTCACAGCTTGAGCAAACTCATTAAGACACAAATTACCAGAAATTAAATATGCATAACTCTACCTCTAGATTCCAGCAACAGATGCCAATTCATTTCCGATTCACTTTTGGGGAACCAATGTCCCAATTCATTCAGATTTGACAACCTTGTCACAAGAGATCTCACAGCTGCCTTATGTAATTTAATTGCAGCTCCAAAAAGTTAACACATTTCCAGTATCGGTTCCCAACAGAATCCAATTACTGCTTTTATATGGTTTTACTTATGGGTGCATATCAAGATTTTTATAAGATTAACACTTTTCATAGGCTTATGTTTTATTTTTTAAAGCTGTTTTTAAGACAAAATCATTCGATTTCTGTTATTCACTACTATTAGTATATAGCATTAAACATTTTGGCATGCACCCAAGGGAGAAGGTGGTCCACAATCTCAGCTGCTTATTTGTCCAGCATTTATCCAACATCGTGTAAAAGTTTTCCTGAAAATTCTTCCTCACTTATGTTCAGCACACATCTTCTTAAAAGAATAGTTCGACAATTTTGGGAAATCTTGCTCTCTTGCCGAGAGTTAGATGAGGTGAATACCTCTCTTATATCTTCACAAAAAGTCCCCGCCAGCGTCTTGTTAGCTTAGCTTAGCATAGAGACTGGAAACAGCGGGAAACAGCTAGCCCTGCTAGCAAAACCAGCACCTCTTAAACTCAGTAATTAACACGTTAAATCTGGTTTGTTTAGTCACTGCTCCCAGCCAAAAAAATAGTCCAGAACACCCAAACCAAACAAATGGTTTTATGGTGTCTAATTTTGCTATGAAAGTAAGCTTTTTATATGATTTGTGTCTGCTGGCTCCTATATCCATCAGTATAGTAGTCTTTGGGTAAGTATATCCATTTCCTTCACCTCTCAGAGCTTGTTTCCCCTCTGTCCGTGCAGCATCCCGTCTCATTGAGAACATGGATGCTAGCGTGGACCCTTGCGATAACTTCTACCAGTATGCCTGTGGAGGCTGGCTTAAAAAGAACATCATCCCAGAGACCAGCTCTAGATACAGCACCTTTGACATCTTACGAGACGAATTGGAGGTCATCCTCAAAGGTCAGACACCTACATGCACACACCCACACAAACAAACAAAGATCCGCATTCAGAAAGAGCACAATACTGACAGACAGGCTGACAAATTTATGAAAGATGTGCTGCTTGTTTTCATTAGAGTGATAATTCTGTATTTAGTCCATGATTAGGATGATAATGAATAAACCTAGAACAGTAAGTCTTTTTCAGTTCACTTGCTTTGTAAGGGGAGTGAGCAGCTTGATTCAGTTGCTGGAGTATACGAGCTAAAGAGGACTGTCCTTCAGGGATTGCAGCTCTATAGATATCACAGATGCCAGGGGAGTTTGGCTTCAGCGCTGCCTACCATGTGAGCTCAGCATTTGTCAACAGAGCTGGCATTATCAGTGTGTGTGTGTGTGCGGACATTGCGTTCAGGCTGTGCTAAAATACGTCAACACATGGTGAGAAATTAATTGTAAGTTTGTACTGTATGCGTTTGTCTCACGTGTTATTCCAGCTTTTTAGCATGCATTAGAGTCTTGTTAGTATCCTTGTGGCATGGTTGATACAGCAAGGGTCAAGTTACACTGCGAATGTGTGGGCGCTTGTGGATTTGTGTGGCTCCATACTTCACCTCAAGACGTCTGTGAGAAGGCCGGTCGAGTCTTGAGGAACGGGTGCTCAATCTTTAAGGGGAACAAACTTTTCACGGACAACTGAAACTCTTCAGCTACCATAAATTTACAATTTATCTGCCAGTCCCTTCCACTACAATAAAGACAGTGCAGATTGCCTGCAGGAGAAACAGAGTGATTCAGAGGGGTGAAAAAGATTGATCTGTAGTGAGAAAGGAAACCTGGGGTTTAAAGTGCAGCCTGTTTCGTGGACTCATAATTTGCACCAGCCTCGAGTACTTTATCTGTCCAATCTCAAATGAGGAAACACGCAGCCTCGTGTCTTGGGGCACTGTTTCTTTTTTCTTTTGCTATCTGTCCTTGTGTCGTCCAGTGATGACATGCAGATTATTTTTCAAAGTACAAACCTGAATGTGGGTGGTAACAGATAGACTTGTTAATTAAATTCAAAATTAAATAGCCGTTCACAATAATTGCTTATAACACATTATGTTTGAAAAGATAGGGAACCTACTGGAAGTCTTAAGACAATTATAAGTTTTCTAGAGAGAAGTGTTACGTGATTGTTTTGGAAAACAGCTCTCACTGGCCTCACTTTCCTTTTACTTCTTGATAAACATCTTTTTATAGATCAATATAATATTCATTAGCTTTTAGAGATTATAATGTAGTCAGCATTAATTTCTGTAACTTTCCATTCAAAGGGTGCTTGTAGTGGTAAAAATGCATCTTCATTCATTCTGTGTAGTGTCGTGTAATTATAAAAGTGTGTTATTAAAATTCGGACCCCTGCTCCTTCACAATGATTTGCTTAAAGATAAGATATGATTCACAAGTAAAGCCTACATTTGGTATTAAATTTCTTAAAAAACTTGTTTGTTGTTTTATAACAACTTATATGCCCTCTGTTCTGTTCTGCACTGTTCTGTCCTGTCCTCTCATCTCCATGGCAGTCTTAACACCCATAAAAATCACACGTAGGGGGGAAAAAGCAAAATAAACATTGCCCAACAAGGGCTCATTCTAGGCATTTTGTTACTGTATGTGCATTTACGTACATAGCATGTCTCTGTTTAAGTGTGTGGCGTTATTTCACACTTTGTTGTATTTTTACTGCATTTATCAGATGGTGACATTTGCTGCCTGTCTGAAAACAGAGAGAGAGAGAGAGAGAGAGAGGAATAAAGAGGAGAAATGCACTTCGCAACTAATGTGGAAAGACTGGGCAAAGTGCAAAGGTTGACTGACTTTTATTAATTAATTAAGCATCGACATTCGACTTTTATTGCTCTCAAAGTTGCATTTTCCACAGAAAGGAACGGAGCGACTAAAAGAACTGGTCCTAATCATTCAACAGCCCAAATCCCCACCAATCGTCAGTGTTGTGCTCATTCCTTCAGGCTTCTCAGTTAGAGAAGGAATGTCTCAGACTGTATTGTATACACACATGTTCAGGTTTACTTTTCGTGCGTATCTGTGTGTAGATCTGCATGTCTGTGTGAGAGAGAGAATGCTGTGTATTTAAAATGATACTTGATAGTCAAAACCAAGGCATGTGTGCAGTCTTGAACGCTTACAGTAGCAACTACTAGCTCTCAGAGTTAAAATTTTTCTTAATGACTGATGTATGCTGAGGTGTAGGCCCCGGCCAGTGTGAGGCCTCAACAGAGTTGTGACCTCTACTCTGCGACGTGACATCAAACATGTGACCTCTGATCCTGGGGCTGGCTGCCGCCGCCTGCTTGGATACCACCGCCTGCTGATGGACAGATCCTTTTCCTGTCAACAGCTGCAGGGGCCTGGAAACACCTGGACACTGCAGCGCTTGAGGCTGCATGACAGCAATAAAAAGGCTGTGTGCATGTGTATGTGTGTGAATAGTAGATTTGTGGTTGCTTGTAAATGCCTTGGATTGTTCTCTGCTGCTGTAAAAGGTCATAAATGATTCATAATGAGGATCTGCGCTCTGATCGTGACCACAACAGTGTGTGTGCCTGTGTGATTTTTTTTTCCACCTCCGCCTACTCAGGTGTGGCATACTGTGCAATAATTTGCCCAATTGACCGTCAGCGTTTTAATTACAAACTAGCTTGTCAGGAAGAAGAGGGGGAGATGTACAGCAGGCAGAAGAAGGATGAAGAAAGAATTTTCGTCAAAACTAATAAAAAATGGCAAAGACTGAGGTAAAACAAAAGACAAAAGGAGAGTAATAGAAGAAGAGATAGGTGGTGAGATACACACGAAACTGGGGGGCTTTGAGGTGAAGTGAGGAGGAGGTCTGTAGCCAGAGGATGATGGTATACTGAGAAAAGCTTTGAGGATAAGTCAAGAAATGTGAAACAGCATGTGGTAGTCATCTCCAAGCTAAGCTCTATGTGTGTACGTCCATTCGTGCATGCACACGTGCATGTGGCTGTGTGAGTGTGAGCACACTGCTGCTCTTACATGAGGTGCTTCTTGAATGACTCCAGGTCTAAATTACACTGTACAGAGTCATTTGTAGCTATCGGCATGCAATACGTGAATCGGCTTATGTTTCTTGCCTCGCTGAGCGTCTGCGAGGTAGCTGTGACGTCCAAAAAAGTGTTCACATGTGAGATGTTGATCTGCATGAACAGCCGATGATACAACAAAGAGACTAAATGTCTGTGTTTTTCCTGTGGTAACAATAAGCTAAAAAAAAAGAAAAAAAAAACAAAACAAAAAACGTCCACCGATACTTACTGCAAAAACGACTTTTGAGACAAATGGTTTGTTCACGACCTTCCTGATATCAAAATTCCATTCAGAACCATTGCACAACACCATAGATACAGCATTTCTCATATCAAATAAAGATAACAGACCACAGGTTTGTGGCCAAGTAAAATAATATGAATATTAATGCAGTAATTCTTAGCCAACAAAAATATACTGAATAAAAATCCTGAATCTAATATGTTTTTGCCAGCCAGGATGCTTATGAATAACAGGAAAGAGTTCGGTAGAGCGCAGACCTCCACCAAGGTAATAATCTCCCCTGTTAGCTGTAGCACAGCCAACACTGTACTGGGTACATGACAGAACTTTTGTACACACTAAGACCATCCAATGGGCGTTACTTTGACTGACATCATGGTACTGAGTACATGACAGCATAGATACTCTGGATTCCCATTTCAAAGTCTTCTTTGAATGTTTTATCTTGTTTCCACAAAATGTAAACTGTAGCTTACACTTGGCGCTAGTGGTGCATATATTAGCATTTTAAGCTCATTGATTGGATTTTCCATACAGAAATACACCTTGGTAAATTATACTGTCCTCCTTTTCACAACATATTGCTTGCAACACACTCTAAGAAGCACCTCTAAGAAAAATCAGCACTTGCCTTTCAAACAAAAATAAGAGTAAACTTTGTAAATTATTTACACCTTCATAAAAGAAATTAAGGTTTTAATGGGCTATTCTACTGGTTTGTATGACATTTTAAAGGTCTTTTATGTTTTTATACTGCAGGAAGAATAGTAAACAACTCTATTGTTGCTGACTGAGACTCATCACTCTCTAACAGTGTCATCTCCTTTCAGTTTCAATTACATTTAAAGCTTCCATGTGCAGTATAATATAAATCTGTTTCATAATGACACATTGGAAGCAAAACTCTAACTGGCAACACTGAAGCACAGAGAGTGAAATGCCTTGTGGAATGAGAGACAGTCAAGGACAAAACAGCAATGCAAAGAGGATAAACTCAAAATTCGGATTCTGTATCATGCTGAATGGTTTCGTTGAAACTGACATGATGTCTCAAACAAACATCAGGTGGCACAAAATCCATTCTCAGATACACCCAAACTTGCACATGGGGAGAATGTGTGTGTATGTAAGAGAGAGTGAGAGGGTAAGCCTTTGCTGTGGTTAAACATTAACACCAGGCTGTCAGTAATCCAATCACACACACATGATCTGTGCCCTTTTGCAGGAAGCGCCCTGTGAAGGGTCCTTATCTCAGGACTTCATTAAGATTAAATGAGCACATAAATAGTGCACACATGGTAATGAGAAAATGGGAGGATTAGAAAAATGAAAGGGTAGAAGGAGGCTGAAGTGAAATGCAGCCATGCAAGGAGTGAAACAAGTAGAAATAAGGGAAAAAAATGAAGCGCTAAGAAAATGAAAATTGAAAAAAGATTATGATTGTATATTGAATTCAATTTAGAATATTTTGGGACTGCTAAATTGAATGACAGAAGGGTGGATTTTCCATGAGTTATGCAGCAACAGAACAGGTGTATTTAAGAGACAATGAGCTGATACGATATTAAATAAAATTAGTGATTAAAGAAAGGGATAAACCTTGTTTTAATTAGCATCTTCATCTACCCGTCTTTATTCTGATTGGTCTGTCAGTCAGTCCTGAAAATTGCAAGGAAGAAAATAATCTCATTTTCTTCATCTTTATCTTTTGATCCCAACTCACTGTGACAGGAGTGATGTCTTGTTGGACTCAGGGGAGACTTTCCTGCCAGTTGGCTGAGTAATTTAAGATTCATCCTCTTTCCTGTATTGATCCTGAAGTTGCATTGAAATGTGCAGTATGATGGTTGATCCCAATGCAACATTTATAACAGATCATTTTATAAGTGACAGGCAATCCTGAAGTCATGTTAAGATGTGCGATGGCTTGTCAAGATTGTCCTCCTTTCAGTACATGATACCCCTTTCGAGGGTTGCCTTTTAATTTGTAACATCATTGAAGCTCAACAAGCTGGATTTTCATTCACATGTGTGAACATGTGTTTTTCTTACATTTTGATGAAGTGTTGAGAAAGTATTAAATTGTATTGCAAAAGAGGTATGATTACTTTCAGGCATGTTGGGTTAGCTTACATAGCTACATAACTACCTCATAGTTTGTCTGGCAAGCTAAAAGCCATACACGAACTTCCCTTAAGCCCAGTCTTTGTATTCTTTAAATACAGAATGAGCTTGAGCTCCTGATACAGTCATTATGACTGATAAAGGCTTTGTACTGTGGCACACATTGTGCGCACAGCTTGGCCTGGCTAGCTCACTTGACTTGGAGGACGTCAATAAGTGGCATATTTGTGAAAGCAGAGAAGAGAGGCACATTCTGAAATGCTACGCTAGCTTATACCGGTGATTTATAGCATTTTAAAACTTCAAAAACTCACCCCTGAGGGAAGTTGTGCTGAGAACTGACAGACAGTAACGTTACAGCTACAAATTCATTCCCCTTTCAACATCTTCTCCAAGGTGACTGGTTTGACAGTGCATCCCGACCCCATGCTGATCATCCTTGGCACTACAGAGACACTGAACACATTAAGGTTGCCTCAAAGACAGTTCATTGGCTACAGCCATATACCAGCGAAGAAAGTTCTGCTCCAACATTAGAAAACACACATACGCCCTTCAATATGGCAGTGGCTGAATGCTTTGTCAGGTACTCTCCACCTTGAAAGGATCAGGTTTGCTCCGAGGGACAAACTAGATGACTTTGGGAAGTAATTGGACTCGTGTTCTTCATACTTGGTTTCACTGCTCTTTATACTCTCTACTGTGTTCTTGAGGGTTTATATGTTCTTTGTTCAGTTTATTAGAAAATGACGCTGCCAAAGTGCATGCTTTCAAGATTTTGAAAATGCTTCAATAAAAATACATATGATACAAATTATTTCTATTATCTAACAGCTTCATGAGAATTGTGTGCAGTGTGGGCACATGCATGTCATGTAAACACGTAAGTCATACAAATGCACTACTCTGAATTGGTCAAAATAAACATAATTACTTTATGACACATGTCGCATGTACATATAAATGTGCAATATAAATGTAAATGCACATGGATTTCTAATGACATACATTGTTAAATCCATAAAGGCTGCTGAATGAATTTCATGTCACAGTAACTATTCTGCTGAACCGCCTCAGCCTATTTATGTCTTTCTTCTAAATTACCATAAACAATAGCAGTAACAACACGAGTTCAACCATTTACATACATTTTGCATGTATAGGAAGTTTATAACAGGCACTTAGACTTTAAAGAGTTTTGCATCGTTCATTATTCATGACACAGTCTTTATAAAGCAAACACACATCAGAAATCCTACGCACTCTACATAATAATCCACAGGCTTTTGGAAAATCAGCTCTTCCATATATTTTTAGATGCATTGAACCCAAAAGCAGAAAAAATGATTGACAAAACAATTTCTTTCAAAAATGAACTGTCAACCTCAAATAGCAAAATAATGTATCTGGTATTAAGTTATCTATATAGTTACGTCCTTTTGTTGTACAGAAGACATTTTGACTTTAGTGTAACCAAGAAATACTGTGCCACTTAACCATCACCAGATGTTGGATTCCTAGGGATCACATCAAAGCCCTCCTAAATCTCTCAATACTTACTCAACACTACTAAAAATAAAGTGCTATAAATCATGATAGCTGGAAGAACCAACTTTTTGAAGTGACTCAGGCAGGATTTAAACTCTGGATCTCTGACAGGACAAGTGACTTTAAAAAAAACACATTTCTTCAAAGAGGGGATTTGTGCCACCCAGGAGCCCCGGCATAAACCACAGCAAAATCAGTGATATGAGAGTCAGGCTCGGGTCTTAGATAAACCCTGCAATGGTGCAGGCACAGTTAAGACAGTTAAGATATTTCACTTCATGCTAAGTACTGAGTGACAGACCATCAGTTAGTTAAGCAAAAGTCAAGTTGAACTTTAAAATACCTGTTGAGTGTGAGATGTTTTCTTGTTGTGAAGGACATGAGGTCACACACTACCAATGTAATCATAACACTGCTTGCATTCGTGGTGGTTTTCAGCAAATACCAAAATTACCATGTAGGTGTTGGATTGAACCCTGATGATCTGAACATGTATTTAAGCTCACCCTCTCGGTCAATGCTGCTGAAAAGCGACAGCGGTTCCTGAAGGAATGATTATACTTTAAAGCTAGAACATGCAAGTCTGTGCCTTGAGGCAGTGCTGGGAAGTGTATTGTTAGTCCTGTTCTCCTCCCCCTCAGTCAAGCAAATTTACACCCCAACACTTATCACTCATTTTGATTAGCTGTCTACCTAAAAAACACTATCTAGCCTGGAGCTGAACTAACTGGCGTCCATATGCCCACAACAGGTGTTGAAGAGGCAATGAACGCAGGCTATAAAACAAGCAATGGTGTTCACTCTTTTTTCAAATTGCCCTTTTCTGCCACACCTTCAGCTTTGCTGTTCCGTGAATCCTTCTTCTTCAGTAGCCTCACCTTGACTACTAATCTGCTGAGAAGAAAGTAAGCAAAGACTAAAAAATGTGTGTGCAGATTGCCACTTTAAATTGTGGTTTATATGACAGTGTTGACCTCTACAATAAATGACCCAAATCTTCTAAATCACCTAAATGAAAAGATTAATTGCACTGCAATAGTAAATAGTTCATGTTTAATTATTTATTCAATCATTCAAGCACTGACCTGACATTCCCCTGGGAATTGTAATGGGGACACAGTATAAGTGAAAAGCTTGCAATGGTGTAATTTATATATATATACACTCCACTTCATTAGGTACACCTGTGCAATCTAATGCAATCCAATACAACAGCTCTGCCATAAATTCTACATTTTACAAAGCTTATACGTTTTCAGTTTTTGTTGACATTGTCATAAAGGTGATAATTCTACTTTATGTTTATTATTGAGGTTGTAGTGGGTGGTGGTGGTGGTGTAATGGAGTGCATTATATTGAAAAGTGCTCCTAATATTTTGCCCTCCTCATGTATGTTAATGGGGTGGACAAAATATTAGGTACACCATTCAAATGTATAAGCTTCATAAATGTAGAATTTATGGCAGATTGGATTGCATTAGATTGCACAGGTGTGTACATATATATATATTCTAATATGGCACCTCTATCAGCAGTAATCGGCAGGACAACAAAATTTTTCTGTGCTTTCCAAAATTGTTACAAATCACTGTTAATAATGATGTTTTATGATGTGACAATGCTGTGGTTAAGGTCTGGTTACATTTAGGTGTAAAAGCCACTTGGTTAGGGTTAGGGAAAGATCATGGTTTGAGTTAAAAAGATTACTTTGTTAAGGCTAGAGGAACATGTGGTTTGGGTTAAAGTTACTACTTCCTTACAGTTAGGCGACCTTCGTCATCATGGCAACCATAAACACCACAGGGTTAAGGTTAGCGGACGATTGAGTTACGTTTTTAAAAAAAAACTGGCAGTTGGAAATGTGACACTTATGGTTGGAAACGGGAAATGAACAACAGTCTCCTGTTGTAAAGCCTACTTTTTGCAAGTTTGGGTTAATCCATCCACCCAACCCGCCACCTCCGAATGAGGAAATTTGTCAATTTATATAGATGTCATCTAAACTGCGCCACTTCTGCGGGGCATAATTACTACGACCACTAGATGGCATCTGTCACTGAAATGTAACTATAGGTTGTTTTTGGGCGACTGACATTATGACCTGTTGTGTTGTTTTTCTTTGGGAGGACAGGCTCAAAAATACTCCCTGCAAGTAAAAAGCCCAGGTGTCAGCCTGCTCTGAATAGTTCGTTTGCAATGTTACCTTTACTTTCTCCTCGTGATGATATCAGATTGTTTGCGCATGTCCACAAATGGCTGTTCATTCTGTAGCCTTTGTTGCTAAGGTTGTTGCTAAGGTTGTTCCATGGGTTGTTCATGCGTTGTCCACTTGCATATTTCAGATCGGATTCAGGCTCGAACATGTACGGATGTATTTGAGAAGTTTCCATTTCTAGTGAATAACAAGAAAAAGAAGTGACTACTACTATTTGTTTAAGTAGTATCCTGAGTCTCTGGAAGGTCAGTGGTCTCGGAGCAGCTTCCAGGAATTCCACAGAATTGTCAGAATAGTGGAAAGTGACTTTAAAATTGGCAGAGTCAACATTATGGATTTATTTGTTTTCTGCAATACTCTCGTAAGAATATTATATTTGGACTGTTTTGTCATGATATACAAACTTCATAACATTTTTTTTCAGAAAGCAGTATTATAAAAGATTAACATTAACATGAGAAGAATTGTCATGTGTTTCAGCTCTAAAGCATTTTTTTTGTGAAAAGCAGCTTTGAAGAAATTTTTTCCTTTAAAAACATTCTTATCGTGTTTTTTATTATCTTTTTTTTTCTTTGAATAATGTCATGTCTGTTTTGTGACTGGTTGCTATGTATCGCCATGTTTTGAAGCCATCACTTTATTTTTCTTAGCGCTCTCTGACACAGGGACAGACAACATGCCTTGGTTAAAATGATTAGATTCATCTGGACGACAGCTGGATTCTATTTCCAATCCACAATGATGAAAAACTCAACATTGTACCTGAGGTTATTTACATCTCTCTCTCTTTCCCTTTCCCTCTGTCGACATGTAGTCCTCCTCCTTTAGCTTTCTGTTTTTATCTGTGTTTCTTTCCCTCATGCTTGCTCTGTTTCTCTGCTCTATTTGTAGGTGTCCTTGAAAAAACAGTGGAAGGGGAAGCCACTGCTCTCACCAAGGCTAAGACCCTCTACAAGTCATGCACCAATGAGAGTGAGTCAGCAGGCATCAGATATCATCACAGACTTTTTTTTTGTATCTTCTAATGTCCCAAAGTGAAAAATTTTGTTACTATCATCAAACGTTATGTGTTTCTCATTTGATTTTCCTTAATTGCTCTTACTCTTTCTCTTTATCAACCATTAGCTTTTAAATGCAAGAATGACTGTCTTTCAGTTTTACAGCATTTCATGATGCAAATAAATGCTTTCTTCAAAAGCATTTTGGCTTAGCAGTCACAATGAACTCCTCAAATGTGCCCACATTAGCATAGATTAATTATGCTAGATAGGATAAGTTCAATGTATGAATAATAACAAGGTTTACTTTCTTTTTAATTAGCTCACTGAATGTTGATTGGCATAAAATAAATGTATACTTAAAAAATATTTATATATGTATATATATTTATAATTTATGTTGTATCTATGCTTCATTTAAGGTTTAATTGAGCTAAGAGGAGGGGCTCCTTTGCTTGACATGCTGCCCGATGTGTTTGAATGGCCCATAGCTCTGGACGACTGGGAGACTAACTATGGTAAAGTATTATTTATGATATGGTTGCATGCAGCAAATATCACCTACAGGCATTTCTTTCCTATTATTCCTCTCCTCTCTTTCCTCTCCTTCCTCTTTTTTTTCAGGTAAAACATGGAGGTTTGAGGACGTAGTTGCTAAGCTGAATGAGAAATATGGAACTCAACTCTTGGTTAACTTTTTTGTCGGCACTGACGACAGGGACTCCAATTCACACATCATTCATGTAGGTGTGCAACAGTAGCAAGCCCTCCCCTTTTTTTTTCTCTCTCTCTTTCATGTACCCACATACATACAGGCACTCACACATCATAACCCATCCAGCTTGAAAATAACCACCCACCAATTTCTTCAAATCTGATTGCTTTGGCTTATATAAAAACATGTGTTTTCTTGTCTTCCTCTCTGGCAGTTTGACCAGCAAACCAGCCTTGGCCTCTTGTCCAGAGATTACTACGCCTGCACTGGACCCTACGCAGAGGTGGGCTTAAAGTTCACACGCACACGCACACACACACCACATGCACACACTTGTAATATAATTAAGGCTTTCAACTGATGCATGACGAAAACAACTCCATGTGTTCATTTGGACCAGTGCCACTGAGTCTGGATTTGATGTCCCCTGGAGTCTGTTCCTGGAAACATGATGCCCAACAACTGATGAGGGCATGAGTCGAATCATCAGTACTTGAATAAACTTTATGTGTTTAGTTGTGTGTATTCTTACAGTACGTGCATTTGCGCGCATGTGGGTGTATATGACGAATAAAATGCATTCCGAGGAAGTTAAATGATGATGATTAAAATAAAAGAGGCAAAACAGAACAAATTTGGTTGTGTCGAAATCCAGACCAGATGTGTGTGATTGGAGCAGACATCTTCTGCTCTGGTTTTACTTTACAGTTTACCATAGACTCTTGATTGATATGCAGAAAGAAGCACTTAACCGCACTCAGCTTGAGGCGAGCTGTGTGCGCGTGTGTGTATGTATCTGTGAGTAAATGCACACTGTTGCTTCTGGTTTTTGGTCACTGGTTAAATCTAAACCTTTTTTCCTTCCTGTTGAAGTAAAGTCAAGATATGAATATCATGAATGTGCATGTATTTGACAGGCATGTCGAGCCTACGAGCAGTTCATGATTGACCTGGCTAAGCTTATCCGCACCGACCGGAGATTGGCCATCAATGAGACCCGCATCAGAGAGGAGGTGACACGAGTTATGGACCTGGAGAGGGACATCGCCAACGTAAGCACACATTCACATTTTGCTTTTTCCCAACAGGATCCCACATAGTTACTCATATCCTAGTACAGCCTTTATTACTGTTCATCTGTTCTTTTGAGAAGCTGAAGTAAAGAGACCTTGTTTTCAGTACATACGTTATATTCTCTCTCAGCTTCGCACAATAGGAGGATTTTGTGAGCAAACAAGTTCTGACAGTATGACCTTCAACTCCTCCATTTGTAGCCCAAACCTCTCTCCTCTCTGTGTGTTTGTGGCTCCAGTCTAGAGCAGCTGCTGTGTAAAACAAGCTGTTAACCAGCCTGATCCCAGCACAACAACTTTTCTCAGACATCAACAGGTTTCCACAGTCTGCCATGCTTCACTTCCCCTCCACTTCGCTGTTGGCTTTTATAAGGCAGTCACAGCACTCTAGTTCTGACATTTACAAACCTGAAGCCTCCTGGGACTCCGAATATGTTTGTTGCTGCTGGACCTGCACTGCAGTGGTACACATGTGTCAGGAAACAGGAGGTGTATGTTGTGATAGCGTTCTTGATTTCTAACCTCTCCGTCTTTCCTTCTTCAAGGCTACTGATACTCCAGAGGACCGTAACAACCCAGTCTTGCTTTACAACAAGATGGAATTGGGCGATCTGAAAGCCAACTTCACCCTTGAGGTTGAATCACAGGTAGAAATAACTGTTTATCTGTCAGAATGTATTGTTTTTTTCACGTTCCATCCTCTTTCTAATGTTTTTTTTTTTTCTCCATGTCTGTGCCATCGGGTTTATCCTTAAGGTATTTGACTGGAGTTACTTCACAGCTAAGATAATGGATACAGTCAACATCAGTGTTCCTGACACAGAGAAGGTCATAAACTACTCCCCCAACTATTACAGAAGACTCAACCTTATCTTGGCCAGATACACCAAGAGGTTTGTGGGTTTGTATGAGTCTGTAGCCGTGTTTGTGTACAGAATGTGTACACATGCTCGTGTTTGTTAGATGGCTTCATTGTGAGTGTGTGTTTGTGGGGGCGGGAGTGCACAGCGTGCAATGAAAACAGCTGCTCACCCATTATTGATATATTGCAGCTTTGAGTAAGAGAGTTTCTTTGAACATCCTTCCTCTCCTTTGCAGGGATCTGCAGAACTACATGGTGTGGCGCTTTGCAATGAACATGGTTGTGGGCCTGAGCAGAGCATACAGAGACACCAGGAAAGCCTTCCGCAAGGTACACTGCCAGGGCCCTGGCCCTGAAGCTGTCTGAGGATAAACACAAGAGCCCAACTGATACTGGATTTTTGAGGCGAATACCAACATCCAGTTTAAAAAAAAACAATGACAATGTAGGGGACAGTATATAATTTTAACAGATAAAGAACCATTTTTGATGTGGATCCCCCAAATTTTAAAGAATTGTGACCAAGATACATAAAGAGCAAGACATTTTATAGATTCTACAGCCACGTGTGTGAGGCTGTACTTAAGCACAGTGGTGCTTTGAGCTAAATGCTACTGCTAGCATGGCAACATGTGGCAACACACAAGTTGTTGAATTTCATGTTACTTAATTGGCCAACATTAAACTCTAATAACACTATATGTGCCCATTCAGCCCCATTTATATTCTTTCTCTACATTTATAACTCTCTAATCTTAACCTCCTTCCTAATCTAACCATTTCCCTGCTGCCCAATTTCTTATAGCCCTTAGTGTAATGGTAATGCATGATGGAGGTGCAAATAAAGAATTGCCATGAGCCTCTTTAACCAATATGCTGAGTGGTTTATCCTCCATCTCTAATTGATCTGTGCTTTGTTACTTTCCCTGCAGGCTCTGTCTGGTACAACGTCAGAGGCAGCAGTGTGGCGACAGTGTGCACTTTACGTCAACAACAACATGGACAATGCTGTAGGACGACTGTATGTGCAGGAGGCCTTCTCTGAAAAGAGCAAAGAACTGGTCAGTAGGGGATTATACTTTATATTGTTGGGTTAGATTACATTAAATACAGGATAAAAAGGTATTATAGGCATCAGTTAGTCTACCTTTTATCCAACTGTGTCATACAAAAGAGAAATCATTTAGACAGATTACATACTGTGTTATATATGTTTAAATATGGTGTTTTAATGTATATTGTTCCTTGGGACTGGTTTTAAATTCCAGAAATGAAACTGAGGGCTTGCATTTTCATAGCCACAGTGTGAGTGTTTGTGTATTCTGTTATTTAGAAATACAGTGTGAGAACATGTGTTTCAGTCACATCCCACTGAATTTATTTTTGTCTCTTATTCACCTGTGTTTTTGTCACCTTTGTGTCTTGTGTCTCCACCACTGTACTGTATTTTTTTTTGCCTGCACTCATTGAAAGCAGCTGAAAAAGGTGTCCTTGTTGTCATGCCCACACCACCCACACTGTAAATGTGTCTGTTTTTGTGTGTGCGTGCTTTAGCGTACGACTGTGTGTATGTGACTCAGATTGAGTGCATATCCGTGACTGTGTACATCTGTCGTAATACTGAGTGTCTCACACACCATAAATCTCTGTCATATTCTGAACCTTTGCCCACTCTAGCATGTGGATCTCACATTGCATCCTGTGTAAATGTGATGTGAGTGTGTGTGTGTGTGTTTGAGAGAGAGAGAGAGAGAGAGAGAGAGAGAGAAGTAACACACAACTCCTTTGACCATGCAAGTATATTTCAACACCCCTTTCCCCAAATACATGGCCATACATATACTATATGTGTGGAAGTGTGCTGCAGCTGGCACACGTGCTGCACTCCTCACTTACCAACCTTCGTTCAGCCTGAGAGGTATATTTCACATCTGATCAGTGGTGGAATGTATCTAAATATATTTACAGTTGTACTACTGGGTATAATTTAGAGGTACTTCTTTACTTGAGCGCTTCCATTTTATGCTAGTTTGTCCTGCTACTTCACTACATTTTAGAGGAAAAAAATGTGCTTTTTACTCTACTACATTTATAACTGCTCACTAGTTACTTTGTTCGTATAAATTTCACATACAGATATGATCATCTTATAAAATATGATGTCTTGTTTTGGATGAAACTTTGCAGCACATCAGTAAATAAATAACTTAAAATCTGCTCCTCCTTAACCAGCTACCACAGTAAAGTGCTACTTACACATTAAAGGGGTAAAGTATCACATGGTTTTTTTAATCATTAAAGGGGACCTATTATGCTTTTCCTTATTTTCAGTCATATATATAATGTTACAATGTCAGATGTTAATATTAAACGTGGCAAATGATGTAAATGAGCAGACTGCTCTGAACACTCAGTTTTCAACAGTTTTTTCTACGTTCAGCCTAAGCCGACATCGGCTCATGACGATGATGATTTCTTTATTCTCTGTTCACTGCTTCGCTCTGCTAATGTTATAGCACTTTTCCATTGTTTTGGTGGTTGTCATGCTGAGCCATGACTCGAGTCGAGCTGGCACGCTGTGAGTGTTTTTCCATTACACAGCACAGCAAAGTAAAATAAGTAGTTTACCTGTTGGAAGTGTGCTGGTCGTCGACAGCTCTTCATTAAACATCAACATGACTGTGGCTGTTTCTGCTTGTACTATTCCTCCCTGCATTATTTCTAAATGATGTGCTGAACAAAGAGCTCCAATTATCTCCATATCTTGTTTCGACATGTTTTTAGCACAAAGCCCAGGTAATTTGGTGAGGAACATGTTTCATTTCATGTAAATTAACAATAAAAGTCTCCCATTATTTAGTCATTTAAAAGCTTTTAATATGAAGCAGTAAAGCAGGAAATGTTGGGTTTGCATCGGTGGTAACTCAACACGATTCTGATACGGCTGCCCTTCGGCAGGCTTCTGGAAAGCTGGCCAATCAGAATGGAGTGGGCTCATTGGGAGGGGGGCCTTAAAGAGACAGGAGCTAAGACTGCCTGTTAAGAGACAGAGAGACTGAACTGACGGGCTGCATAAAGGGCCAATATAAGACAATTAAGGAGTTTTTTGAACTGTGAAATGCAAAGCTACTCTAGTGGAGTCCCAGAATTAAAATATAGAGCTGGAAATGAACATAATAGTTCCCCTTTAATGAAAATTTGATAATAATCCAAAAAAGAAAATTATATTAATTTGACACACACAAGTGTCATTTATCTACATAATGAGTACTTTTAAGTTTTATTCGTGAACTATATTTTCATGGTGATAACGCTCCACTTTTATGATTTGGTTTGTAAGACCTTTACTTGTAGAGTATTTTTACTTAGTTGTATTAAGTACTACTTTTTCTAATTTTTTACTTGAAATGTCAACTTATCAACTACATCTGTATATAACACATATAACACGTGGGAAAAACCTTAGCAGCAGCCTTAGCAACCAAGGCTATGGAATGGGCGGCCATTTATGGGCATGCACGACGAGCTAGCTTCAGCTAGTCTGCAAAGTAGAAAAAAATGTTGCAAAGGAAGTGTTCAGGGCAGGTTGAAGCCTGGGGTTTGACTTGCAGGGAGCATTAACCTCAAGTTTTGGAGCTTTGACCATGTTTAACATAGATATCTGACATCATAACAGTATATAAATAACAGAAAGCCAGAAAAAGCATCATATGTTCCCTTTACAGGATTTATATGAAACAACTATTTTAAAATGCTTTAATATAACCCAAGAATTAATTTAAATAGACATTACTTTATTTATTATTTGGAGACAAATTAAATTAGGAGTAAATTAAATCAAATTGAATAGCAGTGGATCAGAGCCTGAAATGGAAAACCATTGCATTTCTTAAAGCAAACTATCATGATACATACAGATTTAGGAGGTTTACTATTGTATATAAACCTGCATTTGAACACTGTAAATTACATTATAGGATTTCACATGCATACAGCCACAGACATCACTACATGCACACAGCCCAATCTCACATGCACACACACACAGGCTGTATGCTAAAAGGTTTTCGGAAAAGCCTCATCAGTATGGTCCCTGCCGATTTGTGGCAAACCACAGCGTGTTGTACGAGTGGTCATGCAGCGTGTTAGCGAGGGGTCTGCTGATGTGATGAGACATTGGAATGCCTCTGTCAGCTTGCTGCGGTCTCAGAGTACAACTGTGGTTAGAGGGATCTGGGAGGGTGACCTTCACTGTCACCTCCGTTTTTGATTTTTCTCTTCCTATTTTACTTTTATTCTTTTTCTTTTTGCCATGAATTTTTAGTCCGTTTTTGTTTAGTTTTTTAACTTAAAATCCCTGGCTGTTTTTGTCATTCAATGTCTGATGACCATGGTATACAGCACAGCATTATGCCATCCTGGTGGCGTCAGTCAGTCTGTCTGTCTCTGTGTGCAGGCTCATTCTTGTAAATACTGTAACTCAAGAGCAATACATTATAGAAACGTTAAACTTACACCACAGGTTTGATGTGGATTTTGGAAGCACCTTGCTGTGTGAATCAGCATATAAAAATAGAAAATCTCATTATCTTGAGACTACTATAGTTCTGCCAATGTTTTATGTGAAGACAAATATGCTGACATTGAAATATTTGTGCAGTTACACACATTTATTTGCCTAATAAGAATAGCATAACTTGTTTATTTAATATATCACAGTGATCAGCTCAAGTACCTCTTCTATAATTTGTAGAGAATTTTAACAAAAGTCTTCTGTTTAAGTAGAAATGTCTTCAAACCTTTTTGTACTTTTGCACACTATGTACTTTTAATTGTCACTAAAAGTGATGTAATTCTGGTTGTCATTGCCTCCCTCCCTTTTATTCACACATAAAAATAGTTGATTATATTTTTGTTATGATTCCATCTGTCATATTAATCACACAAACGTCATTACACTACTGGTAATATTACCCAAGGTCATCAGACTCCTACGCAGAGGGAGTGCAACCCCGAGTGCTTCTACATTGATATGTGACTGTGTAATGATGAGGCCTAATTCAGGGAGGCGTATTTTTATGACTTTGTTGCACAATGTGTTGCAGATTTTGGAGCAAGCCTTAACGGGTTACTCTCTCAGTAGATGTGATTAGGAAAAAATTTGACACCATGGACAATTTTAAAGATATTTTATTGTATTGGACTCACAGACAGTTAGTGTTGAGTGTTTTTAATGTTAGAAATACAGTATACAGTGACATATTTGTGATTGTTGTCTCTTTTTTTCTTTATGTGTGTGGGGGGGAATCAGATGGAAGAGATGATTAAAGATATCCGGGAAGTGTTCATTAGTAACCTCGATGACCTGGCTTGGATGGATGCAGAGACCAAGAAAGCAGCTGAAGAGAAGGTATCAGTTATAATTAGTCTATTGCATTGTATTGTATTATATTCTTTAGGATATGTGATGACTGAGACGTGTTTGTCAAATCTTCTCCCCTTTTCGTTTCTTTAGGCCCGAGCTATTCGGGAACGAATCGGCTATTCTGACAACATCATGGATGATGGATATCTTAACAATGAGTACAAAGATGTGAGTGTTTGAAAAGATGTGATTATGAATATTTGTCTTCTTTCACTAAATGAATGTAACAGAATACAAAGTGTGCTCATTGTAGCCACATATCAGTTCTATGAAAACATCTCGGTGAATTCTGGGCTTTTATGAGCTTTACGAATATATGACTGGGTGTTGATAGCTCTCAATGAGGCTAATCCTCCCGTTTCTCTGGCTGTGTGTTGGTGTTAGCTGAGCTACAGTGCAGAGGAGTACTTTGAAAACATCCTACAGAACCTGGAATATGTGCAGAAGAAACGCCTGCGGAAACTCAGAGTCAAAGTCAACAAAGAGGAGTAAGATTTCCCATGGGGGCAGAATTAAATCTATGTTGAGCAAACAGGCTTTTCATTTCAGATGTAAAGTAATTTAAAGTTTCAGTGTTAAGTATTTAAACAGCTGATAATTAATGACTTATTGTGTTATGATACTTATGGTGTGACACACACTCCTGCATTTAGCATAGTGCATTCACATTCTCCCACACAAACTCCTACTCACAGATACAGTTCAGCCTTTCACTAAGCAGAGCAGGAATGCTAATTTTAGCAGGGTTATTATTAACCACAGGTTAATTTTAATATCTTTCACTTAATCTGAATTCTGCTGTGCTATAGAGCTCCTTAATGTACTGTTGTTTAATTCCACCCTCCTTGTCTTCTGCAGGTGGGTAACTGGAGCAGCTGTTGTCAACGCTTTCTACTCATCCAGCAAAAACCAAATAGGTATATCATATGTGCACATGCAAACACATTTAGTTGTGAACATTCATATCATAGATATTTTTAACTTTTAAGTTTTGCAAAGATAAACCATTTTTTTTCTTTTTCCCTGGTGTCAGTGTTCCCCGCAGGTATCCTCCAACCCCCGTTCTTCAGTAAAGGCCAGGCTAAATCTCTCAACTATGGTGGCATCGGCATGGTAATCGGTCACGAGATCACACATGGCTTTGATGACAATGGTATGATTTTCTACACTTTTTTCTGTTCTGAGACCCCCCCCCCAACACACACACACACACTCCGTAACTGGTACCACTTGACAAAAAAGTGCTTGCAAATGCCACTTCTGCGTGTCACCTGAGATCCTTTTTCACTCATTTCCATTGGGTTATGTGAAGTAAGTATGTTTGATTTCCAAGACGTCAGGGTGCTTCTATACTGATATCCACAACTGTAAGCCACCCAGAAACCCAACAGAAACAAATAAAATGGAATGGAAACATAAAGTATTGTCACAAACATTCCTTTTTCTTGTTTCTCCTATTTTGTAGGTCGTAACTACGATAAGGATGGTGACCTGAAGGACTGGTGGACACCAGACTCCACTCAGAGGTTCCTGGAGCTGTCAAAGTGCATTGTGGATCAGTACGGCAACTTCTCCTGGGACCTGGCCAATGGACTTCATGTATGTCCTGGTAGACAATCTCTCTCCTTCTTCTTTACTAATTTTTCAAAGAGTTTATTGAATTTACAGCAGCATTTTCTCAAATATGATCCCAAACCTTGCTTTGTATCATTTATTTGCTTTCCTGTTATCTTTGCCAGCTGATCCATTTCTCATTTTTCTATCTTACCCCCAGTTTTGCAGCCTCATCTCTTCTCTGCTTTGGGTGCCTTTAATATTTTGTGTTGACATATTAATCCTTCTCCCTCTATTTATCTTGCCTTGTCAGACCTATTGCTTTTAACAATGCTTCCTTTATCCCCTGGGAAAATGACCCAAAGAGTGATATCTGTGGTTTGCTGAAATACACAGGAAAAAATACAGTCTCCCCCTCTGCCCTGTTCCCTGCCAATCTTTGTGTTCTCTCTCCTTATGCCCCCCCCTCTAGTTAAATGGTAACAACACCCTCGGGGAGAACATTGCTGACAATGGAGGGATACGGCAGGCATATCAGGTAAAGAGCCTGAAAACAATGAGGAAACTTGGTTTAAGAGCCCTGGTTTACAGATGAAGGAATTCAGTCTGCGGTTTGTTATTGTAGTCTGCTTGCTAACATTGATAGACATGTCATTTTGCCAGGTCACTGATTTGGCTCATTAACTATTGTTAACAATGAAGGACATGATGTTGCCACTGATTTCGTCAGTTTTGACCAGAGGTGAACAAAAAAGGGGCCCAGACAGATTTGAATGCAGTACAACATTAAAAATATCCTCATTTCAGATAAATCATGATGTCATACAAGTATTTCTTCTACAAAACATTTACATTGTAAATTTTGTTCTTGTTTTGACAGGAAATGTGACTGTATATATGTGTTTTTTCTGTCCATAAACACAATGTGACATGGATGTAATTTAACTGTTGATTTAAATGCTGAAAATATAGTTTAAATAAATCTGTGCTGCAAATTTCAGTTTGTTGCAATAAGTTCAGAGACCAGACTGTTTCCAAATCATAACAACGCAATTGTAGATTTGGCACGCACACTTCCCCAAACAGCTCAACACATGAAATCTCCCAAAGCATCAGAGTTTCAACCCAGAGTAAGGAGTTTACAGGCAATGTCTTTGGAAATTAGACATTATGTTGAAGACAACAGAATAAAACAAAAACAGGAAGAAGAGGCATTTTAATTTAATATTTAATATGCTCACTTCATTGCTTATTTTCCAAATTTACCATTGGATGGTAATGATTCAGCAAAGATATTATGAGGTACATCAAGTCAATTTATTGATAGAAAAACCCATATCAAGTTAGCAGAAGTATAATATGGGGTGTTCTTCGGCTGGCTGGGTTTTTATAATCAGTAAAAATATAAAGTGAGATAATATGAGAACATGTGTCTTGTGGTATTATTGTAGGCCTATAGGAACTATGTGAAGGAGCATGGAGAAGAGCCACCACTGCCTGGAATTGACCTTTCCCATGATCAACTCTTCTTCCTCAACTTTGCTCAGGTAGTGCATGGACGGATGGATGGATGGATGAGCAAATTGATGACTTAATGATTGGATTATTGGATTGATGATTGATGGATATCTGAATGTATGTATGTATGTATGGATGGATGGATGATTGAAAGACTGGGTGGATGGATGGTTGGAGAATTTGGTAGATGGAGGAATGGATGGATGGAGAATTTGGTAGATGGATGGATGGGTGATTGAAAGATCGGATGGATGATTAGGTGAATGTAGGATTTGCTGATATGATCAACTTAATTGTCTAATGTAGTAAATCTTAATCTCTGTCTTTTCCAGGTATGGTGTGGAACACACCGACCAGAACAAGCTGTTAATTCTATCAAAGTAGATGTACACAGTCCAGGGAAATTCAGGTAAATTCAAACTAACAATCATCTATTTGCTTGTTGCAAAGGGAAGGAAACAAAATGGGTGACATTTTAAAACCTTGACTAAAATACATGTATGTAAATTTCAATTTTAAGTAACATTCTAATGCAGCAACTTTACCCCCAACCAACAATTCCCTCCGTGTGTTTCACAGGGTACTGGGCTCCCTTCAGAATTTCCCAGAATTTGCCAAAGCATTCAGCTGCAACAAGAGCAACTACATGGTCCCTGACAACATCTGCCGTGTGTGGTGATCCACAGACTTCTGGGATGGGGACTGTGCTGATGTGGGTCGTCCCTGTCCCCTACAGTACCTCTCCCCCCTGACTATTGGAGCACTCGTTGGGAGCTACAGGGAAGTGGAAGCTCCCCTTAGCTCTTTACTGGATGGACCAGGGCTGGTGGACTGACACTGCAGTATGCATTTCCTCCGAGAACAGCAGTGGACTGTACCCTCACGGACAGACGGAGCACTGTCTCTCCGACTCTGATACTGTAGTTCATTCAATCAGCCTGATTATTCTGCTTCTCACTGGATACAATCACTCCTTGTGTTTTTTTTTTTTCTCTCAATTTTCATCTTGTTTTACTCATCATTTGTGAGTCTGCCAATGTGTATATGTGAATGTGTGTGTGTGTGTGTGTGTGTTTCAGTCAAAATACTGTACAAGTTGTTGGCAAGAGAGGGGCAGACAGACAAATGCTTAAACCCACTGGCATATGAATACACCACACACCCACTCACACTCATACACATGTAACAGGGCTGAACCACTGTACTGTATGTGGGACTGAGCTGTATGCCTCTCATAAAACCTCAGCTGGTTTCAGCCTTCATCTACATGCTGATACACTCTACAATGTACTCGTAATGTACTCTTTGTTAATACATATTACTAGATTAGGTAAATTATTACAGAAAATCAGAATTTATTTTGTTGAATAGACCAGTAAGTATTTAACCTTGATCATGTATTACACAATACTGTTCTATATTTAATGTTAACAACTTAACTGCAGTTGACAGGCGGCTGCTGATCATTAGCAGTATGTCATATAAACCAAAATGAAGTTTTTGCCTTTAAGATGACAGCTGGTCATGAATCATTGAGCTGACAATCGACAGACACCAGACCCTTTTTATACGTTCATTGAGCCTCCTGTGTGTTTCTGTTTGGATTTATGTCTCTTGTGTATTTCAATCATTGTAAGTCATTATGATCGCTGCCTATGTTTGTCAAGCAAATCAGTATGCCTTACATGATCTGTTGTGCTTACTGTGTGTGAGGGTGTGTGTATGTGTATGCGCAAAAGAACAAAGAATAATAAAATTTAACATTAGGGAATAGTTTGACATTTTGGGAAATGCACTTTTCTTGCCAAGAGTTAGACCAGAACCACTCAACACCACTCTCATGTCTGTACGGAAAATATGATGCTATCGCCAAGAGACGTTAGCTTTGCAAAGCACAAAGACTGGAAACAGGGGGAAACAGCTATCCTGGCTTTATCCAAAGGTTAAAAAACTTTGCCTATACCACCTCTAAAGCTCACTAATTAACACATTATATGTTTGGTTAATTCGTAGAAAAACCAAGGTGCTAAATTGACAGTTCCTGGCTGGGCGCATTAACTTCATCTCCACTGGATGTAAAGTTTTTGTACAGTTTTTGAACAGCAAACAAAAGAGATTTACATTGTTAATTAGTGCACTTTATAGGTTCTGGTAGGTGGATTTTATTACCTTTGGACTGAGCAAGGCTATTTCCACGTGTTTCCAGTCTTAATGCTAAGCTAAACTGTAAACTGGCTAAACTGGCGGCTGACTGTAGCTTCATATTTAACAGATATATATGAGAGTGGTATTGAGTTTAATTTAGTTTGATCTTGGTTTATTCACATAAGGTGCGCCGTATTACCATCCCTTTTTTTTAATGATTACTTTACACACTGAAGCAAAAGTCAAATGACACATTATAATATCATAATTACACTTTTGAAGGAATGTTTATCTTATCTATTTTAAACTGCAGGCTGAGTCTTTGGAACCTAATGAACTTTTAATAGTGCATGCATTTCTCTGAATGCAGTATTTAAAGGTTGTATCAAGTCAGTGGATCCCAGTTTAGGATTCATCGTTTTGTATGGCTTTATTTTCTACATTAAAATGTAACTGAGGCTGTGATACAAGGTAATTAATTGTGAAAAAAAATTGCCTTTGCCTTTTATATAGAAATTAGTGCAATGAATGATGTGCCATGATCATGTCGACCATTTCTTCAGATTGTACAACACCCTCCATGTCTTACCTCTACACATTGTTGTTTCCCTGTGTTTTGTTCTCATCATTGTTCGTGCAAGCTTCATGTCTCTCTGTCACTGTCACTCCCTCCCTCAGGCTTTCTTTCTTTCTGCCTCTCTCTATCACACACTTCACCTGTAGAAAGACAGATATACCTCAGTTGCCTGTATTTCGATACTTTATAAAAATGACTGATAATCATCTTAAGGAGCATTTTTTTCTTTCAAAATAAATCTTTAAATAACACTCTGAGTCTGTAGGCGAGTGGCCCTACGTGGTGTGTGTGGGCTTTTGTGTGGTTTTTTAACATCCGAACCAGGCTTCCTCATAAATGCAAGCTCTTAAATATGATACAAAGGATTGTATCATTACATCCCAATGGTTGGTAGAAGTTATTTTTGGCAGATTCTCAAAAATAGAGAAAAAAAAAAACACTATTCAACCTTGGACTCACATAAAATCTTTTTGTCTTTTTTTGAACTTTTCAGAAAACTTGCAACTTTTTTTGTAGCAACTGTAGAAATGCAACATTTTCCTGTAGCCTTAGAGTGTAGTCTGTAATGTGTTTAGAAGAAGGTTGAAATATAGAAATATTCCTACATTCTTATTCACTTCACTCATACAGAGCTGTTGACTTGAGGGAAGAATTGGGAATATGTGGATTTAGTTTAGTTTAGTAATAAAACAATAAGATAATTTAAAAAGCAGCATTAGCTCAAACTCTTTCCCCACTAATTGGACCCATAAGCATGAGGGGGATAGGGGCTAATATGTGAAGTTAGTCAAGGGCACGATGGAAAGAAATGAATGTGCATAATCTTTATGGCCACTCCCAAGCTGCTGGCTGGTAAAGCAGTGAACCACCAAGCACATTTCCTGGCACAGGGATAGCTTCTTCCCTGGCTGAAACTGGAGATGCAAACAGTCAGCGATGTACAGGGACTAAGAAAAAAAAAAACACTTCAAGAGGTTCAGAGGTAAAAAGGAGAGAGCCAAAGAGAATTATAACACACAGAATGTATACGACAGGGGTGCCAAGTAGGAACACCAGAAATATGGCCTAACTTTGAAGCCAAGTTTAAAAAATATCTTGAGGAGTGTGGAAGTGAAGTAGTGGAGCCAACACACACTTGTGCAAATACACAAGTAAAAGTTGGGAAGTTCATGACTTTTATTTTACAACTCTAATGTGAATACACTACTTTTGATTGGTGGAGCTGACCAACAACATTTTTTGGGGTTTTACTCCACATTCCTCAAAATGTCACCAATGTGGCTGAGTCAAATAGGTTGTCTTTAAAAATAAATGTCAGACTGCATTTCTGAAACCATTTCCAAAATGCTCCTTTGATACTTATTATTTATACTTGATTTAATTTATGGTGACGGTATAAAAGCAAGCCTGGCTGTGTGACTGTATGCGAAAGCATTTCCACCTCTCTGAGAATCATTCCAGTGTTGTTGTCAGCTGAATATCAGTTGCAATTGCTTATTTACTGCCTGGCTTCCCCTTTTGCTCTCGCTGACTTGGTAACGCTGTGGCAGATAACTGAACGTTCACACCACCCACTTTCCTCTTGCTCTCACCCTCCCTGTCATTAGCAGCTACGCTAGCTAACATAACAGCTAACATTACAACACCTCAGCATGTTCCTGGGAGGCTGAACAGAGTGTATCGGACTTTGAACACTATAGATTGCTGACATTTTATACTGAAGTAACACAAAGAAAGGGGGATGTTTGGAGCTTTCAAAAGAAGTTAAACTTAATAAGAATGAGAAATGTGACTTGATTGGAGATACTGTCAGTGGAGAAAACATAATTAAAAACATAATTTACCCCTGCACTTTAAGCCTTCAATCTTGAAGGGAGTTTTTAGAAAGCCACTCATACTAGACCTTCTTTTGTTTTTGCACTCAATACAAAGTTCTGCTCCCCTCTGTTGCCCTCTAGTCATAAAACGACTCAGTTTTCCTTCATGTGCCCTTTGGGCGACCCTAACAGTGGATCCAGTGGTATGTGTGTGTGTGTGTGGGGGGGGGGCATGTGGCCTCTGGAATGCCTGTCAGTGTGTGTGTGTGTGTGTGTGTGTGTGTCTGTGTCAGTGCTTGGGGCAGTGTGTGGTGTGTCTAAGGTGTATGCAAGGCGAGCACAACACAATTGTATGCCTATGTGTTAACACAAACTACATTGACACCTTAAAGAACACGTGCACACAAGCACACATGTGCATACACATACTGTACATGTGCAAATAATATTTTAGGATCATAAGTGAGAAAGTGTTTCAGATAGGCAATTAGAGTGGGCACCGTGCTATTGCACACTTGATTTAAAAGGGGCTCTTATTGTGAAGTGCACTCTCACTGTGCTCTCATTGTTAAAGGCCACTGATAACGACCCATTCTGATTTATAAGAGGGAGACTTTCTCTAAAAGTTTTAATTGCTGTGTCTTTCATACCAATATTCTTTCAGGCATTGGTATAAGAAGCAAAGAATCAATCTGTGCTCATAAAATGCAGTAGTCCAGTTATTATTAAGTACCACAGTTATTGGTAGTTTTGATTTAATACATATAGATAGTAATTTCTTCTACGAAAAACAGTTATTGTTATTCAGTGAGTGTACAAGTAGCAGATGAATGCATTGCCCCCATAGTGTGTACTGTTCACGGTTTATGTATCAAACTGACACACTGTGCACCCAGTGGTCTGCTTGTGAAAAATCACATACAGAGAAACATACAGACATACATTATAAATGTTAATTAAAGCTGCAAGCAGTGATGATAGGTCCCTCGCACCTTTGTGCACGTCAGGGCACGCTGCAGTCGAAGTGCTGTTATTGTGGAGCAACACAATGAGGCAATACATTTACCAGAGGGAAACTGACATGGAAATACATTTTTCATGAATATTGCATGTAACAATAATAATGTGTAGACCACACCATATAAACCTAATGTAAATTGGATGAAGTTTGTCATTTAAGGCTGACTACATGTTGTCAGTAGGTGGCGCTATGACTATGACTCAATATTGACATGTAGATGTGGTCAGGCCTGGACTCTTATCAAGCATGAGAAATTTGGGGCAGACAAAATGACAAAGTCCAGTTGAGTTACAACAACTTCCTGTTTCATGGCGAAAGATGCAAATTGGCACGCCACGTCAAGGGTGTTTCATGAAAACTCAAGACAACAAAATACCAACAAATACCAGACAACAAAATACACAACTTGTGTGCCAAATTTCCCCATCGCTAGCCCCTCAAAAGCAGCTTCATGTTTCATGGCGAATAATGTGACGCCATGGCAACAGCGCTTGATGAAAACTCAAAAGCTTCACTATTTAGCATCATCAAGGTCTTAAGGTTGGTCTGACCACATTTGAGGTGGATCTGGTCAACAGGCTAGGCAGAGGTTGTAAAAGTACAGCACCTGTAACTTCCTGCTGCCAGTAGGTGGCGCTATGACTATGACTCAATATTGACATGTAGATGTGTTCAGACCTGGACTCTTATTAAGAGTGAGACATTTGGTGCAGATTGGACAATGTACCATTGAGTTATAACAACTTCCTGTTTCATGGTGAAACATCGAAATTTGCTGCGTCGCCATGGCAAGGGCGCTCAATGAAAAGTCACGATTTTGATAACTTTGCATCGCAAAAGTCTTTAGATGACACTGATCAAATTTGAAGTCGCTCTGGTTAATTCTCTAGAAGGAGTTTGTTAAAAGTACAACGCCTGCAAATGGCAAAATCTTTGCAATAACTGCACAGCAACCAACTTCTTGTTGGGCTTAGGGTATGGGTCCAAGAGGCTTTTTTGTCTGTCAAGTCTGGACATGTTACATGTGCCTACCAAATTTTGTTAATCTATGTCAAATTTAAAGGGGGGGGGGGGTTGACTTTTGTAGGGGGCGCTATCGAGCCATTTTGTCACACCCATGCCCAAGAACAACAAAACATATTTTTCACCACTTCTGGCGCATGCGCAAAGTTTTGTGAGTTTTTGAGCACGTTTAGCCCCTCAAAAATGCGATTTATTGCAGCGAAGAATAACAAAGAAGAATAATAATACAGTAATTCCTTCAGATACAATAGGGCCTTTGCACCACTTGGGCCCTAATGAGACAACAAGCAACACAGACAGTCTCACAGACAGTGAAAACAACACCTATTCAAGTTATAAACCTTACAGACAAGGTTGCTAATGAACACTCACAAAATATGTTTCAGTAATGATTACCTTGTCTCTATCAGTTGATAGTGAAAGCTGATCTATCTCAGAATACACAAAGGTTTATGTGCTCCGTCTATAATTAATGTAAAACAGTGACATCCTGTGGTTATTCAACATAACAATCTGTTATGTAACAATAAGAACATCAGTACAAAAGTCTATTTATACCAAAATTATAAAAGTATTATTTATTATTTACAGATAATTTAACTAAAATGATTATTTCTCATTTCAAGCTGCATGTTGGGTTGATATGATCAAGGTAATGCACTTTAACACACAGGTAGTACTGACAGCGGCATTTGCATAATTTAGAAATCTGTAGAAAGGGACTCATGCACTTTTTTTGTCCTCACATTTTGAGCAGGCTACTGCAACATACTTGTGCTTTCCTTTTGTTATTTAATCATGCAGCAGTTCAGACTCTACACCAAAAAAAAAACAAACTGGAATCCCAGTCTTGACTGAGGATATTGTACAGTCACAGACTTTCACCATTAAAGCAACCATTGATCCTCTTTTTGCAGCAGACAGGTGAAAGATCATTTTCATTACTTTTACATCTCAGAGCAGTCAGTGACACTGTGGACCATGCAATTCTAATTTACTGCTTCAAGTTCAGGGCTGGCATGAAGGTCACAGCGCATAATTGGTTCAGCTGATATAACACATTTTCTGTCACAATAGGAAAAGCCACTTCCTCTTTGACATGCAGTTCTCTGTGGGGCTTGTAGTTACAGGCTTCATTTTGCTTTCCATTTCGATGCTCTCATTGGGCCAAATAATCCATAAACACAGTAGTGGTTCCTTGCATTGTTACACACTGTTGATACACAGATACAGTTGGCTCAAATGGTAAGTCAGTCTTAAAGAGGCATAGACTGGCAGATGTTTGGAAAAATTCCGATTTTTAAAGAGAGTTGTGCAGTCTTTCTTCTCCAGTTTTTAATCATTTAAAGAACTTTGTATTTTGGTCTCCTGACATCTGGACTGCTTGTACTGTAGTGCTTACATCAGCATAGCAGATCTGTAGTTCAACAACAAAATCACATTACTCCAATTGTGGCTTTAAAAATCTGACTTTTTTTCAGTGTTTTATTGATTTCTTTTACAGCACAGCTCAATCTGGCCCAAAAGCTACTCTTATAGAAAACTTTTGAATTTCCTTTTGAGTCAGTGAGGAGCATCATATTCACATGCAGGGCCCTTTTTACTGACCTAAAAACAAGGTTAAGACCAAGAAGAATCAGCTTTGTTCTCAACACCCCTGAGCTTTGGAACAACCTGACTTAGGCCAGGTTTTTCCAAGACTATGTCTACAAACACCACTACTGGTACTGCTACTATTACTACTGCTATTACCATTACCACTTTTTAAAAAAATGACTAAGATTTTGAAAAAAGAACAGACGTATGTATGTTGCATTTTTTTATTACATTTTCATATATAACATGCTGCAATTGTGTAAATTACATTTATTATTCTTAATTTGATTAATGTTGCTGATATTCAGCATTGCTTAAATCTTTTGTGACACCCAGCCTAATGTTAGGATGGCACATCTGTGGATTCCAACCACAAATTTTCCATATTTTTCCCAATTTCATTCCACTGTGCAAGCAGCACGGCAATAAACACATAGTGTAAATAGTAGACACACAGAGTTAATGCACCACACCTGGAAGACATCTTATTACAGAGCACCATATGGCGTATACCTGCTTAATGATCTATTTGAGGACAGAAATGCCAAATTGTGGCTGGCTGTGAGGATTGAATGGGGTGTGTGTTTTGACAAGCAGTGGTGAGAAATAGTGTTTTGCTGTTATTGAAGTAAACAGATTTAGCATGTTAACAGCATAATTATTTTTCCAGTTACAAACATCCTGGCACGGCTAAATTTGTTAAAAAAAAATTGTGTGTGTGTTTAATACAAGCTTGTATGTGCTATGTTTATCTTCATGGAGATGTGTGTGCAAGTGTGTGTGCAAGGTGTCTCTGATAATGCATTGCTGCGGTACAGAAAGTTTCCATCTAAGCCTCATTAGCCTGTCAGATTGATGTTTGCATCTGGTGCACATGTTCAACATGACACCGAGCGTACAAGCTTATTTGGCCTGTGCAGGCTTATAAGGCTTACACCTCCTGCTTTCTGGAAAGTGGATGTGGCACAACCTGCAGTAACAACAATTTAATTCCTGTTATTAAATGCAGACTTCAAATTGCTCTTTAAAGCTGACAGCGCTATTACAGATTTGGAGGATCAGCTATAATGGCAAGTTATGAGCTGACATGTTGGGTAAACAGGAATTGTTTGATTGCTTCTGGCTGAAATCCAAATAATGGCTTTAATATTGAGTTCAGTAATGCCAAAAGTAAAACAGTTCATCAAGTCCGCATGTTTGATAAAAACAAATTATGAGCACCCCCCCCCCCCCCCCCCCCCCGGTCATCTATAAGCACATAACAATTAAATGTGTTTAAGAAAGTGCAACTCCCTACCAAATTTTCCTTCCATTGTTTTTCTCCACATCGTATGAGAGTGTTGGAATACTCAAAATAAAAAAATAACAGACTTTTGGGAGCCATGACAATGACATTGCCAGTCCTAACACCCAATATTTTTGATGCCCAGCAGTGTGATACAAATACAGACGACACACACACAACACACACACACACACACGGGTATAGCCATTCCTTATTAACTACCTCTTAGTTACAAACAAATGTCTGTTTTTTCCTCTTTCGTTTTGAAGAGTAAAGTGCAGCAGGCTGATTAAGCCAAAACTGAAACATACAGCAACACATCTGACATTGTATTGAAAAAGTAGGTGTTGATTAGGACATCTACTTGTATAGTTAATGGATTTTAATTTGTGATGCTCAAAATAAGCATAACTCATAGCTTAGAGAGCTATTATATTATATGTTAAATTGAAGGAGAAGAAACTGCAGAAATATGTTTATTTGATTCATTTTTGACAGGGCAGACAATTATTCATATAAAAAGGAAACTTTCCTCCCAGATAAACATCATTACCACTGGACCACGGCAGAGGACAATCCAATGCTCACTATTATATCAACATTTTTTTTCTGCTAAAAAAAGCTGACAGTATGCATCTGATAGAAAATTAATATCAAAACAAAGAGAGGCTCTTTTCTTCCCTGTGTCCCCTGGAAGGTGAATTTCATTTCTGCGATGAATTCAATTTCTTCCTCGAACACCTCTCTTCTGCTAAAGAAAGAAAATCAAAATCCATTAGTAGAACAAACAAGCAGGTTGAAAGTTGGTCTGACTGGGGAGTAATAAAAAAGACTGACATTTCCAAAACAAAAAAACATTTGGATCACCTACTATACACCTACTATGTTATGCATACATTTATACAGTACATACATAATATATACTTTTTTTGATGGAATCATGTACCCAAGCAAAAATGAAGACAAAGTAGACGACTGCTGTGCAGCCGACAATCCATCCAACCATCAGCAGAACAGAGAAGAGTTTGTGGGACGTAGAAGTTGGACCCACAACTAGAGACAAAAATAGAAACAGACAAAGTATCGGGATGGTGTGGAAAAATGTATTGAATTCAACTCTGGATCATTTTTTGGCTCACTCTTCTTGGCTGGTATCTGAGTTTCTTACCTCTCTTGGACACGGCACGTCTCTCCACTCTGATCGTCTTGTTCTGATGGGTGCAATGCCAGGCTCCATGCTGTGAAGAGTTGACGCTGGCATCCGGCAGGGTGGTGTGGAACAAATCTGGTGGACTAGGAATTAAATCCATCCTTAGCTCTCCATCAGTTGCATCTACAGTAACTTTAGCCTGTCCTCACACAAACGCTCACAAATGGCACGATTCCTGACAGAGGCTTAACTTTGTCCCTCATCTTTTGGAGGTGAGACCATTCCCATTGCATTCTTTTCTCTGTGGACGTGGTCTCATGTGCTAGGCCCTTTGGCGCTGCTTCATGTCTGCCTCTGGAGGATCTACTGCAGCTGGGGCAGGCAACTCTGTCTCTGGAGGGTACTGGGTCTTCTCCAGTTCAATACTATGGGTCAATATCACAAAAAACTAATTTTGAGTAGCATCTGATCAAAATTAAGTTTTGTGAAGGCATGGCCAATAAGTGTCATATATTAATTTTGACCCGTTTGTCTCAAGCAAGGCCTTTTGTAGTAGCTAGGTACACAAGGAAACCATAAACAAGCTTTAAATGTATATCTCTACATTTTGGGAAATACACGTATTTATTTGCTAAGAGTTAGTTGAGAAGATCAGTGCACTCATTGGCGGTGTTCGAATCAACATTAGCTCTGCATGAAAAAAAATGGGGGCAATGTGTTAATGCAGCAGGGGTGCCGATGCAGAGGGCTCTGGCAAAACAACAAACAAAAAAGTTGAACTCAATTTTTGCTGCAGCACAACGTGACATCATCCAGTAAGGCGCTGCATTGGCCAATCACGTACATACAAGTGCACATTCCTGGTGGATGTCTGTAATGTGAATGTTGTGTTTCCACTGTTTACCTTGAGCTTGTCGCTCTGAAAGATTAAATAGTTGCTACCGTGTCAACTTTCCAGAGAGGTAAAATCCTGTTTTGGCATCTGATAAGGCTTTAAACGCATTAATCATTAGCTCCAACTGGACTTCCTGAATCGTATGTCATTGTCTCATCTGTACCTGTACAACACATCCCCAACAACGCAGCCCCCTGCATTGTTTTAATGCAGGGCTGTTTTCCGTCTGAATGCAGCCTTAAAGGGGTGGGGGAGGTGGAGGGGTATGTGTTTGACTATTTTTTGGCCGGGAGCAGTGACTTCTGTGAGCAGAGTATCTGCTGGTTGGGTATAAAACTGCAATTTGTCATTTTTACACTTCAGTCTCTGTGCAAATGAAACAAACAAGATATACTATTTTAATTAGTGAGCTTCAGAGGCGCTGGTAGGCTAATTGTGTTACTATTGCACAGAGCCAAGCTATTGTCCAGTCTTTAGATTAAGCTAAGATAACCAGCTGCTGGCTCCAGCTTCATATTAAATGTACATACAGTATGCGAGAGTGGTATGTACCTTCTTTAAATGCTATGAAGAGTGCAGACAGGAGAAAGAAGAGGAGAGGAGAGGTAAGGAGCTGTTGTTACTGGAGACCCTTTAACAGGTAACAAAGAGTGAGGGGATGAAGAGCAGAGGAAGAGAGAGATCAGGTGGTCTGGAAAGTGGACTGCACAGGAAGAATGAGAGGAAGGCAAAAAAGAAAGGACAGAAAAGAGAGGACACTCGTGTTGTAATTGGATGAACACTTGTCTCTGACAGGGCCTGCTCCTGAAAATGACAGCTCTCTCTTCTCCCTCTAACCCCTCTCATCTTTAATAGGCCTCTCTAATCTATTCCTCCTGCTAATTGTACGTCCACACAAGCATCCTCATATGCCCACATATAGCCCACCATCAGTATAGTCAGATTTGAGAGACATGGGGTCAAAGTAATTGCATGATTACATAGAATTACAAACCCTTGCTATCACTGAAGAGTGTGCTTGTTGAGCCCCATCAGCCATCGGAAAATGTACCCAGGTGTTTTTTATGGTCTGACATAATAATGTAAGACCATACAATAATGAGAGAAAAAAAACGTTTGAGAAAACAGATTAAGATAAGCAAAACTACAGTTGCATCATGTATTTTGAAGCTACTTTCCCTGGCGACCAGAATGAACACACCTGGGTTTTGCCCCATTAATGCGTTAACTCCGGTTTATCTACACAGTACCTCTACTTCTACCTTCAATAACAAAGTAATTTTATCCTCCTGCTTAGCGAGAATTTCCCTCCCATGTGGCAGTGATTTCTCTATATCAGATGCTTTCCTCTTCCTCTTCCTTCCTTTGGTGTGGCAAGTAATGAGCCGCCACCACTGGTGCTCAAAGTAAGTATACATCCCTGTGACTGACGAATATAATACTTAATTTGCAAAACATGTTGGATGGAATGTCACAAATTTTCTCTACAGGATTGAATGTTTTTCTGTATCTTGCCTCACTCATCATCTTTATCTTGCTGCTACGTCTCATGTGTTAACTAATCAATGCTGTTTATAATTTGGATTTCCCTTGCTGAGCTTGTATCTTCCAAGTGATGCATATCTGTGCTCCGCTCCTCTGCTGGCTCGCTGGGATGACCCGGGGGGTTTTTGGAGGGGAGCCGTGCCAGTTGATGGTAAAGTCTATTCCAGGTAGTGTTTAT
The DNA here is from genome assembly GCA_038419695.1 of Scomberomorus guttatus. Lineage (NCBI taxonomy): Eukaryota > Metazoa > Chordata > Actinopteri > Scombriformes > Scombridae > Scomberomorus > Scomberomorus guttatus. The sequence continues at coordinate 12,587,639 of CM076451.1, read as the reverse complement.
CAGGCAGGAGATGTAGTCATTGGAGGATTGTTCCCTGTTCATGTGAAGGCACCACAGCCTGAGTTGGAGTTTCGGATGGAGAAGGTTAATGCTTCCTGTGAAATGTAAGATTTTGAGAAAGAACTTTCTTGAAGTTTACCTGATTTAAGATGAAGATTTAATACATTCTGTCATCATACTGTATGTCTTGATTTATCATGTCTGTCTCTGCTGCTGCAGTTTTAACCAGCGAGCTTATCGCTGGCTTCAGGCCATGATCTTTGCAGTGGAGGAAATTAACAACAACGCGGACTTCCTGCCCAACTTCACCCTTGGCTATATGGCAGCTGACACTTGCCTAGCAGAGAGCACCACTCTGTTAGCAGCCATGGCTATGGTAACTGGACGGGAAGTTCATTTGGCAAATTCAGAATGTGGATCTGTGCCGACGGTGCCAGTTATTGTTGGTGATGCACGCACCTCAGCCTCCGTTGTTGTGGCAAACACCCTCGGGGTGTTTGATGTACCCATGGTGAGGATAATTGATGTGTTGCAAACATAATGATGAATCATGTGCGTGTTAGTTTAGTTGCAAAGAATTTCTAATACTGTATCACTGTACAATATGTTTGACTGCTCTTCTTGCTTTGTCGTAATTGGGCTGCAGTGTTACATTGCTGCTTCACAGAAACTGATGGGTACAAAACTTTTAAATGGCTGATGTTTGATTTCTGTGTTCACAAGTTCTCTAATGCACAGTAGCTGCTCACTGCTTCTAAATAGTTAGGTTGGGTCTAACGCAGAGGATAAAGTTACCTTCTGAGACTACTAAACTGTAACTTTAGGTGTTTATTTCTGTACTTCACCCACACTGTCACTCGCTTTCTTTTAACCCTCTTTCCGTCTCCTTGTCTATCTCTCTTTATTGCTCTTATTTTTCACAGGTAAGCTATTTGGCCTCCTGTGTGTGTTTGAGTGATAACAGGAGGTACCCGCTGTTCTTCCGCACAATGCCCAGTGATGCTGCACAGGCGTGGGCCATGGCTGAGCTGCTGCGCCTGATGGGGTGGACTTGGGTGGGGCTGGTGTCTGCGGATGATGATTTTGGTCGATTTGGGATGCAGATGTTAATGAATGCACTTAGGGGAACTGAAGTGTGTGTCGCCTACCATGAAGTCATTCCAAAGGTACTGTAATGCCTCATTTTGAGGATGTCACTGCATATTCCCTCTCTTTCCTTCTCATCCTCATCTCTCTTTCTTGCTATTTCTTGATTATTAAAATGCCTCTTTTTCATTCCAAGGACTATCCAAAGATGACAATGCAAAAGATTGTTAAAAATATCCAGAAATCCACTGCCAGAACTGTGGTAACGTTTCTTATAGGTCAGGATGCAAAGGTAATTTCATTTGTAACTTTTTTTCACATTATGTACAGATATAAAGTAGACTATATTCACCCACCCAGGTGCATGACACCCTCCTATTCTTCTTTATGTCAGGCTTTATTTGAGGAAGTGGTCCATCAGAATGTAATAGATAAGCAGTGGATTGCTAATGATGCTTGGGTTACCTACGGTACTGTCTCTGTCCCTCGTAACATCCCTTCATTGGCTGGGACAATAGGATTTGCTCTGCGGAAGGCTGATATCCCAGGCCTGGATCGTTTCTGGCTAATATTAATCCCAGGCTGAGTTCACCCAACTCTGATCCTTTCATGAAAGAACTGTGGGAAGAATTGTTTGGATGCTCCCCAAGTGCTGACCTGGGAGGGACATCGTGTTCAGGCTCAGAGGTTTTAGGTGAACTAACCTGATGAAAAAAGACACTAAATCTTTTCTATCATTTGAAATATTTTTCACTTTGGTTTTCTTTTTTTTTTTTGTTTCACTGGCTGACAGCAATATTTGTCTCTTTTAATTGAATATTTATATATTTATTTGCTCATCTGTTCTCCATATTGAATCACTTCTAGGAATTGGGGAGAGTTTGTACACAGATGTGTCCCAGCTAAGAGTTACATATAATGTCTACAAGGCTGTGTATGCTATTGCTCATGCCATAAAAGATATGCTGGTCTGTGAACCCGGAAAAGGTCCCTTCCTGGAAGGCCAGTGTCCAGATGTCCAGAGGCTTCAGCCTTTACAAGTAAATTAAATTCAACTATTTTTAGATGCCACAAATGTTATCATTTTCAGAAGTGACATAAAAAAACAACCTTTTCTCTCTCAGATAGCCCACTACCTGAGGGAGGTGAACTTCACCACACCTTTAAAGGAATGGATGAACTTTGATGAGAACGGCGACCCGCCTGCCTCTTATGATATAATCAACTGGCACGTGACAGCAGAGCGGACAATAGAGTTTGTCACTGTTGGCCATTTTGTGTCCTCTGAAAGGTCAAATGGCCAATTTCACATTGACATGGACAGAGTAGTATGGGGAGGAGGCAGCAGACATGAGGTGTGTGTTTTTGCTGTTTTTTTCATCAGTTTCCCTTTGTTTATCCCTTTGTGATAGTGTCTGCCTCTGAATTCTCAGTAATGATGAAATATTAGAATAATATCACTGTATTTTATAGGTGCCTGTGTCTGTGTGTAGCAGTCCTTGTCTTCCTGGTACAAGGATAGCTGTGCAGAAAGGGAGACCTATTTGCTGCTTTGACTGCCTGCCTTGTGCCGAGGGAGAAATTAGCAATCAAACAGGTACTTTGGAGAGTTAATTTTACTTGTCTGAACAAATATGCATTAGTCACTGGAAAATAGCTCTTCTCCGACTGCTTGTAAGCAATTAACTGTCCATTATGGAACCAGGCTTATTTAACAACGCTACGGAGTCTGACTTTCAATAAGAAGCAGAAAATTATTATTATACTTTAAACCCCCTTAAATTAATCATATGAAGATTAAGGTGGAATGTGTATCCAACAAGTAACTTTATGGGGTAAAACTAGAACAGACATGGAGCCCGAAATGTTGCTGCTCAGTCTGTACATTTAGTACATTTTACATTTAAAAAGGAGACATGAAAACATCAAGCACATGCAAACAAACAAAAAAATGAGCGTAGATTAAAAGATTATAAAAATTAATCAGTCAATAATTAAGTGTTTTTAAAGCTTAATTTAAGGCTTATGTAAGAAGCCTCAAGCTAAATAACAGATTATAAGTAATTTCAGGAACTTCTGAGAGAAGTGTTTATCGACTTTTAGTGTTTGAGTTTGCTGTTTACCACAGTTAGAACACTTATAAATAAAATGAACAGTTTTTATCACTAATGCATAAAATTATTTTTTCCAGCACACATACAGCTCTATTTCTGCTTCAATGTTTTGATTGAAATGCTAAATAAAAAAAATGTATCTAAAAATTACTATATACTTTTAAATGATTTTTGTCTTTGTCTGAAACAATATTTCACACATACAATTTTTCACTTCAAATGTAGAGATACCTGCTCTGTTTCTTTTTGGTGTAAACACCTAAATGACCTTTTAAAAGGTCAGACTGTGCTTGTGGCAGGTTTTGTCCAGTTCTTTCTATATTTTATGAGCAATGAGTCATAAAGTTAAAGCCTCTAAGAATAAGCTGTAAAAGAAAGCCGTGACTTTAGGGTTTTAACTCCAGTCCATATTATTTAATATTAGTAAAATAATATAACAACACTTTCAGATTTATCTGTGAAATCTCTCTGAAAATCTCTGTCTTAGGAGCACTGGAGTGTATTCAGTGTCCTGAGCGGTTCTGGTCCAACTCAAACCGTACAGTCTGCATTCCCCAGCAGGTGGATTTCCTCTCTTACAATGACACAATGGGGATTGTTCTCTCCATTGTCTCCGCTGTCGGAGCAACCCTGACATCTGCCACGTTTGCAACCTTCCTTTACTACCGACACACACCTTTGGTAACGTATAGCACCATCCCAGATAATGCCAAATCACATTACAGAGAGGGTTACATTGTAGTTTCATCATACATTGTGAAAAAATATGTAATGTGATTAACTCCTCTTCTGTTTAAAGGTCAGAGCCAACAACTCAGAGGTGATCTTTATGCTCCTGCTGTCACTTAAGCTGTGCTTCTTATGTGCTCTGGCTTTCATTGGACAGCCAGCGGCTTGGTCCTGTATGTTAAGACATACGCTGTTTGGAATCAGCTTTGTGTTGTGTATCTCCTGCCTGCTGAGCCGCACTGTGGTGGTCCTGGTGGCTTTCCGTTCCACGCTGCCAGGAGACAACCTGATACGTTATGTCGGCCCTGCTCAGCAGAGGTTAGGCATCTCCATCTGCACGCTGGTACAGGTGATTCTGTGTTTAACACATCATTCTAATTTTATTATTGGGGGGCAGCCATGGCTCAGGAGGTAGCGCAGGTCATCCACTAATTGGAAGATCAGCGGTTCAATCCCAGGCTCCTCCAGCCTGCATGTCGAAGTGTCTTTGGGCAAGATACTGAACCACAAAGTGCTCCCGAAGGCTGTGTCACCAGTGTGTGAATGAGCATTAGAACTCCTGATGAGCAAGTTGGCACCTTGCATGGCAGCCTCTGCCATCTGCACATGAATGTGTAAGTGTTGGCATGTAGTGCAAAGTGCTTTGAGGAGTCGGAAGACTAGAAAGGTGCTATATAAATGCAGCCCATTTACCATTCTGTAGGGATTTATGCATGCCATGGTATCCTGACTTTCCCCCTCTCATATAAGGACAGAGTTAGTTATAAAATAGAGATTCAGTGTCTTGCTCAAGGTCCTACAGGTTCAGAACTGCTTAAATTTAATCTGTTCATGAGTTGGATTTACTTTGCCATTTTCTGACCCAATCTTATTTTCCCAGGTGCTGATCTGTGTGCTGTGGCTGACCTTTGCTCCTCCTCAGCCTGCAGAAAGAGACATCATGGACAACCAGGGACCCAAGATTGTTCTTGAATGTGCTAATGGCTCTGTTGTGGGCTTCTCACTTGTTCTGGGCTACATTGGCCTGCTGGCCTGTGTTTGCCTCCTCCTGGCCTTCCTAGCGAGGAAACTCCCCGACAACTTTAATGAAGCCAAACTGATCACCTTTAGCATGCTGATCTTCTGTAATGTCTGGGTGGCCTTTGTACCTGCCTATATTAGTTCTCCTGGGAAGTACACTGTTGCAGTGGAGATTTTTGCCATCCTGGCCTCAAGTTATGGCCTTCTGTTCTGCATCTTTGCTCCAAAGTGCTTCATTATCCTCCTGAGGCCTGAGAAAAACACAAAAAAACACATGATGACCAGACAGTGACAAACACAAACACCTTATGGTCAATATGGGATAAAACACTTCAAATGAAAATAAAAACTGAGTTTTACTCATTGTTTTGTGTGATTTGTATTGACTTGAGAGCTGTGTAGTGTGTACCATGAAGGATGTAACAAAAAATGAATTAATAAATGAATATGCAAATAAACACACCAACTTAATAACAAACTAGATAAATATGGTTGAAATTAATAATATCAGTATATCCTGATACTTGTTCTGTCCTTTACATACGTAATCTAAGCTATGAAACGTTGCTGTTGAATGTACTGTAGCAAAATATCTGCATATGTATGTCTGCATAAATTGAAATAAACATTTAATCATATTATCAGCTCATGAGTTAGTGTGGTGTCACCCTGACAGCCCATCCTAAATATTCACTTGTCAAACAGTGAATGTGTGAGTGTTTGTGTTGCACATTGTGAGAATCGTTCGCTCTCACACATATTATTTATTCAGTGTGAGAAACTCTGTATTACTGTCTCTCGATTGCATTCTGTCATCATATTTCTTATCTGTCCTCCCATTAACACCCAAACATGGATCTGGCACCTAATTAGATTAGCATAGTGACTCGTGCCAAATCAAAAAAAAGCCATCATCACTACCGCTACTTCAATTTCAGGGGATTTTTTGGAGAACTTCTAATCATTCGCTGCCCTATATAATGCAACCACATGAACCCCCAGTGATTGGTGCTATTATGGCAGAGACCATTACTTTCATGCTGCAGTTTCTATGGTGCCCATCTCCACTGTGACAATGGCTCTCACTACATAATAAGTGAAAGAAAGTTGAAGAAAAAGCCACCTGAAAAGAGCTGTTTTCAAGAGGGAAAAATGATAGAAAGCCAGGCTTACAGTGAAAGAGAGAATTAAGGTCATGGTATAAATCTGAACAAGATGTGTCATTCATTCAACTCTGTACCTTCGCTGATGATTATACAAAGTCACAGATATACTGTACACCTACCTTCCTCTTTTAAAACCCGTCATGCTACATCAGGTCCTCTAATACTGTCACTGTATCCCAAAAGGAAGAGAAAATATAAGTAATTCAGTATCCCCACCCCCACCCCCACAGCAGCTGCACTAAATGGCTCAGCTGTTTCCTGCCTGCTGCAGGTATTCACTCAATTATATATTTTACCTACAGTAATGTTGGTGAATATCCAGTTGTGACTTGTCATAATTGTGAGACCTTCCCCCTTACATACTGTAATTCTCAAGTATTTGTGACAGATGCATCAGCAATCCAGAAGCTATATCTGGTCTCTTTTTTCCCCTGTTTCCTTATGTGGCCTTGAAAACTAACAAAAATAGTGCTTGTCAAACTAACAAATATTGCTAACTGGTATTCAGTTACTCAGTTGCTTTTTGTAATTGTGATTTGCTTCCTTGGTGCTAGTTGCAAACACTTCAAAATAAGGTGGGAAGAAAAAATAGTTTGGTCGTCAAGTAGAAGTCACAAGTGTATTGTCAACAGCACTGACTGAAAAGCACTTAACTGTATAACAGATTGTTAAGTTGAAGCAACACCTTTGTCACTGTCAAAACATTACAGGCTTCACTAAATTGATATTTGTTGCAGGGCTGCTGTAAGGTATTTCTGTTATTTTATTGAACCCTGTGTTTCTAGCCAATCCCTGCTAACATTTCCATTAATCGCAAAGATATTACACCTCAACCTCAAATTCATGTCACAGTATTGTAATACTTCCCTAACCTCTCTCTTGGGTTGAGGTAAAACCCTCATGTGACCCCTTTCTTTTGTCATTAAAGAAAAACATCTGGTCAGCGTTTGTGGCCTCATGACAATATGAAAAACTCACTGATGACAAGATTAGGTAAGGCAGTAAGTGGAAGTCATGCCCTTATTACATGATATTACATTATTACATTCAGTTTCCCTCCTGAGTTCACCTCTGCACTATCAGCAATGTTGTCACGTTTCGACATATTCATTGTCTGTATTTCTAAGAAAGGTTTTGTCTGGATTCTGGGCTCATTCTCCACACTCACTCACTCTTGACACTTTTCACAGTCATGACAAATGTCCTTTTTTTTGCATGTGTGCTTGAGATTTTGATGGCCCATTCATTTTATTGAAGAAATTATGGAGCAGTGTTTTCTCATTCAAACCAAAATTAATTATTTAATCCTCGAATGGAGATGATCTATTCTGGTTTTCTTAATTAAATCAAGCAAATAGTTCTATGATGAGAAGGATTACTCTTTGAAATGAAACAGACACAGACTGTGCACTATGAAGAGAAATCAATCCTTCTGTTTTATAGCCACTGAAATTTGTAATGCAAGACAGAGGACAGAGAAGAGATAAAAATGCAAAGTGGAATAAGAGAGAAAGTTGGAAATAAATTGAGTAATACAGTGCCAATAAAATACTGCTGTCCATCTGCTCCACCCACCATCTTTCCCTCCTGTCTGTCTCTGATGAACCTCTCAGACCCGACGTCTCTCTGTCTTCCAATTTATTCCTCCGCCTTGGGAGAAACAACAGATCAATCAGTGCTGCTTAATCAATGTTAGCTCGAGAGCAGCTGTGGAAAGCCGGAAAAATGTCTGACATTTTAGTTTGTTATTGTACGGAACAGCCAGGCGTGATGTTTATATGTAAAGGCCTCTGGAGTATGAGGATTTAATTAACCAATGACAGCTGGGATTTCCACAGAGCATACCTCAGAGACCCCGGGCCTCATCATTCTATCTCAGGTCAAATCAGCATGGACGCTGCTGCCAAATCCCTTTCAGATCTAGCACTGAGCTGTCCTTCACATTTCCAATGACGACTGTCAAAGGAATCTCATGTTGCTTGAAAAAAAACAACAATGTGGTTTTGTTGTTCATGTTCTTTGTAAACTTTTGGCTGTATAACCGTCATTTGTCTTAAATTAGGGGGTGAAGGGGATCTCACTCTGGATGATGACGTGCTGTTTGTTTTTTGCACTGTTTCTATGGTTGAACTGTGTATGTTTAGTTTTACAATACTAACCAAATTAATTATATAAGTTGAAGTAGATCTATAACTACAGAAAGATAAGACATTACAGTAGTAGTAGAAAGAGTGGAAAAAGGTATCCAGTGTATGATATGATGTTATGTATGATAGTATGCTTGTGTTTGTTCTGATGGGACATGATGAATGACAGGCAGCATAAACAGCACACTGCTACCACCTGGTGGTAAAATGTACAGTAACTCTTTCTAATCACGGTCCAAAGGCATAAAACTCTTGTTTCTCCTACTGTTTACAATATATTAACATAATTACACATTTTATGTGAAGTGAGTTCAACATATAAATATATATATTCAATACATATATTCAATTGATAAAAGGAAAAATAAACATTTAGAAGAGGTGCATACAATGTGCATGGATTAAAGATGATTTCCTAGAATTTGTCAGTGGCAGCTTTGGACATCAGATGTTTCTTTGTGTTCTTTTCAGGCTTTAGTAGGATTATGTAGCACTTTGGGGCAAATATACATCCCAGCAGTCCATAACTGGAGGCCAGTATAGCAAACACCTCAGTGACTGTGGAGTACTTTCCTGGAGAGCTGATGTAGGCGGGGATAAAAGCTACCCACACTGCACAGAAAATGAGCATGCTGAAGGTGATGAGCCTGGCCTCGTTGAAATTATCTGGGAGTTTCCTTGCCAGGAAGGCCAAGAGAAGGCAGAGGCAGGCCAGCAGGCCAATGTAGCCCAGGACCAGAGCGAATGCTACGCGGGAACCTTCATCACACAAGAGAATGACAATGGCGCTCTCGCGTGGCATTAGCTGGCGTGGAGTCGGAGGAGCAACAACCAGCCACACTATGCAGATGATTACCTGTGTAGGGGGAGATATATTTTCTTTAAAAAAGTTAACATTTATCTAACTGCTCAAAGCACACAAAGAATACTTGTAGTACTACTCACCTGGACCAGTGTGCAAAAAGTAATAATTGCTTTTTGCTGCGCAGGCCCAAACCATCTCATGACATTATTGCCTGGAAGTGTAGCCTTGAAGGCCATTAACACCACTATAGTTTTCCCCAAAATACAAGAGATACAGAGCACAAAAGTGATCCCAAATGCTGTGTGGCGCAGCATGCAGGACCACGCAGAGGGCCGGCCGATGAAGGTCAGAGAACACAGGAAACACAGAGTCAAGGAGAAGAGCAGCAGGAAGCTCAGCTCAGAGTTGTTGGCTCTTACGATAGGGGTGGTTCTGTGATAGGAGAATATGAAGACCACAACAGAGGTGCAGAAAGAGCCGATGAGGGATATAGCCATCAGGGTGATACCCATGATGTCACTAAATGAGAGGAACTCAACCTGTTTGGGGACACAGGCTGTTCTCTCAGAATTGGACCAGAACTCTGGTAAGCAGCGTGCACAGTCTATGGCATCTACAGAAAAAAACAGGGAGGCTTTAGCTGCTACACTGACACTTTAGGTCAGATTTAAAAACATATTGCAGTAGAAAAAAAAAGTGGCCGTTCCTCACCAGTCTGATTGCTAATCTCCCCAGCTGTACAGACCACACAATCATGGCAGCAGATAGGGAAGTTAGGTCTGATTGCCTTCCGGGTACCTGGAGGACAAATGCTGCTGCATACTGACAAGGGGACCTAAGCAACAGAGGAATCACACACTACACTGGTCACAACACAGTCACATGATGAAAATATTAATGCACCAAATGCAATTCACATTATTATTTTTTTTGAGATCCCTACGTTTGTCTTGTTGCCGTTCCAAACAATATTCTGTTCCTGGATCTGGAGCTTTTCCTTTCCAACTGCGGTCGTCTCATCAAACTTGCCAATAGTGACAAACTCAATTTCTCCATTTGGTCTCAGCTGCCAGTTAACCAGGTCATACATTGCTGCTGGGTCGCCATTCTCGTCAAACTTGATTTCATCACCAAATGAGTTCAAGTATTTCACCTGTTTTATATAATGAAGAAGCTAAGGAAAGAGAGCATAGGTAATCTAAGATTACCAAAATTCATAAAATCACGAAAACTTCAGTCAGTCTAGACTGAATTTTTGGACAAAATGTAGAACAATACCTGCCAGGGCTGTATGTTGTTTGCATCTGGACAGACCTGCAGAGGAAATGGCCCTTTCCCTTTCTCACAGCTTCTCATAGCCTTGAGTGCATAGACAATGGCATACACAGCCTTATAAACATTGTAGGAAATCCTTAGCTGTGATACATCTGAATAGATATTTGCCACACTCCCCAGCTCTTCTGCTCCTGAGCATGGAGGTTTGCCCCCAACACTGTGCTCCTGGCGTTGAGCCTGCACACCCAGGCTGCATTGAAAAACTTCCTCCCAGAAAGATACCAAGAAGGGATCTTCAAGGGCATCTGGGCTCGAGGGATGGAGGCGAAGCAGAAAGTCTTGCAGTCCAGGGATGTGTGCTCGCCGAATGGCAAATCCCATAGAACCCTGGAGGATGCGGTGGTACTTTTTGGGGGTTGAGAGGACGGAAGCTGTGCTCCAAGCCTCACTGGCCAGCCACTGAATTCCAGTGAGCCCATCCCTAAAATTGAGAAACATGCAGGTGGGATTTTTGCAGTGACGATGACATCAGAATTTCTAACTCAGTAAACCAGTAAAAGTCTAACAAACCCAAAATTGATACTGAATTTTTATCTTATTATAAATATTACACTGGTGTGGAAGATTACAGTACAAACAAAAATGTCATGCCTGAGTGCTTCATCAAACAATGCGGCTGCGTCTTGTTCCACAGCAAATACAAGAATCACCCGAGCCCCAGAGGAGCGGATCTTGGAAACAATAGATGAAATTGCAGTCTGTGCTCGGTTCTTAGGAATGATTTCATGGAGGGCAACACAAGCATCCAACTTTCTAATCTGAGAAGGCAATAAAGAATATACATGACAATTCATTGTATGTTCACATTGCATGTTCAATAAATCAAACACTGTAAAGAAAGAAGAAGAAAGAAAAAAATGGCAAGTTATGGCTAAATCAAGTGTGTCACCCACCTCATTAGCAAAGATGTTTGCCCCACCACGGCCATATGCATCATCCCCTGCAATCACACCCACCCAAGTCCAGCCAAAATGCTTGACAAGTTGTATTAGTGCATCTACCTAGAAATAGACAAGGAAAAGAGGGACAAACAGTGAGAGACAGTTATATTGTTTCCGAAATGGAAATTTAGACATGTTTTTGTTTGTGTTTAGAGATAGCATTGCATTGTAGGCAATCTGATTGAGTCTCCAGTGCCTCTAACCTGGAAGAAGTCACTGGGCATAGTCCTTAAGAATGCAGGGAACTCCTTTTTGTCACTGAGACAGGCACAGCTAGAGAAATAACTAACCTAGAAGAAGGAAAACACACGTTATCGTATATTTTAAACTTTTTTTTTTCTTTTGCATTCTTAACAGCATAGAGAGAGACAGGAAACAAGGAGAGAGAGAGGGTTATGACAGACAATAACTTCAACTGGGGCTGCCCATGTTAATTTATTTTTTAAAATCATGTTTGATAATCAGACACTGAGCTTTATGAAGCAACAGTCACATATCATATAAACAAGACACATTTAACACACAATTAAAAATGTATATACTGTAATATGCAGTTATTTAGTGCCTATGAAGGTCTCACCTGTGGCACATGGAAGACTCCCAAGAAACGAGCCACTACCAGAGACTGAGTAGAGCCTCCATCCCCTATCACTGCTGGTACATTGCCATGGCAGCTGCCTTTGCCCTGCATCTCCCCTTCAGCCACTGAACCGTTCTTACTTCCCATTAACTCCATCGCAGCTTTCAGAGCCTGATGAGGAGTACTGCATGAATCATAGATCTTATAGCCCAGGGTGATGTTGGGAAGTAAGTTGCCATCTCTGTTGATCTCCTCAATGGCAAATATCATAGTTTGCATCCAGCGGAATGTCCGAAAGTTAAATCTGGAAGAAGAGAGAAGATGTCTTGAGGCAAAGCCTGAAGCAATTTTAATTCTCAACAACATCTCATGTTTAAAAACCTTCACACATCGTAGTTTACAAAACACAGAAGGTGAAAACTATGGAAGGAATACTAGTGCCATGTTTGGCAATTAGACTGCAGAATACAGTTGCTTAAACACAAGTTTGCATCCATAGCTACTTGAGATCTAACTAAAAAGATTACCTGGTGCATTGTGTAGGTGTAGGTGTAGAGATGAAGGACAAACTGGGCTCCACCACTGTGTCATGAAGGGAGAAGAGCCCCCCCAAAATGATGTCCCCCTTTTTTTCCAGCACAGGCAGGGACACAGAACCTGGGATTACTTCACATTGTTCGGTCTGGTCTTGGTGGGATTTGTAGGGGAAAATCCCCAACCATAGGAGACTCAAAAGCAAAAGCTCTGTCCTACACCATGAAAAACTGGACTCTACTGATTTCATCCAAAACTGATTCATCCTTTCTATAAGCTAAGTCACCATAGACACTCGATAGCAAATGTATGGCTATAGCAGTTCAAGTAATAGATGTTTGGATAATCCATACAAACAGTAAATAATGAACCAAACAAGCACCCTGTAAGCTGACAAAGCACCAAACAATTTGCCAGGGGTCAGTAAAAAGCAACAGCTAGAAAATTATGCATACATGACCCCATTCAAACACATCTAAAGTTAGTTAAGGTAATTTATCTGCAGCTCAAACTTATAAGTAAAAAAGCATCTGATCATCAAAGCTAAAGCCCTGTTTTTAAGCCAAGTTCATCAAACACTTTCCAGAGTGCTGCATCTTCTTTGTGTTAACATTGTACCGACAAGTCATCCAGTCTTGAGTGTCAAGTAAGAGATGCTGCCCTGAAGTCTATATATGCTACCTGCCTCATGTCACAACTGTAAAATTGAACTCATTTCCCCTGAGCCTCTAGTCAATGGAAAAAAGAGCCCCCAGTTTCACACTAAGTAACAACAATAACAAGGAACTGGAATGAGCACTTGACCATAATGGAGAAAGACATGAGGGGTGTCATGTCACAATGTCATGCCTGACTAGGCCTAACTCATCCTTCAATGATGTGAAGAGGCAGGTAGTAGACGCACACACACACACACAAACAAACTTAAAACACACAGTGAACTACTGAGTGAGAGGAAACCTGGAAGTTGTATCAACCATATGAAAAGATTAAAACCTTATAATATTGTTCATGTGATAAAGAGAGAAGTGCATAATGTGCAATATTGTATTGCTTTAAATGTGCATTTAATGTAAGCATATTACATTACAGTGTTGCCTGACATACTGTTAAGTAGGTATTTGTTCTCCAAATCATGGGAGCTTTACCAGAATCCAGAAATGTGTCTTATAACCTCTCCTTAATGCTATTTATTTTCTCCTTAAGTAAAAATTCATTTTGTGGGGTTAAATAGGTTTAATATGTGAGATTAATGAGTCATTAGGGTGTTGTGCATCTCATTATCAGGACAAAGCCTGCAGGCTACAAAACAGAGCACCACCAGAGAGTGAAGCAAAGAGAATTTCACATGCTGTGTATGTTGTGCTGCCTCAGGTCATATGGCTTCCTTATTCACTTAATATGTCCCTGTGTGACGCTCAAAAGAAGCAGGACAGAGGTGCCCTAAGACAGATACAGAAGTGTCCTTTTCTTGTAAGTAAGCCTTTAACAAGATCTTAGTCTCAAAGATCCTATGCTCTCAGGGGAAATGGGGTCAGCCCTCTGAAAACAAGCTGATTAGAAGTGAACAATAATAAGATTGCAATTGTATCACAGTTGTTCTCACAGGGATATGTGATTCCAGATAATTGAAGCCCCTGAGTGTTGGATGTTCCACTGTATTTTATTAAGCCTTAGAATTTGCAGATGAACACAGGAGCAAAGGACATGAAGACAGACAGAAAAAAAGAGAAACAGACAGACAGACAGATAGAGTGGTGACAATAATAGATTCTAACAGAGAGACACAAACAGTTGTGAGCAGATCAACAAGAGAGACATGATGAGTATGTTGAGTTAAAAGCATATCTTAATTAGCCACACAGACATGAGGGCAGACAGTGAGACAGGTGAATGGATGGAACAGACTGACAGACAGACGAGATCTGGAAGGAAGAAGAGAATGAGAAGTGGGGATAGGTACAGACAAAGAGAGGAATAAATAAATAAATAATAAATAAATAAGGATAAAACATCACTGACTTTAATAACTTTTGCATAATGAAGTATTTAGGGGTTCATTTTTGAAAGAAGTCATTGTCAGTTTGCTCAAATTTGTTTGTGTTTTTGGAGAATGTGTAATATATATAAATCCTGTTAGCTGTTGGGTTTTATATATGTATATATAATAGCTGTTGGGTTTTATATATGTATATATAATATATACATGTATATATAACCCAACAGCTAACAGAACCCAATATCAAACCTACATCTTCTTTGCTCATTAACATGCACAACCCTGGGTTGAAAGAAGATCCGGCTTGAATCAGGAATTAACAGAAAATTCACTTTTATGCATCTTTAGAAAACAAAATGTTTCAAAATGTTTCTAATACAGAAATTTTAACTGTGTTTTCAATCTGAAACATGTTCACATATGCATCCGGGGGAGGCTGCAGACACGGAATCTGAATGGGCCATGTTTGTAGCCAGAAGGTTGTCCATTAGTGAACACCTGGGGTCAAGGGGGTCATTAAGCTGAAAAAGGAGTCCTTTCGGGCTTGGTTGGCCAAGGGGACTCCTGAAACAGCAGCAGTGCCATGCACAGACATCTTGGTGGGCAGGTGCTCAAGCGAAAAAAAGGTCACTGATAACTGAATACATGAATTCACATTACATGTCTGTTGGTTCGTCTCATTGATCAGCAGGCAGTGCAGCGACGATGTGCTGCTGCAGTATGAGCACACACACACATGCATGCACACACAACCACATACACACACACATGCACACACACACGCACACACACACACTGAGCAGAGGAACCAACCAGACAATCAATAGGGAATCAATCAAAATGTCAAACTGCGTCTCATCAGAACAAATTCTGCAGTTTTCTGAGAATAAAATCAACCTGAACTGTATCTAAATCTACATTTTTACAATCAGGAAGTAAAAGTTCATTAGGTTGACCTTTGAGTCCAGTTCACCAATAAATTCAGACTCTCAGAGTGGAAACAGTAAAGCTATCAGTCTCATTCTCCTGTTTCAGGTGGACCAGAGAGGAAACTGCAGACAGACGGGATGGAAAGAGGAGGAAGAGGAAGAGGGAGTCAAACCACCTTAAAGATGGCTGGCAGAGTGTGATTTAAGTGCAGGGCATGAAGGGCGAGATGGGGGGAGGTGTGTGAGTGGAGGGGGGGACGCTTTGTAATAGAGTCTGCAGCTAATTGCTCTGGTGACATCTTAAAGTCTGTCTCCCCCAAAAGCCCTTGGAGCCTGAATACTGCTGCTAACAAAAGAGCTGCTGACACAGGAGGAGGGGAGGAGAGGAGAGGAGATGAGAGGAGAGAGGAGAGGGGAGGAGGAGAGAGGAGAGGAGAGATATCCAAATTTGATTGCATATAGACTATTAACCACGTAATGCATATTTATTTGTTTCAGTTGCTATTTTACACCAGACTAGCTTGCTTGTTGTTAAGCTCAATGGTGGGCTATTGCCCACCCTAACTAAGTTAGGCTGGCTCTATTGAGATGTTTTAATAGTGGATTCATTTCACACCAGTGACAAACAATCCCAGGGCTTAGGGCAAACACTATTGTTACCTGGCTGTCACCAATTAAGGCAGGGAGACGTGGATCATGCTTCGCTGCAGGGTGCTCGATTTACCATGGTGGCTGTGACAAGGGAAGTTGAAGAGGGAGGGGCAGGGGCAGAGGCTCATGTGGTCTCACAGAATTAGAACTCAAATGCAGTTGTTGGGCATTACAATACTATTTTAATTGAGAATTGATGCCATGGGCCAAATTTAAAAACTAAAATATAAAATTAGAAAAAGAAATAGAAAAAAATGTCCTGCAAAAAGGGCACTTATCTAGTCAGAGGCCAAAATGGCAGGTGCTTGAGCACCACATGGGGTCTATCTGTGCACATGGCTGAGCAGCAGAAAGGTATAGGGAAGCCAGAGAACTCCCGCCTCTGTGATCATGGAAGCAAAAACTCTGGTTTGGGAGGAGTTCAAGGAGGCCAAGGCCCAATGTCACATGGGCATCAAGGACAGTTCATGATTTTCGTGAACAGAATCTCTAGACACAGCCGAATTGTGAGGAGTACCCCCTATGGTGGCCTCAGAATTACATATCAGATTTTTGTTTGTGTTGGCTTCATTAGAACGTTACCTCCAATATGCATTAAGATGTTTTAAAGCTGAGTGTGAAGAGGTGGGGATGAGGGTCAACCCTTTCAATCCTGATGCCATAGTTCTCTGCTTGCAAAAGGTGGATTTGTCCCTTCAAGATGGGAGTAAGTAACTGCCCCAAGTGAGGGAGTTCAAGTACATTGTGGTCCTGTTCACAAGCGAGAGTAAGATGGAGCATAAGATCTACAGATGGATTGGTGCTGTGTCAGCATCTACATTCAAACCCTCACCTATCGTCATGAGCTTTGGGTGATGACCAAAATTATGAGATCACGGTACAAGCAATCAAAATTAGTTTCCTTTGCAGGAAGTCTATGATAGGGTAAGGCTCTCAGACCTAGCAGTAAAATGCATCTGAATTGGATGCCTCCTGGATGCCTCCTGGATGCCTCCTTGTGGAGGTATTCCAGGCACGTCCAACTTGGCAGAGAACATGAGGCAGACACAGAACATGCTGGAGGGATCACATATCCCATCTGGCCTGGGAACAGCTTGGGATTATAGTTTTAGTGCCTTGAGTAGTTTGACGATGGTTTAAACGAAAGTTACACTATTGGTGTACAATCAAATGTGCTCTGTTGGATTTGGGCAGACCTCTAGTCAAAAATAAACAGACTGTTAGATATGGTATAAGGGAACAAGGCTTGGTCCACTATCCTGCTCAATCAGTTCAATGTTGTCTTTTGCACAACTTTTGTTGGACAGGGCCCTGATGCTTAAGGTAAGAACAATTTCCTCACACTGTGTTGGCACTGGTGAAAGACCTGTGGTCAGTCATCCTGAAACTCAAGTTTCTTCTGAGATCTCTCATGGGAACTCATGAACTCTCATGGGTGAGTGAACTGTTCATGCTTCAAAGGGACCAAAATAGGACTACTTAGGAAAAGTCTTTTCTACTAAAGAACATTTGTTCTTTTTTTTTGTAAGACAGGCACGTGCCAACTCCCTGCCCAACCTGGCTATATGAAGACATAAGAGTATGATTGGTTTTATGGGTCTGTTGTACTGTAATAGTAATATGTCTGTGGTGGCATCTTAGTCTTCATCTTGCCTATTTGTTTATTTGCACTAGTTGGACGTTTTGGGCTGCTTCTTAAGCTCTGTGCTTGGTTCTGGCACGGTACAATTTTAAGATGCTTTTTAACTTCAATGCCTCTCCCTGTTTTCACATCAGCCAATTGAAGTTGTGATGGCTTAACCCAGATTCAACATGGGACCATGCATTTTGTGAGAAATATGTGTCTGGTGCCCCTTAAACTTCCCCTATCTTCCAATTTGGTTAACAGGATTAGCTGCTTGGTGTTATGTATCTCTCTGCTGGCCTTCATGTGGGTCTGTGATGTTGGCAGAACAGAGTAGAAGCTGTGATAGTGTCACTGTCTTCCCATCTTTGGTTATGCTGAAATAATGAGCCAGCTGAACAGAGAGGGGCACAGACACATGTACTGGAGAGAGAGAGGTGGTGTCTGTTACAGGGCACTGCAGTATGACCAGTCTTCCCCATCTGCTTCCTTATTAACATGACTAGTGAAAAGTGACAGGTGATGACTATTCCAGGGGTGGCATCTTTCTAAATGGTCAATGTGTGACAGACCATATTTAATTGTTCTCCATTATAATGCCCTTAGAACAATCTTTTAATAGCACCATATATTCTCCCACAAAATTACCTTACCTAAGTGGCAGCCTGGGACCTTTGTTGTATGTCATACCCCCATCTCTACATGTTTTCTGTTTATACTGTCACTATCAAATAAATGAAAAATACCAAACATAATTTTATAAATTGCCTTCAAATACTTCAGGGCATTCTTTATCAGATCACTGAAGGAGTGCTCAATTCATGGAAAGTGAAAATTGCATTAAGAATACAGAAGGTTCAGAACAGGATTTCAGAGAGTATATTTAACTGAAAAATTAACAATTGAAGCTTCTTTTATTGTCCTCTGTTGACTAGATCGCACATCCTGACCCTTGTATCCTTTCACAATGGTGATTTTTTTTTGTTGATGATTGACACACAAATGAAGTTCAAATGCAGAAAAATGGCTTGCATATCCTAATGTTTTAATGCTGCACCTACCTACCACATACTTGATTGGAAGGCAAATTGGTTCTGTTTTTCTTTTTAAATGATGGTGTTATGACCATTTCACATGCAGTTGAAAAACTGCCAACTGCCATCTTTTGTTTGAGGTTAGAACTTTTACATAATGCTGAAAAACTGTAAGGTCATATTTTCACTGTCAAATCTTTTGGCCTACAGCCTTTAACCTTAGTACAGTGTATTGTTGTTTAGGACTATTATTTATATAGTTCAAAATAAAGAAATCAAGTAGAATTTGGAGAAATTGAAGAGAAATAAGGAGAAATATGACCTTGTGATAATCTAGACAAAGAGCAGTTCATAAAACCCAATGGCAAAGGTTAACTTCCACGGCTAAAACCATCACTCAAAGGGCCCAGTTGTCAAAAAATATCTGTTATAAAAGAGGTATCTGCTATAATACAGTGTAACTGTTTGTCACATAGGCCCAATTTTATCATATATTTTAATACATTATCTACAGATAAAAAGGACAAATAAACTTAATTAAGTGTTAAGGAGGTGCCCCATATGTGTGTGTGTGTTGGGGGGTGACTTGTTTGTGAACTTGTACATCATGAAAATAATCTATGAGCAACAAGTGTTGTTTTAATTTTAATCAGTCATGAATAACAACATGCACTGGAGCGTAACACACACACTTGGGAAGCACTTAAACTTGTTATTGTGTGTATTCTGGTAGTGGGGTGGCGTCATGGCATCATCCTAAACCTGCCAATTTACCTTTTACCCAGAGGGCTGAGGGGGGGGGGACAAGGGGCCAGCTGGGCAAGCAAAGACAAGTAAGTGTTTCCGACAAGACTGATGACATCTGTGCCCGAGGCTGTGAAATGGGAGCTCACCAGGTGTTGTGTTGGAAATTAATTAATTCTGAGGTGATGTCGCCTCTTTCAAAACAAGCTAATTATCCAGCTAAATCATTATCCACTACTAGCATGCAAAATAAGCTTGATATTGTAGAGAATAAAATATAATCTTAAGGTTAATTGTGACAAATCTGACATGTCAAAGCCTGTTAAACACACACACTTTAATAAAATGCACAGTCTTTACAAGAAGGGGTTTCTCATTTAGATCCTTTTTTTCTTTACATATATGATTCTTAATGCAATCACAAGATGCTTATTGCAAACAGTGTTCCTGAGAGACATTAAAAAATGTCAAAGAGTTCTTCATATGGAGATCTCATTATTTGTTATATTTCTATTTTAATTATTAAGAATATTTCAAGTGTAAGTCAAATAAAGGTAACTGACAAAAGTAAATATTATGCAGAATTTTTGGAGGAGTCCCCCTAATTCTTTATTACAGCTTTAATACTGTATATCTTGGCCTGCTCACCATCCATTCTTCACATTCTTTCAGGCTTCTTTTCTTCTAACCTATGAATTCTTGACTTTGTTCAAATTGTAACTCTATCCTCTGCTTGATAACATTAGTAAGATCTACATCTGGACATTTGGCTGACCATGTTAGGGTCTGGATGTTCCTCTATCCACACTTAGATTAATTTCGCTGGTTTGCATACAGCATTGTCCTGCTATAACACTGGGTTATCAGAGTTGGGAAATATGGTGTGAACCATATTATAAGTCACCTTTATGTATTGTTATAGTCTTGCATCCTTCAAAGAGATGGATCTGCCTGGTTAGACCTTTGCAAAAGCACCTCCAAATCATGAAAAATCCTCTGCCAAATGTCATTTAGCAAGAGGCACTCAGGCTTGTGGGCCTCTCTATGTGTAATCATCATACAGCAAGGTATTGGGCAGAATGAAAACACTTGTCACTAAAGATGACCTTACTGAAGTCCTTATATTTCTGCTGGTCTTTGGCAAACAAAATACTTGTGTGCTTTTTTCAGTCCTTCTTCTATGAGTCTGTAGTGGTACTCTTCACTTCAGATGATGTTTCTCTCAATTTCTGAAGGTCATGTAATGCCATACTTTGATTCTCTGAGCAATATCAGATTTCTTAAAATGTTTGATGCAGTTATAAAACTGTGCACAGAGCTGAATCTGAATCATGGCAATGGACGTCTTAATGGGTTAGCATCAATGTCAAAGTTTTACAGTATATTTGTACCTCAAATGAAGATTAATGAAAATGGGCATCTGTCAGGTTTTCTGTGATTTTAAAAAAGGCTCACGTCATACCTCACAAGGGATATAAAAAGTGTTGCTCAAGACAGATTTTTTAACTACTCTGGCTGAAAAATAACTCGGCACTATGATTTTTTTCTCTTTCGTTTTAACAGAGAACATCACATTATCTCAAATATACCTTGTCTTCACTGGTAGCCAGTAAAGCTCAAAAAGCTAAAGCTAAAGTGATTTTAGGATTTTAATAATTACACTAATTTAAAGTTTAGTTCCAATTCCAATCTATATAATAACATTAACACTTTATGAGCCAGTGTGCATCCTTAGCTCTGGTTGGGCCTTTGTGGCTGTTCAGGTTCATATCATATCTTCTATCTTGTCCCATTTCAGTATACTCTTATCTGTTATTTTGTCTCTTCTTTTGATCTAATGCCTGTTTGTTTTATTGATTTATTCTTTTGAGTATTGTGCTGAAATTGTGTCTGCAATTTTAAAAGACAATATATTATATTGTATATATAAAGCTATAATATATACCCTTACCATCAGTTGCAATTATCACCATCGTTATCACAGTCATCATTATTATTATTATTATTGCAGCTTTTCAGCTGTTGCACAATTTTGCCAGGAGATGGCAACATAGTATAGCTGTTCTTCATAGTTAGTGTATGAGGGTTGTTGTCATCTATCACAGTCACAATATGGGGACTTATCTTTCTTTTAAGGACAAAGCCCACACATGGTAAACCATTGGATTTTAGGGTTAAGATATGGTCTTTGGCTAAGGTTAGGGTTATGGTTAAAGTAAGGAATAATGGGCTAAGGAATGTTTTATATTAAAAAGGGCCATACAGTTATAGTAATACAAATGACTGTGTGTCTAACATGAATTGTCCCATATTTCGTCCAGGACGTAACTAAATGATATAGACTCAGGGTTATTAGCTCTAATCAATGTAAATATTAACATTAGTCACACAGAACCAACTCAAAATGCATCTGTTTTCATACAGTTATTGTATTTTCGATTAAGTTACAACTGTTACATCTGTTATATTTCAGACAATAGTGTGCTTTCAACTTTGTGACAGTTTAGGGAAGTCCTTTTCCTGTTTTAACATGACAATTCCCCTGTGCACAAAACGAAGTCCATAAAGTTTGGTCCAAGTTTGGTGTGGAAGAACTTGACCCACACAGAGCTCTGATCTCAGTCCCATCCATCACCTTCGCCTTATCGTCCAGTATCAGTGCCCAACCTCACTAATGCTTTTGTGGCTGAGTGGGAGCAAATCCCTGCAGCCAGGTTTCAAAATCTTATGAAGGCTTTCCTGGAAGAGTGGGGTTGTTATAGGAGCAGATGAATGTCCATGGTTTTGGAATGAGATGTTGAACAGACATATAGGGGTGTAATGTCTGGGTAACAGAATCATTTAGGCCATGTCGAGTAAATGGATAGATCATCACAAATATGTAAATGACCTGTGACGTGGAAAACAAGATACAACATGGGGAGAAGACACAAACACCACACCGAAAGGTCACGGGTTTTGGCTCTTTCTTCCTTTTTGATGAAATCTTTTTGATGATCTTTTTGTTGTAAGGTGACTCTGCTAACCACTGAACCATTGTGCTGACCTCTGTGATAAACTGTTATATTTTAATTATAAGTAATAATTAACTACTAATAATTACCAGCCAACCCTGTTTGCACAGTTTTTGTACTTCAAAATACAATTAAATCTCCTTTTATTGAGAATTTGTGTGTAGATCCAGAAAATATCTTATTACAGTATTCACCTATTTTAATAACTTATTATCAAAATGAAGGTTAATTAAAGGTCTAACTTACTGGATGTCTTCTATCTACCAATTAGCACATCACATTAAGATTTGATTCTCCTTCCCACGTTTTAGAAAGAAAAACTGATTTTCTATGTCTTTATTTCATTCTTCATTGAAGTTTGCTGAGTTCAAAAGGCAAAATCATATCAAATAGAAGTTACACAGGCTTGACAAAGGCCTCAGGTTATCCAGTAGAGACCTTAAGGAGATCATGATGCAACAGCCCTGAAGGGAAGTTTCCAAAGTAAGTGGATTGGAGAGGTGTGGCAGGTGAGAGACACTGTGAACTCTAGAGGGAGTTTCTTAGCTCGTTAAGAGTGCTTGTGAGTTGGAAGAGCCTAAGGTGTAAGTCGAGGTCAGGCCTGAGGCACCTGAACTTCATCACGAGTGTTGCTACAAAATCAACTCCCAGATGGCAGACCCTCTGGAGAGCCCTAAAGTGTTTCATAAAGTGACAGGCATCTCTACAAACACACAAACAACAATTCCTTTTTAATTACAGAGGGCCTAAGAGGCATATCAGCTGACTATTATATGTCCCTTTGCCTGAAAAATAACAATAACACCAAATTAAATATTACATGGCTCAGTGCTTTGCTAAATCAGGTGTGCTGAATTGTTTATTTTGATCAGTTGTCAAAAGTGTAACTTTAATTCCCTCATCCAGATGTAAAATTCCTTAAAATAATGTGACATTAATAGTAAAATAATGGAATATTATTAAAAATATTAGAATATAAAAATGATTTAACACAAAATGATGGATGGGAATGATCATCTTATTTTACAAACACAGCTTTTATAATTTAAACAGTAAAATTTTAATGGGTAGTACAATTACTCTTTGGAAGAGAATTTAAAAAAGGAAAGAACAGAATGAAAGGCAGAAATTAAATAAAAAGCAGCCCTCATAGTTTTAAAATGGCTGTTCAATGTTTTGTATATCAGTCAAAACAATAAATATTGCACACATCTACTGACTACATTGAAAGTGTATTGAAAAAGGTAATAGATGCTACAACCTTGTAAACCTGTTTCTTATTATATATTGAACAGATTGCAAATCGTTTTTAGGTTTATTCTTCCTTTCAGGTGAGGAAGTCTATGGTAGTACTCACCTGTAATGTGTTCAGTCAGCACAAGTTAGTTTCATAACTGAGATTTGTTAGAAGTTTTCAAATACAGTAGGTCTTACTATTTCTAACCATAGCAGGAAAGCTTTTTAAGAAATAATATTTGTATAGTGTTGGAAGGGGGTGTTAAAATACATCCATACAATACAAGAATATTAAATATGTAATATTTAAATATGAGTACAATTACAAACTATAAAAATATATGATTTAAACATTTTCAATCAATTTTTATTTTGTTAATATAGCACCAAATCATAACAGGAGTTATCTCAGGGCACTTTTCACATAGAGCAGGTCTAGACCATACTCTTTATATTATTTAGTTTGGCTTTCACTTTGTCTTTTATATTTTCAGAAAAAGTGTGCTTGAATATTTTCATGAAGAATAAATTAACATAGCATGGGGACTGTGACTTACAGCAGAAGTATTTTTTTAACATTTATTCAGGAAAGTTTCACATTATTGCAAACACTTCCGCCAAAAATGTCCACAATTTAAAAGCTATAAAATACTGATATGTGAGTGATAGAGGGAGAAGCTAAATATGAAGTTTGAACTGAGTTTCTGGCTGAAAGTATAAGAAAGTTTTAGTCTCCACATGCTGCAGCCTAAAAAGGATGCAGGGCCTGACTGGCTGGATTTGACTAAACAGTCCATACCTGACCTGAAATTGCTTTTGATGTCTAACACTGCACTGTGTGAAAAAAACAAAAACAAAACAAAACAAACAAAAAAAAAATAAAACAGCAAGTGAGTTTAATTTTCTGTGAATAAAAATATTGTGAATTTGTGAAATACAGAGGGATGGACCCTCTATTTTAGCAGTTTTTATAAGCAAAAGCATTACAGACCCCCCCCCTTGCTCTCATACTGTTGTTTATTCTATGTTGTACAAAAGTAAGTACATCTGCCATTATGCAATAATTTACAACATACAATAATTAAATGTCACGGCCCAATCAAGACTTTCCTATCTCACTTATCTCTGATTGGACACTAAGAGGCCATTGAGCCCTGCTGTCAGCTAAGATTATAAAATGTTGCATTTAAGACCGTTTTGACCCTGACCTAGGTGGCTCTGCCCCATCAGGATCTGCATAAAATGTCTCATGTGGTAACGGGGCTGGTTGTCGTGGGGCTCCTGTTGGCATTTGCAGCAGCGCAGGAGGAAGCTCCTGTCTGTCAGATACTGGGCAGTCCAGAGTTCCCTCTGCTGTCTAAAGAGGGAGATGTCACTATTGGGGGAGCCTTTTCCATCCACAGCAAAATCACACAACCGTCTCTTTCCTTTACAGATAAGCCAACACATCTCACATGTTCCAGGTAATTTGTTCACTGTATACCAAACACTCTGGTGATTTCTCGTCATTTGTTCTGTCACAGTGAATACGAGTTTGTATTTTGCTCCTCTTTCTCAGTGTCAACCTCAGGGAGTTTCGATTTGCCCAGACCATGATCTTTGCTATTGAAGAAATCAACAAAAATGATTTTCTTCTACCAAATGTTTCTATCGGATATCGTATTTATGACAACTGTGGCTCAACATTATCCTCAATGCGTGCGGTGATGGCGTTGATGAATGGTGCCGAGTGGACTGTGGGAAAGAGTTGTTCTGGTCAATCAGCTGTTCACGCCATTATTGGGGAGTCTGAATCCTCGTCAACTATTGTGCTGTCACGCACTACTGGACCATTCAACATACCAGTGGTAAGAGGGATATGAGTTTGTATAAATGTGTTTATTATATTCAAACTCTCCTTATTCTGTCTCTCTCTTTCTCAGATCAGTCATTCAGCAACATGTGAGTGTCTGAGTAGCAGAAAGGAGTATCCATCTTTCTTTCGAACCATTGCCAGTGACCTTTATCAAAGCCAAGCCCTCGCCCAGCTGGTCAAGCACTTTGGCTGGACCTGGGTGGGGGCAGTAAACAGTGACAGTGACTATGGCAACAATGGCATGGCCATCTTTCTCGCTGCAGCCCAGGAGGAAGGAGTGTGTGTGGAGTACACAGAGAAATTCCACAGAGCAGAGCCAGAAAAACTGATGAAAGTGGTAGAAGTGATCCGTAAGAGCTCAGCCCGGGTCATTGTTGGTTTTCTGGCCCACGTGGAGATGAACAACCTTCTAGAGCAGCTGAGTCTGCGCAACATCACAGGCCGGCAGTTCATTGGTGTGGAGGCCTGGATCACTGCTGACAGCCTTGTGACTCCCACTAGCTTTAGTGTGCTGGGAGGTTCTCTGGGCTTTGCTGTGCAAAAGGCCAATATCAGCGGCCTGGATGATTTTTTAATCAAAGATTTCTGGGAGACAGAGTTTAAGTGCAAGGGGACAAACAGGGGAAACATGGCATACACAGCAGCTTGCAAAGAAAACCAGGATCTAATTGAGCTTAAAGATTATGATGATGATGTACAAGAGCTGAGATACTCCAGTAACATCTACAAAGCCATCTATGCTGTGGCTCATTCTCTGCACAGCATCCTAAATTGCTCAAACAGCCAGAGGTGTGACAAGACTGTTAAAGTTACACCCTGGCAGGTAAAATGAACTTTAAACTCCTTATTTCTTAGTTATGTAAAAAAAATACAGTATACTGACATGTTTTCACTGACTTTTAGGTAGTAAAGTCTCTGAGGGAGGTAAATTTTACCATTAAGAACGGAGACCAGGTGTGGTTTGACAGCACTGGAGCAGCAGTAGCCCGGTATGAGGTGGTGAATTGGCAGCGTGGATCAGATGGCTCAGTTCAGTTTAAACCTGTCGGCTACTATGATGCCTCCCAACCTCCTGGTCAGAAGTTTGTCCTCAACACCGAAGACATAATGTGGCCTGGAGGAAACACAGAGGCAAATATTATGATTGACATTAAAACATGAATTTACTTTTAATACATTTAATCTTAAATGATTGTTTAAAGAAATGAACGTCTTTCTCTCTCTTTGATTCAAAGTTGCCTGTGTCAGTGTGCAGTGAGAGCTGTCTTCCAGGAACTCATAAAGTTTTACAGAAAGGAAAGCCTGTCTGCTGCTACGACTGTAAACTGTGTCCAGAGGGCGAAATCAGCAACACCACAGGTATCACAGACCTAAAATACAGCAAAGTGCACACAATGTTTGCTTGCCACACTTTGTGTTTAATGTTAAAGTTTGCTACTGTACAGTCTCTTATATATGTTTTTAGGGTGTAACTGATTAAATCACAATAAAAGTAACAATATTTCTGTTACAGATTCTAATGACTGCACAAAGTGTCTGGAAGAGTATTGGTCCAATCAAAACAGAGATGCGTGTATACTGAAAAATGTTGAGTTTCTCTCTTTCACTGAGATTATGGGCAAAACACTTGTGTTTTTCACTTTGTTTGGGGTACTTCTCACTTTAATTGTGGCCATTATATTCTTTATCAATGAGGACACTCCCTTAGTAAAGGCCAACAACTCTGAGCTGAGTTTCCTGCTGCTCTTCTCCTTGACTCTGTGTTTCCTGTGTTCTCTGACCTTCATAGGCCGGCCCTCTGAGTGGTCCTGCATGCTGCGCCACACAGCATTTGGGATCACCTTTGTCCTCTGTATTTCTTGTATTCTTGGGAAAACTATAGTGGTGTTAATGGCCTTTAAAGCTACACTTCCAGGTAGTAATGTGATGAAATGGTTTGGGCCTGCACAGCAGAGACTCAGTGTTCTGGCGTTCACTCTCATACAGGTTTTAATTTGCATACTTTGGTTAACAATCAACCCTCCCTTTCCTTTCAAAAACATGAAACACTATAAGGAGAAGATTATTCTTGAGTGTGCCCTGGGATCCCCTGTAGGGTTCTGGGCTGTGTTAGGATACATAGGACTCTTAGCTATCTTATGTTTTGTACTTGCTTTTTTGGCTCGAAAGTTGCCTGATAATTTCAACGAAGCAAAATTTATCACCCTCAGCATGTTGATATTCTGTGCAGTCTGGATCACCTTTATCCCAGCTTATGTCAGCTCCCCTGGAAAGTTTACTGTGGCTGTGGAGATATTTGCTATTCTGTCATCCAGTTATGGGATACTTTTCTGTATATTTGTACCAAAATGCTTTATTATTGTACTCAAACCCGAAATGAACACAAAGAAACATCTGATGAGGAAAACATGATCTGTTTAAATCTAGATACATTTAATTTAAAGAAGATAAAAGAAGTGCATCTTTTAAATTCACTCAAATAAAAAAAGAGATTTTAAAAAATGAATCCTTGATTTTGTGTCTCTTAAGTTTAATTTACACAGTTCAGTAGTTACAAGCAAAAACACAGTACATTGTTGTCACACAAGCATAAAATGCACACATATGGGTCAAAGGGCTCTGTCATTATAATAAAATATTTGAAAAGAGCCTGAAATTGACATTAACCTTTCCCACACAAACTGCATTGTTGTCAGTGCTCCCAAGCATTGCTAAGAAAATAATGAATAGATCTTTCAACTTTTAGTTTATACAGGGAAGTTTAACTGCAAGTCAGACAGACGGCCTATTGTTAGCATGCTTATGTTAGCATGTTTACATTTTTACATGTCCATTACAAACTGTCTTTTAATACACTGCACCATGACAATTCATGCAGCTCATTCTTACTCTTCATCTCCACTGAATTCTGTCAAAGGTTTTGTTCATATGAAGATCAAGTGCAGTGTCAGGGCAGTACACTCTCATGTACTCTCGTACCAAGAATAGGACATGAAATGTTATCATCTGCATAACTCGTGCTTACGTGTCTGTTTCCATCATCACAATTATCTCTATTCTGTTTGGGTTTTAAGCTTTCTAGGTGTGCTGACCCAAACAAACATTGCTCAGAGGTTCTAATTAAGTTTTTAGTTCAATAGCTACTGTTGTAAAATTATTTTAACCCCAACTCATATACCTGATGAAGGTCGGACAGACCAAAACGTTGTGAACTAATAAATATTCCAGCAGTAAGCCAGACAGTGTGCAGGGGTTTTTCTCATTTTTGTTGAAGTTGTGCTTTCCTCTAACGCACCTATTGCATATTCAAGAATGCAGTCTTTTTTTAAATTTTTGTAAAATGATTTTAAAAGTTATACAAGTATACAATTGATATACTACCTCCAATTTGGGGTTACCTTTTGTCTGAATAACAATTATTTCAAATATCTTTCTGAAAATCCTTTTAATTATTGAGTTTGATTTCCAGCTTTTCTTTTCTCTATTTTTCTTTTTTCGCTGTTGTAGATTCGGTACAACTTAATTGCTGCATTAAGAAAAAATACAGCAGACAGCAACAAAAGTATGTTTAAATACTATGTATGTGTATATATTCCCCTTTATTGCATCTTCCTACTATTTCATTTACAACTTACAGTAACAATGACATAATGGTCTTAAAATAGAAAATACCATCTCACATGAAGAACAGCAAGGCGGTCTGACGTCATCACGCTGTCATTTGATAAGAGGACCTCAATCATCATCATCTGCAGTTGTATAAAGCTCTGCCTGTTAAAGGAGACACACATTTTGACACAAATTATAGAAGAACTCATCACAGTACAAGTTTGTGTGGGCCTTTTTGTACCAGATGTGTGATTGTGTTTATGTAATGTTACTGTTTATGCTTTTTATGGGAGCCGTGGGAGCAGAGGAAGACACTGCGCTCTGTAAGATGCTTGGGAGCCCAGAGTTTCCTCTGTTATCTAAGGAGGGAGATATCACTATTGGAGGAGCTTTCTCCATCCATAGCCAAATCTCAGATCCTCCGCTCTCCTTCACAGATACTCCAGAACCTCTCATATGCTCCAGGTACTGTTTGTTGTCTCCTCTTACCTGTGTTGATTTTCTTAACTGAAGAAAAATCACATCAAGTCTAAAAACTGTTTGTGAAAATCTTACTTTTTTCAGGATAAATTTCAGAGAATTTCATTTTGCCCAAACAATGATTTTTGCCATTGAGGAGATCAACAATAGCAGCTCTTTGCTGCCTAATGTCTCACTTGGCTATAAGGTGTTTGACAGCTGTAGTTCAACACTGCCTTCAACGCGTGCAGTAATGGGTCTAATGAATGGAGAGCAAAAGACTTTGAGGAAAACCTGCTCCAGCCAGTCATCTGTTCATGCCATTATTGGAGCCTCAGAGTCCTCATTAACCATTGTGATGCTACAAATTTCAGGGATTTTCCAAATACCAATGGTAAATATTTTATGTTCCTATTTGATTGTTTTCGCCGTGTTCCTTTTTCCAAAAGGCTTGATTGCACTTTATTTGAACACTCAGAGCTAATAATTAACTTAGACTTAATTCTGGTAATATTATGGTTGATTTTAGGACTATGTCAGGATTAAGGTTGCCAGGGTTCATACAGATGCAGCAGATTGAGTCAAAAGTCAGATGTTGCATCAACATTGATTTGTCACTTACTGTAATACCACTGCAATGTTATTAATGTGTTTTTCCCCTTCTATTCTTTTCTATTAGATCAGCCACTTTGCCACCTGTGCTTGTCTGAGTAACAGAAATGAGTACCCCTCCTTCTTCAGGACCATCCCCAGTGACTACTACCAGAGCAGAGCCTTAGCAAAACTGGTAAAGCACTTTGGCTGGACCTGGATTGGGGCAGTTAGAAGTGATAATGACTATGGTAACAATGGCATGGCAACATTTATCGCAGCTGCACAGCAGCAAGGGATCTGTATTGAGTACTCAGAGGTCATTTCAAGGACTGACCCAAGTGAGCACATTGCCAGGGTTGTCAGAGTGATCCGTAGCGGCAGTGCTCGGGTTTTAGTTGCCTTCATCTCCCAGGGTGAGATGGACCTTCTACTTGAGGAAGCTCTGAACCAGAACTTGACTGGGCTGCAGTGGGTGGGCAGTGAGTCCTGGATCACAGCAAGATATCTGGCCATCAAGAGTTACTCTGGCATCCTGGCAGGGTCTCTTGGCTTCACTATCAGAAAGGCAAAGATCCCAGGCCTGCGAGATTTTCTTTTGCAGGTTAACCCAAGTCAGAATCCTCAGAATAACCTGCTCAAAGAGTTCTGGGAAGCCACCTTTGGCTGCAGTTTTCAATCCAATATGCATGGTCAGCCTCGGTGCTCTGGCTCTGAGAAACTAGAGAATATTAAGAATCCTTTCACTGATGTGTCAGAGTTAAGGATATCTAACAATGTGTATAAGGCTGTGTATGCTGTGGCTCATGCCATGCATAACTTGTTAAAATGCACACAAAGTGGTGAAAATGTGAACAAGTCCTGTATATGGAGAGACAATTTAGAGCCAAAACAGGTCAGAGGTCACCTTCATAAGTAATTAATAATTAATTCATATGAATTCATAAACAACCCCATGTACTATAAGTTATTCACCACTATTCTCTATTGGCAGGTTGTGAAATATCTACAAGGTGTGAATTTCACCCTTCAGTCAGGAGAAAGCGTATACTTTGATGAGAATGGAGACCCTGTAGCGACTTATGAGCTGGTGAACTGGCAGAAAAACCAAGCAGGAAATACTGTGTTTGTGACTGTAGGGAGCTACGATGCTTCACTACCAAACGAAAAGCAGTTTACCATGAGCAAAATAAACATAACATGGGCTGCTGACTCCCTGAAGGTATCAGTCCTGTTAAAATAATTATGCGTAGAATATTTATATATTGGAAGTTGATTAGTGTTTTTCTTTAGTTCTAAGCAGACTCAAACACAGATGTTAATAAACTTCAGCTGGCTGACAAACAACTCTTTCTTGAAAATTAATTTAAAAAATCTCTTAGTTTTACTTTCGCATTGCTTGCTGTAAATAATATCAAGAATTTTAGAGTAATAACTATTCCACAAACCATATCCAGCATTACAATTGGCTGATCAATATTGTTTGGGAGCTCATATGGAAATTGACAAGATTTCAAACTAAATCTTAAAAAATTTAAAGTGGTTTAATCATCACACCCTGTCACACTTTCTATGATATCAGAGTCACAAAGCAGTTTTAAATTTGTGAAATACAAATATGTTCTTCTTGTATTATAACAGTTCACACTGCTTTTTAATTAACTGGTAACACTACAGCATTTAAACTGAATACTGACGTGCCAGCTATGTTTCACTTCCAATACAGATTTATGTGTACGATAATGGTATAAAGCTTGAATTAAATTCTAACAAACAGCTTGAATTTGAAGTATATTCATATTCATATATTATAATAATGGAAATTTTACTCAATCAATTGAATTAAGTATTTAGATTGGTAAAAAAACAGACTGTGAGTATTGATGAGCTGTGGTGTTGTTACAGAGGCCTCAGTCTGTGTGCAGTGACAGTTGTCTGCCAGGTTTCCGCCAGGCTGTGATTAAAGGCAAACCCATCTGCTGTTTCTCCTGCATCGCCTGTGCTGCCGGAGAGATCAGCAACTCCAACAGTGAGAAGAAGCTTTTTTTAAAAAAATACATTCATTATACATTGCTACAGAATCAGTGTTTTCCTGTATTACACATATAAGCCACTGAATACAGCTGGTGCTCATTTTAATATGAACTCTGTCATAACTTGCAGCTTTCGTATTTTCCATTCAGATTCTGCAGAGTGCTCACGATGCTCACTGGAGTACTGGTCAAATAAAGATCACAGCCAGTGTGTTCCAAAGGTGATCGAGTTCCTATCTTATGGTGAAACCATGGGGGCCCTCCTCACTGCTTTCTCATTGTTCGGAGCAAGTTTAACAATGGTGGTGACATGTGTTTTCTTTCGGTTTCGTCACACACCCCTTGTCAAAGCCAGTAACTCTGAGCTGAGCTTCCTGCTGCTCTTCTCCTTGACTCTGTGTTTCTTGTGTTCTCTGACTTTCATAGGCCGGCCCACTGAGTGGTCCTGCATGCTGCGCCACACTGCATTCGGCATCACCTTTGCCTTGTGCATGTCTTCTATCTTGGCTAAAACCATAGCAGTGGTAATCGCCTTTAAGGCTAAAAGGCCAGCAAACACAGTCCCTCAGTGTTCTGCTCCGCTTCAGAGAACGAGTGTTCTCAGCTGTACTTTACTTCAGGTGTTCATTTGTGTGCTGTGGTTAGCTCTTGCCCCGCCATTCCCTTACAAAAATACTGCTCATGCTACAGAAAAGATTATTCTTGAGTGTGATTTGGGTTCATCTTTAGGGTTTTGGGCTGTGCTGGGGTATATAGGACTCCTGGCTTTGCTATGCTTCATCCTTGCTTTTCTGGCTCGAAAGCTGCCTGATAATTTCAATGAAGCCAAATTCATCACCTTCAGCATGCTGATATTCTGTGCAGTCTGGGTCACATTTATCCCAGCATATGTCAGCTCTCCTGGGAAGTTCACTGTAGCTGTGGAGATATTTGCTATTCTGGCTTCTAGCTTTGGGTTACTTTTCTGTATATTTGCTCCAAAATGTTATATTTTACTTTTGAAACCAGAGAGAAATACTAAAAAACATATGATGGGAAGAAACAATTAAAAAGCACTATAAATGAGTAAGCTTTACATTAGAATAGTAACACTAAAATGTCTGCAGTGTTTTTTTAAACAGTAAGTAGGTTCCAATAAATGCATTTAAGATATTTTTTCTGACCCCTTTAGAAATATAGTTGACATGTAGCTTTGTGCTTTTTAATCAGAAACTCCTACTACTGCTAGTGCACTGAGAGACTGACCTTATGAGCATTAATTCCCTTTTGCAACCTTATTGCATTCAATATGTAGTTTCATCAAAAGCGCATCCATGAAACTGAATGAAAATATTCTCAGCTGTACCAAATTACATGATTTGAATGCCTGAAAGAGTATTACTTAAACTAATACAGTTTATTACATTTATAATACACTGCATTGCAGGCAAATACAAATGCATTGATTAGCATCTGTCTCTTTGAGATATGGTGTAATTTAGACTGTTTTCCTCAGAATGCTTTCTTAGTGACAA
The DNA here is from genome assembly GCA_038419695.1 of Scomberomorus guttatus. NCBI lineage: Eukaryota > Metazoa > Chordata > Actinopteri > Scombriformes > Scombridae > Scomberomorus > Scomberomorus guttatus. The sequence goes on along the minus strand of CM076451.1, from coordinate 12,553,890 downwards.
ATTTGATGTGAAAAATAAAGGTTTTTTAAGCTTCAACTGAGCAATGGGATCGTTTTTATTGTGAGGAGAAAATAGAAGCATTTTGGTATTCATTAAGTTTGAAATTAAAAGTAAGATTGTAATCAAAAACCTCAATAAAATATACAGCTCTGATATCCCCAAAAACATGCTCAGGTTTCTGAAATGATTATGATAAGGGATAAATTATGCTAAAAAAAGATGACATAGAAATGTAGCAGGCCCTCTAACAGGCCCATCCGTCTGTCAGTCACACCACAAGCACTGTCATTGGTGGAGAAAAACTCAGACATGTTTGACCCAAGCCCCTGTGGCTTTGTGATAGTTAAAAGAAAAACCCTATAAATTGCCCAGAGTTGAGGGTTCTTATCTTTGGGTAGTAGGTATTGAGGTGAGCAACTATGCATCTGATAGCAGATCTGCTCCTTCTTTCCCTCCTGGCTGTCAGAGGAGTGAAGCCTGTGTGTCAAACATATGGGACAAAAGAACTGTCTCAGTTTTCTAAGGCAGGAGACATCAACATTGGAGGCATTTTCTCCTTCCATCAGAACCCGGTCAGTGTCAACCCGGCTCTCCAAGTCAACCCAGGAACAATCCAGTGTGAAGGGTAAGTGAAGGATTGGAAAAAAAACTGTAATTATACATTATACAACAATTTGTGTTACTTTGTGCATGTTTTGGACGTAAATGTGTTTTGTATGTGTCACATTTTCAACCTTTTGCAAATTCTCCACTTTGTTGTCTCTACTTTTTTTCAGGCTGGACCCAGGAGAACTTCAGTACGCTTACACTATGATGTTTGCCATAGAGGAGATCAACAACAGCTCGGAGCTGCTGCCAGGGGTGACACTGGGCTACAGGATCTTTGACTCCTGCCCCAGTATCCCTCTGTCCATCAGAGCATCGTTAAACCTGATGAATGGGTATGTGAGTGGGAAAGGCAGCTGTGACAAGCTCTCCACTGTGCACGCTGTCATAGGGGAAACTACATCCACCTCCACAATAGGTATTGCACGCACCATGGGACCCTTTCATATACCTGTGGTGAGTGAGCATGCTCTGAGCACACATGAACTGTCAAGTTAATTTGCTTTGTTGAACGAGAACTAATGTAATATGAGAAAATTCTTCATTACCTCAATGATTTGCTTTATATTGGGGCACTGCCCGTAAATGTATTTTCCTCTTTTGTTACAGATCAGTCATTCAGCGACTTGTGCATGTCTTAGCAATAGAAGAGACTATCCCTCTTTCTTCAGAACTATACCTAGTGACATTTACCAGAGCAAAGCACTGGCAAAGCTGGTAAAACACTTTGGCTGGACATGGGTAGGGGCTATTAGAACCAATAGTGACTATGGGAATGGCGGTATGGCCACTTTCCTGGATGCAGCTCAAAAAGAAGGCGTCTGTGTTGAGTACTCGGTGGCTATTTACCGAACTGATCCGAGAAAGTGGTTCTTAGAAGTGGTGGACATTATAAAGAAATCCACCTCTAAGGTAATTGTGGCATTTGCTGATGGCACAGATCTTGACATTCTCATCAAAGAGCTTCATGCTCAGAACGTGACAGGCCTGCAGTGGGTAGGCAGTGAGGGGTGGATCACTTATCGCTATATTGCCTCTCCTGTAAACTATGCCGTGGTCCAGGGGGCAGTGGGCTTTGCAGCACTCAATGCTCACATCCCTGGCCTGCAGGAGTTCCTGGCTAACAGCAGGCCCTCCAGCACTCCAGGGAACCGGGGACTTGCGGAGTTGTGGGAGATGGTGTTCAGCTGCACCCTGACTCCCCACGCTCATGATTCAGTTGCAACCTGCACTGGGAAGGAGTCTCTGTGGAACACAAACTCACGCTTCACAGATGTTTCAGATTCTAGTCTGCTGAATAATGTTTACAAGGCCACATATGCTTTAGCTCATGCTCTGCACATGCTGTTTACCTGCCAAGATGGACAGGGGCCTTTTGAGAATAATTCTTGTGCAGATAGAGAAAATGTAAAACCATGGCAGGTAAACATAAGTACATGTTGTTTAAAAATCAAATTTTATGTTTATCATGATCAAGTTAAATAAGAACATCACTGTTTCTCTGCAGGTGCTGCATTACCTAAACCAGGTCAATTTCACCACTAAGATTGGTGAAAATGTGTTCTTTGATGAGATGGGTGACCCTGTGGCACGTTATGCGCTGGTTAACTGGCAGATGGATGAGACAGGTTACATACTCTTTGAAACCATTGGTTACTATGATGCGTCTCGGCCTGAAGGTCAGCAGTTTGAGATGAAAGCAGGTGTGGAAGCCATCTGGGCAGACGAAAATCGACAAGTAAGTCAATGTAGATATTCTCAGCAGGCAATTTTAATAACATCTTTAATTCTTATCTTGATCTTTAAGTAAGGATTTCAAAAAGTAATGAATACATTGAACGCATCATTATTAGTGTTATTATGCATGTGTCTGGAAATTATTATAAAAATGAATTTATCACTGTGACGCAGGTGCCGAGGTCTGTTTGCAGTGAGAGCTGTTTGCCGGGGACCCGTCGGGCTTTTGTTAAGGGCAAGCCTATCTGCTGTTTTGATTGCATCACCTGTGCTGACGGGGAGGTCAGCAACAGTACAAGTGAGACAGCAGGGTTCCTAGCCTTTACTCTAGCACTCATCATGTTTCTGTTGGGCAAAATCACAGCCAGCACTTTACTGGTGTATCTGAAGATGTGCGTGCTGTACAGCCTAAACATATTTATGCTTTCAGATGCAGTGAAATGTGACAAATGCCCTCCTGAGTACAAGTCCAACGAAGAGAGGAATAACTGTGACTTGAAAGCTATTGAGTTCCTCACCTTCAGAGAACTGATGGGTATACTGTTGGTCACCTTTTCTGTTTTTGGGGCCTGCCTGGCGATGACTATAGCCCTGATATTTTTCCATTACCGGCAAACTCCCATTGTCAGAGCCAACAACTCTGAGCTGAGCTTCCTGCTGCTCTTCTCCTTGACTCTGTGTTTCCTGTGTTCTCTGACCTTTATAGGCAGACCCTCTGTGTGGTCCTGCATGCTGCGCCACACAGCGTTCGGCATCACCTTTGTGCTCTGTATCTCATGTGTTCTTGGGAAAACTATAGTGGTGTTAATGGCCTTTAAAGCTACACTTCCAGCTAGTAATATGATGAAATGGTTTGGGCCTGCACAGCAGAGACTCAGTGTTCTGGCGTTCACTCTTATACAGGTTTTAATTTGCATACTTTGGTTAACAACAAACCCTCCGTTTCCTTTCAAAAACATGAAACACTATAAGGAGAAGATTATTCTCGAGTGTGCCCTGGGATCACCTGTAGGTTTCTGGGCTGTGTTAGGATACATAGGATTCTTAGCTATCTTATGTTTTGTACTTGCTTTTTTGGCCCGAAAGTTGCCTGATAATTTCAATGAAGCTAAATTCATCACCTTCAGCATGCTGATATTCTGTGCAGTCTGGATCACATTTATCCCAGCATACGTCAGCTCTCCTGGAAAGTTTACTGTAGCTGTTGAAATATTTGCTATTCTGGCTTCAAGTTATGGAATGCTATTTTGTATTTTTTTGCCCAAGTGCTATATCATTTTATTGAAACCTGAGAACAACACAAAGAAACATTTGATGGGTAAAGTGACTCAGAGAGCACTTTAAGTAATTTGTGAAATCACAGTAATAGATTTTGTATGTAATGTAATTATACATATTCTATGACTTTAATTAGTTTATACTAATTCAAGTCTAATTAAAGTGTGTTCATTTTTTTTTTAGGAAAAAATATTTTTTTCAGGTCATGCTGTAATTACACAGAAAAAGATTGATTCTCCAACTTGAATAGAAAATACATAAATACCCCTATGCTGTCTGCATATCAACAACTCAGATGACCTGAAAATATAAAATAAACATGAGCACAAACAAAAACTGCAGCTGTGTTTTCTATCCGAATTGTTATTTAATCTTTAAAAGAATATCTTTGCATTTATACAATATTTATTAATAAAACTGAAATAAAATTCAAATATTACAAAGGTGTGCACTCTTTTTTGTGTTGTTTTGAAAAAATGTTTATTAACTCCTTAGTACCTTCACAGTACATTACAAAACTGTACATATGTACTTGACCATACCATATAAAGACAAAATGCAGTACAAATGAGTGTTATAATTTCAGAATGCAGCAGTTAAATCAAGTGATGTATTGATTTAAGGTATCAGGAAAGCATAAATTAGCCCCTAATAAAAATGAACATAATTAAAATACTTCTAAAAATAAATTTGTCATTCTTCTTTCTCTAGAACTAAAATATCTGAAGTAACTAAATATAGCATTTTAAACCAAGGTACAGAAGAGAAAAACTGTCCTGATGCCTGGTTTGTAACTAAAGAGTCTCTATGAGACACACAGGTCTATCAGCTCATACCATAAGTGATACCACAAGTAACAGGCTTTTAAGGCCGGCCACAGCACTGAAACTGCTCTAAGTGGTAAATGAGTGGAAAATGATCTTCTACTTTCTATGGATTCAGATTTCACCTCTGTGCTAACTGGATCTCAGTGTAGCATTTGACATCATTGATCACTGTATACTATTAGACAGAATACATTGTAATTTTTGTGTCTCTGGCCTAGCTCTCTCTTGGCTTAAATCCTACTTATCTGAAAGAACACAGTGTGTCTGCTATAATAATACTACATCTAAATTCTCTGATGTTAAATATGGAGTACATCAGGGCTCAATTCTTGGCCCTCTGCTTTTCTCTCTTAATATTTTGCCTCTTGGCCAGATTATACATAGTCATTGAATAAATTTCCATTGCTATGCTAATTATACTCAGCTGTATGTGCCTATAAGGGCTGATGATCATACTCCAATTACTAAATTAGAGGCCTGCTTGGCTGCTGTGAAAAATTGGATGTCACTAAATTTCCTGCTTCCAAATTTCAGATAAAATTGAGATGCTGGTCATTTGTCCTGGTAGACAAAGACACCAGTTTGACAACAATGCAATGCTTGACAACTGTGTAATTTCACAAAGTGTGGCAGCCAAGAATGTTGGTGTTACGTTTGATCCCAGCCTCTCCTTTGATAAGGACATTAAAGAAATCACCAGGATATTTCAGATTAAGGTTGTTTGGCTCAGCTCTAGTTGGCTCAATTTTTACTAACAATTTACTTGGCAGTCCAAGCTCTATTTTAGTCAACATCAGATGTAACCTCAGATTTACTAGGCTCAGCCATGCCTTGAGATTGACCGATTTTATAGTATGCTTATGTTGGCATGGTTACACGTTAACCTACAAGTTAGCAACCATTGGGTCCTAACTTGCTGGTGTTTAGCATAACATTTAACATGTTTCAATTAATGTTTGCGTGCTAAAATTTAAGCTGCTCTTCAGTGCTAACAGCTGGACATTTGATATACAATGTATTGTAATTGTAATTAATTAAAATACTTTAAACATTGCCTCCTCTATGTATACTACAGTATGTAGTGTATATGTAACTCTATTTCTTAACTAGAACATCAGTATTGGACAGATTTTCGCTTTATACAATATCTGTACATGGCAAGTTCATTATGGTTAGGGTTACAGAAAAATTGTGGTAATGGCACAGTTTGGTGTACTGACCCAAACAAACATTGCTCAAAAGTTCTAATTAAGTTTTTAGTTCAATAGCTACTGTTGTAAAATTATTTCAACCCAAACTCATATATCTGATGAAGTTTGGACAGACCAAAACGTTGTGAACTGATAAATATTCCAGCAGTAAGCCAGATAGTGTGCAGGAGTTTTTCCTCATTTTTGTTCAAGTTGTGCTTTCCTCTAACGCACCTATTGCATATTCAAGAATGCAGTCTTATTTTTAAATTTTTGTGAAATTATTTTAAAAGTTATACAAGTATACAATTGATATACTACCTCCAACTTGGGGTTACCCTTTTGTCTGAATAACAATTATTTCAAATATCTTTCTGAAAATCCTTTTAATTATTGAGTTTGATTTCCAGCTTTTCTTTTCTCTATTTTCCCCCTTTTTGCTGTTGTAGATTTGGTACAACTTATTTGCTGCATTAAAAAAGCATCTTTATTGCATCTTCCTACTATTTCATTTACAACTTACAGTAACAATGACATAATGGTCTGAAAATAGAAAATACCATCTCACATGAAGAACAGCAAGGCGGTCTGTCGTCATCACGCTGTGATTTGATAAGAGGACCTCAATCATCATCATCTGCAGTTGTATAAAGCTCTGCCTGTTAAAGGAGACACACATTTTGACACAAATTATAGAAGAACTCATCACAGTACAAGTTTGTGTGGGCCTTTTTGTACCAGATGTGTGATTGTGTTTATGTAATGTTACTGTTTATGCTTTTTATGGGAGCCGTGGGAGCAGAGGAAGACACTGCGCTCTGTAAGATGCTTGGGAGCCCAGAGTTTCCTCTGTTATCTAAGGAGGGAGATATCACTATTGGAGGAGCTTTCTCCATCCATAGCCAAATCTCAGATCCTCCGCTCTCCTTCACAGATACTCCAGAACCTCTCATATGCTCCAGGTACTGTTTGTTGTCTCCTCTTACCTGTGTTGATTTTCTTAACTGAAGAAAAATCACATCAAGTCTAAAAACTGTTTGTGAAAATCTTACTTTTTTCAGGATAAATTTCAGAGAATTTCGTTTTGCCCAAACAATGATTTTTGCCATTGAGGAGATCAACAATAGCAGCTCTTTGCTGCCTAATGTCTCACTTGGCTATAAGGTGTTTGACAGCTGTGTTTCAACACTGCCTTCAACGCGTGCAGTAATGGGTCTAATGAATGGAGAGCAAAGGACTTTGAGGAAAACCTGCTCCAGCCAGTCATCTGTTCATGCCATTATTGGAGCCTCAGAGTCCTCATCAACCATTGTGATGCTACAAATTTCAGGGATTTTCCAAATACCAGTGGTAAATATTTATATTTCCTATTTGATTGTTTTCCCCATGTTCCTTTTTCCAAAAGGCTTGATTGTACTTTATTTGAACACTCAGAGCTAATAATTAACTAAGACTAAATTCTGGTAATATTATGGTTGATTTTAGGGCTGTGTCAGGATTAAGGTTGCCAGGGTTCATACAGATGCAGCAGATTGAGTCAAAAGTCAGATGTTGCATCAACATTGATTTGTCACTTACTGTAATACCACTGCAATGTTATTAATGTGTTTTTCCCTTCTATTCTTTTCTATTAGATCAGCCACTTTGCCACTTGTGCTTGTCTGAGTAACAGAAATGAGTACCCCTCCTTCTTCAGGACCATCCCCAGTGACTACTACCAGAGCAGAGCCTTAGCAAAACTGGTAAAGCACTTTGGCTGGACCTGGATTGGGGCAGTTAGAAGTGATAATGACTATGGTAACAATGGCATGGCAACATTTATCGCAGCTGCACAGCAGCAGGGGATCTGTATTGAGTACTCAGAGGCCATCTCAAGGACTGACCCAAGTGAGCACATTGCCAGGGTTGTCAGAGTGATCCGTAGTGGCAGTGCTCGGGTTTTAGTTGCCTTCCTTGCCCAGGGTGAGATGGATGTTCTACTTGAGGAAGCTCTGAACCAGAACTTGACTGGGCTGCAGTGGGTGGGCAGTGAGTCCTGGATCACAGCAAGATATCTGGCCATCAAGAGTTACTCTGGCATCCTGGCAGGGTCTCTTGGCTTCACTATCAGAAAGGCAAAGATCCCAGGCCTGCAAGATTTTCTTTTGCAGGTTAACCCAAGTCAGAATCCTCAGAATAACCTGCTCAAAGAGTTCTGGGAAGCCACCTTTGACTGCAGTTTTCAATCCAATATGCATGGTCAGCCTCGGTGCTCTGGCTCTGAGAAACTAGAGAATATTAAGAATCCTTTCACTGATGTGTCAGAGTTAAGGATATCTAACAATGTGTATAAGGCTGTGTATGCTGTGGCTCATGCCATGCATAACTTGTTAAAATGCACACAAAGTGGTGAAAATGTGAACAAGTCCTGTATATGGAGAGACAATTTAGAGCCAAAACAGGTCAGAGGTCACCTTCATGAGTAATTAATAATTAATTCATATAAATTCATAAACAACCCCATGTACTATAAGTTATTCACCACTATTCTCTATTGGCAGGTTGTGAAATATCTACAAGGTGTGAATTTCACCCTTCAGTCAGGAGAAAGCGTATACTTTGATGAGAATGGAGACCCTGTAGCGACTTATGAGCTGGTGAACTGGCAGAAAAACCAAGCAGGAAATACTGTGTTTGTGACTGTAGGGAGCTACGATGCTTCACTACCAAACGAAAAGCAGTTTACCATGAGCAAAATAAACATAACATGGGCTGCTGACTCCCTGAAGGTATCAGTCCTGTTAAAATAATTATGCGTAGAATATTTATATATTGGAAGTTGATTAGTGTTTTTCTTTAGTTCTAAGCAGACTCAAACACAGATGTTAATAAACTTCAGCTGGCTGACAAACAACTCTTTCTTGGAAATTAATTTAAAAAATCTCTTTCTTTCGCATTGCTTGCTGTAAATAATATCAAGAATTTTCAAACTAAATATTAAAAATTTAAAGTTGTTTAATCATCACACCCTGTCACACTTTCTACCATATTAGAGTCACAAAGCAGTCTTAAATTTGTGAAATACAAATATGTTCTTCTTGTATTATAGCAGTTCACACTGCTTTTTAATTAACTGGTAACACTACAGCATTTAAACTGAATACTGACGTGCCAGCTATGTTTCACTTCCAATACAGATTTATGTGTAAGCTTGAATTAACAAACAGCTTCAATTTGAAGTATATTTAAGTATAAGTATAAGTATTTAGATTGGTGAAGAAACTGTGAGTATTGATGAGCTGTGGTGTTGTTACAGAGGCCTCAGTCTGTGTGCAGTGACAGTTGTCTGCCAGGTTTCCGCCAGGCTGTGATTAAAGGCAAACCCATCTGCTGTTTCTCCTGCATCGCCTGTGCTGCCGGAGAGATCAGCAACTCCAACAGTGAGAAGAAGCTTTTTTTTAAATACAGTCATTCATTAAACATTGCTACAGAATCAGTGTTTTATATAATAATTTATAAGTATAAGTATAATAAGTATAATATAAGTCACTAAATACAGCTGGTGCTTATTTAATATGAACTGTCATAACTTGCAGCTCAGGCCTGAATAAATTTCAATGTTTCGTATTTTCCATTCAGATTCTGCAGAGTGCTCACGATGCTCACTGGAGTACTGGTCAAATAAAGATCACAGCGAGTGTGTTCCAAAGGTGATCGAGTTCCTATCTTATGGTGAAACCATGGGGGCCCTCCTCACTGCTTTCTCATTGTTCGGAGCAAGTTTAACAATGGTGGTGACATGTGTTTTCTTTCGGTTTCGTCACACACCCCTTGTCAAAGCCAGTAACTCTGAGCTGAGCTTCCTGCTGCTCTTCTCCTTGACTCTGTGTTTCTTGTGTTCTCTGACTTTTATAGGCCGGCCCACTGAGTGGTCCTGCATGCTGCGCCACACTGCATTCGGCATCACCTTTGCCTTGTGCATGTCTTGTATCTTGGCTAAAACCATAGCAGTGGTAATCGCCTTTAAGGCTAAAAGGCCAGCAAACACAGTCCCTCAGTGTTCTGCTCCGCTTCAGAGAACGAGTGTTCTCAGCTGTACTTTACTTCAGGTGTTCATTTGTGTGCTGTGGTTAGCTCTTGCCCCGCCATTCCCTTACAAAAATACTGCTCATGCTACAGAAAAGATTATTCTTGAGTGTGATTTGGGTTCATCTTTAGGGTTTTGGGCTGTGCTGGGGTATATAGGACTCCTGGCTTTGCTATGCTTCATCCTTGCTTTTCTGGCTCGAAAGCTGCCTGATAATTTCAATGAAGCCAAATTCATCACCTTCAGCATGCTGATATTCTGTGCAGTCTGGGTCACATTTATCCCAGCATATGTCAGCTCTCCTGGGAAGTTCACTGTAGCTGTGGAGATATTTGCTATTCTGGCTTCTAGCTTTGGGTTACTTTTCTGTATATTTGCTCCAAAATGTTATATTTTACTTTTGAAACCAGAGAGAAATACTAAAAAACATATGATGGGAAGAAACAATTAAAAAGCACTATAAATGAGTAAGCTTTACATTAGAATAGTAACACTAAAATGTCTGCAGTGTTTTTTTAAACAGTAAGTAGGTTCCAATAAATGCATTTAAGATATTTTTTCTGACCCCTTTAGAAATATAGTTGACATGTAGCTTTGTGCTTTTTAATCAGAAACTCCTACTACTGCTAGTGCACTGAGAGACTGACCTTATGAGCATTAATTCCCTTTTGCAACCTTATTGCATTCAATATGTAGTTTCATCAAAAGCACATCCATGAAACTGAATGAAAATATTCTCAGCTGTACCAAATTACATGATTTGAATGCCTTAAAGAGTATTACTTAAACTAATACAGTTTATTACATTTATAATACACTGCATTGCAGGCAAATACAAATGCATTGATTAAAAATTAGCATCTGTCTCTTTGAGATATGGTGTAATTTAGACTGTTTTCCTCAGAATGCTTTCTTAGTAACAAATTTGATGTGAAAAATAAAGGTTTTTTAAGCTTCAATTGAGCAATGGGATCGTTTTTATTGTGAGGAGAAAATAGAAGCATTTTGGTATTCATTAAGTTTGAAATTAAAAGTAAGATTGTAATCAAAAACCTCAATAAAATATACAGCTCTGATATCCCCAAAAACATGCTCAGGTTTCTGAAATGATTATGATAAGGGATAAATTATGCTAAAAAAAGATGACATAGAAATGTAGCAGGCCCTCTAACAGGCCCATCCGTCTGTCAGTCACACCACAAGCACTGTCATTGGTGGAGAAAAACTCAGACATGTTTGACCCAAGCCCCTGTGGCTTTGTGATAGTTAAAAGAAAAACCCTATAAATTGCCCAGAGTTGAGGGTTCTTATCTTTGGGTAGTAGGTATTGAGGTGAGCAACTATGCTTCTGATAGCAGATCTGCTCCTTCTTTCCCTCCTGGCTGTCAGAGGAGTGAAGCCTGTGTGTCAAACATATGGGACAAAAGAACTGTCTCAGTTTTCTAAGGCAGGAGACATCAACATTGGAGGCATTTTCTCCTTCCATCAGAACCCGGTCAGTGTCAACCCGGCTCTCCAAGTCAACCCAGGAACAATCCAGTGTGAAGGGTAAGTGAAGGATTGGAAAAAAAAACTGTAATTATACATTATACAACAATTTGTGTTACTTTGTGCATGTTTTGGACGTAAATGTGTTTTGTATGTGTCACATTTTCAACCTTTCGCAAATTCTCCACTTTGTTGTCTCTACTTTTTTTCAGGCTGGACCCAGGAGAACTTCAGTACGCTTACACTATGATGTTTGCCATAGAGGAGATCAACAACAGCTCGGAGCTGCTGCCAGGGGTGACACTGGGCTACAGGATCTTTGACTCCTGCCCCAGTATCCCTCTGTCCATCAGAGCATCGTTAAACCTGATGAATGGGTATGTGAGTGGGAAAGGCAGCTGTGACAAGCTCTCCACTGTGCACGCTGTCATAGGGGAAACTACGTCCACCTCCACAATAGGTATTGCACGCACCATGGGACCCTTTCATATACCTGTGGTGAGTGAGCATGCTCTGAGCACACATGAACTGTCAAGTTAATTTGCTTTGTTGAACGAGAACTAATGTAATATGAGAAAATTCTTCATTACCTCAATGATTTGCTTTATATTGGGGCACTGCCCGTAAATGTATTTTCCTCTTTTGTTACAGATCAGTCATTCAGCGACTTGTGCATGTCTTAGCAATAGAAGAGACTATCCCTCTTTCTTCAGAACTATACCTAGTGACATTTACCAGAGCAAAGCACTGGCAAAGCTGGTAAAACACTTTGGCTGGACATGGGTAGGGGCTATTAGAACCAATAGTGACTATGGGAATGGCGGTATGGCCACTTTCCTGGATGCAGCTCAAAAAGAAGGCGTCTGTGTTGAGTACTCGGTGGCTATTTACCGAACTGATCCGAGAAAGTGGTTCTTAGAAGTGGTGGACATTATAAAGAAATCCACCTCTAAGGTAATTGTGGCATTTGCTGATGGCACAGATCTTGACATTCTCATCAAAGAGCTTCATGCTCAGAACGTGACAGGCCTGCAGTGGGTAGGCAGTGAGGGGTGGATCACTTATCGCTATATTGCCTCTCCTGTAAACTATGCCGTGGTCCAGGGGGCAGTGGGCTTTGCAGCACTCAATGCTCACATCCCTGGCCTGCAGGAGTTCCTGGCTAACAGCAGGCCCTCCAGCACTCCAGGGAACCGGGGACTTGCGGAGTTGTGGGAGATGGTGTTCAGCTGCACCCTGACTCCCCACGCTCATGATTCAGTTGCAACCTGCACTGGGAAGGAGTCTCTGTGGAACACAAACTCACGCTTCACAGATGTTTCAGATTCTAGTCTGCTGAATAATGTTTACAAGGCCACATATGCTTTAGCTCATGCTCTGCACATGCTGTTTACCTGCCAAGATGGACAGGGGCCTTTTGAGAATAATTCTTGTGCAGATAGAGAAAATGTAAAACCATGGCAGGTAAACATAAGTACATGTTGTTTAAAAATCAAATTTTATGTTTATCATGATCAAGTTAAATAAGAACATCACTGTTTCTCTGCAGGTGCTGCATTACCTAAACCAGGTCAATTTCACCACTAAGATTGGTGAAAATGTGTTCTTTGATGAGATGGGTGACCCTGTGGCACGTTATGCGCTGGTTAACTGGCAGATGGATGAGACAGGTTACATACTCTTTGAAACCATTGGTTACTATGATGCGTCTCGGCCTGAAGGTCAGCAGTTTGAGATGAAAGCAGGTGTGGAAGCCATCTGGGCAGACGAAAATCCACAAGTAAGTCAATGTAGATATTCTCAGCAGGCAATTTTAATAACATTTTTAATTCTTATCTTGATCTTTAAGTAAGGATTTCAAAAAGTAATGAATACATTGAACGCATCATTATTAGTGTTATTATGCATGTGTCTGGAAATTATTATAAAAATGAATTTATCACTGTGACGCAGGTGCCGAGGTCTGTTTGCAGTGAGAGCTGTTTGCCGGGGACCCGTCGGGCTTTTGTTAAGGGCAAGCCTATCTGCTGTTTTGATTGCATCACCTGTGCTGACGGGGAGGTCAGCAACAGTACAAGTGAGACAGCAGGGTTCCTAGCCTTTACTCTAGCACTCATCATGTTTCTGTTGGGCAAAATCACAGCCAGCACTTTACTGGTGTATCTGAAGATGTGCGTGCTGTACAGCCTAAACATATTTATGCTTTCAGATGCAGTGAAATGTGACAAATGCCCTCCCGAGTACAAGTCCAACGAAGAGAGGAATAACTGTGACTTGAAAGCTATTGAGTTCCTCACCTTCAGAGAACTGATGGGTATACTGTTGGTCACCTTTTCTGTTTTTGGGGCCTGCCTGGCGATGACTATAGCCCTGATATTTTTCCATTACCGGCAAACTCCCATTGTCAGAGCCAACAACTCTGAGCTGAGCTTCCTGCTGCTCTTCTCCTTGACTCTGTGTTTCCTGTGTTCTCTGACCTTTATAGGCAGACCCTCTGTGTGGTCCTGCATGCTGCGCCACACAGCGTTCGGTATCACCTTTGTGCTCTGTATCTCATGTGTTCTTGGGAAAACTATAGTGGTGTTAATGGCCTTTAAAGCTACACTTCCAGCTAGTAATATGATGAAATGGTTTGGGCCTGCACAGCAGAGACTCAGTGTTCTGGCGTTCACTCTTATACAGGTTTTAATTTGCATACTTTGGTTAACAACAAACCCTCCCTTTCCTTTCAAAAACATGAAACACTATAAGGAGAAGATTATTCTCGAGTGTGCCCTGGGATCACCTGTAGGTTTCTGGGCTGTGTTAGGATACATAGGATTCTTAGCTATCTTATGTTTTGTACTTGCTTTTTTGGCCCGAAAGTTGCCTGATAATTTCAATGAAGCTAAATTCATCACCTTCAGCATGCTGATATTCTGTGCAGTCTGGATCACATTTATCCCAGCATACGTCAGCTCTCCTGGAAAGTTTACTGTAGCTGTTGAAATATTTGCTATTCTGGCTTCAAGTTATGGAATGCTATTTTGTATTTTTTTGCCCAAGTGCTATATCATTTTATTGAAACCTGAGAACAACACAAAGAAACATTTGATGGGTAAAGTGACTCAGAGAGCACTTTAAGTGATTTGTGACAGTAATAAATTTTGTATGTAATGTAATTATACATATTCTATGACTTTAATTAGTTTATACTAATTCAAGTGTAATTAATTAAAGTGTGTTCATTTTTTTAGGAAAAAATATTTTTTTCAGGTCATGCTGTAACTACACTAAACTATTTGTCAGAAAAAGATTGATTCTCCAACTTGAATAGAAAATACATAAATACCCCTATGCTGTCTGCATATCAACAACTGAGATGACGTGAAAATATAAACTAAATAAACATGAGCACAAACAAAAACTGCAGCTGTGTTTTCTATCCGAATTGTTATTTAATCTTTAAAAGAATATATATTTTATTTATACAATATTAATAAAATTGAAATAAAATTCTAAAAAAAGCTAAAAAGATGGGCTGCAGGTTACATTACTCCTTTCTCCCTCTCTCTCTCACAGACACACACATACACACAGAATATATAAGATATACCTGATACAGATGCTTACATGAGTTACAGTACAGTATATGTTATTGAGCTTTGAAGGTGTGTGTGTGTGCGTGCATATCTGTCACTCTGTCTATGTGTGTGTGTGGTGTGTGAAACAAGAGAGCAAGTGATTCCCATGGCATTTTTTTTCATTTGCTCTGGTTTATGTGTCTTTTCAATACTAATTCATATGTTTTTGAAATACAGAGATAAAAGTAAGTTCAAAGCCCCCCCGATTACATAGATGATACACACCCATATATGCACTCCTTCCAGACATAGAAACCTACAGTGCTGCAAAGGCGCGGTGGGTAAAGTGATGATGTTGTAATAAAAATGAACATAATTAAAATACTTCTAAAAATAAATTTGTCAATCTTCTTAATCTAGAGCTTAAATATCTCAAATAAATAAACATTTTAAACCAATGTACAGAAGAGAAAAACTGTCCTGATGCCTGGTTTGTAACAAAAGAGTCTCTATGAGACACACAGGTGTATCAGCTCATACCATAAGTGATACCACAAGTGACAGGCTTTTAAGGCCGGTCACAGCACTGAAATTGCTCTAAGTGGTAAATGATCTTCTACTTTCTATGGATTCAGATTTCACCTCTGTGCTAACTGGATCTCAGTGCAGCATTTGACACCATTGATCACTGTATACTATTAGACAGAATAAATTGGCTTAAATCCTACTTATCTGAAAGAACACAGTGTGTCTGCTATAATAATACTACAACTAAATTCTCTGATGTTAAATATGGAGTACATCAGGGCTCGGTTCTTGGCCCTCTGCTTTTCTCTCTTTATATTTTGCCTCTTGGCCAGATTATACGTAGTCATTGAATAAATTTCCATTGCTATGCAGATGATACTCAGCTGTATGTGCCTATCAGGGCTGATGATAATCAAATTACCAAACTAGAGGCCTGCTTGGCTGTTGTGAAAAACTGGATGTCACTAAATTTCCTGCTTCTAATTTAGGATAGATTAGGATAGATTTTCTCCTGTATTTTCACCCCTACTCCCGCCGTGCTCCCGCTTTCTTGTTTCTCCTGTGAAACTCCTACAATTTGCATGGCCCTCAACCTTTATTATGAATAATCGTCATACACACGGATCCATAAGTTTGTCTGACGTTACCCAAATTGCCAGATCGTCTATGAGACGCAATCTACACACACAATCCACACACAACTTTTTTTTAAAGATATGTGGCAAATTCAGATAAACAATTAGGCTACATACAGACAGCTTTTGTGTTATTAGCTTAACCAGTGCGCTGTGGTTGTGTAAAACATACTGGCGGTGGATGGGACACTGTAGGCAAAGCAGTTGAAAATATTGCTCTTCTATATGTTTATGCTTGTTGAGTAGGTGGTTTGATAAAGTACTTATTGGCTTTTTACTCGTGGTTTTGTTGCACTTATAGTGTAGTTCAACTCAAGTAAAACATTATCTTTCACATACCCCCCCCCCCCCCCCCCCCCCCCCCAAAAAAAAAAAAAAACTCCCGTATTTTGAAACCTAAATGTTGGCAAAGATGGTAAAGATATAAAGGAAAGATATTCAAAATAGGCTACGCCCAAAACCCTTTTTCCATTTGAGCACCTCCCTCATCGTGCCTCACCTTGTAAGTCCATTATTTTTTATGCCTTGCTAAAATGTATAAATACCAGTGCAAGCTTTTGATTTACATTAAGGTACATTTGATGCCACCCAGTGGTTTATAGAATGACTTCCAGCAGTGAGCAGTGTTGGGCACTTTTACAGCTGTTATTGGTGGCGTCTTTCTCTCGGGCTGAGGAGCTGGTCTGCAGGCACAGAGGAGATCCTGAGAACCCCCAGCTGTCTAAGGATGGAGACATTATGTTAGGGGGAATCTTTTCTTTCCACAGCAGCTGGAAAGACAGACAGGATACCTACATGCATGAACCACTGCCACTGCAGTGCACCAGGTAAATAATACTAAATAATAATAGAAATATATTTGGCATAAGTAGATTTAAAATATCTAAAAGGATACAAAAACAAAACAGTTATTAACTCATATTCTCTGCTGTATTAATACTGTCAAATGCTGTCATCTACTAAGCTGTTGTTTCTATTTCATGCACACACTTGTTATAATGTCATCTATTTAAAACCTTTTGTGTAAAGTTTGAATTTCAGAGGGTTCCAGTTTGCCCAGGCTATGCTCTTTGCCATAGAAGAGATTAACAATAACACAGACCTATTGCCTGGCATCTCTCTGGGCTATAAGATGTATGATACCTGTGGCTCCATTGCTAGAGGGGTGAGGGTTGCACTGGCCTTGGCTAATGGTAACGGAGATGCATCTGTACTCTCAGAGGCACCATGTAACAAACCAGCCCAAGTGCAGGCCATTATGGGAGAGACCTCTTCATCTCCTTGCATGGCTATAGCCACTGTCATCGGACCCTTTTATATCCCACTGGTGGGTAGAACTGGAAAAAATGTAAATGATATTTGTGGTGCACATAGAAAATGTTTTAAAAGAACTGCACTGCAGTGTATAAATATTTTATATTTTATATCTTTATCTTGGAACTTGAAAGAATAATGTCTTTCTTTCCTCCAGATCAGTCACTTTGCCACCTGTGCTTGTCTCAGTGATAAAGTCAAGTATCCATCTTTCCTAAGAACAATACCCAGTGATTACTACCAGAGCAGAGCCCTGGCCCAGTTGGTCAAGCACTTTGGTTGGACTTGGGTAGGAGCAATTAGAACAAATGATGATTATGGCAATAATGGCATGGCCATTTTCACAGAAGCTGCTCAGCAGCTGGGCATCTGTCTGGAGTACTCCGTATCCTTCTTTAGAACAGATCCACCAGACAAAATACAAAAGATAATTAACATTATCAAGGCTTCCACTTCTAAGGTGATTGTCGCTTTTCTCTCTCACATGGATATGGATGTACTGATACATGAATTGTCTTACCATAACTTGACTGGGTACCAGTGGGTTGGGAGTGAGAGCTGGATTTTTGACTCCCAAACTGCAGCTATGGATAGGCATCACATTCTGGATGGTGCCATAGGCCTGTCCATCCCCAAGGCACAAGTCAGCGGCATGAGAGAATTCATGCTGGATGTGAAGCCACTCAATACATCTAGTAATGAAATGTTTACAGAGTTCTGGGAGACGTTATTTAGCTGTAAGTTCAAGCAGACAAAGTCAACAACAGGGTATCAGAGAGAATGTACTGGATATGAAGATCTGACTGGAGTGCACAACAGCTTCACTGATATGTCACTTATGCCTATTTTTAACAATGTCTATAAAGGAGTGTATGCTGTGGCTCATGCACTTCATAGTATTCTTGGCTGTAATAAAACATGTAACACCAACGTGCAGCTAGATCCATTCACGGTGAGTACAGCATCAAAGACTGAAATGATAGTTTTTACATTTAAGTCACATCATCAAGAAACTATTAAATACATTAATGCATCTCGTTAGATTTTACAGCATATAAGAAAGATTCAATTCAAAACTAAGGAAGGAGATGAGGTTTACTTCAATGAGAATGGAGACCCAGCGGCAAAGTATGAAATTATAAACTGGCAGCCAACAGAAATGGGCATTGTGGACTTTGTCACAGTTGGTCTTCATGATGCATCTTTACCTGCAGACAAACAGCTGAATCTGGAAAATAAGTCTTTAATTTGGGCAAAGAACTCATACCAGGTTAGCTGCCATGTGACTGCTTTAATACTGTATAATATTAGGTTTAGTGTTAATATTTGTGGCTTTTAAACACAGCATTGCTTTTTGTTCATGCAGGTGCCTTTGTCAGTTTGCAGTGAGAAGTGTCCCCTAGGAACACGCAAAGTTCTCCAGAAAGGAAAGCCTGTCTGCTGCTATGACTGTATAAGGTGTGCAGAGGGAGAATTTAGCAACAGTACAGGTACTCTAGTAATATAAATAAAGCAGATTGTTTTAGAAATTGATATTGGCCATGAATTAGATTATTTTTTGATTTTCATGTTCATGTGCCAATTTTAAGAAATTGCATTTGTTGTATTATGTTTTCAAAAGATGGAGGAGTTCATGGGGGGTTGTGTAGTCATTATGTTGTCTTTTTTATTAAGATTATGTCAAACCAACATAAATGCATGATACATATCAAATATATAATAAATATTAATACAGAAGTCTTACTATTTCATCTACATAAATTAGGCACCGTCTTAGAAATAAAAATCAAAGTTAAAGCCCCTGTGTGTAGATTTTATGTGATTCATGTGTAGTTAAAAATATTCTGATGACATGTGTTTTTGTTTGTAGAAAAATGTGATAATCCAAGCTGTATGTTTTTTTTTTATTTTCAGCCATTGTCATTGTTTGTGTGTATTGTCAGCAGTGGTGTGTTTTAGAAAATATTTTCAAATCCTACACAAAGGACAATTAAGAATATGTGCTTAACTAACAACCTAAAGAATGATCTACTTCTAATTCGTTGATTATAGTTAAATTACTTTTACTAAATCATTACAAAGAAATTTCTTAAATTAACATTGCAATGATGACCTGTTCAAAAAATCAATATAATGATTGTGAAAGGGTACCTTCACCTTGACCTGCTGGGCTTTTAAGATAATTACGGCTGAAATTATAATAAATGAAGGTGAAAGGAATTCTGTTTGTGGTGCTTAAAGCATTTATGCTGTGAAAAAAACATGAGATAGTATATGTCAAGAAAGTAAAATACAATAAAACAAAACACCCACAGAAATATAATACTTCTGATAATGTAACCAAGTCAATGTTTTTTAAGGACTGGAGGATTCTTTATTATGCCATGTAGCTGTCATAAGTGCATTTATCTATTATCTGTTAATCATGTAGCATATGTCTTGTATGAACAGAGTAGATGCAACATGGAAACAGAAAAAAAAGACTGCAAGTGTAACACCTCCTTCAATATTCATTTTCAGATTCTATCACCTGTGTGCGTTGTCACCCTGAATTCTGGTCAAATGAGAGAAGAGATGCCTGTGTAAAGAAGGACGCAGAGTTTCTATCATATGAAGAGATTATGGGAGCGCTGCTCACTGCAGCGTCCTTATTTGGAACATGCATGACTGCTGCTGTGGCGTTCATTTTCTTCAGATACAGGAAAACTCCCATTGTCAGAGCCAACAACTCTGAGCTGAGCTTCCTGCTGCTCTTCTCCTTGACTCTGTGTTTCCTGTGTTCTCTGACCTTCATAGGTCAGCCGTCTGAGTGGTCCTGCATGCTGCGCCACACAGCGTTCGGCATCACCTTTGTACTCTGCATCTCTTGTGTTCTTGGGAAAACAATAGTGGTGTTAATGGCCTTCAGGGCTACACTTCCTGGCAGTAATATGATGAAATGGTTTGGGCCCGCACAGCAGAGACTCAGTGTTCTGGCTTTCACGCTCATACAGGTTATCATATGTATCCTCTGGTTAACAATTTCTCCTCCTTTTCCTTTTAAGAATTTTAAAGAATTTAAAGATAAAATCATCTTAGAGTGTGCTCTGGGTTCAGCTGTGGGTTTTTGGGCTGTGCTCGGCTACATAGGACTTCTGGCCATGTTATGTTTCATTCTTGCTTTTCTGGCACGGAAACTACCTGATAACTTTAACGAAGCCAAATTCATCACTTTTAGCATGCTGATATTTTGTGCTGTCTGGGTCACCTTCATCCCAGCTTATGTCAGCTCTCCTGGGAAATTCAGCGTTGCTGTGGAGATATTTGCTATACTGGCCTCTAGTTTCGGATTGCTCATTTGTATATTTATTCCAAAATGTTACATAATTTTAATGAAACCAGAGAAGAACACAAAAAAGAATATGATGGGTAAGGGTGCACCAAAATCATTCTGAATACTGGATATAATATAACGACATACACATAATTGTAGTGTTGCTATAATCTTCTACATAATTTGTTATCCAGAGAGTAGACCTCTTTTTTATTGCACTGCAGTCGTACAACACTACAGAAGTAGAGTAAAGTAGAGTAGTCTGCTGTATACAGTTACATAATTTGTGACATATCATATGGAAATAGAATTGGAAAGCCTTTTCTCAATTTTTCTGATTTCTTATTTAGTGCACTTTTTAGAATTATTATTGAAGAAAAAAATTCATTCTGACAAACAAAAACAGACAGCAGAATTTTTTAAAAGTGTTTTATTCATCGTATTCAGACCACATATACATTAATATTAACATCCATGTCATATTCTGTAGCATTGGTGATGCTGACGCCTTAGAAATAAATATAATAAACAGAATGCATAACAGTGTAATTAGGCTAAGCTTCAAGGTTTTATCATGGGACTTTGAGGAAAGGCAAAACACCCAACACAAACTGCTTTCACCAACTGTATTGAGTATTTACATACTTAAAGAAATATCCAGCAAAATAATAAATATTTTAAAATGTATTTCGACTCATAGAGAAACAGTACACTGACGTTATACTGACATTTGTCACATCAGAGTTTACCTTCACCAATCCAGTAACAAAATTTTCTGAATAGATTTGCTAAGTGTGATGATGAGCACAACTACTGTATACAGTTCTACCACAGAGACGGACAGAGAACAGGCACAGACTTTAACAAACACTGGAAGTTGTCCTGAAGTTGGTAGGAAAACAAGCTGAGGTTAAGCGTCATGTTTATTGTATTGTAACGTCCCTCAGTAAGCAGACGATGAGACATTAGCTGTTTTTGCTGCAACTTTATTGCGGACAATAACACAGGCTACTGTGGGCCGTAGACAATACCAAAACCACAAAGACCAGCTGTAAGCTCTGCACTAGTCTCCCACTTAGCCTCCCGCATTAAAGATGAACTCCCATGTCCCCTAGCAGGAAGAAGAACAACCTCCCCCTAGCTCTCAGCCAATTACAGGTGTGCTATCTCCCGTGGATCACTGTCATAGGTAGCTTACATGACTGACAGGCTTCACAGCATCTAAGCTGACAATAACATGTTCACTATCAGTACTTCACCTCAACAGTCCTTCTGTCTGAACTGAACTAACATTTCTTACAGTAACACTCATAACAGTTAAACACTAACAGGAACACAGTCCATTACAGTATTTTATCAATGGAAATAATCCCCCAAAAATCTATGCTCTCCCAAGCTCAGCAGAAGCTTCATTCCAGTACAGCATCACATCTCAGGTCACTTTAGTGCCAAGACTGTTCACTTCATCACGTTAGCAGATCCATATGTTGGTTAGTCTTAGCATGTTTGCAGTTTGCAGAAATGCAAATGCTAACTGTTTTCCACATAGGCTATGTCCACATCACTCACCAGTTCTTGTTGGACAGTTAGTGTTGAGGCTAAATAAATGATCAAATAATTTTAATTTGTCCATCTGATGGCCACAAGCAACAATACATTTATGTTGCATTTCAGGCATCAGAAACAACTGTGAAATGACCAGAATGAAATGAAAATCAAGTGTCATGTGTTAAGAGTAGCCTAAAGGACATTTTCAATTTGACAATGGACACATCTGTTGGATATATATTGAGAGAGCCTCATACAGGAGCACCACTTGTTGGGGTAGTGATTGTAAGCTGGTTGGTTATTAGCAGTAATTAATAATTATCAGATAATTATTAATTCATAAAAAATAAATTATTAATATGAATTAATAATACGGGGCTCAGTTCAGCCTCAGCCGTGCTTCGTGCTCTGCGGCTAGCAGCTGGGCTCTACGCTGATGGAAGAGGAACATCTTGCCAAACAGGTCCGGAAGGATGTGCCTGGGCTTCCTCACCGGGTGGTTAGCATACTCAACCAATTCCTGTAATACATAATCACAGTGGCTAACACTAGAGTGGTTGAGGTTCTCCTGCTCCCTTATTAAAGCAGCTGAGGAAATCAGTGACCACATCCTGCAGATCTTGGTCATCTGGCCTCTGTGGAGCTTCGGCTCCAGCCACGTGGGGTGACTGGCGACTCATAATACTAACAGTAACTGCATGGTACACAGCGGCTCTAACAACTGTGATTTTAATAATGCTGCACAAATGCACAGGTAAGAGGCAGACCTGTGGCTCACACAGTTGATTACTCAAGTTGCAACCAATCTTGTCCTGACAGGACCCCAATGATGACTCTAGTACTTTGGTGAGTAACAACCAGTTAGTGTTTTACTTACTCTACAACCTATCCTACTAGGATGTTAATGAGGTGGCTTCTGCACCGCTGGTGAGTAATGGCTGTCTAATGTGTTAGAGGATTAAACAATTAGCATGCAAAATGCTAAACACTCTGGGCTAACACTACTACTAGTGCACACTGTACACAATACACCACTATGCTATATATGCTTGGCAGAGCACTAGTGAAGTCAAAAATTGAAATTTTAAGAAAAATTAATAATTCAAAAATTATTAATTATTGATAATTGTGCATAAATATTGAAAAAAGGTTGATATATTGAGAGAGCCTCACACGGGGCACCACTTGTTGGATATATATTGAGAGAGCATCACACGGGGCACCATTTGTTGGATATATATTGAGAGAGCCTCATATGGGAGCACCACTTGTTGGGATAGTGATTGTAAGCTGGTTGGTTATTAGCAGTAATAAAAATTTAATTATTAATATAATAATAATATGGGGCACCACCCGGAAACCGGGACCAATAACCAAATAATAAGGTAGTCTTATAAACAAGGTTCACTTGGGATGCTAATATATGAGGGATATCAGCATCCACAAGTGAACAATGAGCACAATAACTACAAAAGACTTCTCTTTAAAGATATAACAGTGTTTATTAAACAATAGCAAAGTTAACAAGTTAGCAAATGCTTTGATTAATAAATCACTCCTAAAATCTAATACTACCTAAGCAATAATACAACTATGTACAATGAAAACACATGCAGGTGGGAGCGTGCATATGTGTGTGTGTGTGTGTGTGAGTAGGGAAGTGTAGATGGGTGTGTGTCTTTGTGGGTGTGTGAACAAAAAGGCGACCGTGATCTATGAGATGACGTCACGCGAGAATTGGGTTGACTGGCGTGATCTCGTGAGATGACGTCATGTGATCTCAAGGACAGCGGGCGTGATCTCGCGAGATGGAGTCACGTGAACCAAATAGCAGCTATGACCACAGTGCCGGTTATAACAATAGCAAGATGGCACAAACCTGGGGGTCGGCGTCTCTGCATTCACCCAATTCAATGTATCTAACACGTGTCTGATGGTAGATAACGAGGGCAGAGCGGCACTGTGTCCCATGTTATCTGACCGTCAGATGTGTAAGAAAAGATGTGTGTAGGTGTTAGTAGCAAGAGTGAAAGAAGGAGAAGAAACGCCAGCTCATGGCCAAATCCTGCGATCGTGAGGGGAGAGCAGCGGTTGTTTGTCCACAGAGAGCGTGTGTGCAGACGGCAGTCTGTAATGCACGTTGTCTGATTTTTGATCGACAAACAACTTACTTTCTCACTCACGATGGCACAAACACAGCAGCAGTCCTGAGTGGGACAAAACACAAAAACAGTCTAGCGTGGTGAACACAAACTAAACAGGCAGCAAACTTTAAATAATCCTCAGAGTATAGCAGGCAAAAAGGGACTCGGCGGTCCGTTAAATCAAACACAATAGCAATTAGGCTTAAAGCTAAACGCTAACAAACACACATTTAATTCTGTCTCTGTCCAGACATAGCCTCTTACGTGCTTGCTTCACAAAGCGATTCGGTGTGTGTTTCTTCCGTACTGGTCCGGTTCGGATACTGACAGGGCCGTCTGCGCTCTGTCGGCAGGGTTTTGACGGCCGCTGATCCTCGGCGGCCGCTTGGCAGGGGAAACAGCGGAGTCGATTTAGTTGAAGAAGAGCGGGGCAGAGAAGTTATCCGTGTCTCCGTGAAGAAATCCTTTTCTTCCTTCTGCAGGCAGTGAGAGCGCTGGGTTGCAACAGCAGCGGTCTCTCTCGGATCCGGTGATTGTGTTCAGTTGAACACAGGCTTCAGGTTTTACATGTAGGCCTGCCTTTGTCTGACCCCATGGTTGAGGCCCAACACATTCTATTGGCTTGAGGTTTGAGTGGCATGTTAGCAGTCCAATAGCAAGCCACAAAAAAGACCTGAGGCTGTGATCAACCCTCCTGTAACCTAACCAGCTACACTACATGCTAGCTACAACAGCAGAACTAAGTAGTGTGGAACTTGTTGCAGGGGGACTGTTGATGTTGAGGGACCATGTTGAGACTGATGTGATTCCGGTGAAAGTTTTCCAAAACTGTTCTAAAACCTACACTAATAAAATTGTTCACCTTGCGTGGATTTAGTTTAATGTTGGGTAAAATTAAATTTTTTCAGTTGTGAGATGCTGCCGTTGCTTCAGTGTTGAATATCTGATGCTGCCCAGCAGCTGGTTCAGAGTTAATCAGGAATGACTCATGAAGAAAGTGGTCATTAATATAGCATCTTCCAGTCTGTTCTCTAGTAACTCATCATTATCTAACATATAGTCCTCCATTAGGAATTATTAGGGAAGTACTTGTAAACAATTCATCAATCGTTCATCAATTGTTCTTCACTCATTTCTCAATTAACTGTTATAATTATGTTACTCAGGAATTGCCCATTAACTAATGGTTTAGTAGAAGTTAGTTCCTCATTTGTTCCCTGGTAACTACTCAAAATTTTGAGTACCTTATTGTAAAGTGTTACCATAAATTGCATTGCAAAAATTGTAAAATTGTAAATAAAGTTAATGCTTTGTACAGAACAACTGAATATCCTTGTCTTATAACATATAAAGGAAAGATATTCAAAATAGGGTACTGCCCAAAACCTTTTTTCCATTTGAGCACCTCCCTCCACGTGCCCCACGTTGTAGGTCCATGGAGGTGAAACATCACAGGTCTATTATTATTTTTTTATGCTGCTCTAAAATGTATAAATACCAGTGCAAGCTTTTGATTCACATTAAGGTACCTTTGATGTCACCCAATGGTTTGCAGAATGACTTCTACACAGAGGTGGCCAGAGCAGGGTTGGGCACTTTTACAGCTGTTGTTGGTGGCATCTTTCTCTTGGGCTGAGGAGCCGGCCTGCAGGCACAGGGGAGATCCTGAGAACCCCCAGCTGTCTAAGAATGGAGACATTATGTTGGGGGGAATCTTTTCTTTCCACAGCAGCTGGAAAGACAGACAGGATACCTACATGCATGAACCACTGCCACTGCAGTGCACCAGGTAAATGATACTATAGAAATGTGTTTAGCATAAGTAGATTTAAAATATCTAAGAGGATACAAAAACAAAACAGTTATCAACTCATATTCTCTGCTGTATTAATACTGTCAAATGCTTTCATCTACTAAGCTGTTGTTTCTATTTCATGCACACACTTGTTATAATGACAACTATTTATAACCATCTCTGTAAAGTTTGAATTTCAGAGGGTTCCAGTTCACCCAGGCTATGCTCTTTGCCATAGAAGAGATTAACAATAACACAGACCTATTGCCTGGCATCTCTCTGGGCTATAAGATCTATGATGCCTGTGGCTCCATTGCTAGAGGGGTGAGGGTTGCACTGGCCTTGGCTAATGGTAACGGAGATGCATCTGTACTCTCAGAGGCACCATGTAACAAACCAGCCCAAGTGCAGGCCATTATGGGAGAGACCTCTTCATCTCCTTGCATGGCTATAGCCACTGTCATCGGACCCTTTTATATCCCACTGGTGGGTAGAACTGGAAAAAATGTAAATGATATTTGTGGTGCACATAGAAAATGTTTTAAAAGAACTGCACTGCAGTGTGTAAATATTTTATATTTTATATCTTTATCTTGGAACTTAAAAGAATAATGTCTTTCTTTCCTCCAGATCAGTCACTTTGCCACCTGTGCTTGTCTCAGTGATAAAGTCAAGTATCCATCTTTCCTAAGAACAATACCCAGTGATTACTACCAGAGCAGAGCCCTGGCCCAGTTGGTCAAGCACTTTGGTTGGACTTGGGTAGGAGCAATTAGAACAAATGATGATTATGGCAATAATGGCATGGCCACTTTTACAGAAACTGCCCAGCAGCTGGGCATCTGTCTGGAGTACTCCATATCCTTCTTTAGAACAGATCCACCAGACAAAATACAAAAGATAATTAACATTATCAAGGCTTCCACTTCTAAGGTGATTGTTGCCTTTCTCTCTCACATGGATATGGATGTACTGATCCATGAATTGTCTAACCATAACTTGACTGGGTACCAGTGGGTTGGCAGTGAGGGCTGGATCTTTGACTCCCAAACTGCAGCTATGGATAGGCATCACATTCTGGATGGTGCCATAGGCCTGTCCATCCCCAAGGCACAAGTCAGCGGCATGAGAGAATTCATGCTGGATGTGAAGCCACTCAATACATCTAGTAATGAAATGTTTACAGAGTTCTGGGAGACGTTATTTAGCTGTAAGTTCAAGCAGACAAAGTCAACAACAGGGTATCAGAGAGAATGTACTGGATATGAAGATCTGACTGGAGTGCACAACAGCTTTACTGATATGTCACTTATGCCTATTTTTAACAATGTTTATAAAGGAGTGTATGCTGTGGCTCATGCACTTCATAGTATTCTTGGCTGTAATAAAACATGTAACACCAACGTGCAGCTAGATCCATTCACGGTGAGTACAGCATCAAAGACTGAAATGATAGTTTTTACATTTAAGTCACATCATGAAGAAACTATTAAATACATTAATGCATCTCTTTAGATTTTACAGCATATAAGAAAGATTCAATTCAAAACTAAGGAAGGAGATGAGGTTTACTTCAATGAGAATGGAGACCCAGCGGCAAAGTATGAAATTATAAACTGGCAGCCAACAGAAATGGGCATTGTGGACTTTGTCACAGTTGGTCTTCATGATGCATCTTTACCTGCAGACAAACAACTGAATCTGGAAAATAAGTCTTTAATTTGGGCAAAGAACTCATACCAGGTTAGCTGCCATGTGACTGCTTTAATACTATATAATATTAGGTTTAGAGTTAATATTTGTGGCTTTTAAACACAGCATTGCTTTTTGTTCATGCAGGTGCCTTTGTCAGTTTGCAGTGAGAAGTGTCCCCTAGGAACACGCAAAGTCCTCCAGAAAGGAAAGCCTGTCTGCTGCTATGACTGTATAAGGTGTGCAGAGGGAGAATTTAGCAACAGTACAGGTACTCTAGTAATATAAATAAAGCATCATTTTAGAAATTGATGTGAGCCATGAATGAGATTAATTTTTGATTTTCATGTTCATGTGCCAATTTTAAGAAATGCCATTTTTTTATATTCTGTTTTCAGAAGATGGAGGAGTTCATGGGGGGTTGTGGAGTCATGTTGTCTTTTAATTACAAATACGTCAAACCAACATAAATGCATAAAACATATAAAATATATAACAAATATTAATACAGAAGTCTTACTATATCATCTACATAAATTAGGCACCGTCTTAGAAATAAAAATCAAAGTTAAAGCCCCTGTGTGTAGATTTTATGCGATTCTTGTCTAAAAATATTCTGATGGCATGTGTTTTTATATATGATAATCCAAGTTGTATATTCATTATTGTATTTTCCACCATTCATATTGTCAGCAGCGGTGTGTTTTAGAAGACATTTTCAAATCCTACACAAAGGACAATTAAGAATATGTGCTTAACTAACAACCTAAAGAATGATCTACTTCTAATTGGTTGATTATAGTTAAATTACTTTTAACTAATACATTATAAAACGATTTCTTAAATTAACATTGCAATGATGCTATTCAAAAAATCAATATAATGATTGTGAAAGGGAACCTTCACCTTGACCTGCTGGGCTTTTAAGATAATTACGGCTGAAATTGTAATAAATGAAAGTGAAAGGAATTGTGTTTGTGGTGCTTAAAGCATTTATGATGTGAAAAAAACATGAGATATAGTATATGTCAAGAAAGTAAAATACAATAAAACAAAACACCCACAGAAATATAATACTTCTGATAATGTAACCAAGTCAATGTTTTTTAAGGACTGGAGGATTCTTTATTATGCCATGTAGCTGTCATAAGTGCATTTATCTATTATCTGTTAATCATGTAGCATATGTCTTGTATGAACAGAGTAGATGCAACATGGAAACAGAAAAAAAAGACTGCAAGTGTAACACCTCCTTCAATATTCATTTTCAGATTCTATCACCTGTGTGCGTTGTCACCCTGAATTCTGGTCAAATGAGAGAAGAGATGCCTGTGTAAAGAAGGACGCAGAGTTTCTATCATATGAAGAGATTATGGGAGCGCTGCTCACTGCAGCGTCCTTATTTGGAACATGCATGACTGCTGCTGTGGCGTTCATTTTCTTCAGATACAGGAAAACTCCCATTGTCAGAGCCAACAACTCTGAGCTGAGCTTCCTGCTGCTCTTCTCCTTGACTCTGTGTTTCCTGTGTTCTCTGACCTTCATAGGTCAGCCGTCTGAGTGGTCCTGCATGCTGCGCCACACAGCGTTCGGCATCACCTTTGTGCTCTGCATCTCTTGTGTTCTTGGGAAAACAATAGTGGTGTTAATGGCCTTCAGGGCTACACTTCCTGGCAGTAATATGATGAAATGGTTTGGGCCCGCACAGCAGAGACTCAGTGTTCTGGCTTTCACGCTCATACAGGTTATCATATGTATCCTCTGGTTAACAATTTCTCCTCCTTTTCCTTTTAAGAATTTTAAAGAATTTAAAGATAAAATCATCTTAGAGTGTGCTCTGGGTTCAGCTGTGGGTTTTTGGGCTGTGCTCGGCTACATAGGACTTCTGGCCATGTTATGTTTCATTCTTGCTTTTCTGGCACGGAAACTACCTGATAACTTTAACGAAGCTAAATTCATCACTTTTAGCATGCTGATATTTTGTGCTGTCTGGGTCACCTTCATCCCAGCTTATGTCAGCTCTCCTGGGAAATTCAGTGTTGCTGTGGAGATATTTGCTATACTGGCCTCCAGTTTCGGATTGCTCATTTGTATATTTATTCCAAAATGTTACATCATTTTAATGAAACCGGAGAAGAACACAAAAAAGAATATGATGGGTAAAGGTGCACCAAAATCATTCTGAAGATTGAATATAATATAATGACATACACATAATTGTAGTGTTGCTATAGTTTTTTACATAATTTGTTATCCAGACAGTCAAGTAGACCTCTGTTGATGACCTGTTGATGTTGAGACCTCTGAATATCATTTATATTTATATTTCTAGTGTTGCTATTATTTTTACATAATAATTTGTTATCCAGACAATTAGACCTCTATCTTTATTGTACCTCAGTAGTTCAATAGTACAGAAGTAGAGTGCAGTAGAGTAGGCTGCTGTGTATCAATTCATTTGTGACATAGCACATGGAAATAACAGCATTATACAATGTATTAAATAAAAAAATGCACATGATGAAGAAATAGAAATGGAAAGTCTTTTCTCAACTTTGCCTTTCTGATTTCTCATTTAGTGCTCTTTGTAGAATTATAATTAAAGAATAAAATCTACATTTTGACAAACAAAAACATCTTTGGCCTAACTTGTTTGGTTTCCTCTGGTCTCCTGAGGATTTAGCTCAACCATGACAACTTCACAATTGTTGTTGATCGTGTATAAAGCCCTGTCATGAGCTGCAGAGCTGGTTGGCCTGGCCTGCAGAGCAGAGATAGAGTATGTCATTGTTCAGGCTGCTCCTCTTTGTTCTGCTAATGGGGAAGGGAGAGTCTGTGTGCCAACTGCGAGGCTCAGCACACCCACCTGAACTGGCCCAGCATGGGGACCTTGTTATCGGCGGCATTTTTTCATTCCGCACAGGGCAGGATTATGTAATTAACACATATCAGACAATCCCAGAAGTACGGAAGTGCAACAAGTATGTATCGCTTATAATTTAGTCTTACATATACTGAATCTCTTTTAATAATTATGCATAAATTGTTTGAATTTGACACATAACATGAATGAAAATATATGATTTTTGTATCTTTCACCATCCCAGCTTCAATTTTAGAGAATTCAAATTTGCTCAAGCAATGATATTTGCAATAAATGAGATCAACGAGAATCCTGCCATGCTATCTAATGTCAAACTTGGCTACAAGATCTATGATAACTGTGGAACAATGGACATACTGAGAGCTGCGCTGGCACTGGTGAGTGGACTAAAGAGAGAAATCAGTGATGAGAACTGCACTGAAAGTACGACAGTGCAAGCTATCTTAGGACATTCAGGATCAAGACCAACTATTGCATTTGCACCGGTTGTTGGAAGTTTTCACGTACCTGTGGTAAGTCAATGCAAAAAAAAAAAAAAAGTTGTTATATGTTGCCGGAAGTCTTTTCAGTTTTTGCTATATTCTGCAAAATAAAACCACAACATGATGCTAACTAGAGATTGTGCAAGAATGTTAAATGCTTTTATGTGTTTGTCTCTTTTATTACAGATCAGCCATTTTGCCACCTGTGCCTGTCTGAGCAACAGAAAAGAGTACCCAACTTTTTTCAGAACTATTCCCAGTGACTACTACCAGAGCAGAGCCCTGGCAAAGCTAGTCAAGCACTTTGGTTGGACCTGGATAGGAGCTATAGCTGTGGATAACGAATATGGCCTCAATGGTATAACTGCATTTATCCAAGCTGCACAAGAATATGGAGTGTGCGTTGAGTATTCTGAGGCATTTTCATCTACAGGTCCACCTGATAGTCTTCAGAGAATTACAGAGATCATTAAGCATGCCACTTCTAAAGTGATTATGGCTTTTATGTCTCACCGAGAAATCAAGTTGCTGGCAGCAGAGTTGTACAGACAGAACATTACAAGACTGCAATGGGTTGGCAGTGATGCCTGGATCACAGATCACTCTCTGACTGACAGTGAGGGACATAGCATCCTGGTGGGATCGCTAGGCTTTACTGTCAGCAGAGCTCAGATCCCTGGGTTAGAGGAGCACCTGAGGCAGATCCATCCCTCACAGTTCCCTGACAGTCAGTTTGTCAAAGATTTCTGGGAACACACGTTTGATTGCTCCTTGAACCAAACTGCAAACACACAAAGAAAGCCATGCAGTGGCTTCGAGAGCTTGCAAAGTGTTGAATCAAAATTCACTGATGTGTCTGTGCTGAGATTCACTAATAATGTCTACAAGTCAGTATACTCAGTGGGCCATGCTCTTGACAACCTGTTCAAATGCAAAGAGGGTAAAGGGCCCTTCTCCAATGGGAGCTGTGCTGATACCAAAAACATTCAGCCATGGCAGGTGAGGAACTACCGGTTAAGCGTGACAGTTGAGTGATAACTGCATCTGCTATTTAATTCATGTTTAATCTCTTCCCTAGGTCCTGCAATATCTCAGCGCTGTGAATTTTACCACCCTGGAAGGGGAAAGAGTTTATTTTGACAGCAATGGAGACTCACCAGCAAGATATGAACTAGTAAATTTACAAATGATAAACAAAGGAACCATGGAAGGAGTGACAGTTGGCATCTATGATGCTTCTCTTCCAGAGAGCCATCAGTTTATCATGAATAACATCCCAGTTGTCTGGGGTAATGGGTTGACTGAGGTAAATCAAAGACTGAGGTTTAATCTTCTCAACTGTGATTTCACTGATTTACTGAAAACTGCACTATAAATCTTAATATGGATGTTCAGACCTGCATTTGTGTATTTAACTGTACATATGGTATGAATTGCATGTGTGTGGCAGGTGCCTGTGTCAGTCTGCAGTGACAGCTGTCACCCAGGAACTCGAAAGGTCCTCCAGAAAGGAAGGCCAATATGCTGTTATAGTTGCATACTGTGTCCAGCAGGTGAGATCAGTAATTTTACAGGTCAGTAAACATGCTGTTTGAAATGCAATTAAACACCTTAAATATAGTGACAAAAGAGAAAATAAAACTAAAAATATGAAATGCCGTTTGGTAAGTGTTGACATCTAATTCTATGTGTTATTTATCATTTTGCAGATTCAATACACTGTATGAAATGCCCGCCGGAGTACTGGTCCAACAAGCGCAGAGATGCCTGCATCCCCAAAGAAATAGAATTTTTGACATATGAAGAAATCCTGGGAACTCTGTTAGCCATATTCTCCTTGCTGGGAGTTTTTCTGACTATGATTACAACATTAGTTTTTTACTGTCACAGAGAAACCCCACTAGTACGAGCCAACAACTCTGAGCTGAGCTTCCTGCTGCTCTTCTCCTTGACTCTGTGTTTCCTGGGTTCTCTGACCTTTATAGGCAGACCCTCTGTGTGGTCCTGCATGCTGCGCCACACAGTGTTCGGCATCACCTTTGTGTTGTGTATCTCTTGTGTTCTTGGGAAAACAATAGTGGTGTTAATGGCCTTTCAAGCTACACTTCCAGGTAGTAATATGATGAAATGGTTTGGGCCTACACAGCAGAGACTCAGTGTTCTGGCTTTCACTCTCATACAGGTTTTAATTTGCATACTTTGGCTAACAATCAACCCTCCCTTTCCTTTCAAGAATGTGTTGCTCTATAATGACAGAATCATCTTAGAATGTCATCTTGGCTCAGCGGTAGGTTTCTGGGCTGTGCTGGGATATATAGGTTTACTTGCTATTTTATGTTTTGTCATTGCTTTTTTGGCACGAAAATTGCCTGATAATTTCAATGAAGCTAAATTCATTACCTTCAGCATGTTGATATTCTGTGCAGTCTGGATCACCTTTATCCCAGCATATGTCAGCTCTCCTGGGAAGTTCAGTGTTGCTGTGGAGATATTTGCTATTCTGGCCTCCAGTTATGGACTTCTGGTCTGCATTTTTCTGCCAAAATGTTTCATAATTTTGTTTAGGCCTGAGCAGAATACTAAGAAACACATAATGGGAAAGACATCCAATAACGATATACGTTATTAACTGTTGTCCAAATCATCTGTAATGTATTTTTTTCTATTTAGCAGCAGGGTTTCTCTTATAACCAAAATGTAATCTGTGCTTCAGCCTTGTATAACATAGTATTCCTTAATGCATATGAATTTGTTTCACTGAATAAATCTTTTTTTGTATTCAAATTATTGTGTTGTTTTTTTGTGGTGGGGTCAGAAAGCATTGTTCATATATACAGCTCCTGTCACTTCAGCCAATGTTTCCTTATCACATGAAATGAGCTCCCAGCATTTTGAAGTCACCAGCACCAAGAGCAGCTATGATGTATTTTTAATGCAGCCAAAGTTCATTCATAAACACACAAGTCTATCTTAATAAACAGGTTCACAATTTTTGTGTGTCCTAAAACAATAGTCAGTTGCCCATATGAACATGAACTATTGAACTCGCTGCAATACTCGGTAGGTGATGGGACACAAAATCCACAGTCCTAATTTTGAGGAAAAGTGTATTTAAAATTTAATTGAAGATAATCTGAGGTTTCAGCTTTTTTTCCCCCCATCAATCATACATTGTAAATGCATTTTGATAGGGGATCTCATAATGGCCAGTATGAATAGGAGGAATGATTACAGCAAGCAAAATTTGTTTCAGTGTTCATTTGGGCACCTGACTGTTTTAGGGCACACTTGAAAACTTATGAACCTATCCTTCAATGCAATACTCACATGCTCATATGTACATTGAAAGTTAATGGTCCCTGTAATTACTTCAACTGTCCATATAGCTGTGAAGAGATCCCTTTATGGGATTATACTGTAGGTGATGGAAGACAAAATCCACAGTCCTCATTCTGTGCAAAAATGCATTTGAAAGTTCAAAAGCTATTATGAGGCTTCAGTTGTCTGAGTTACTCACATCAAGTAGGTATCTTTGAAAGTATATGGTCCTATTAGTGCAAAGTTCCATCTCTGTGTTTATTTGCTAAGGTGAAGTGGAAGGTTAGTAACACAAAGTGGGAATTTCATCCTAAATATAGTGTCAACTTGGCAGCTTTCCGCACTTTCCTTTAGTCCGTCATTTAGATTTCTCAAAACCTACTTTTGCATATTTCTCTTAGACCTCTTATCCATATTTGACCAAAATTATCAAAATATTTCTGATACTTGTGTAATGGCCATTTTATTTTAGGCTGCACTTGATAGACTCACTCTAAGTGGTTCCTGTTCATGGCCAACATCCATAACTGGAGTGAACTGTAGTTTATCAGGATCAGTTGCTCATTTTCATCAGTATTTCATTTGTCAGGCCAGCCATTTTTCAGGAATTGCATTTATTTCATGGAGTATGTGCAACTTTATTGCAGTTTTAAAAAAAATCTTATCGAAAACAAAATTAAACTGTCAAAAACGCAGCAATTCTGCATAAAGGGGATGTGAAGGGGAGATAAATTAGAACAGAGACTAGGTCATTCCAGAAGATTTTACAGCAGAAGAAAAAGAAAGACTGCAGTCCTTTTACATTTTAGACAAAATTATGAGTTTGAGTTGTTTTGGTAATGTAAAGACCCCTGGACAGAGATGTTGATACATCTTGAGTTCTTGATTCACATGGAGTTTATATTATTTGCATGACAATTCCTTTTGTGTTGTGTGCCCTGTGCCATTAACAAGCTACATGGGGGGGGGTTGGGGGAGAAAGACTGAAGTCCTGAAAGGTATTATTCCACCTTTGCAGGCCAAGATGGGGTGCAGATAAGATATTCTTTATAGTCCCCAAGGGGAAAATTGTGTTGCTTACTGCTGTATGTAGAAAAATACAAGGTACACCCAATATATAAATACAAAATCTCCAGATGAGGCCAGGTAGAGAAGATCAAATTGTTTCTGCAGAGAGCTAAGCAGCAGGTTCACAGGGTGCAGAACATGTTGGGGGGTAAATAATGGCCAGAAAGGTATGGGACTGTGGTTTTGGATTAGATACCAGTAAATGATAACCTTTATGAAGATTGTGAAAGAACTGTGCAACTGAAGAAAATGTATGCTAGCACTACTACAATATGGCTTTGATAAAGTTTCAATAAAGCATGAGGCCTGTACAGTAGCCCCAATATTCCCCTGACACTTATAGAAAAATATTTGCGCTGACACTGATTCTCTCAAGTTCAAATATACAATGATGCAATACAACAGAAAAAAAAGGTTACATGTACACAAACACAAAAACAACACAGCAGAAAAACAGTGGAAAATAAATGAGTCCCCATCTGTTGTAAGCATGACTTTATTACCCAGTGGCTTGACTCCAGTGGGAAAGCACGGCCCCAAAACACAGACACAAGAGACTAAACATTGCAACAGAATGCTTCATCCTTTTACACAACAACATGGACAACAGCTGACATGTTGCCTAAAGCAGAAAAGATGTAGTCCATTAATTAACACCTTTGTCACAACATGTAAATGTTATATTTTAAATCAATTAAGAGATTGTTTTGATCTCTCTCTTCCTTCCTTGTTTTGTTTTTTTAGCTCTGACCCCAGGTGTGCTGTGTTGTGCCATGTCATTGTTTGCCTTATCTGTATTCTAAATTAAATGTTGTATCTTAAATCTTTTAGAACAATATAATAAGAAAAACTTAAAAACATGTTTAGAATGTAATTATTTATAATATGAACATAGTTTCTGATCATGTTTTTGATAGGTTACTTCCTCTTTAGTTAGAGAGCTCTGAGAGACTGTGAGGGCTTTAAACTTCCTGTCAAAAGTTGCTTTAATATGTGTCAACATCCAGTCGGTTTTTGTGGAATAGATGGCTGACAGAAGTAGTACAATCCTACAGCTCATTTGTGCTGATGTTATATAAACTAAATAAATCATCAATATAACCAATATAACCAGGTTAACCAATATAACCAATATATTACTGAATTGTGAGTCCCTACAACATATAAGGAATCCACAGTTTTTAGTGTTTCCACACAATCCCAAATTAATAATAACAATATACTGATTACTTGTGAAACATCTCTGCAAAAACTGTGAATTCGACAAAATGTGTAATGTTAATATTAGAAAATGTTTTTAAAAAAATCTGTATCCTGAAAATGCAAACAGTACTAGACAATCATAGGATACAGTACATGTGCTTGATTTTTTTCATTCAAATCATTTCGGTGTGATAATGTTCAAAAATGTCCACTCACAATGTTCAGAAATCCTTTGAAAATTTTCGGAATGTGTACATGGATCCAGAATAGCACAGAAAGGAATCAGTTGTTCTTTGGCTCATGGCCTAACTTTCTGCCAAAATTGAGACATCCTGCTAAGTAACAATTGGACAAATAAATAAATGGGACAGAAAATATAACCTCCTCGTCAAAGGGAAAAAAATAGAGATTTCAGCTAAATGGATTTAAATTAAGTAGCTACCAACTTTTGGAAAAGTGTTGAGATATGTTTGAGATTCCCACAAAACATAACAAAATGATTACATTAATTGAAATGAATGTTTGATTTCTGCTGGCTCATGAAGAAAATGGCATCATGGTGACGGAACTATATGGCAGAGATTTATCTAAAAGACCTGAAGAAATTGCCTTGATGTGACTATAAACAACTCCACATAAGCTGCTTAGTATCAGATTTGTGGCTTCAATACTCTGTTACTGTGTTTGTCACCCCTGATATTTTTGAAGCTATACTGCTGACATTGTCCATGGTGTCAAACTCAATTCCCCAAATGAGGAATAAAAAAAAGAAAAATATATTTATGTTGAGACTATGTCTATGGCAAAGTCTTCGATTACTGTACTCACCACACCCCCTTTTTGTCTTACTCTCTGAGGGGCTTTCCTCATTTGCTTCAGACCCTGAAGCAGCAGGTCCATGGCAGGGGCGGATTTAGTGATTTGGGGGCCCTCAGGCAAACTCTGTCTTGCTTTATTTTTACCCTTTCTCTAACTGGAAATGTAGGTATTGGCAGTCAAAACTTTTTTCTTAAGTAAAACTATTGATACTGCACAGTAAAAATACTGCAAAAGTAAAAGTTCTGCATTCAAATTTTTACTTGAAGAGTGAAAGAGCCATTATTAGCACAATATACTTATCTTGTGTTCAAGGTGGTGCTTTTAATTCTTACAAAACTGGATAGTTTAATCAATAATCAATACCAACAACACACTGAGCTACAAAATATACAATTGCTGTGATATGACAAACATTATGAAGACTGCTGTAGGCTACGTTCACACTAAAACATTTTTGTTTTAAAACGCAGAACTTTTGCTACGTTTACACCTAGTGTCCACACTACTCTGGTGTTTTTGAACCTCTAAAACGGAGACTTTTAAAAAACGCTGCTGACCCCATTTTAGTTTGAAAACTCTAGGATTGTGTTTTAGTCTGGCCAGGCGGACATGGAGATAACAATGACGCAGGCACCCATGTTCAATTCCTGACTGGGTCTTGTCAATCATGATGTGTCCTTCCCTGATTTGTCATGCCCCTATCATGTGACGACTCCCAATCTATGTTTTCCGCTGCCTTGACCACCTTATAATTGTGTTATTTTCAGTAAAAGTTCCACCTTGTCGTCGATCTAAGCAAAGAAATCTCTGGTCGTGCTTTTCGCCGTTGCTGTTCTTCCTCCGTAGTATTTTCTACAACTAAGCAACCAATCACAGAGTAGACGATCTGCTTCCTGTTTACACCGGCATGCGCATACCCAGTGTACGTGAATGGTCATGTGATATGCATTATCAGGCGTGTTAGTATGCACGGAGATTATTTCTGAAACGGTGCTAAAAGGAGGTTTTTTTCATTTTAAAATGCAGTTTTAAAATTTCTGATAACATCCTTTGTTGTAGGTTATGAGATTGTTCAAAGAGGATTTTAAAAAAAACTTTTAAAGTTATTTTTACGTATCATATAGTCCTCTTAATGTCTTTCACACAGCTCAGCCACTTTGCAAACTGTGCATGTCTAAACTGGTCAAGCACTTCGGCTGGACCTGGGTGGGGGCAATAAGTAACAAAAACGATTATGGTATCAACAGGATGACTACATTTATACAAGCTGCACAAGAAGAGGGGGTATGCATAGAGTAGTAGCAGACATTTGATCAAGCAGGTCCTCTTTAAGTAGTTGAAACTGTTAAGTATTCCACCTCTAAAGTCATCGTGGCCTTCATGTCACACTGAGAAATTACTGTGCTGGAGACTAAATTGTACAGACAGAACATTACAGAACTGCAGTGGGTTGGCAGTGACACCTAGATCACAGATAATTCTCTGACTGACAGCGAGGGACACAGCATCCTGGTGGGCTCCCTGGGCTTCATTGTGAGCAGAGCTCAGATACCCGGGTTGGAGGAACACCAGAGCTGGCTCACATTAAAGAAAGTGAATTTTTGCCCTTTTCAGAAATCATGGGGATCATTTTAACATTCTTTTGTTTGTTGGGAGCGATTTTGACAACTATGATAGCATTAGTGTAATTTCCAGCTCCCATTGGGCCAACAACTCTGAGCTGAGCTTCCTGCTGCTCTTCCTCTGTGTTCTCTGACCTTCACAGGCAGACCCTCTGTGTGATCCTGAATTTACTGTAGCTGTGGTGATATTTGCTATTCTGGCCTCCAGTTATGGACTTCTTTTCTGTATTTTTATCCCTAAATGTTTTGTTATTTTATTGAGGCCAGAGCAAAGTACTTAAAAGCATATGATGGGCATATGATGTGTTCTTGTTTTTTTCACTATGTAAAGGAACTTACATTAATCTTTAAAATACTACAAAATATAGACAACTTAAGATGTATGTAATATGTAATAAAATCTTTTATCTTAATTTACATTGCATAATTATTTGAGTATCCCCAACAGCACAAACATAAACTTCTTATGTGGTTTAGATAAGTGTACATGTATATTAGCAAGTAACAAGTCCTTTACAGTGTCTCTCCTTATTAACTTAGTTAATTGAAATAGATGAAATAGTTGTTGGGAATAGTTATTGGGTCAACAAAATCAATTCCTGTACCATATGCAATATGGCAAAACATTTTTTTAAAATCTCTTTTTTTCACCGTTGTGGACAATTTCTATTTTTTTTCCCTACACAAATATTTCAAGACCAAAACATTTAGTCGTGTATATTTTTGAGGACTACATGTTTTATCAGGATCAGAAAAATAACACGCACAGTTTTTGGGCTTAACCATGTTAAAAATGTGTAATAACTGCTGTGCAAGAATAATAAAAGAATGTAATATGTAATATTACATTCTTGTAATGTAATAATATGCAAATTAAAAAATATCTATAATATGTATCTAAAGGACATATGCACTATGCTTCAACGGAGCAGAACTTGCAGATTAATTTAAAGAGAAACGTCACACTAAGTCTCAGATGGGAAAAGCATAGCTCCAACCTCAGTAAGGTTCAAGTCTACATAATAACTTATTATATTATTGATAATGATAATACTAAACTCAGTACATACACAAACAACAGTAAAAACATATTAAAAGACAATCAAAATTTAAACAAAATAAAATATGTGGAGGCTGTAAATAACAACAATAAGGCCAAGCTGCACAAATAACAGGATCAACCATTATGCAGTGCAAATTTTACTTTCTAAATCAGCAAAGCTGCCAGGGTCCTGGTAAAGATGCACATTTTGACATCTGACTGGGACCCTATGCATCGTCTGCAACCCACCTGCCTAGGCAGACACCTAGTGTAGCATTAACAGAATTGTGTGCATGTTCTAGACCTTGAAGTGATATGATAAGCTGTTTTGAGACCACATTTGCAAAAGTTGCTTTGGTCTTTCACGGCAGAAATTATGACTTGTCATAGTAGGAAAAGCACAGGTGTTACTAAAACATTAACAATGGCTCTGTTCTATGCAAGTGCCCCAGTAAGCCATGCCAGTGTGTCAATACCAGGACCCTGAAACTGAAGCACCAAAATGGGTCCATTAATCTGCTTCAGCTCTCTAAACAGCTAGTCCTGGATATGTGGTAGTGACAGTCTCAACAAAATGTAGAATCTGCGCACAGTTCAGTCCACTCCCTCTTCTCATAACCAAAGATAATTGTTTTGTCAATAAACACAAACCAAGAGCACAGACCAATGCCTTTTTTTGGTCTATTCCTCTTGCATATATGATCGTTCCTATAGGAATGATAGCCAATTAGCTTGACCCACAACAGAAACTCTCTCATAAACTGCGACATATGCTTTCTATTTGATGCATTTAAATATACAGTATAATGCTTACATAACATTTAAATACATAATTGCAAATGTATTCAGTGTTAGGCACACTTAATGCTTGCTGGTTTTTGGAAACAGCTGTAAAAATGTAAAGACACTCATAGAAATGCTCTTATTAAACACTCAACAATCGATTGTTATTGGGAAACAGGGCCCAGGTGTATTCCTGTCACATTTATTCTTCATGCCTGACATCCTTGAGCTCTTATGCAAAAAAAAACAAACAAAACGAAAAAAATATGTGCATGTGCCTTAGAGAATGGCCCACGAAGTTGCCTCCTACACCTGGGTAGCAGACAGGAAGCTATAAAGCACAACCTTGCAAGAATCCTGACTGTGCCAAAGGCGAGGCTCTGAGATGACAACAGTCACATTTGTCTTCTTTACACTGTTCACTTGGATAGTGTCATCTGGCACATGGCTCAGCCTGGACCAGTGTGCTGAGCTCAGTCAGTATGGGCATGATGAAGAGACAATGGGCTTCAGCTCAAATGCGTCACATATAAGAGCTCTTGTTCATGGCAAAACAAAACTGACACTGACATTTGAGAGGTGAGTAAATTGTTGGTGAATTACAGTGTTGTCTGATTTCTCCATTTCTTCCACTTGTTTCTTGCTCAGTAACTTGCTTTTATTTTTTTGTCAAGGACCTGGATACCCCAGTGTGGTTTCCCACAGATTCATCAGCAATTAGCTTGTAATTTAATTATTTCCTCAGTGGGTAACCAGCCTGAATCATGGGGGCCTAAACACCATATTTAGAGACACCTCAAAAGACAATTAGACAATCTCTAGAGGAGCTTATGGGTCATTTACAATTTGAAGTAATTTCACTGTAATTATATGCAAAGTAATAGCCTCACCGCTTGGTTTGGTTTTTACATGGCAAGATGTTTTTAAATTTTTAAATGCCAGTTTAGCTTATGTATTATGTATAAGCTAATATAAATATAAACGTATGTCTTTAAGGTTACATTAACTGCAAAAGCTGAGTTGAGAGATTAATGCAATGTATAATGGCAATTAATTGCTATGATAATGTGTTAATTATATATGTGATAATTTGCCACATAATGTGATCATGAACTGTTTGTTCATGAACTGTTGTTTTTTTTTATGTTCTAGATCTCCTCAAATGAG
This sequence comes from Scomberomorus guttatus, assembly GCA_038419695.1. Classification (NCBI taxonomy): domain Eukaryota; kingdom Metazoa; phylum Chordata; class Actinopteri; order Scombriformes; family Scombridae; genus Scomberomorus; species Scomberomorus guttatus. The sequence goes on along the minus strand of CM076451.1, from coordinate 12,511,778 downwards.
CGTTACCTTGGAGAGGATTTTCACACAGGACAAGATAAAAAAAGACTTTACTCTCTTTCCTGGCGTGACTTTGAACTGTGTGCTCCTTAATGGCTGTGTGACCCTTTTACAAAGAGTCAGAGAGGCTGTAAATGCAGGGAAGCAAAACAGACATGTCTGCAAATGTAAAATTCAGCAGTTGTTGGTATATTTTCTGTCTGAGGCCAAGTGTCCCTTGTCTATAGTAAAGGTGAGCAGCAGAGTAAGGTGTGACCGGGAGTCCTCTTCACCATATTGCATGCAAAATTAAATTTGAATTTACTTTACGATACTGCACTCAAAAATTCTCTCTCATACTGACGTGTTTATGCTCAATTTGTTATGATATTCAATAATTGTCTGTATTTTTCCTCCATGCAGATAAATGCTGATGATCACAGCACACATTTGAATTGCAGAAATATCTGTCCTTCATTTGTTCTCTTGAGAGCCATGGCTCACTGCTCCCACATCATTGCCCTTGTTCTAGCAGACCACTGGATAACCATGGATTGTATCTGCATCTGTAAGGTGTGCAACCTAGAGGTCAAAACTGAGCAGGTGTTCTTGCATGGAGCGCTTGGTCTCACATTTTCAGAAACCCTCATCTTCATTCCACCGGAGAATCAAGTGAGTCTTATGTCCCCAGAAAAATCAAAGGCGGCTCACATCTGGATCTGCTGTATGCATATTTGCATGTACACCTGTTTAGTGTCTCTCAGTCTGAAGATTCATGTTTTTCACATTATCAGCAGTGCTAAAACAAAAAAGAAAGAACATATATTGAAACCATAGCTGGTATTTATTTGTCTGTATAATGTTGAAAAAATAAGTTAAGAAATGGATGCTGTAAGGACAGATATTTAACTTTCTGCTGATATGAGAGGAATGTGAAAAAACATACTCCATCCTTTTTGTGTATTAATGCATAATTTGCAAAGAAGCAGTCTGAGGTTTTCACATAGATTTGGACAATATGGATAAAATGTCTTTTTTTTTTTACTATATCAATATATATTGTGATATAGTACATTTTATGTACATTTTACATTTTAAATCCAGTTGTAAAACCATTAATAGATGAAATAACTAGAATGTATATGCAGTAAATTCATGCCCATTGATGCACATTGATGCAAATCTTTAAATCCAATATGACCATATTGCGGTTACCACAGCACACATGGTATAGAAAAGTCTGACGGCTGACAAATGTATATAATCTCACAGTATATATTGTCATATTTCCCACCCATATTTGCTCATACAGTGTGTGTAATTTGTGTGAATTAACTCATTTTTATGTCTTGTTCACTGCAGATTCCATCAAATTATGCAACACATTGTCCAAAAGGAGCATTTCTCACACAAGCAGGTAATATTAAACAAACAAACAAACAAAAAAATATGTCCTTCATTACAGGAAGAGCATTCCTAAAGTTCCTTATATAGTTATATAATTATTTATAACTTTCTTTTTTTATTGACTGTGTATACAGACAGGGTGGAGAAGCGGCCTACAAACACCAGCGGATGGGTTGGAAGATTTTTTGTGGCAGCCGTGTTACTGGTTGGAATCTACATGACAAGGATGAAAATATCACTAAACAGAGTCAGTCCTCCTCATGGCAGTAACTCCACGATGATGATGCTTTTTACCATGACATTGTATTGTTTTTCACCATCAGTTACCATCCATCAGCCCTCAGAATCATTGCAGGTAGCTGTCGGGATTTCCTTTGTCATCTGCCTCTCTTGTGCTCTGGGGAGAACTGTGCATGTGTTAATTGCCTGCAGGGCAGCTCATACTGTCATGAAATTGTTTTGTCCCACACAGCAGCAGTTTAGGACTCTGCCTGTTACTGTGTTGTTTCTCTGGTTGACCTTCAGCCCTCCTTTTCCAAATAAGAATCTGGAACTCTGGTTTGAAGACATGTTTCTTGGAGGTAGTGTGGGATCAACACTGCAATCCTGGACTTTGTTAGGACAGATAGAGGTACTGGCGACTTTGTACTGCGTGTTTGTCTCACTCCCCAGTTTGCTACAATCCATCTTGACTAAATTAAATTTCTTGAGCGTTCTCTTACATGTGCAATTGGTAACGTGTCTACAGAATTCAAGGTTACCAATAAAGTATGTACTGGTTATTAAGATCAACAGGTTAATTTAAATTGTTTCTTGTCACGCATTCTTCTGTATCAATAAAGCTGTTACACTGTATGTATATTTGAACATGAAGTGAAGAATCAGAAAAACCTGAGTAAAAATGTAATCCATAAATGTTATTTTTTCCCATTTCTTTCTTTTTCATTTTAATATTAAATATTCTCACCATCTAAGCATGTGGCTTTAACAACCCTGCTTCTTTTACAGGAGAAAGTTTTGCTTGATTAAAATTATTTTAGTCTTAATCACATATAACGGTTGTATGCCAAAATAAATCAATGAATAAATCAATAAATAAAAGAGAGAAAAAAAGCATAAATCCAAATGTAGGTGGTCATGTATAAATGAAGTGTACCATTCCCTTTAATATCCTCAACAGCTGAGGTAATGGTGCTCTTTGTGAATATTCACATTCATTCATTTTTTAACATTATTTTATTTTACATTTTTACACAAAAAGCAGACACTACAGTGATTGAAGTTCATCACAGTTGAATGAATGTACAAGAAAACTTCAGTATATAAAGTATATTAAAGATTTTTTTGTTCTGCATTTTCATTTAAAGTAATCTCTTATCATATTGTAGAATAAAAAATACAGTAGGCATACTGTGAATGATTACATTAAACATGTGTTTTAATTATTTAATTATTTATGTACATAAATATAAATATATCAGGCCAAAGTGGAGAAAGAAATCACTACTGAGCTAGCTCTACTGTGCTGAGAACACACTCTTTGCCATTCCTAGTGCCCCTTTGCCTTTGTTAGACCTGCCATATATGTTTAAAACAAATGTTCAAAAGTTTGATTTTTTATGGATGGAATTTTTCATATGCTTAAATGTTTAAATTAGGACTGGACAAACCCAAAGTTTCATATTGCAAGCGAAAAGTAAAAGTATTATTTATTAGTATACATATTTTTAAAAGAGGGCTATACAATTAACTTAATTCTATGTTGTTATGGAGTCTTGAGTGTGCTTGGAATCATTATCAATAAAGTTTATACTTTTTCAATGGTTAATTACAGTCACAAGCACAATTTACACAGTATTACACAGTTATAAAATGCAAAATAATTGTTTTGTTATTATATCCTCAGACAATTAATACATATTTAGGTAATTTAATTGAATCACAAAATGTATTGTATTGTAAGAGGCTTTTACATGTGAGCTTTCTTGTTGCATTTACTAATGTGTCTTAATCATGTTTTACCTCAATACATTCTGCTTTGCATTTAAAGGTTTTGTTTAGTGCTATTGTGCTTTGTGCTGTAATTAGGCCCAAAGACGAGAATAATACATTAATTGGGAAAAAGATCCTGCACACATATGGTACACCCATGCAGGTGTTTTTGCTTATCCTGGCTCTTCTTCCCAGGTCTGTGTGTGGGGGTGTGCCGACTGACATATCCCTGACTCTTGTTAGCTTGGTTGCACCTGTTAGGGTAGGACAAATTACATCTCAAGTACACGCCTGCAGGTCTTTTTATCTTTTAATTAATTTCCATTCATTGTAGCAATGCCATTTCACCAAATCCGGGTAGTCTCGGACTTTCCTCCAACCCTGGTCTGGAAGAGGGTCAGCTACAGATACAGTAGACCCCGATGTATCACTGTGTCGGTCTGAATGGGGTATAAATATACTCATCTACCTTGTTTATCAATAATTAACAACACCAAAAAATCTGTATTATAAGATTAATTGACTGATAATGTTTGTTGATAATGAGGTGTAAAATTAAGTGGACACTCTGCACATAAAACAAAATTCAGCAGAGGTGGAAGTGGGTGCTTTTGACTGGGGTCCCCCAGGACCCCAATACATTGGTATTTTTTAAAAAGCACTAATTAAAACAGAAACGGGCAATGACATGAAGTCATCAGGAACAAATTGATTGACAAATTCAAGAAAAATTGGAATGACAGAATAAAGCACCTGTGAGATATGACAAAAAAAAATATATATACCTCTGGGGTCTGTGGGTACTTCAGTCAGTAGGATTAATGTTAAAGGGCAGTGATGCATGAAAAACAAAAATATTCATGTTCATATCATTTGAGAATTGGCAGTGTGCTCACATTGGCTGGTGATGTTTCTGTTATTGCATAAAAGCTGTAAAGATCAGCTCCCAGGTCCGCATTGCTTCAGTGAAGGGGAGGGTGGCTCGTGATGGGTTGGATCACTATCATCTTACTCACCCTGCTGGCAATGACAAAGTCTGAAAACCAAACATGCAGAGTGATCGGGCAGACAGGGTTCATGGAATTTTCTAAAGAAGGTGATCTTATTATAGGAGGAGTTTTCTCAATGAGTAGTACACGTACACTGATAGATAATGACTATCGGGCAATTCCATATGCATTCTGCAAAAAGTAAGTAAATATGCTTAAAACAAACAATTGTATGTTGTGTTTTACATGTTTTTATGTGTTACAAAATGATCAGCTGTCATAACTTGCTTATTAGTGTTGTGTCAACACTTAACATTGTGTTTGCAGGTGGAATGACAGGGAATTGAAGTTTGCACGGACATTGATTTTCACTGTGGAGGAGATCAACAGAGATACTAAGCTCCTTCCAGGACTGAGTCTGGGCTACAGGCTCTACAATGGCTGTGGGAGTGAAAACCTGATACGAGCAGCTGTTGAGGCTGTAAATGGAGAGGATTCAAACGGCTGCAAGGATCAGATCCAGGCTCTCTTAGGCCATTCATCCTCTGGAATAAGTAATAACATAAACAACATACTAAGCCCACTATCTATTCCACAGGTAAGGATGGGAAATAAATGGAAAATAATGGGAAATACTTGCAAACTCTCCAAATTTCATTGTCCCAAATCTTTCTTTATATTTGCATTTTGACCAAAAATATGCCTTATTAGGTTTTAACATGTCTATTTTTATCTTCAAAGGTAAGCTACCTTTCAACCTGTGCTTGTTTGAGTGACAAGAAACTTTACCCCACCTTCTTCAGAACTGTGCCAAGTGACCGCTTCCAAGTCATTGGCCTGGTGCAGCTTATGAAATATTTTGACTGGCGCTGGGTGGGGATTATTTATTCAATGGGAAGCATGTACTCAGAGGAAGGTACAGCCGAATTTGTAAAGGAAGCAATTAAAGAGGGAATATGTGTTGAATACAGATTACCTTACAAAAAGACATCTGAAAAGATGTTTAATACAATTGTAGAGACAATAAGGGAATCCTCTTCAAAAGTAGTCCTGTTGTTCATGTCCTTGTCTTTCACCAAATCGATCTTGTCAAAGATGGAGAATTATAACATAACTGGAAAGCAGTGGGTTGGCAGTGAGTCTTGGATCACACAACAAGACCTGGCTTCTGTCAAGAGAAAGAACATTTTACAGGGAGCGATGGGTTTTGCCCTCCCCCTGGCATCCATTCCAGGTCTTAGTGAATTCTTACTCGACCTGAAACCATCTGATGAACCACAGAGTGCAATAATTAAATCTTTCTGGGAGAATTTTTTTGACTGCAGCTTCTCTCCATCAAACACCTCTACTATGTGTAATGGCACAGAAGATCTGAAAACAGTCTCCAGTGACTACACAGACGTGACAAATTTCAGGGCTGAAAATAATGTGTACAAAGCTGTGTACTTGGTGGCATATGCTCTTCATGCGCTATTGCAATGTAAAGATGGCTCAAATCCCACGACTGGAAAGTCCTGTGTGAGCAAGAACGAAGTTCAGCCTAAGCTAGTGAGTTCTGGTGTATTAATTCAGGCATAGGCATTTCTATTCTTTGTAGTTAATGCAAAACATATATCTATGTTATATGTTAGGTATTAATTTAAGGTACAATTGTAATACAAAATTTTATGACTTGCATGTTTTATGTTTGCTAAAATGAGCTGATTGTGTCTTTGTAGGTGTTGGAACATATTAAATATGTGAATTTCACAACACAAAATGGAGCCAAAGTGTTCTTTGATGAAAATGGAGACTCAGTTGCACAGTATGACTTAGTTAACTGGCAGATGAAAGAAGATGGCTCTGTTGAGATTGTGAATATTGGTCAATATGATACCTCTTTTCCAGAGGGGAAAAAATTCAAACTTAAAGATGACACCAAAATCGTTTGGGGGGGAAACAGTAATGAGGTAAAGTGAATTCTATTTCATTTAATTTTGGTCCTTTCACAGTTAAATGACAGTTATTAATTACACAGGAGCTTAGTCAATTTTGCTTTGTCAGTGACATACAAAACATTTTGTTGTATTAGTTTTAACATGCTGGTGCCATCAGGTGCCAAGGTCTGTCTGCAGAGAACCATGCCCACCAGGGACTCGCAAAGCCATAAACAAGCATAAGCCTGTGTGCTGCTTCGACTGCTTTGAGTGCCCAGAGGGAACAATAAGTAATCAGACAAGTGAGTAAGGATTTTAAAATTGAATTAATTCATCTAAATTTTTGTAAGCATAATTGGAAATAGTAAGTTTTTGTATTGTGATTGTACATCTGTATGATTTCACATCTTTTATAGATTCTCCAGACTGTTTGATCTGTCCGCCTGAATTTTGGCCAAATGAAAAGAGAGATCAGTGTCTTCCAAAACCTACTGAATACCTTTCTTACAAAGAGATCATGGGGGCAATTTTAACTGGATTTGGCTGTGTTGGTGTTTTTTTATCTCTTTTAACATCAATAATATTTTTGACTCATAAAGAAACTCCAATTGTAAAAGCCAACAACTCTGAGCTGAGCTTCTTGCTTCTCTTCTCGTTAAAACTGTGTTTCCTATGTTCTCTGACCTTCATAGGCCAGCCCACTGAGTGGTCCTGCATGCTGCGCCACACAGCATTCGGGATCGTCTTTGTCCTTTGTATTTCCTGTGTTCTTGGGAAAACAATAATAGTGATAATGGCCTTCAAAGCTACGCTTCCTGGCAGTAATGTCATGAAATGGTTTGGGCCTCTTCAACAGAAGTTCAGTGTTCTGATTTTCACTCTCATTCAGGTTCTGATTTGTATACTTTGGTTAAGTACCAACCCTCCATTCCCAAAGAGGAATATGAAGTACTATAAAGACAAGATAATCTTAGAGTGTGCGCTGGGTTCAGCTGTTGGATTCTGGGCTGTGTTGGGTTATATCGGACTTCTTGCTCTCTTGTGTTTTATATTTGCTTTTCTTGCTAGGAAACTGCCAGACAGCTTTAATGAGGCCAAACTAATCACCTTCAGCATGCTGATATTCTGTGCTGTCTGGATCACATTTATCCCAGCATATGTCAGCTCTCCTGGGAAGTTCACTGTAGCTGTAGAGATATTTGCCATTCTGTCCTCCAGTTTTGGTTTGCTGATATGCATATTTGTTCCAAAGTGCTATATTATTATCTTCAGGCCAGAACGAAACTCAAAAAAACATCTGATGGGGAAAATACCACCAAGAACTCTTTAATATGTAATTTAAGGGTGTCAAATCAAATAATTTATTGTGTAGTCTGACAGATGCTGTAGAGATAATTGTTTCTGTGATGTGCTAAATAAAGCAAATCCGCCAACACAAACCTTTCTTTCCAGTTATTTGTGTTATTGTGAGATAATAAGATTTATTTTGCACAAAAATAAAAAAAAATATATGAAGAAATTCAACAGATACCTTTAATTGTTTCAGTTTCTTCAGTGTATGACAAAATAAGAAGTACTACATTAAGTAGGGAAAGTGACCAAGAAACATTTCCCCCTCTAACGCCATCAAAGTGTCCATTAGCAGTTATTATTTAATGAATGTGAAAATAAAAAAGTGAAAATATAAGAAACAAGGACACAACATTTCTACAAGGAACTGCACTTGAATCTAAATAAACTTTGTTGTTAAACATTGTTCCTGTGGATAGTCCAGATATTTAAAATCAGTATCAAAAATAACTATAAATAATATAAATAATATATAACTTTGTAAACAGCAAGAAAACAGAGAAGGGTTATGCCATATATATATATATATATATATATATATATATATAGAACAGGCATTGCACTAGTAAGATAAATATGGAGTTTTTCGAACTGTGAGTCATGCAAAACTACTCAAGTCAGTCCTAGAATAAAAATATAGAGCTGGAAAGGAGCATAATAGGTCCCCTTGAGGTTCAGGATAGGTTCAGGTTTTTTTCTAGTCTGTCTTAATACAACACTGATGTGCTATGTACGTGAAAATGGATGTTGGACACTGTAACAGTTCCTACTATCCATACTGACCCTGAAGCTATTCTACTGGAACGTGACTATGTTATAAGAAATGGGGACAAAATCCTTATTCTCTGCAAATATGCATTACCTGATGCTTAAATGATGCTCCAGCAGTCTCAGTTAGCTAAATCAAGTCGGTATATTCCAAAGTTACATCCTTTTTAGAAAGAAACTGTTGTCAGCTCAACTGGTCACATTTTCTCACAGCCTCTCTTCTACTGAGCCTCGCAAACGGTGTATTTATGTCTATTTTGACAGCTAGTAGCCACAACTCAGCCATTTCAGGATCTCTCAAAGGATATATCTCTGGAACGCATTTTTCCCATTGCTTGTTTCTTTCACAACACACCAGATAAACACAGATGCGAACCATATTCCATGTCAGGCACAGAGACAGGAGCAAGTCGAGGTGGAGTGGGTTGTAACCAAAATATGTGGTAAAAACACAGACTGCAAAAACACTTGATATCAAATCTGCAAATAAAAACAAAAAAAATCACTCCAAAGTTTTCTCTGCACGTCTTGAGTAATAAAAGCCTGATAACATCAACAGACTTACACATAACTACCAGAATGTACCCTCCACCACAGATCAGTGAGGAAAAAGAGGGAGTTTCATATTAAACAGACTGTAACATTGGAAGATACCGACTCAATTTAGCTAACTGAGGCTGCTGAAACATCATATTAGTGTCAGCTGAACTTTGGAATGCATATTTGCAGAGAGAGAGAGAGGGCTGTGGATTTTGGCCACCATTTCTAACAGTGTAGTCACGGTCCGAGAGAGTACACTGTAAAAAAAAACTTTTTTTTCCACAGAAATTTACTGTATTATTTTACAGGTTTTTTTTCAGTTTTTTTACATTAAGTGTAAATGCCATAGAAACACAGCTAATTATTTTTATTAAAAAATATTAACCATAAAATAAAGGCTGTAATCTGTGAATTAATATAATAGAATATTGTAGTTTTTAACAGGATTATTCAATTGTTTAATGGTCTGGAGTGTTAAATTACATTGAATTCCATGTAAAAATACAAAATTTTCACATCATTTTGCTGAATGTAAAATAAAGGCAACTTTCTGTTTTTTTTACAGCAAAACTTTAAATTTAATGTAAAAAATGTTAAAAAATAAATCGTAAAAAAAAGGTAAAAAGCCTGGCAGCAAAAGTTGCCAAACATTTACCGTAATATGACAGTAAAAAACCTTTGGTTATTCTACAGAGAATTCTTTTTTAAATACAGATATTTACTGTAGACATTGTCTGCATTTTTACAGTCCAACTGTTGTAAAATAAATAAAAATTCTCATTATAAAACAACTCTAGAATGTTAAATGAATGTATAAATCTGCACAAAAAATGTAAAATTTCGCAGAAATACATTAAAATTACCTAATTTAAATAAAGGCTTGTTTTTATACAGTATTCTTTTGTAAATTCATAAGATTGTCTGATTCATCCATAAGAACGCCCCATCAAAGTACAGATTTCTGGATGTAAAACATAAAAAAAATGTGTAAAATTACATTCAAATTACCCTCCTTTAACACCCATTAATGGTATCTTGAGAGTGTTAGGCTTTAATTTTATGTGATTATCCAATCTATTTACAATAAATTCCTGGTAAATATTGGTTTTATACTGTACAAAAAAATAAGATCATGTGATAATAGCTTACAAAGACATAATTTTAATAATCATTATCATTTATATAAATATTATTTGACAGCAATTTCAAGCAACTATCCAATATATCTACAGACTTTTCCAATTAATGTATGAGATTTACTGTATATAAACAGTATTTGAAAGTAATTATAAACAAATATCTAATATCCGTCTGCCACTCTTCTTCAGGGGGATTTTTTGTATAACGTGCCGTCTACAGTTAGTACAGTACTGGAAGCCTGAATGAACCACCACATCATTCTTCAAAACCTGCCACTTACAGGCTATTTGAGGCTAAAGAGAGCTATTGTATTTAGGTCTTGATGCAAAGTATATTGGTGTTGGGGCTATATATCAAAATCAAATGGTCATAAAATGTGTGTTTTTTGTATCCTATGTTCCATCCTGGTTTTTGAGCCTGAAAGACCTCTTAATGATTGACATTTACAATCATGTCCCTTGCCTGTTTATGTAGACATGAATAAACCACAGCTGTTGGCATAATGGTCTGCCAACTCCTAGCAGTAGAGTAGGACTTGTATATAGCTTAGCAGTTATTTGAAGAGAGGTTAACAGTGGTACAGAGACATGTAGGTCTAGACACGCCTGTTTAAGCACTGTATTAGCCTTTCAAACTACCCTGAACATGAACCGTCACTGCATGGCCTCAGCCACTCCATAGCTCAACTAGACAACCCACAACCAAGAGCTCTTCTAAGTATAGTTGAATCAATCAATGTAATAATTGTGACAGATTATACACAGTTCATATACCTTCAAAAATATCATGTATTAGTACAGTTAAAGCCCAACTGTGGGACTGTTGTCTCCCCTTTCTGGCAGTGAGAGTAAAAAAAACACTGCCAACTCATGCTTACATCGTAGGCTCTGGTGCAGCCTACTCCAATCGTGAAATGAATCGTTTCACTATCAGAATTTGATCCATTTGGTCCGAACATTTGAAAGTCTAGAAGAGCTGCACGATTAAATTGTTTTATCCCCATTCAAGTTAGCTGAGAGCTGGCGGAAGTCTGGTTCACATGCTTCGCCCATAGAGCGCACAGGTCAGTGCAGGAATGTCACCACCGCCTGTGAAATACAGAGAGATTTATCTGGCAGTCATAGGCTTATTCAGCATTGTGCAAACTCTGTTTTCTTGTTTTTTATAATTATGTGTATTATTGATGTATATGCATTTGTATGTTCTATGCAGGTTTTGCACATGATTGGTCTTCATATTTGCATACATAGATTTTTTTCATTGTTAGTGTGTAAACCTTTTGGCCTCTTAGCTGACTGTTGCAGTCACAGAATGTGATATGTATAGTGTGTAAATCTAGCACTTATTTGGCTGTTGCAATCACATTGTGTGATATTTTTCTCCTATTACTTGGATTATTTTCTTGTTTCTAATTTTCTAATGTATAATGTATTTGCATTTTCTATGGAGGTTTTGCACATGATTGGTCTACATACAGTATATACATACATGAATTTTTATTGTTGCATTTAAATGTATATGCTATCATGTAATGCATGATAGCATGTAAATCTATCAGTCACTTACCTGACTGTTACTATCACAATATATGATATATTTAGTAAGTCTATCGGTCACTTATATTGCTGTTACTATCACATGTGTGATATATTAGATAGATAGATATAGATAGATAACACATGATAGATATCAACTGAATGTGTCAAGAGTTGAGCTAACACTAAGGGAAAGTAAGATAGCAGCATCCAACACCAGCTATAACTTGACATAAGTAAAGCGTTGATGTTGCATAAGTGTCAGAATTATGAAATGTATGTCGAGTCAGCAATTGCCTTTTGTATGCATTAAGTAAGTCTGTGTGGCGTTAGATAACGTAACGTTATGCCGGTCCTAATGAAGCTTTTAACGTTAGCCTTGAATCAGAATCGTGCATCAGTCATAGTAACGTTAAATAAGTTACATTTGTCAGTTGACCAGTACATATTTAAGCTCCTATTCTGTCCTGCAAACATGTAAATAAAAGGCTGTGAAGAGTTGTGACCTGACAAAGACTTTAAGTGGCAGCTAGTCTGCTAGTGTTAATAAGTTTAGCCAGTTAGCTTGATAAGTTACTAATACTATTAATTAAAGAAACATTAGACCACCCAGCTGCTCCTACTTACTGCTAGAAGTAAGTTAAATAAGTTATTGGTAACCTGCCGCCTACCAACTAAGTTAGTGTTGGTGTGTGTGTTCCTTGACTTTGCAGCAATAGCAATAGTAATAGCAATAATAACAATAAAATTGTAATATAGCAGCACAGAAACAGCAATATAGCATTTAAAATAAGAAACAATGTGGTAAGATTTACAGTTTGGTAGTGATATCTATAGTGTAGCGTGTGTAAAGTGCTGTGTGTGAGGGTCTTGCCCTAATAGATGTGCATGTTTGTGTGTGCTCGGTTGTGACTGTGTGTGTGTGTGTGTGTGTGTGTGTCTGTGTTCACATACGGCCTGTATGGTTATAGCAAGGTTCCGGGCCTCAACATCCCCTAGTTCATACCCAGCCTCACCACCCTGCAGGAGGGCGTTCTCAGCCAGGCGAAAGCAGAGAAAGTGGAGTTCAAGAAACTGCTGCTGGGTGCTACACTGCATGACCCAGGCCTACTATCTGTTTACCAGGTGTGTGCACCGTGCAGTAGCCTTGACCACTCTGTTGCACTTACACAAGCATGGAAAGTAATTTCAACAGTTTTCAGGTCTAGAGAATACTTTGTACCTCTAAGTATTACCTGGAATCTACACAGGCAGCGTTCTTGATGTGTTTTTATAATGCGCATGAGTTGCGCATGCAGGGTTCTAGACTAACCTTTCTACTAGTTGCACAACCAACTTTCTCAGTAGGTGGCCCCACCACAAGATGTGGTCACACTTGTCTCAGTGTTTTGGGTCACGCATCTGTCACTGCAGGTTTTGTAGTTGTTACTGTTATGCTTCTTCAAATTTTTGGGAGTTGCCTACAATGTACTGTTGTGTCAAGTCCCGTGGTTCAGGGCCATGGTTTAAGTTGCGTACATTTTCATTTAGACATATCGATGGGATAGGAATCATTTATTCCATTTTAACCAGGATGGGGACAAGGCAAGTTCTGGAGTCAGTCACATGATTGGAACAAGACAGGAGAATGACTCAAAAGGTAGGGAGGTGATGAGAAAGGAGTAAAATCTCACGTGTGCCTGACCAGCCTGCTCTCTTTACATCATCCGCACCCTTCAGCTCTGCGTCTCTACCTCATCATTCTCTTCTCTCCTTATTTTGCTTTTTAAAATAATCAGATGCAGTTCGCAACAAAAGAGTTGTTTCAGCTCTGATCCACGCCTTCAGTTTCCTCGACTGAGGATAACTTTTTTATGCAGATGATGCAAAGGTATCAGTAATAGAAAGATAAGCAATACCAGTGCAATATGTCAAAATATAATCTTACAATAAAATATATTACATGACTGCATCTTTGTTCTAAAGAATCATTTGATTTCCCTGCCACTTGCACTAGTGCCAACAAGTCAAATATTAAATCGCACGTCCCAAAAAAAAGGTTACTTGTTACTCGCAGTCTAGAGCCCTGCGTGCATGTGCAATCCACTAGGTGCATATTAGGGCATATTAGGTCACTTTTCAATTGAACTTTAAACTTTCAAACCTGGTGAAATATTAAAGTTCAAACTATAATGATGTGATCGAATTCAAAATGGGAGCACTGCAGATAACGCTTGCCCCACTAACAATTTAGTAATCTGCTCTCCAGAGTCCCAGATTCACGTAGTGTGCCCTAATGCATGACATAGGGCTAGGTAGAGAGAGCACAATGAAAAATGGAGGAAACTCGGATCATCTCAACACCAACTCACCTTAAAGCACTGTGTGTAAGCATTTTGGATTTTACTCTATCGATGGCAAAATTATTGATAAAGATAAGGCTGTTTGCCGACTTTGTAAGAAACAACTACTTTACAGTAATGTTAATACAACAACGAATGGAGTCACCTGTTAGCTTAAGTGAGGCTAAAGAATAAGAGCACCAGCAGCTACACATCATCGCCTAACTTCCTATTTTTGCCTATAAATTACATAATGTTAATGTTCTATATAATTCAAACAAATTCCATAACAATTTGAAATCGTTCAAACTTTATTTTGGGAAAAAATGACAGCCCTAGTGCGTATGCTACACGGGATTGAAGCTATTGACTGTATTGATTATAGGGATTTTAATCATGTTATTTTATATATAATATGTATATTTGTAGTTTGTTGTTTTTTTTTTATTTCAAACTGTACATTCTGCATAATTCAATCATTGTATTGCAAGTCAAAAACTCACTCTCTTGCCTAGAGCTTGTGCAAAATACTGCACCTAGGGTTTTAACTGATTCCAAATGTAGAGATTACTACATCACTCCAAATTAAGCATCCCTACATGGGATACCAGTCAGTTTTACAAATAGTTTTAAGATTTGTTGATCACATTTAAAGAACAGCTTGATCTGGCCCCAACCTTAATTTCAGACCTTTTAAAATCCTTAACGTCCCTGCACTAAAAGAGGCAAAGTTTGATCCTGCTCAATTTCTGTTCAAGCGGCAAACTGCACTCCTTTAGAGCAGCAGCCTGGAGGCAAAGTTGCCATTGTGTGTACATTAAAAACAATACAGGCAACAATGTTGCCACCTGTTGGTGTGCAGGCACTTTTAAGAGCATGATACATATTTTCTATTTTTGTATTCTCAGGACAAGGCTTGGTGAGGCTCACTGCAGAGGATCATAGCCATCACTGGAATTCTGAAAGGAAGTGGATGACTTTCAATCTGCCGTATGAACTTAAAGCTTTTTTTAGCATGAAGATTCATATCTGTAAGTTAATACTGATTATGTATTACCTTATTTGTTCGTTACTGGAAAGAATTTAGCTCCTGTTTTTGGCTTTAGCCCTATTTCCATGGCTAAGGAAAGTGCCATCAATATTTGCCAGAGGTGGGGGACTCAAGTCACATGACTTGATGCAAGTCACAAATTTGAGGACTTGTGACTTCCTTGACTAACACTAATAAGACTCGACTTGACTTTGACTTGAGGCAGATGACTCGAAAAGACTTGACAGTTTTTATTTAGCTGAACTGCCTATTTGTATTGTATTTGTACAGTTACTGTTTGAGACATGATAGGGTGACTTCTAGTGCAGTGTACTCAGGCTTTAAAGACAGTGTCTAGCAGGACCTGTGCTGATTTTCTCTCGAGCTTAATATTACCAGACCGTTTCTGATTCAGACAAGACAGCTTATGAATTGACAGCTTTTCATGACAGAGCTTCATCATTCTGTTGGCGGTCCCTCACTAGTTCAAAGTCAGTATAACTCAACCACAGCAGAATGGTCTCTCCCTCTCTCTAATCAACTGTGTGACAAATGCAATCCTTCGAGATCAGGCAAACAAGATGGTATTTTTTCTTGATGAGGATTACAATTTCAATGTTCTGGATATATTAGTCTACACAATCCACAGCAGAAAAGTAATCATCAGATAGAATACTATGTTTCGTTGTGCAAACGGGAACTGCAGATAGATATTCCGTTGGCGAGTAAATGTACCAAAATAGTCATGTGTTGCAGCCAGAGACTCAGGCTGACACTGGGCTGTAGTATAACTTGCAGTTTTTTTATTTACGCACTTTACAACCACAACAAAGCAGTATATGTAGCTTACAGTCCACCAGCATATTTTCACTGCTGCTAAAACCCACTAGCTTTGAGATAACTACCGCAACTGGAGGAAGTTCCTCTTCTTCTACAACTTCTGATTCAAAATTCTCACCTTACTCAAAGGCACAACCTGGTGGCGGAAGCCGTACAACACATCCACAAACATCAATACTGCATAGAATACAAAATTATGAACACTGGATCCTAGAAAACATGTTAGATTATTTATTTATTTTTGTTTACTTTTTTATAAAGTTAATCTACTAATCAATAGTGGTATTTATAAATCCTAACCATAACATCCCTAGTTATAGAGACTAACTAGCAGGTACAGTTTTTTTCATGACATGGCTTGCCATTGTACCCCTTTCTCTCATGTTTAAAGCGCTTCTTTCATGGTGACTTGACTTGTGACTTACTTGACTTGTCTTGCTTGCTGGTTTGGCAGTTGGCTTGCTTGTGTCTAAACACAGTGACTTAGGACTTGCTTGAGCCTTTAAGGTTAAGAGTTGAGACTTGCTTGTGAATTGCACATATGTAACTTACTCCCACCTCTGATATTTGTGAACATGAACTACTCAATCCCAAAGTCACAACCAAAGAAGTAAGACTCAAATTTGTGATGTCATTAGGCATAAAGTCTGGAGCTGCTTCATAGACATAGACTAATTTTGTAGATATTTTTTGATACCCAAATGAGTTTTATTCTATTGTAGCCTTTCATTTCTGAAACAGAAAATGTACCTGTATACTTAGAACATCCCCCTGGATGTTCTCAGTGTCATCTGTAACATCTTTCTCAATTCATTCTTTTTGGAAAAGCTCCAGACATTATATCAGATGACATCACAAATTTGAATTTTAGCTAAATAATTTTTGGATTAGGGAGAGATTAGTTTAAGTTCACTAACATATTTGAACCATCTTGGACCATAGGAATAACACATATGAATTCCTAATTTGGCCGTAGTTCCCCTTTTGCTATAATGCAACATGCAAGACATTGTACTGATCCAATGTACAAAACTGTTTCGCTTCCAATGATGTCTGTTGAAGTAATCTGAATGAGAAAAAAAATAAAGACATTCTAGTAAAGTATTCTGTTTGAGGTCTTATTGGGTTGATCAGCTTCAGACCCACATTATAATTTGATATGGTTGTTTATTGATTTAGTAATTCTGACACTTTAACGATAACACTATAAAAATAGTGAATTACTTAGGTAATTTCATGATACATTCTGGGTATTATACATCTTGAAATCTTATACATCTCAAATGGGGATCTGCATTGAATGGACTGGACAATATTGTAAAATGTCAGCAGAAAAATGTATATTTATTCAGTGTAAAAAAGTTAATATAAAGGGTACTTTTACATAGACCTTCTGCTTTTTTTTTTTTTACAGACAAAACCCCATACATTAATGTGAAATGTCTGTAGATATATTGAGGAGCTGCTTGCAATTACTGTCAATTACTAACATTTATATAAAGTAAACCCTATACATGGAAAAAATATTTAGATATATTGGATAGTTGCTTGTCATTACTGTAAAATAATGTTTATATAAAGTTAACCTCATACATTAATGGGAAAAGCCTGTAAATATATTGGAGAATAGGTTGTAATTGTTGTCAAATAATGTTTATATAAAGTAGTGATCATTAAAATTATGTTTTTGTAAGCTATTATCACATGATCTTATTTTTTTTTGTACGGTATAAAACCTACATTTACCAGGAATTTACTATAAATAGATTGGATAATCACATATAATAAAAACTGAAAGCTCTCAAGATACCATTAATGGGTGTTAAAGGAGGGGAATTTGAATGTTATTTTACACATTTTTTCAGTTTTTTACAACCAGAAATCTGTACTTTGATGGGGAGTTCTTGTAGATGGACTGGATAATCCTATGAATTTACCAAAGATTACTGTATGAAAACAACAGTCGTCATTTAAATTAGGTAATTTTAAGGTATTTCTGCAATGTTTTTCATTTTTTGTGCAGATTTATACATTTATTTAACATTCCAGCTATGTTTTATGATGAGGTTTCTTCTTTATTTTACAACACTTGGACCGTAAAAATGCAGACAATGTCCAAAGTAAATATCCGTATTTTAAAAAAAAATCAATGTAGAATAACTAAGGGTTTTTTACAGTCATTTGACGGTAAGTGTTTGGCAACTTTTGCTGCCAGACTTTTTACCGTTTTTTTACCATTTTTTTTTTACAGTGTAGCTTCAGGGTCAGTATGGAGAGTAGGAATTGTTACAGCGACCAAGACCCATTTCCACATACATATTGGCATATCAGTATTGAAAAACTGAAAAAACCCAAACCTATGCTTTAATTATTACTGGTTTAGTATTTACCCCTTGAACTGCTGTAATTCACAAAGCTTTCTTTTTTTCCATCTTTTGCATCTTGGTTCAATTTCCTCTCCTGTGCCACACATTTTAGTTACTTTAGACATCAGTGAACCCTTCAATTCCAACAATTTTCGGCCAGTAGCTTTTTTGGCATTTATCAAGTGTCAGTGGGTGGGCCAAATTTTACATTTTGTATGCAAAAATTCAGTTTTGATTTTATAATGTGTGTGTACATGCATACTAGTGTAATGTATGTGTGTGCCCTGGATATAGCAATCACCTTTACCAATGTAAGATTGCTGTGCCCTGTGGGAAATAAATCAACCTTTTATGAAGGGAGCACATCCACCTGTATCTGACACAGTTCTTATAAGAGCTGTGTCCTTGTCTCTCTTAAAAAATGCAGAACAATCATGCATGAGCTGGAGAGATCCATGCTCTTATATTTGTCCGTTCTCTATTTGAACACAGCTTCTGGCTGTGAACTGCTTGGCAGGTTTGATATGCCAAGTTTGTTCAAGCAGGGAGACATAATGATCGGGGGGATTTTCCCAGTTTTCAACAAAGATATAAGCAGCACTTCTACATTTGAGAGTGACCCACCTGGAGTGAAGTGCACAGGGTAAGTTTAAACAGATCTGACTTTTCTTGCTTTATACAGCCTCCTCTAATATTATCTTACAAACCTAATCTCATATGTACATGTATATCTCTGTTATTTTACAACATATTTCAAAACCTTTTTAGATTTGACCTGCGAGCATTTCGATGGACCCAAGTGATGATATTTGCAATTGAAGAAATCAACAAAGATCCGACTCTCCTGCCAAACATATCGCTTGGCTATAGGATCCTTAACTCATGTTCATCTCCCACAAATACTTTACGTGCTGCACTAACTCTGGCCAGTAGACCAGAGGAGACAGAGTCAACTTCCCCTTGTCCTCCAGCAATATCTGCCCTCATAGCTGAGGCTGGTTCATCTCAGTCTTTAGCTTTGGCTGGAACCTTTGGACCATTTCAAATGCCAGTTGTAAGAGATTATCTAGATGTTTTATTGCATTATTGTTCTGTGATATTTGATGATTTTCAAGTGCTTGTTGTGTGACATTTTGTGAGACCTCTATTGGTGTTTTTTCTTACAGGTAAGTTACTTCTCAACATGTGCCTGTCTGAGTAACAGAGCTAAATATCCTACATTTTTTCGAACAATCCCCAGCGACTATTTCCAGGCAAAAGCTTTGGCTGCACTGGTCAAACGGTTTGGCTGGCAGTGGATTGGAGCCATACAGTCAGACAATGACTATGGGCGGAATGGGATCCTGGCTTTTACTGAAGAGGTTGAAAAGCTTGGGGTTTGTGTTGCATTTGTTGGGACAATTGGACGGACATACACAATGGATAAAATTCTGAATGTTGTGGAAATGATTAAGCAGTCCACTGTCAAAGTTATTCTTGCTTTTGTTCCTGAGAGTGACTTTTATCTTTTGATGAAAGAGGTAGTAAAACAGAACATTACAGGAATTCAGTGGATTGGCAGCGAGGCCTGGATAACAGCTCCTCAAGCCTCCACTCCAGAAATATACCAAGCTTTTGGAGGAGCCCTTGGATTTGTGGTAAAGAAGATGGCTATTCCAAACCTAAAACCATTCCTTACAGGCATTAGCCCATACACCGATCCAGGTGCAGCATTTGTGAGGGATTTCTGGGAGATTATGGTGGGCTGTAGACCTGCTTTGCCTGGGGAACACACTGGTACTGAGGCAACAAATAAAATATGCACAGGCAATGAGACATTAATGAATTCCCAGGATGTTTTTTTCAATGTCACAGAGCTCAGAGTTTCTTATAATGTGTATAAGGCAGTTTATGCAATTGCACATGCTCTTCACCAGCTGGTATTTTGCCAACCAGTTGGAGAAAAACCAGTGAGCCCATGTTTGAACATATCAGAAATTCAGCCCGAAGAGGTGAGAGATAGTGTAAGTAATTGTTAGCAACATATACGTGTAAATAAATAGTTTATTTGTCTGTATAAAAATAATCTTGTTAATATGAACAAAAACATAAAAAAATGTCTAACAGATAATCTGTTATCTTTTTCTTAGGTCTCTCATCACCTACAAAGGGTGAATTTTAGGAATCAGTTTAGGGATAATGTGTTCTTTGATGAGAACGGCGACCCTCCTGCTTCTTATGATGTTATTAACTGGCAGCTGAGAGATGGGCAGGTGCAACATGTGATATTGGGTCATTTTGCCTCTGCTGCTAACGGTGGTTATGAGCTCAGCATCCAGGAGGAAAAGATAGTGTGGAGAACTGGAAAAATGGTAATCAGGAAGACTTTTTTCATGCACCAAGCTTATTGTTTATCAACTATGTATTGAAACATTAGATCAGTATGACATTTTTTGGGCCGCACTATGACACTGTGTATGTTTTTTTCTTTGTTTGTTTTGTTTCTCAGGTTCCGACATCAGTGTGCTCTAATGTTTGTCCAATAGGAACCAGGAAAGCTGAAATTAAGGGAAGACCCACCTGCTGTTTTGACTGCATCCCGTGTGCTGACGGAACTATAGCCAATTCAACAGGTACAGACATGTATCCACAGTATGTGTGCCATACTAAACCAAACATGAACAATCCAGTGCCATGTATTTAAAGCCTCTGGAAATTTGGCTTGGACTAGTAAAAATACATATACGACATCAAAATTGAGTGTCTCATTAAACATCCACAAAAATCTAAGTGAAAATATATGTTCATAACTATTAGAAAAGCCCTGCCCCTAAAATCCCCTAGCTCTTTCATCTGTTTCACTCTGTGGATGTCTTGTTTTTCATTCTGATATGATGAATATAGCAAAATGAACTGGGTTAAGATGCAGAAATGCTACCAATAACACAGAAATGAGACAATGTGCTTAACACAGCACATCACGTCGTTCATGATTGATTTGTGGCATTAATTGCGTAATTTTCGCAATAAATGTCCAATGACCAAGCCCAATTCAAACCCAATATCAGGAGAGTTTACAAAAACTTAACAATATTTGAATATTTGAAATATCAAATTTGGATTGAAACTAATACTTTTTAGATGCTTACTATTCTGTACATAAGACCCTAAATTACATAATTAGAAGGCTCTTGTGGGTTTCCAGTGGCTTTAATGTTTGCATATCCATATTTAAATATTAGTGTCAGTTTAACTGGATTTTGTGTTAAATGTATTGCTTTTAAGAGTGTCATTTCCTGCAAATGTGAGATCCAGATTCAGAACTCATACTTTCAGTTCATGTTTAACAGGTGCAGCAGACTGCACACCCTGTCCACAGGAATACTGGTCCAATGACAGGAAAGATGAGTGCATTCCAAAAACTATTGAGTTCCTGACATATTATGAGCCAATGGGAATAGCTCTCACAGTTGTGTCCCTGCTAGGAGCAACTCTGTCGCTGGCCACGATGACCATCTTTATCCGCTGCAGAGACACCCCTGTGATAAAGGCCAGCAACTCTGAGCTGAGCTGTTTTTTGCTGTTTTCTCTTTCTTTGTGTTTTCTCTGTCCCCTCACTTTCATTGGTAGACCCACGGTCTGGACTTGCATGCTGCGCCACACAGCTTTTGGAGTGACATTTGCACTTTGTATTTCCTGTGTCTTGGGAAAAACTATTGTTGTCGTAACAGCTTTCAAAGCCACGTTTCCTGGCAGCAAAGTGGCAGGAAAGTTTGGTCCTGTGCAGCAACGGATCATAGTTTGCTCATGCACTTTGATTCAGATAGTAATATGTGTGTTGTGGCTAAAGTTAAACCCACCTTTCCCAGACATGGTTTTCAGATACAGCAATAAGAAGATAGTTTTAGAATGCAACACTGGCTCTGAGGCTGCTTTCTATGCAGTGCTGGGGTACATAGGGGTTCTTGCAATAATATGTTTGGTCCTGGCATTTCTAGCAAGAAAGTTGCCTGATAACTTTAATGAAGCCAAATTTATCACCTTTAGCATGCTGATATTCTGTGCAGTGTGGATCACCTTTATCCCAGCATATGTCAGCTCTCCTGGAAAGTTCACTGTAGCTGTGGAGATATTTGCAATTTTGTCTTCAGCATATGGTTTATTAATTTGCATTTTTGCACCTAAATGTTACATAATATTGATAAAGCCAGAGAAAAATACCAAGAAGCATGTCATGGGAAAAAATCTGAACAAAGGACTATGATTTATTAGTTTTAATGGATGTTGCCTCTGTTCCTGCTAACTTTCATGTTATATATTGTAGTATGTGAGTGGTAAGCAAGATGATGTAACATTTCTGACATTTAATTTATAAATGTTCTATATATAAAATATGACATTAATGAGTTATCAGATATACTCTAGGCAAAAACCATGGGTTACTTAATATATATTATTTTTTGCTGCATAATTTACTCATAAGTGATGAATGAAGCTCTTGAAGCTCATCAAGAGAATGCCAAGAGTGTGCAAAGCAGTAATCAGAGCAAAGGGTGGCTATTTTGAAGAAACTAGAATATAAAACATGTTTTCAGTTATTTCACCTTTTTTTGTTAAGTACATAACTCTACATGTGTTCATTCATAGTTTTGATGCCTTCAGTGAGAATCTACAATGTAAATAGTCATGAAAATAAAGAAAACGCATTGAATGAGAAGGTGTGTCCAAACCTTTGGCCTGTACTGTATATATATATATATTAAACAGGCATTGCACTAGTAAGATAAATATGGAGTTTTTCGAACTGTGAGTCATGCAAAACTACTCAAGTCAGTCCTAGAATAAAAATATAGAGCTGGAAAGGAGCATAATAGGTCCCCTTGAGGTTCAGGATAGGTTCAGGTTTTTTCTAGTCTGTCTTAATACAACACTGATGTGCCATGTACGTGAAAATGGATCTTGGACGCTGCAACAGTTCCTACTGTCCATACTGACCCTGAAGCTATTCTACTGGAAAGTGACTATGTTATAAGAAATAGGGACAAAATCCTTATTCTCTGCATATATGCATTACCTGATGCTTAAATGATGCTCCAGCAGTCTCAGTTAGCTAAATCAAGTCGGTATATTCCAAAGTTACATCCTTTTTAGAAAGAAATTCCCTCATCTTGTTTCTCCAGAACATTCCTTGCCAAGCTGCAGCGGTGGGATACAATCTAGTAGTCGCATGTAGATTTGCTGCTGGAGCTGCCTTTTTACTCACATTACAGAGTGAACCACATGCTACATATTTATTTACACTTACTGCCTCGACAACTGTTGTCAGCTCAACTGGTCACATTTTCTCACAGCCTCTCTTCTACTGAGCCTTGCAAACTGTGTATTTATGTCTATTTTGACAGCTAGAGGCCACAACTCAGCCATTTCAGGATCTCTCAAAGGATATATCTCTAGAATGCATTTTTCCCATTGCTTGTTTCTTTCACAACACACCAGATAAACACATATGCAAACCATATTCCATGCCATGCACAGAGACAGGAGCAAATCGAGGTGGAGTGGGTTGTAACCAAAATATGTGGTAAAAACACAGACTGCAAAAACACTTGATATCAAATCTGCAAATAAAAAAAGAAAAAATCACTCCAAAGTTTTCTCTGCACATCTTGAGTAATAAAAGCCTGATAACATCAACAGACTTACACATAACTACCAGAATGTACCCTCCACCACAGATCAGCAAGGAAAAAGAGGGAGTTTCATATTAAACAGACTGTAACTTTGGAAGATACCGACTCAATTTAGCTAACTGAGGCTGCTGAAACATCATATTAGTGTCAGCTGAACTTTGGAATGCATATTTGCAGAGAGAGAGGGCTGTGGATTTTGGCCACCATTTCTAATAGTGTAGTCACGGTCCGAGAGAGTAGCTTCAGGGTCAGTATGGAGAGTAGGAATTGTTACAGCGACCAAGACCCATTTCCACATACATATTGGCATATCAGTATTGAAAAACTGAAAAAAACCCAAACCTATGCTTTAATTATTACTGGTGAAGTATTTACCCCTTGAACTGCTAAAATTCACAAAGCTTTCTTTTTTTTCCATCTTTTGCATCTTGGTTCAATTTCTTCTCCTGTGCCACATATTTTAGTTACTTTAGACATCAGTGAACCCTCCCAAACAATTTTTGGCCAGTAGCTTTTTTGGCATTTGTCAAGTGTCAGTGGGTTGGCCAAATTTTACATTTTGTATGCAAAAATTCAGTTTTGATTTTATAATGTGTGTGTACATGCATACTAGTGTAATGTATGTGTGTGCCCTGGATATAGCAATCACCTTTACCAATGTAAGATTGCTGTGCCCTGTGGGAAATAAATCAACCTTTTATGAAGGGAGCACATCCACCTGTATCTGACACAGTTCTTATAAGAGCTGTGTCCTTGTCTCTCTTAAAAAATGCAGAACAATCATGCATGAGCTGGAGAGATACATGCTCTTATATTTGTCCGTTCTCTATTTGAACACAGCTTCTGGCTGTGAACTGCTTGGCAGGTTTGATATGCCAAGTTTGTTCAAGCAGGGAGACATAATGATCGGGGGGATTTTCCCAGTTTTCAACAAAGATATAAGCAGCACTTCTACATTTGAGAGTGACCCACCTGGAGTGAAGTGCACAGCGTAAGTTTAAACAGATCTGACTTTTCTTGCTTTATACAGCCTCCTCTAATATTATCTTACAAACCTAATCTCATATGTACATGTATATCTCTGTTATTTTACAACATATTTCAAAACCTTTTTAGATTTGACCTGCGAGCATTTCGATGGACCCAAATGATGATATTTGCAATTGAAGAAATCAACAAAGATCCGGCTCTCCTGCCAAACATATCGCTTGGTTATAGGATCCTTAACTCATGTTCATCTCCCACAAATACTTTACGTGCTGCACTAACTCTGGCCAGTAGACCAGAGGAGACAGAGTCAACTTCCCCTTGTCCTCCAGTAATATCTGCCCTCATAGCTGAGTCTGGATCATCTCAGTCTTTAGCTTTGGCTGGAACCTTTGGACCATTTCAAATGCCAGTTGTAAGAGATTATCTAGATGTTTTATTGCATTATTGTTCTGTGATATTTGATGATTTTCAAGTGCTTGTTGTGTGACATTTTGTGAGACCTCTATTGGTGTTTTTTCTTACAGGTAAGTTACTTCTCAACATGTGCCTGTCTGAGTAACAGAGCTAAATATCCTACATTTTTTCGAACAATCCCCAGCGACTATTTCCAGGCAAAAGCTTTGGCTGCACTGGTCAAACGGTTTGGCTGGCAGTGGATTGGAGCCATACAGTCAGACAATGACTATGGGCGGAATGGGATCCTGGCTTTTACTGAAGAGGTTGAAAAGCTTGGGGTTTGTGTTGCATTTGTTGGGACAATTGGACGGACGTATACTATGGATAAAATTCTGAATGTTGTGGAAATGATTAAGCAGTCCACTGTCAAAGTCATTCTTGCTTTTGTTCCTGAGGGTGACTTTTATCTTTTGATGAAAGAGGTAGTAAAACAGAACATTACAGGAATTCAGTGGATTGGCAGCGAGGCCTGGATAACAGCTCCTCAAGCCTCCACTCCAGAAATATACCAAGCTTTTGGAGGAGCCCTTGGATTTGTGATAAAGAAGATGGCTATTCCAAACCTAAAACCATTCCTTACAGGCATTAGCCCATACACCGATCCAGGTGCAGCATTTGTGAGGGATTTCTGGGAGATTATGGTGGGCTGTAGACCTGCTTTGCCTGGGGAACACACTGGTACTGAGGCAACAAATAAAATATGCACAGGCAATGAAACATTAATGAATTCCCAGGATGTTTTTTTCAATGTCACAGAGCTCAGAGTTTCTTACAATGTGTATAAGGCAGTTTATGCAATCGCACATGCTCTTCACCAGCTGGTATTTTGCCAACCAGTTGGAGAAAAACCAGTGAGCCCATGTTTGAACATATCAGAAATTCAGCCCAAAGAGGTGAGAGATAGTATAAGTAATTGTTAGCAACATATACGTGTAAATAAATAGTTTATTTGTCTGTATAAAAATAATCTTGTTAATATGAACAAAAACATAAAAAAATGTCTAACAGATAATCTGTTGTCTCTTTCTTAGGTCTCTCATCACCTACAAAGGGTGAATTTTAGGAATCAGTTTAGGGATAATGTGTTCTTTGATGAGAACGGCGACCCTCCTGCTTCTTATGATGTTATTAACTGGCAGCTGAGAGATGGGCAGGTGCAACATGTGACATTGGGTCATTTTGCCTCTGCTGCTAACGGTGATTATGAGCTCAGCATCCAGGAGGAAAAGATAGTGTGGAGAACTGGAAAAATGGTAATCAGGAAGACTTTTTCCATGCACCAAGCTTATTGTTTATCAACTATGTATTGAAACATTAGATCAGTATGACATTTTTTGGGCCGCACTATGACACTGTGTATGTTTTTTTCTTTGTTTGTTTTGTTTCTCAGGTTCCGACATCAGTGTGCTCTAATGTTTGTCCAATAGGAACCAGGAACGCTGAAATTAAGGGAAGACCCACCTGCTGTTTTGACTGCATCCCGTGTGCTGACGGAACTATAGCCAATTCAACAGGTACAGACATGTATCCACAGTATGTGTGCCATACTAAACCAAACATGAACAATCCAGTGCCATGTATTTAAAGCCTCTGGAAATTTGGCTTGGACTAGTAAAAATACATATACGACATCAAAATTGAGTGTCTCATTAAATATCCACAAAAAGCTGAGTGAAAATAAATGTTCATAACTATTAGAAAAGCCCTGCCCCTAAAATCCCCTAGCTCTTTCATCTGTTTCACTCTGTGGATGTCTCGTTTTTCATTCTGATATGATGAATATAGCAAAATGAACTGGGTTAAGATGCAGAAATGCTACCAATAACACAGAAATGAGACAATGTGCTTAACACAGCACATCATGTCATTCATGATTGATTTGTGGCATTAATTGCGTAATTTTCGCAATAAATGTCCAAGCATAACCAAGCCCAATTCAAACCCAATATTAGGAGAGTTTACAAAAACTTAACAATATTTGAATATTTGAAATATCGAATTTGGATTGAAACTAATACTTTTTAGATGCTTACTATTCTGTACATAAGACCCTAAATTACATAATTAGAAGGCTCTTGTGGGTTTCCAGTGGCTTTAATGTTTGCATATCCATATTTAAATATTAGTGTCAGTTTAACTGGATTTTGTGTTAAACGTATTGCTTTTAAGAGTGTCATTTCCTGCAAATGTGAGATCCAGATGCAGAACTCATACTTTCAGTTCATGTTTAACAGGTGCAGCAGACTGCACACCCTGTCCACAGGAATACTGGTCCAATGACAGGAAAGATGAGTGCATTCCAAAAACTATTGAGTTCCTGACATATTATGAGCCAATGGGAATAGCTCTCACAGTTGTGTCCCTGCTAGGAGCAACTCTGTCGCTGGCCACGATAACCATCTTTATCCGCTGCAGAGACACCCCTGTGATAAAGGCCAGCAACTCTGAGCTGAGCTGTTTTTTGCTGTTTTCTCTTTTTTTGTGTTTTCTCTGTCCCCTCACTTTCATTGGTAGACCCACGGTCTGGACTTGCATGCTGCGCCACACAGCTTTTGGAGTGACATTTGCACTTTGTATTTCCTGTGTCTTGGGAAAAACTATTGTTGTCGTAACAGCTTTCAAAGCCACGTTTCCTGGCAGCAAAGTGGCAGGAAAGTTTGGTCCTGTGCAGCAACGGATCATAGTTTGCTCATGCACTTTGATTCAGATAGTAATATGTGTGTTGTGGCTAAAGTTAAACCCACCTTTCCCAGACATGGTTTTCAGATACAGCAATAAGAAGATAGTTTTAGAATGCAACACAGGCTCTGAGGCTGCTTTCTATGCAGTGCTGGGGTACATAGGGGTTCTTGCAATAATATGTTTGGTCCTGGCATTTCTAGCAAGAAAGTTGCCTGATAACTTTAATGAAGCCAAATTTATCACCTTTAGCATGCTGATATTCTGTGCAGTGTGGATCACCTTTATCCCAGCATATGTCAGCTCTCCTGGAAAGTTCACTGTAGCTGTGGAGATATTTGCAATTTTGTCTTCAGCATATGGTTTATTAATTTGCATTTTTGCACCTAAATGTTACATAATATTGATAAAGCCAGAGAAAAATACCAAGAAGCATGTCATGGGAAAAAATCTGAACAAAGGACTATGATTTATTAGTTTTAATGGATGTTGCCTCTGTTCCTGCTAACTTTCATGTTATATATTGTAGTATGTGAGTGGTAAGCAAGATGATGTAACATTTCTGACATTTAATTTATAAATGTTCTATATATAAAATATGACATTAATGAGTTATCAGATATACTCTAGGCAAAAACCATGGGTTACTTAATATATATTATTTTTCACTACATAATTTACTCATAAGTGATGAATGATAATTTGTTTTTGCATATTGTTTATTGAATCATTGTAATTTTAACAAATCATTAAATGATTAGTTATTTTTCATACGAGCATTGTGTTAAACAAAGTTATGTTTTTTTTATGATGTGTGCAGTAAAATGTTTTTCCCAACATGTTGCAGTGCTGATATCTGGGGATACACTGTAATTAATTAGATGTATATATACATTAAATTGTCAGAGGTCTGGCTCAATGACTGAGAGACATCATTGTATTTTTGGGCTTCAATTCATTGAACTTCATTTAATCTGTTTTTGGTCCTTTCACAACTAAATGACAATCTTTATTTACACTGGAACTTAGTAAATATTGCATTGTCAGTGACGTACAATAGATTTGTCTCATTTAGTTTTGTAAATATACAAGTGGACAAAGACAATTTGTACAAGGTACTGCATTTGAAATATAAATAAAATGAACATGGTTTCTTTGGATAGTCTAGCTAATTAATATCAGTATCAGAAATAATATATAAATAATATAATTCATATATAACTTTGTAAATGGCAAGAAAACATGGAAGGGTAATGCCAGATGGTGTATATTATATAATTATATTATACTCAGTCACATATTGTATTTGAAGAGCTTAACAGTTGTAACTAGAAATGCATTTCGTGTGGAAAATGCGTGTGAATGCTAAAAGCTGAAATGAATCACAAAGCGTTGCTTAAAATACTACAGACTTGTTCATCATCCCCATCTCTACAATTTTATAGAATTTGGTTAACATGGCATAAAAAAATGTTTAGGCGCAAATGGGCATGGCCTATATCAGTCTACCTGACATCATCCAAGGAATACACTGTGCAAATATTATTTGGATAGGCAGCATGGTTCAGGAGTTATTGGCCCAAACGTAAAATGCGTAACTGACCACATGGTGGTGCTGTTGAGCCCATTGTTCAGCATTTCCACATGGGACACCTGTCCATGAAGTTTGAACACGCCTGGGGCATGAGCGACGCTGTGTCTGTCATGGCACGCCTGAGAGTTGTTGTTGTTGTTGTTGTTGTTGTTGTTGTTGTTGTTGTTGTTGTTGTTGTTGTTGTAGCCTAAAATTCACAACTCACACAATTCCCACTCTCAGGCCCCTTATCACCTATGTATCAGATTTCAAATATTGTTGTCATTGTTCTCATTATGTCATTATTGTCATTAATGGCTACAAAATTATTTAAAATCAATTTTACATACAAAAAAGAGACATGTACAGATATATACATATCACATAAACAGTCTACACCAAGGTCACCATATTTCAAAAGTTGGCCATATTTCAAAATGCAGCATTTAGTAGGATTTTACCAATGTTCTCTATCTTGCCAAATAATTTACACATACAATTTGTTTATGTCTAAAACAACTGACAAGCACTTACACAATAACATGATTTTTATCATCCCAAGTCATTTATTATTACTGCAGTATTTACCTGCTTGCACTACTGTACTCCACAAGCTTTCTTGGCCCTGCTTTGTTTAACATCCTCCAGAAATGTGGCTGTTCTATCACCTTTTGCATCTTGGTTCAAATTTCTCTCCTGAGCAGCAAATTTGATTTATTTTATAGATCAGTGCACCTTTCCAAACAGTTTTAGCACAGTAGCTCTTTAGGCTTTTGTCAAGTATGTGATGTGTTACATGTGTGGGTTGGGCAAATTTGGGCCAATTTTTTAGGTGCCATAGAAAAAAAAATGATTCTATGTTGTATAATACACACAGTACTTTATGTGTGTGCACTGAATGTAGAAATCACCTTTAAGATTGCTGTGCCCTGTGGGAAATAAATCAACCATTTATGAAGGGAGCACATTCTCCTGCATCTGACAGAGTTGTTATAAGAGCTGTGTCCTTGTGTCTCTTAAAAATGCAGAGCAAACATGCATGAGTTGGCAAGATCCATTCTTTTATATTTGTCCGTTCTCTACTTGAACACAGCTTCTGGCTGTGAACTGCTTGGCAGGTTTGATATGCCAAGTTTGTTCAAGCAGGGAGACATAATGATCGGGGGGATCTTCCCGGTTTTCAACAAAGATATAAGCAGCACTTCTACATTTGAGAGGGACCCACCTGGAGTGAAGTGTGTAGGGTAAGTTTAAACAGATCTGACTTTTTCATGCTTCACACAGCCTCCTTTAATATTATCTTACAATCTTAACCTGTAGCATCTCTATTATTTTACAACCTATTGCAAAACCATTTTAGTTTTGACCTGCGAGCATTTCGATGGACCCAAGTGATGATATTTGCAATTGAAGAAATCAACAAAGATCCGACTCTCCTGCCAAACATATCGCTTGGCTATAGGGTCCTCAACTCTTGTGCATCTCCTACAAATACTTTACGTGCTGCACTAACTCTGGCCAGTAGACCAGAAGAAACAGAGTCAACTTCCCCTTGTCCTCCGGCAATATCTGCCCTCATAGCTGAGTCTGGATCATCTCAGTCTTTAGCTTTGGCTGGAACCTTTGGACCATTTCAAATGCCAGTTGTAAGAGATTATCTAGATGTTTTATTGCATTATTGTTCTGTGATATTTGATGATTTTCAAGTGCTTGTTGTGTGACATTTTGTGAGACCTCTATTGGTGTTTTTTCTTACAGGTAAGTTACTTCTCAACATGTGCCTGTCTGAGTAACAGAGCTAAATATCCTACATTTTTTCGAACAATCCCAAGTGACTATTTCCAGGCAAAAGCTTTGGCTGCACTGGTCAAACGGTTTGGCTGGCAGTGGATTGGAGCCATACAGTCAGACAATGACTACGGGCGGAATGGGATCCTGGCTTTTACTGAAGAGGTTAAAAAGCTTGGGGTTTGTGTTGCATTTGTTGGGACAATTCTACGGACATACACAATGGATAAAATATTAGATGTTGTGGAAATGATTAAGCAGTCCACTGTCAAAGTCATTCTTGCTTTTGTTCCTGAGGGGGACTTTTATCCTTTGATGAAAGAGGTAGTAAAACAGAACATTACAGGAATTCAGTGGATTGCCAGTGAGGCCTGGATAACAGCTCCTCGACCCTCCACTCCAGAAATATACCAAGCTTTTGGAGGAGCCCTTGGATTTGTGGTAAAGAAGATGGCTATTCCAAACCTAAAACCATTCCTTACAGGCATTAGCCCATACACCGATCCAGGTGCAGCATTTGTGAGGGATTTCTGGGAGATTATGGTGGGCTGTAGACCTGCTTTGCCTGGGGAACACACTGGTACTGAGGAAACAAATGAAATATGCACAGGCAATGAGACATTAACAAATTCCCAGAATGTGTTTTTCAATGTCACAGAGCTCAGAGTTTCTTATAATGTGTATAAGGCAGTTTATGCAATCGCACATGCTCTTCACCAGCTGGTATTTTGCCAACCAGTTGGAGAAAAACCAGTGAGCCCATGTTTGAACCTATCAGAAATTCAGCCCGAAGAGGTGAGAGTAGTAATACATAGTTTATTTACCTGTATAGAAATAATCTTGTTAATATGAACAAAAACATAAAAAAATGTCTAACAGATAATCTGTTGTTTTCCTTTTCTCAGGTCACTCATCACCTACAAAGGGTGAATTTTAGGAATCAGTTTAGGGATAATGTGTTCTTTGATGAGAATGGTGACCCTCCTGCTTTGTATGACATTATTAACTGGCAGCTGAGAGATGGGCAGGTGCAACATGTGACATTGGGTCATTTTGCCTCTGCTGCTAACGGTGATTATGAGCTCAGCATCCAGGAGGAAAAGATAGTGTGGAGAACTGGAAAAATGGTAATCAAAAAAACATTTTCCATGCACCAAGCTTATTGTTTATCAACTATGTGTCTTGTTGAAACATTAGATCAGTATGACATTTTTTGGGCTGCACTATAATTA
The DNA here is from genome assembly GCA_038419695.1 of Scomberomorus guttatus. Taxonomy (NCBI): domain Eukaryota; kingdom Metazoa; phylum Chordata; class Actinopteri; order Scombriformes; family Scombridae; genus Scomberomorus; species Scomberomorus guttatus. The sequence continues at coordinate 12,479,221 of CM076451.1, read as the reverse complement.
CATTGTATAAGCTTTTTTTATTTTTATTTCTCAGGTTCCAACATCAGTGTGCTCTAATGTTTGTCCAATAGGAAACAGGAAAGCTCAAATTAAGGGAAGACCCACCTGCTGTTTTGACTGCATCCCGTGTGCTGACGGAACTATAGCCAATTCAACAGGTACAGACATGTATCCACAGTATGCGTGCCATACTAAACCAAACATGAACAATCCAGTGTCATTGCTTGTATTTAATGTTTGCATCTCCATATTAAAAATATAAGTGTTACTTTAATTAGATTCAGTATTAAATATATTGCTTTTCAAATGCATTTGAAAGTGTCATTTCCTGCAAATGTGAGATCCAGATGCAGAACTCATACTTTCAGTTTATGTTTAACAGATGCAGCAGACTGCACACCCTGTCCACAGGAATACTGGTCCAATGACAGGAAAGATGAGTGCATTCCAAAAACTATTGAGTTCCTGACATATTATGAGCCAATGGGAATAGCTCTCACAGTTGTGTCCCTGCTAGGAGCAACTCTGTCGCTGGCCACAATGACCATCTTTATCCGCTGCAGAGACACCCCTGTGATAAAGGCCAGCAACTCTGAGCTGAGCTGTTTTTTGCTGTTTTCTCTTTTTTTGTGTTTTCTCTGTCCCCTCACTTTCATTGGTAGACCCACGGTCTGGACTTGCATGCTGCGCCACACAGCTTTTGGAGTGACATTTGCACTTTGTATTTCCTGTGTCTTGGGAAAAACTATTGTTGTCGTAACAGCTTTCAAAGCCACGTTTCCTGGCAGCAAAGTGGCAGGAAAGTTTGGTCCTGTGCAGCAACGGATCATAGTTTGCTCATGCACTTTGATTCAGATAGTAATATGTGTGTTGTGGCTAAAGTTAAACCCACCTTTCCCAGACATGGTTTTCAGATACAGCAATAAGAAGATAGTTTTAGAATGCAACACTGGCTCTGAGGCTGCTTTCTATGCAGTGCTGGGGTACATAGGGATTCTTGCAATGATATGTTTGGTCCTGGCATTTCTAGCAAGAAAGTTGCCTGATAACTTTAATGAAGCCAAATTTATCACCTTTAGCATGCTGATATTCTGTGCAGTGTGGATCACCTTTATCCCAGCATATGTCAGCTCTCCTGGAAAGTTCACTGTAGCTGTGGAGATATTTGCAATTTTGTCTTCAGCATAATTTGCATTTTTGCACCTAAATGTTACATAATATTGATAAAGCCAGAAAAAAACACCAAGAAGCATGTCATGGGAAAAAATCTGAACAAAGGACTATGATTTCTTAATTAATGCTACTGTTCTACTTACTTTTTTGTAATGTACCATAGTAGAGTGTGTGAGTGAAACATGATGTAACGTTTGATATAATACAGAGTCTGCATCTATAAGTCTGACAAATGTTCTATATTTAAAATATGACAAAGAGGCAGCAGATGTATGGTAGGCAAAACCATGAATGTACATAATTTGGTATAATTGGTATTTATTAATTATCATTCAGTTCATAATTTACTTGTAAATGATGAATGATAATTTTGGATTGCATACTGTTTGTTGAATGGTGATTTTAGTTAACAAATCATGAAAGTTGTGTTTTCTATAATGTATGCAGTCAACTGTTGCTGATTTTTGCGGACACAATGTAATGAATTAAATGTATACATTGTCAGCAGTCTGGCTCAATGAGTGACAGTTGTTTATTTTATTTCCAAACATCATTATATGACGGGGCTTCATGTTAAAAAACACTTTCGATTGATCCAAAATTAACCTGATACACTCTTAGGTATTTATATATTTTTTAATATATATATATTATAAGTTTATACACTTTGAGACTCAAATTATATTCATAATAGTGCCAATAAAGCAAAAAATGTAATTAATTAAAAACTCGTCAACTCGTCAAAAAAAAACGTAATTGTCTGTGGGTGTTTATTATCGTCTTGTAGTAGCTTATAATTTAAACTGAAATAAACTCAACTTAATTATTTGTGTGTGTATGTGTTTATAGAATTTTTCAATTAAAAAGTTTTAACTATTTAGCTGCAACATACAGTCAATATTTGCATCATTTTAAAACAGTTTGTATGGTGGCCCTGAGAGCTCAATGCACTGCAACTTTAAAATTAAGAAAACATCAATTTGACAACGCATGCACAGCATTAAGAAAACATGGTGCAAATTCAGACACACCACATTACAGAAACGCACTGCAAAAAAAGACAACACAACAGAAGTGTTTACCAGAGGACACTTAAAAGTGATGAAAATGTGTGGACACGCTTGTTGTTGCCACAGTTTATGACTCATGATGTTACTGAAGTCAGCTATCTTTCAGTAGTGTTGGAAAATGAGCTAAAATGTAAGTGTTTTTGGTATATTTTAACATTGAGATTGCATGTCCACACGTGTTGTGTCGTCTGTAATGTGTTGTGTTGTCTGAATTTGTTGTGTTGTCTGAATTTGCAGTATGTTTTCTAAATGCTGCACATGTGTTGTCACATTGATGAAGGTTTTTTCTTAATTTGCTTGTGTTTTGTCTATTTGCATGTGTTTTCTTAAGATGCAGTGCATTGAGCTCTCAGGGCCACCATACGTTTCTGAAGTGAAAACATGTTTTACCCAGTACTATAGCAATAGTATTTCAGAAAGGATAGCCTTATTGTATTTCCAGCATGAATCTTTAATAGTTCAGATAACACAAACACATTTCTTTCAAATAGCTTTCTTATACATGTAAATTCTGTATTAACACCTGTAATGTGTTGTCATCTGTGCATCATTTTTTTCTTGGAGTTTTTTTCTGGTTTCAGAATTATGATATAGCACTTTGGAGCAAAAATGCAAAAAAGGAGACCAAAGCTCGAAGCTAAAATAGCAAAGATGTGGACAGCCACTGTGTATTTCCCAGCTGTACTCACATAAACTGGGATAAAAGTTATCCACACTGCGAAGAATATCAGCATGCTGAAGGTGATGAACTTTGCCTCATTAAAATTATCAGGCAACTTCCGAGCCAAAAAAGCCATTAAGAAGCACACGCAGGCCAGGATGCCAATGTATCCAAGAACGCACCAGAAGCCAACCTCTGAGCCAGTAACACATTCGATGATGATGGTAGCACTGTGGTAATCGGTATTATTGTGGGCATGAGGTGGACTGGTGATCAGCCAGATAAGACAGATTATTACCTGAGCAGTGGGGAAAACAGCAAGATGTTCATTTTAATCAGTACAGTTGAAAATATATTTATAAATTGTTGATTTTTGGAAAGTATTTTTACCTGGACAGCTGTTCCTAAAAGCACACTGGCTCTCTGCTGATTTGGCCCAAACCATTTCATGACATTACTTCCTGGCAGTGTGGACCTAAAAGCCATTAGGACCACCCCTGTCTTGGCCAGGAGGCATGAAATGCAGAGGGCAAAACTGATCCCAAATGCTGGGTACCTGATGCGGCAAAGCCAGTCTGAGGGCTCACCAATGAACAACAGGCCAACAAGGAAACAGACAGCAAGAAACACCAAGAAAAGGAAGCTCAATTCCATGTTGTTTGCCCGAACCAATGGTGTGTCTTTATACATGAAGAATAGGGCAAGGATGGAGAGGGAAATACAAGCTCCAAGGACAGATACCAGACACAGCACAATACCCATTAACTCATGGTGAGACAGGAACTCAGTTGTCTTTGGGATACAGAGATCTCTGGCTTTATTGGGCCATGTGTCCTCTGAGCAGCGTGAGCACTCTAAAGAATCTGACAAAGGAAAGAGAAAAGACATTTTAATTTAGAGAATCTACCTTTAGATTCATACATGTCAATCTATATTTAGATAATTTAGGGGAGTGGGTTAAAAAACATGAAAGAACTCAACACACCAGTCTCATAACTAACTTCTCCCTCAGCACAGGGGACACAGTCAAAACAGCAGATGGGTTCCCCCTTCCTCCTGGCGATGCGGGAACCTGGAGGACAACTGTCACTGCAAACAGACCGGGAAGCCTGAGAGGCAGAGTTCAGCCACTCAGAAAGACACTGATTTCAACCAATGTGACTATACACTTCTGTCTCTGCAGCCTGTAGTTCAGATACAGACTAAAAGTGAAGATAATTATGTAAACTAAAGAGGGAGAAACTAAGTGTGACCTACACATGATCTGTTACAACTAAAACTGAAGACAATTAAATGCACTACCCATTATTGTATAAAAGAATTAACAAGATTATGATTACCAGGGAGTAATTATGTAACAATCCAGTGATAATTTTTACACAAGTGAGTTATTTTCATCACCAGATGATTACCAGAGCACTCAGATTATCATCATACAATCCCCCAAAACATAATATCATAATATGTATCTATATTTCTGTCTTGTAATTGTAATTACTGTATTTTTGACATATTGGTAGAAAGTCTAATGAAATTAATAGCTGTTTTTCCCCTGCAAATGTGATACAATTAGCATAAATACATGTATAAATTACCATAAAAAAATTGTAAAATACAAATTTCACTTTGTAATCACCTCTGCTATTACCCATTTACAAATGTGAGTATTAACATGGTTATTGCAATTAAATGCAAATTGTTATCAGAATATTTGGTTATTAATGTGGTTTATGTTTGCAGCATTCATATGAAATTCATGCCAGTCAGCTTAAGTAGGTTATACTTTTCTTTGAACTCTTTCAGGGTGTAGCTACGTGTTTAACAATACATTATATTGCACAGTAATAAGAACAGATTAGCTGATGTGTTGATCAACAGTACATACAACAGTCTAAGGGGTGAACATGGCCTCAAGCCTGTTTGCAGAGAACACACCTGCTTCCCAACAGGCCACTGAATCACTGAGTCATTTATGACCAGGTCATATCCATCAGGTAATGAGGCATCATAGAAGCCTACTTTCACCAAATGCAGTGAGCCATCAGGCATCCTCTGCCAGTTCAGGAGATCATAGTAAGCGATGGGGTCACCATTTTGATCAAAGTTGACTTTTTCTCCCAGGGTGGAAAAATTAGCACGCTTCATGTAGTGGATGAGCTGAGAAAGGAAGGAAAACAGGTTATCTAAACACAAAAACTATGGTTCATTTGACTTCTTTCTCAGCCTTTTAAAAAATCTACTAAACCTAGAATATCTCTCACCTGCCAAGGTTCAAAATTCTTAGGGTCTGCACAGGTGCCATTAAGGAAAGGCCCCTGTCTCACTATGCAGTCACTCATATCTTGCAACGCATGGGCTACAAGATACACAGCCTTGTAAACATTATAAGACACTCTTAGCTGTGTCACATCAGAATAAGGAGAGTAAACATCCTTTAAATCCTCTGTCCCTTTACATGGCAATCTGTCTAGGTAGTTGTCGACCTCGTGAGAGTGTCTGTTCACAGACCCATTCAGCCGACATTTAAACATCTCTTCCCAAAATTCTGCCAGGTAAGCTGACTCATGTATGTACGATGGTCTGAGACTGATGAGGTGTTGTTCCAACCCTGGAATCACTTCCGCCCTCCGGATGGCAAATCCTAATGTTCCCTTCAGGAGATCTCCAAACTTTTCCCAGAGTGATTTGGCAGTGGCCCAGGCCTCGCTGGCAATCCACTGCAGTCCGGTTATGTTTCGACGTCTGATTTCTCTCAAAATGGTCTGCAGCTCTGATTCACTAGAAAAGTTAATGATGACCTTGGAGGATGACACCTACACAGTGAAAATGTAACTATTGTTATTATTTGATAACAACAACTGATATAATACGGCAATCCAGTGCATGCAAGCCCTTCTGTGAAGTTGAGAAACTGTGTCAGTTGAGGTGTTAAATTACTTAATGATACTTTTTAAGGATGTAGTTTGTAGTGCTATTTTAAAAACACTGAAAACTATACAGTAAAGTCTGCATTTCCAAAAAACAGAAAGGAAAAAAATGTGGCATTTATGTCAAAAACAGAAAAATAATTAATTATGTGTTGAATTTTATTTGCTGTTGGGTGCTCTAAATGACCATAGAGTTGAATCAACATATTTCTGAAACTATCATAATATTTAACATTATATGGTTCTTAAAGGTAGTATTTACTGCTTGGGTTTATGTTATTTTGTCTACCCCTTGTATGCGAGAGAAATTCTTATTGACCCACAGTACCTGAATATTATCCAGAAGCTCATCTACAGCCTCCTGAGTCAGGGCTACAGGGTATAGGTGTGTGTACGCAGCACACACACCATAGTGCACTGACTCCTGGAGGAAGAGCTGGATGGCAAAGCGAGCATATTCAGATTTAGCTCCAATGACTCCCACCCAGGTCCAGCCGAAATAGCTAACCAAGCGGGCCAGGGCTCTGATCTGGAAGGCATCACTAGGCATGGTCCGCATGAATGTGGGGAACTCTCTTTGGTTACTCAGACAGCTGCAGGATGCAAAATAGCTCACCTGGTATTATAGCAAACAATAATTAACCTTCTGCACACTTTGGCTCACTGAAAAGGCTGTATCAAATTTCTCCAAACAATACCACCGTCTTTAAAAGCATTCAGTGGTGCAGAATTTCTGCTTCACTTGAATTAAAACGGCAGTTTGCAGTCTAGCGATTTAACTATCCAGCTCCTTACACTATAAGCATGATAAATGGTACATTTACAAATACAGCACTATATACTTCAAAGTCTACTCAACAGTAGCAAAATATATGAAAAAATGGCAAGTAATTGTACATGACAAAAGACTGATTTTACATGGCAAAACACACTCTATAAAACTCTATAAATATTATCAAAACAAAAGTTCAGGCAGTCTCACCAGGGGGATGTGGAAAGAACCTAAATTTCTTAGCAGAGCCATAGACACCCCAGAGCCGGCATCTCCTATAATTACCGGGGACACAGCCTTGCGAACGGCACCACAGCCTAAATTAGAGTCAGAGTCTGTCTCCAGACCTTTGTCCCTGTTCACACTCTTGGCTCTGGGGCCTCTCTCTGGCTGACCGTTCACCAGCAGTAAAGATGCTTTCAGAGACGCAGGTATGTTGTCACAGCTGTCACGGATGTGAAAACCCAGCTTGAGGTGTGGCAGGAGGTCAATGCGCTGGTTGATCTCTTTGATTGCAAAAGTCATGGTCTGCATCCAACGCAAGGCACGGGAGCTGAAACTGTCGTGAAAAGCAGTTAATTACACAGCAGCACAGATATACACATTAAAATACCATAAATACAAATATAGTAAAATAAAATGTATGTGCTACACATGGCTACTATTATAAAATGCATTCAAATATTCACTCACTACTTATATGTACTTGGTGTACTTGGTTTTGTTTTGTATGTTGGAAGAGAAGACACAGGACTGTAGTGCAGAGGGAATAAGCCCCCTATAACTACATCTCCATCTTCGTACAGATTATTTTTCTCCTCTTCCCCCATGAAAACACAGTTATCCAGAGCAGCAGCTGAGCCACATTTGCCCCCAAAGAGAGAAAGCAACATAAGAAGCTTGGCAGCTGCCAATGCCATGACTGGCCCAGGGCTTGAAGGAGAGCTCCAGCTCAGTTTTGTTAAATATTTCAAAAGTTAAATATGAGCTGGTCTTTTCTGGTCGCATACACAGGATTATGATATTTCAGGACACAGCTGATTTATATACTGTTATGAACACACATAAATGTGAGGGGACCGCCCTGGAGGAGTTATGACATCATTAAAGGTAACACCTTATGTTCCTGGGGTAGCATGAACATACAGTAAATGTGAAAAAAAAAAATCTTCGTACAACAATCAGCACTTTAGGTGTCGACAAAATAGATTGTTCTGTTCTAAGACTATGGCATTTATCTTTTTGGAGTATTTTGTCAAACAACGTCACTTGGCTTTAATCTTACAAAGGCTGCATAGTGAAAGCAAAAAGTCTACACAAGATGCATTCAACCACAGTACTGCTGTGTGGTCATTCATGTTTTGGCAATGCTTACAGCCCAAAATCACTGTAGTTACACAAGTACAAGAGAAGAAAATAGACATTAAGCCTTAAAAGACTTCAAATTGCAGTTAGTCATGTTAATCATCGGTGAAACATGAGCTGTTACACAGTAGACAGTTTTGACTTTGTACTGTAGTTCTTTGAGAAATTTACAGTGTAGTACAAAGTCAAAAGGGTTGTGATATGTAGCACAACAAGCTAGTTAAGCTCTTTAAACGGACCTGGTTTCTGTGCATGCGCAGTGGCATCTGCCATACAAGGTCTCCTGAAGCTGAAAATGTGACTGCTGTTATTAGTCTTTGGAGCCATTTCTAAACATACTGTAACCGTAGTCTTCGGGGCAAAGGAACATGTCACCCAATGCAGTGGTGTTGCTCATTGATGTAGGGTTTTGGCGATGTATCAACGTAATTTTAACGTAAGGCTTAGAGGTGAAGAAGTTATCGGACACTAGTGTTGTTTCAGGATGAGCCATAATGTTAACTGCTGGTAATTTCAGATGTTAACTTTATTAGCAAGCTCACAAGTTAGCTAGCTAGCTAACAGCTAATGTTAGATCCATGGATGTATTATAAGAGCTGGATACCAGACCAAAAATGGTGCCTATTCAATCCAATTAGAATTGCTTGGCTGGCGCATACACCAAAAAAAGTTTCTAGCTTCCGGGTTTGTTTCCGTGTTGTGCGGCCCACTGAATATGCACAGTAGTGTTTCCCCTGCTTGGCCCTGCCCGCAACTTCCTACATTGTGATGACATCACAGATTTTTAAATCGCTTTTCTCGGCTCAAGAAAAATATAAAACCTTCATGGATCAAAAATTCATAATAGAAAGAGTCATAATTGACCTTGTTTGCAATTTGAGGTGTCCTGTCAACAGTTTTACAGACGTCTCTTTTACAATGGTGGTCTATGGGGAAAATGCTTTTTGGGCTACAGGGGGATTTTCTGCTGCAATACCACAAGTGGCCACTGGGAAAAAATGGCTGCAAGGCTGAGTGGCAGTGCCCTATCCAGCTCTTATAATACATCCTTGGTTAGATCATCTCTGAGCTAGCTTGCGTGTAAGTTTGCTCAATTCAGATTTTAAATATGGCAGTGTGTGAATGTCATTTGTGTGGGTATTAAAGTTAGCTAACGTTGTGTGGGTCATAGTTATAGCAAAGTCGATTTAAGACTTAGAAAGTCTCTGGTTATAGTTCCATGGTGTGAATAGTGTCAAAGAACGTTAGCTGACGTCAGCCAATATTCAGCTAGCTAGCTAGCTTAGAGATTATTGGCTACTGTTAACTCTCTGAGTTAGTCTGCTGGTACACTTGCCAGCTAACAAGCTAACTGATGCACTTTATTATTTTTAGTTAAAGCAGTCACAATGTTCCTTATTCTCATAGAATTGGGCCTTATGGTATATTTACAAAACATTTATGGACAGTGAATTGAAGCATTGGAAAATGTGACTCATGCACTCTTTCTCTTATGCAGCCACTGAACTTTTTCAAAGTTGTTATTGGTCTCAGATTGTTATCTCTACCAGTTTGCTTCTTGCCCAGGTGCACAGAGTGGAGGGATGACCTGATTTGACAATATCTTTATTGTATGAAGCTTCTTTCATTGCTTGATGATATGATGGACTGTCCCCATGTGGTTCAGAGATTGAAACAATGTTTTGTACATTTCTCCTCATATCTGCTTTGATCTAACTTGATGGTTTACTTACTTTGGAAAGTTCTGGTTATTATTGTTATAAATTAAAATATCATATATAGAAAAATATCAATGTATTAATTGTTATCCAGTGAAATGAGAGATTTAGCAGGGGGGGTTGAACATTTTTGCAAGGAAATGTATACATTTCACATTCTCATTAGGGGCTGAGCCCCCCTAAAGGTCTGATCCTAGAATTGCCCCTGCTGACATTTTTTGTTTTAATGATAGAGTCAACACAGTGAGATAACTGGTGATAGTGTAGGGTTATTACAAGAGACCTGGTGATTGAGGAATAATTCCCATTCAGTGGCATCAAAACAACCCCTCAGCTCTTCAACTGAGTCATTTGTCCAGGCCTGAATGTGTTTAACAACGGGTTTCTCCCTTTTTAGTTTCTGACAGTACTTTGGCAAGAGGTGGATGACGTTATGATCAGACAGTCCTATTGGTGGGTGGCATCTGGGCACATAAGGACCCTCCACATTTCCAAAGCACTAGAGTCTTGCCTTGTTGGACAGGTCACATATTGCTCCAAATTTGGCAGATGAGTGGAAATGACACATCTGTTAAAATCACCCAATAAAATTAGTGCATAATCTGGGCCAGGCACATATACCAGAATGACTGTGATTTGCCCAAACTTGTAAGGCAAGTACTGCAGTCAAAAAGATGATGATGATGATGATGATCTCATAGTGAGTGGAACAGTCAGTTTCACAGAAATATATTATAATATATTGCATAATAATAATAATATATTGCATTTTTTCATAGGATATTCTATATCCAGTGTCATGGTCCTATTACATCATTTATCTTTGTCATTCAGTCTCCAGTAATCCACT